>JAZFAU010000097.1:1542394-2762289 GCA_037178615.1 Dione vanillae | reverse complement strand
AGACGTTTAAGGGAGCGTGCAAACTTCGACTCGTGTTGAATTCATGTATTATAAGATTATTATAAGCATACATATAAGTGATTGATCAGATAATTATAAGTACATATACAAAATGTTTCCAGTAATAACTGGACCGTCGCAGCGCAGAAGCACAGCCTACCTGTAAACGCTGACGGTTTGTGGGTTCGATCCCACTCGGGGAATCTTGATTTTTTATGTCTCTTTTTGAGATCAATATCTCAATCTCTCATGATACATAAAGATGCACTTGTGAGAATGTGTTAAATAAAATTTAGAGCACTGAAAATAATCATCTCATGCCATGATTAATCTTTCATTTTTGTTTTATGACTTTAGCATTGTAAAGTCAGAAAATATTTTAGTGTACTTGCTGTGTGTATTTTAGATATGAGATGCTTAAGGTCTATGTAATAATATAACTGAAAAGTATCGAATAGAACGACAATAAGAAGAGAAGAAGAAATTATTCTACCTCTAAGCCCAAAACTAATGTAGATTAACTATTATTTTTTCTTGTGTTTATTATTTTAAAATTTAAAATTTTTGGTTATAGTTAAAATTTATGTAGTTAGCTGATTAGATATTATACCTTAAGTTATAAAACTGTTTACTAAATAAGCCTGAGGCGTTATATTAGAGAAAGCTTCATAATCAAACTACAATAATACTATTGGATATATGTATAGTTTATATACTAAAACTGTTGTTTTGCGAAATTTTTTGCATTGATTAGTCAAAACCATTCAGTGCTTTAACATTTGAGGAAATTACAATTGAAATGTTTAAAGGATTAATTAAATAAAAAGGCAGCTGAAATTTTTATTTATAATAGAGTCATGTCAAAATAAGACATATTAAAATGTAATGTGACCTTGTTTACCTACTAAAAGTTTATATGAAATTGTTACTTAATTCTATATTACTTTCGAAAGGTTCTCGATCTATTATGCTACGCATGTTTGTGGACATAAAAGAGCACTAGAGTTGTGTAATCAATTTAAGGGAGGTTGTAAATATTTTATTTTATTTGCTTCGTGTCACACGTGTCATAGCTTACGATATAAAAATGTATAATTAAAATCTGTAACATCCTTGATAGGATGGATATATATGTATGTTATGTACATACTAAATACATACTATCTATATAGGTGTTTGATTGAACAGTGTCTTCATCCCTACTTAATAAATATGACATTATAGTTATTGATATCGATCCAGTAAGAGTCAGGGCCATTTTCATGATTGTAGTCTCCGTGCCAATTTCATGATTGTAGATTTATCACGAATACAATTTATAAAAATTGATAAACTTACATTATAATACTTTTCTAAGTACAATTACATTTAAATAGGTGAGTTTAATACTAATACTAGTAAGTGTTAAAATTAAACAGCCAAAAATATATTAAAAGATGTCAGAACATTTCAAACAAATATTTGAGTATACCTATACTAATTTCATAAAATGACATTTTTAAAAGCACATACAAATATTTTATATTATTTATTCACTTCTTGAAGCATTATATCTTAGGCAAGTGTACTTGTCGAAAGTCAATACTCAAGTACCCGTAAAAGCTGGTGTCAGAAACTCAGCAAAAAATATTGTTTCCTTTTACAATAAAAATATACAAGAAATACTTTTTTGGTTTAAAATACTGACTCGGTCTACTAACAGCCTGATCTCGTCATGAGCTTACGGTGTTATTCTTTAAAATCACTTAAGACATAGCATTTAGCTGACATATTTTTAATTTATTTATAACCAGGACTACAAATCGAACCTTAATTTTGCAATAAGCTGTAGTAATAAAATATATATATATATATATATATATATATATATATATATATATATATATATATATATATATATATATATATATATATATATATATATATATATATATATATATATATATATATATATATATATATATATATATATATATATATATATATATATATATATATATATATATATATATATATATATATATATATATATATATATATATATATATATATATATATATATATATATATATATATATATATATATATATATATATATATATATATATATATATATATATATATATATATATATATATATATATATATATATATATATATATATATATATAATATATATATAATATATATATATATAATATATATATATATATATATATATATATATATATATATATATATATATATATATATATATATTATATATATATATATATATATATATATATATATATATATATATATATATATATAATAAGTTGTTTTAATTTTAGCCGATTTTATATCTTCCTGTTTTATAATATTTTCTAAATATCAGTATGTCACTTACATTTCATACCTCTTCCTATCTAGAGTTTTAATTTTTAAAAAATAACTTCAATTTATAACTAATAAATGTAGACAGCGTACGGTATACTTACTGAAGAGAATATCAATAGGTGTTCTTATCGTGGAATTAACAAAAATGCCATTAGGACTGGAGTGTACTTTGCAAAAAGAAGAGCGTAAAAACGTTTACAAATGACCATGATGTACGATCATTTTTGAAGCTTTTCTCAAGATTTTACTGTAATTGTGATTTTAAATTGTTTTTGCAATTTAATATCACAATTTCAATTTTATATAAATACTATTTAGTACAAAATTTAACGCAACTTTTCAACCAGGATAATAACTTATAGCATGGTTTTGAAGACGGTCTTTAAGTTGATCATAGACTACTGTACAGTGTTTGAAACAAAGTATTTCCAAAAATGTGACAAAAGTATAAGCAAATAATCCTGTCAAATATATTTTATTATATTATATGCTATCACTATATAACATAATTATGGAACTTCATATATAGCGTGACTTAAAATTTCAATGAAAGACTATTTATTGAGTTCGTAGATCTCATTTCAAAGAGTAAGAAAGATTTTCATGCTACAACCGTGCGTACGTAGGTACATTGTACTGAAGTCTTCTAAGATTTTTATTTACAGTCCTTTATCGATCCATTCATCTTAAACGAACAATTTCATACTAATAATGCTAAATAAAAAGAAAGTCATTAATCATTTTTCCATCTTCTTTCTTTCATTATACACTTCGAGGGCTTCAATATTTACATAAAAATGTTTTAGTTCAAAATTGACAATGTTATTTCATACAGACTTATGGAGGAAACGATTGTTAAAAAAATTAAATGGACATCATTATGAATCTATATATTTAAAAGAAAGTCGTATTAGTCACACCACTTATTATTAACTCAAGAATGGCAGAACAGATTTGGCTGAAAATTGGTAGGGAGGTAGCTTAGAGCCAGGAGACGGACATAGGATATTTTTTATTCCGTTCGGCAGCGTTCCCGTGTGACTAGACATGAAACGTCAGTCACTATAAAACATGGTATAACAAAAAAGAATCAGACTTGGAATAACAAAACTCAAATGACAGCTATGTAATGACGTATGGATGACAATTATACATGACATTATTACAGATATTTGTAAAAAAAATAAATATTTATTTAATAGAAATATTAAAACTATTTCTATTAAATAAATAATTAACAATTATTATGTAATGATAGTGCCATTGCCCATTTGTATAAACAGTGAAGTGTACTATAAAACTCGGTATGGTTGAAAATTTGAGTTTTGAAACAATTTCTTAGGTGTATTGAAGTGAAGTTTAATTAATAATGCCGCGACCAAGACGATCGAATCTTTCCCGACAAAGCCGTGATGCAAGAAGAATGCGAAATACTGCAAATTAAAGGACTGAAGAAGAACAAGAAATTGCACGTGAACAGCGCCGCGATAGTATGGCTCAACTTCGTGCTTCTCAATCATGAAGCAACCCGTGAAACAACTCGGTTGGCAATGAAGAATCGTCGAGTGAACAACAGAGATCAACAAACAGATAATTCACGACGCAGAACAAGATATTTATCAAGTGCTGATTTGAATCAAGCAGTGTTTCAATACGATTGCAGCAATGATTACAGCTTGTATCCTAGCGTTTGCATTGGGCAAATGGACGTAGTTTGCGAGTATTGTGGCGCATTAAAGTTTTCCGAAGAAACACCTGGATTATGCTGCCTTAGTGGTAAAGAGAAATTGATATTGTTGACTCCGCCACATGAGCCATTATATTCATTGTTTATTGGCGAAACAAATGACGTCATTTGGGGACATCCAACAGTAGACGAAGTTGCCATCCTGATTGTTGGTTCACCAACAAATTGGAAAAACGCGGTATTGTGCTTACACGTCGCGATACTGGGCAACTGCAACAAATACCTGAAACTCATTGATCATATGACGCATTGCAATATCCGCTGATATTTTGGCAAGGAGAAGATGGATATTATTTTAATATTAAAATGAAAAATCCATTATATAGTGAGTATCAGTATCATAATTTATTTCATTTATTTGTGAAAGACACTGATTTAAATAATAGGTATTTGTTAAAAAATGGTTAATATCTGTATTGTTTGCCTTTAAAATTAGCCTTTGAAATGGTTAATTATCAAATTCTTAATTTCAGGTGAAGAAACTACAAAGAAAGTTAGCTGAATAAATTATAACGCATATCGTTTGATGATTGGTCAAAATGCTGACAACTATTTACCGCGGTTTCATCGATTGTTTTAGAAGTATTGCGTTGATATGTATGTAAAAATAGAAACGTAACGTTTTACATTCCTTAGGTTGAACCAAGCCAAACTACGTTCTGAGGAGTACATCCATTTACGTGATGCAGCTAGTACTTAAGGAAATGCAGCTAATATTGGTCGTTTAACTATTCTGCCGGCGACGTACATTGGTAGTCCACGTCGTATATGCATACGCACAAGATAAAACTGACATATATTCGTCATTACAGTCGGCCAGATCTATTTATTATTTTTACCTGTAATCCAAAATGTATAGAAATTACTCAATTGCTGCTTCCCGGACAAACATCAAGTGATAGACACGACATCACAGCACGTATATTCAGGCAAAAAATTCGGTCCCTGATGAACTTTATTGTTAAACAACGTGTCTGGATATTTTCGATGCTGGATGTATTCAATCGAATGGCAAAAGCGAGGCCTGCCGCACGCACACATTCTTCTTTGGTTGGTGAAAGAATTCAGCCTGACCAAATAGATGATATCATATGTGCCGAGATTCCTGATTATGAAGTCGATCCAGCCCTACATGGTGTTGTTACTACTAAACTAATATGATTCATGGACCGTGTGGTGCCATCAAACCCCAATCACCTTGCATGATGGTGGAAAGTGCTGTAAACCATATCCACGGAAATCAACGGCGGTGACTGTCACTGGCAATGATGGTTATCCCCTGTATCGGCGTCGATCACCAGATAACAATGGTCGAACTGTCACAACGAAAGTGAAAAAAATGGATTTCGTTGTCGACAACAGTTGGATTGTTCCATAATCGCCACTTATTTTTAAAACATTCAAGACACATTTCAACGTTGATTACTGCAATTCAGTTAAATCCATAAAGTATATTTGCAAATATATCACGAAAGGTGATATGACGGTTTTTGGATTGCAATCCTCGAATACTAACGATGAAATTTTACGCTATCAAGTTAGTCGTTATGTGAACTGTAATGAAGCGATTTGGCGTATATTCGCATTTCCCATTCACGAACGTCATCCTACTTATATGTATTTAGTTTTTTTGCAATCTGCCAAAGCTATCAGTTTACACGAACTTTGCTTTACTCGGAGATGCCACGTTATTATACTTGGAATGCTTCATCGAAGAATTTTCAAAGACGAAAGCAAGGCGATGTGGTACATCCAAAGAATAATGAATGTTTCTATTTGCGGTTGTTGCTGGTAAATGTGCGTAGACCAATGTCATTTGAGACACTACGAACTTTTAATGGTATAATATTCCCAACATATCGTGCTGCATGTGAAGAATTGAACTTATTAGAAAACGATACCTATTGGCTATCGCTGAAGCCATTATCTCTGCATCTCCAAGTCGGATATAAACATTATTCGCTATCATAATTTCGACATGTTTTCCATCAAACCCATGTAACCTGTGGCACAAATATAAGGATAATATGTCAGCAGATATTTTACATCAAAATCGTGTCAATTCCAGAAATCACGATATTGAGATGAATGAAGAGATATATTACTCGTGCTTTACTCTTGATCGAAGATGTGTTACCTCATGTGCGGTAATTTATTAATCAGGCTAGAAATGCCAGCGCCATATCGTGAAATAAATGACGCATTTAATCGAGAATTGGAACGGGAACATGATTATGATCACCAGGAATTAGATTTAGTAGTTCAAACTAATGTACTCCTGTTGAATTACCAACAAAAGGAAGTTTATGATACTTTAATGAAGGCAATCGATGATGAAAATGGTAGTTTATATTTCTGTCTGGCGACTTCCGCCAAATATTGCCAGTAATTTCAAGATCTACGGCTGCCGACGAAATAAACGCTTGCCTCAAATCGTCAAATCTATGGCGCTATGTGAAGAAACTGCAGCTGACAACAAACATGAGAGTTGCATCGCTTAATGATACATCTGCTGAAGATTTCTCAGAGCAATTGCTGACTATCGGTAATGGTCAAGTACCTGTCGATGAATCGAGCGGATTAATATCATTTCCAAATAATTTCTGTAATTTTGTCTAATCAAAGACGAACTTATCAACAATGTATTTCCAAACATTATTTCTAACTACAAAAATAATGAATGATTGAGTGAGTGAGCAATTTCAGCGGCTAAGAATAAAGATGTGAACTACATAATTTAAAATAAGATCATTGGAACAATGCACTCATACAAATCTATTAACTGCGTCGCAAAAGAAGATGAAGCCACCAACTATTTAATTGAATTTTTAAACTTTTTGGACGCGCCTGGCTTACCACCGCACAATTTATGTCTAAAGGTTGCCGTAGTAATCATGCTTCGAAACATAAACCAACCAAAGCTGTGCAACCGTTTGGTGGTTAAAAAATTGATGAACAATGTAATTTGCGCTACGATAATAATAGGAAAATTCAAAGGTGAGGAAGTTCTCATTCCGAGGATCCCGATGATCCCAACCGATATGCCGTTTGAATTTAAAAGATTTCAATTTTCGATACGTCTTGCATTTGCCATGACCATCAACAAATCACAAGGCCAATACTTAAAAGTTTGTAGTTTAAATCTAGAACATTCATGTTTTTCCCATGGTCAATTATACGTGGCATATTCACGGATCGGAAGACCATCTGCATTGTTTGTTCTTGCGCCTGATAATAAAACAAAAATTTTCGTGTATAACAAGGCACTTAAGTTAGACCTATGTACTAAAATACAGAAATAATAATGAATGATTAATGTAGGTATTTTATTTTTTTTATATTTTTGCCAATAAATAAAAAAACAATGCTTATTTGTTGCCATTAAGGCGGAACAAAGTTCGCCGGATCAGCTAATTACTTATAAACAATAAGAGATATCGTAGTGCAGTAAGACAGCACCCAAATAGTTAGGTAAATTAATTATTTTGTTTCAAATTCAGGGAAAAGCTTATAAGTTTTCTTTACCTACTCTGCTGTAGCGAGATACAGTGTGTAATAGAGACATATAAATAAAAGTCTTACATCATATTGTAATACTTTGTATAAATATTTTAAAAAATTTTTGAAATCATGATTATACTCAGTGCAAATAAAGGTGAATTAGATGTTTCCAATAATAATTTAAAATTTGCAAACAAATTTGTGACTCTCTTTTACATATTAAAATAATCCTTTTTTATCCTAATGTGACACACATGACAATTGTTTTTCTGTTCTCTGTAATATAATCTCTCTATAAAGTATATTGCTAAAATTTCATCTATTTATTTAAATAATAAATCATAAGGTTATGGGCCCAGACTCACACAAAAATAAATAAGTAAAAGAAATTATCAAAACTGTTATCGGTTGCTCTATACATTATATGGAAAGAGCAAGAGACAAGAACGCTAAATTTCCTAACAGAAATGATGGAAGACTTATTTTGTATTTTATTGAAACTCATCGCCTAACTAGATTAAGCAGGGGTGGAATGTTATTTTAGAAGTAATTTGCATCGAAGTTGATATCAATACAAAATTCATAACGTTTTTCATTTAAATTACATTTTTCTCTCACACGTTTCAAAACTCACATCATTCTATATTCATAATGTATTAAGTTAAAGTATCTAATGGTAATTTTTTTTATTTGAAATAAATGAACACTACAGAAACTATACTATATGTTCTTATCACAAATATTAAGTATATAACCATTAATACCTAAAATATAGACTTAATATTTAAAAAAAAAAGTAATAAGTATATTGCTATTTATACCATTTTAAACTACAAATAAAAGATTTAAAAATTTTAATGTTTTTATATGTCGAGGCTAATCTGTGAAACTTTTAAACTGATTACTGACTGACTGACTTTTGCTGGAAAATATAGAAATTGAATATTTTTTATCGAACACAAACTTACTGTACCCGTGTATGTTTCACCAAGATAAAATATTGCAATTAAAATGATATTTTATATATATTTACCAATATCTCACATTATTTTTATTAGATAAAGGGATTTAAAAGAATTGTTTCAGAAAGAAATAAGTGTACAACGTAAGCATAACAGTAAATTTAAAAATTAAAACGAGCAAAGCTACCAACCGGTCGCCAATTTTATTGAACAAGCATTAAAAAGAAAAGTTTAAAAATAAAAGCATTAAAAACAAGACTAAAAAAAATTATATGGAACTAAAATACTCAGGAACATTAGTATTCCTTAACGAATATACAACTTCTCGTTTGACAGAAAGGATAAATCAAATGATTTTTCATTTCTTTGCCTTTGTGTACGTGTGAAGTTGACGCAACTGCATAACGATGAATAAAAGAACTTTCGTAAACAATTCACGATATATACAGTGAAAAGTTTAACAAGCACCGTTATTTGAATATGTACATATATTTCTCAGTAAAATAATTATTAATTCTCTTTTATTTCGCTATAAAGCTTTTAGGCGTCACTGTTGTTCTTCACCTAAATCTGCGTAGAATATTAAATATTTATAGTAGATTCAGTAGCAGGTGTCAATTGGATATTTGGACATTCTGATTTCATATGCATCAAATATGCAAATTATTTCGCAAACCCGTATAGGGATATGAGATTTGAAATATTATATGATGATATTTTATAACATCTGTTAACGTGTTATTTTATTTGGTCCATGTTAAAAATGTTGTGTATTGCAAGTGTAAAAAATTGTTTAATAAATTTCATCATCATCTCATTCGTTTTACGTCCTCTGCCAAATATAGGCTCCCCTCAGGGCTCAATGATTGGCTTTGACCTCTTACTGCAACAGCTTCCGGAATAGACTAAATCATCAGTCCACTTGCTAGGGACTTCTTTGAATCCAATGATAGGTCTCTTCTTAAAAATTGGTACCGGCAACCCAATGAGTCTTTTCGTTCTAAGTATATGAAACGGTTAACAACTTTAGGTGTAGTGCTTCTGAAACCAACTGGAGGAGGTGACAATAAGGGCATTTAGTTTGACTTTCCAATTAATTGTCTTTAAAATGAAATATTAATTACTCTGTAAGGAACTTTAGAAAAGTAAATAGATTTTACATAAATTTGCGACAAGCTTACAGAATTCCTGATAATCAATTTTCCAACAAGAGTCTAAAGCTCAATTATGATAAATTTTGTTGTTCAGTTAGTTGGAATAATGGTTGAGTTTCTAATTAAAACTTAGTTAAAGCTTACTTATTCATTTCTGTTACTAGTTAAATTTTACATTTCAAGTGGCGTATTTTATTTTTTTTTAATATTATTATGTTTTTTAAAATCAATAACACGTAATATATAAATGGTAACGAGTCCTATTACTAGACTGCGTGTGATTTTTTTAAAGGAGCTCGAATTGTAGACATGACTGTTAATGCATAGTACAAGGGATTACGTTTGGGTCGCAATACTGCTTCGATCTTGTTTCTGGCTCGTTGCTTTACAAGTCTGAATTATATTGCAGAGTGAATTCGTTATTTCAAATTGATAAATTAGTATTATTTTAAAATAACATTATCATAAAGCATAGTTTTTTCATTTGCTACATAAACCCGACAGCCACATATCGAAACAAGGCCTGAAATGGCAACCGGCCTAACCAAGCTACTATTGCCTTATCTGGAAACGTTTTTTTTTTTTTTTTTTTATAACGTGAGGAAATCCTGTTACGGATACCAGAACGAGTGGGGACTCGAACGGGTTATGTGGGACTGGCGGACCGGCAGATGTAGGCCAGACCACATACTCACTAAAACCTCACGGTGCTCCTCCTCGACCGCCTTCGGCCGTGAGACACGGGAACTGCAGTCTTCCGTGAATCACGGCGACGGGAGCCTGTTAGGCACGTCGCGGAGTCAGGGGCAGTGGAACACCCCCGACGGCCTTCTTGGAGTAGCGCGCGGGAGTGACCTGCGCGCGCCTACTCGGGCCAGGTAAGTAGGCGGCCAGCTTTCCCAAGCTGACCGCCCTCTGGCCGATTAGGGCGGAAGGCGGCGATCGTGTGCCGCCCGCCGGCGACCCGGTCTCTTGCGGCGGATGGCGAGATTGGCGGATGCCTCCCTCGCCCGTTCCGCTGCCTCCTTCTCGAACACCACTGCCTCGCAGAAGGAGGAGACCGCGTCCCACGACGCCTCGCAACCGGCCATGGCTTTGACCACGGCTGGAAGAGAGAGGTCGTCCCCTATAAAGTCGCGCAAAGCGCGACGTTGAGACGCCCAGGCACTGCACACGTCCAACGTATGCTGGGCCGTCTCCTCGAGGCAGTCGTCGCAGTGGTAGCAGCGAGCGTCGAGCTCCCTCCCAGCGACCCGACACAGGTATCTTCCGAAGCAACCGTGCCCCGTGAGTACCTGCGTGGTGCGGAAGGTTAGGACGCCGTGACGCCTCGCCAACCAATGGCGGAAGACAGGACGAACTGCCTCGATAGTTTCGATAAATGGGCCCCGACGCCGACAATAGATCGACGCTAGGGAAATAGCGTCCAGGTCCCACGGCAGGACTCTAGCCAGCACGCACGCCACCTCACCGGAGATGGTCCGGTACCCGCGTATCGCACGGATGGCCATCACCCTCTGCGCCCTTCGCAGCAGGGTGAAGTTGTGCCGATCCAGAGCGTCCGCCCATACGGTGGCACCGTAGAGGGCCATCGACCTGACCACTCCGGTGTACAGTCGTCGGCTCGAGGCGCTAGGCCCATTCACGTTGGGCAAGAGGCGCGCCAAGGCCGACGCTGTTTTCAACAGCTTCGGGGCCAAGGTGGAAAAGTGGCCCCGAAAACGCCTTATCTGGAAGCTGCGCCAACTAGCTTCAACTGGAGTGGACTTCATCTTCATGGTTTTATGTTTTATTAACATAATTGAATAGGAAAGCTATTCAATTATGTTATTATTATTTATTTAATCAAATATATTATTAAAATAACTATATAATTAGGGAAAGTGGGGGAATTGGGAACGCTAAACTTAAATTGTGAAACAACAGCTTTTGAAATGTAAAAAATAATTAATCAACGTTTATTTAGACTTGCACTTTACTTATTTGTATTCTTATAACTAATAGATAATATCTTAAAAATCAACTGTTTATAAAACATATTAATGAAAACAAAAAACATTGCCGTTCCTTTTTACCCGACATCCGATGGGATAATCAGATCAGACATCAGCCCGCGGGGCAAATGAGAACGATATGGGGTAAATAGAAATGACGTAGATAACAGGTACAACTAAATTATAATTACTTTTTACGACACAAATCACACACGTAACCTTTGATGGTCCCGCCCGTAGTGCATTGTTCGTGTGCCCAAAGCTTACAAATGTAGCACATTATCCAGTCTTCTGCTGGTGGAGTTTCATATTTTTCATTGCATATTATGCAAAAATACTCTTCATCATTTTCATTTTCTCCTAAAACCTTCTTTAAATTTTTACTCCTTTACTTTTGGCTGAGACTTTCTCCTGTACTTTCTTTCTTTCCATCTTTCTCATATTTTTGTATTTTGCCTTTTTAGTTTTTCTTCTAATTGAGTCTTGATTGGTGTGCTAAATAAAATTTGAGCATGTTTCTTGTTCTGTCGCCTAGAAGTTTTACGTACCTGAGGTATAACTGGCACATTAGTAACTTCAGAGAGTGGCACAGGGGTGGATGGAATGGTGGTAACACTCACATCGTTTTCATTTTCAGGAATTGAGGAGATGGTACCATCATGAGTGGTATCAACTTGTTCATTCAGTGAGCATTTAAACCTGTCAGGGTCAATAGGATAAATTCCAGCAGCTTTAAAACCATTGATAGCCTTGCTTATGTTAGCTGTTTTATTGAAGGCCTTGGTGAAAAGTTCTCCAATCTCGTATTGATCTATTTTCTTGCCAGGATTGTTGGCCATATAGAGCTCGCATTCTCTATTGTAAGCCATTTTCAGTGAACTGAAGATCGTTAGGTCCAGTGGCTGCATTTTGTGAGATACGTGTGGTAAAAAAAGAACGTGCAAACCGTGATCTCGGTGCAGTTCGTATGCTCCCAGGCTGATATGGCTTTCGTGATTGTCGAGAATTAATAGTACTGGGTCTTCTTTGGTAGGTTTAACAAAAGAAATAAAATGTCGCAGGTAGTCAATAAATATTGACTCGTTGATCCAGCCAGAATCAGAAACTGTTGCAATCATGTCATTGTTATAGCCTTTAATTAGCAGTGGGTTCATTCTTTTTTTTTTAAATTTAAACATGGCAGGGACATATATACCACTAGCGCTAAAGGCACACACTACTGATGTTGTGACACCACGTACCCCGCTTGTAGTTTTTCCTATTTGCTTTACACCCTTTGGAGCCAAAATTTTGTAATTTTTTTGAACAGTGTTTATCTCTCGGTCTTATTAACATTAAAAATACGGTGACCAGGTATATTGTGTTTAGCTTGGATAATTTTTAGTTGGTCAAAAAATAAAATTAACTTCATTGGAGTTAAAAGCTGTTATTCGGTTAAGAGAAGTAGCTTAAGTAAGCTTATAAATGTATGTCTGGCCATAAATCCGTAATCTTTCCCTGCTAGCTGCGTGGTTTTGTTAAAATTCTGTTTTATTTTATTAGCCTCGGCAAAACGAAAAGCAATTCTGCTGCAAAGAATTCGGTGCTATGCCAAAAAAAGACTCGCAACATTGAATAATATACTTATCAAGATGTTGTTCTTGCTCATAATTAAACACTAAAAGAGGAAGACAAGCGTCTTCCTCTTTTTGGTGTCTTGAGTATAGTTTCTTTTAATTGTTTAAACAAAGTTGTTTTGGGTACTGAAAATTGAATAGCTGCTTTGCCCAACGTGAGTCTTTTTAACTTCTTCAACTGCTTGGCGAAGATGTTCGATTGAGTACCTCCTCTCTGTCTGTGGAATGTATTTTCTAGGCATCTAAAAATTTACCATTTAAATTATTAAAATAATAACGTTAAACATATAAAAGCAACACTAGATTTATTTGAATGTGGCGGATAATTAGGAACATCCCTAGTAGTTAACTAACTAGAAATCTTTGTACGCTCGCATTATACTATTACAAAATAGTCATATGTCAAAAGAGAAACTTCTTGGGTAAACTAATTTTTACATCTCTTTAATACTAATATAAAACTTTAGATTTCTCAAGACGTACAAGTAAAAACGAACATATGTCAGGAATTTAATGAGTATAATTGTAATATATTTTTTGAGACAACCAATTTTAGTTTATAATTAATTGTTATTTATGTATTATTCCCGATGGGAACCGTGTTATATGGACACTTCGTCACACTCACACACTTATCAAAAATGATAATTGATGCATATGAAAGTATGGTTTTAAAATTTATTATCTGTCTGCTTGTAAACGCTCACATTAAGATCTACTAAAGAGCGCAGGCATCGACACTATAAATTATATTTAAGACTTGCATACCTATAGTAAGTGTACAGTAACTGTAAAAATTATAGTAGTCAATATAATGCATAAAAAATAATAAAGGAAATACGGTAAAGGAAACACTAACCATATCTATATATAAATTAAAGATCTGGAACATTTCACAAAGAATCATAATGCTTAGATAAACTTTATGAGATAAAAGAATGACGCATTATTAAGAAGCGTAAAAGACATTTACATTATAATTTTCATGTATATACAAGTCATGTGTACGGAATATATAAAGAAATAATATAGAGCAATAATTATAACTAAATGTATATATATATAGTGTATATATATATATATATATATATATATATATATATATATATATATATATATATATATATATATATATATATATATATATATATATATATATATATATATATATATATATATATATATATATATATATATATATATATATATATATATATATATATATATATATATATATATATATATATATATATATATATATATATATATATATATATATATATATATATATATATATATATATATATATATATATATATATATATATATATATATATATATATATATATATAAATAAGAAAAGTTTCCCCACTTGAAGTTGTTGGGAATTTTCTTAGAATATTAAACTTTACGCTAGCAAAGTTGTGGGGTATTTGAATATTTCTAAATTTTATTTGTTATGTTAGTTATATTTGAGTTATACTATTTTAAACTAATGAATTAAGAATTTAAAATCTACATACAGAAATAGGCAATTCGGAACTAAAATATTATTTGACAGTTGTCATTACGAACGACAAGAGCACAAAAGACACAAAATTTAAATGGCCGAATATCTTTGGGGTGTTGCACAGTTAGTAAATGATCCTTCGAGTGATGTGTTAAAGTTAATCCGCCAGGGTTTGTCAAGCCAGACAGGACATAAATCGATTCAAGAAACAAGAAAGATAAAGAACTAAATACAGATTCTAGTAATGCACAGAACAATGTGAATGAACAAACTATATTCCTGTCAGAAATTGTAACCAAGACAGAAGCGTCATGCTCATACGACTTGGATCTTAAGAAATGTACATCTAAATATGTTCAAGTAGGGCAGCCCATTTGTAAGTGCCACACTTCTGTTCAGAGCCAGAAATTATCTCCTTATGTAGATGAAACCACAAGTGCACATGTGCATTGCTTTAGTCGAAGTACAACCACATGTGGCCCCACAAATAAGAGAGATGGCTGGAATGAACCTGTTAGACAACGGATATGCCAAAATCACTGTGAAGTGTTTAATATTCTTAGAAATTGGAATAATATCCATGATGATTGCAAAAAGGCTGACAAAAATCCTGTGGCACGCTTGAAAGACTGTGTATTGAAATTCCTGAAGTATTTTAAAATTGATAAAATTGAAAACATTCCAGAATACTATGGACCAGAAAATAATAATTTGCTGATGTATAGAGAAATAAGTGATATTAAATTAGATTAACTTCTGTTCCCTGTCGAATTTGTATGTTTACAAGTAAAATATTGAATTTACTTTTTTATGATAAATTGGATAATGAATAAATTTCGATGTTGAAAAATCGAATGTCATTATTAATGTAAAATTATATTAATATACAAAATTTAAGCATTTTCCTTTTATAAAATAATTTCAAAGGCTATTATGCATGGCTGTTCAACTTATATGTTACTAAACCTAAGAAAATAATGTAGTTTTATATAAATATAGTTATTGAATTTCTTTCCTCCACTTGTCAACTCATGTCTCGCCATCTGACAGGACATTTGACAGAACTAGGTGATAATTATTTATGCCTATTGAGAATAAATTTTCAGGGACCATTCACTGTGTGAATGTGGCCTAGACGACGGTTCTCCTGCCCATATCCTTTTTTCTTGCCCCAAATTAGCTCGCCCCATTTATGATGTCCTCCCTCTTAAAGTCCCTCGCCCCCTTTATGTTCAATGTTTGTTAATGTTTGTGTTTAGTCCTTTGTGTAAATATATTAAATATAATAATATTAGAGCATAAGCTAACACCCATGTAAATATATTGTTTATTACTAACCCCATTTATTGTCTGTATATATTGTAGATATCTGTGATTTTGTTATAGGTGAAGGATTTAAACTGGATCTCTTTTAAACATGCATTCTCCAACTGTGTAATGATATCTCTTTTCTTACCGTACATTCTCCTTTGTGTGTTCTCCATTCAACGTGACATTGGCGAAGTGAATTGTGCTCAACTGGCACGCTCGGAACGCCATTAATAAAGAGAAGAAGAAGAAGAAGAAGAGAATAAATGCGCGTGGGCGTTCGCTATACCACACTGAAAAGAATGAATAAATTTTATTTTAACGCTTTATGAATAATTATAAACATGAGTTCTTTCATATAAGAGTATATTTTAATAAAATATAATCTAGAAATTTAAATTTAAATTTCAAGTTTATTTAGTTGTTGTGGGAAAAATTATTTAAAACAACATGTATATGACAACATATTACAGTTCGAGCTTACAGTGTTTTTATAAAATTGTGACTATGTTATTATTTAAGTACAAATGTATAAATTAATTTATTGAATAATTTATTTATATGAAAGAAAAAAAATTAAAATCAGATCATCTATTAAATTAAATTAATCATCATCATCATTCAGATCATAAATTAAATTAATCTAATTTATATGTATTATAAAAATATGTCTAGTAGTCGACTAGTTCTTGTTTACCAATTTAATAAAGCCCAGAACAATGTTTTTATTTTTTGTGTTTGTCTGTTTGTAAGCTTCATTTAACATTATATATTTTTTAAATTTGATTAGATTGTAAATATACTATATAAAGTAATAACTATATAAAGTTTAATATAGCTTTTAAACTCAAGCACAGTCTTTATATAAAGAATATTAAAGGATATTGTTATAAAATAATTGTTTAACCTACAAAAGGAGTTTCATAGATACGGAGTTATTATATAAATCTTTTTTTGACTATAACAAAAGGAGGAAAAGAAGCTCGAGCTGTGTTTTGATAAGCTGTTTACACTTATTAATTATTCTGCAATCTGTATACACTAAGTTATGGGCTCAGCTAGTAATTAATAGAACTGTATAATTTACTTTTAGATAATACTACTATTACTAAAATGCTTTTATGTTTATATTTTATTTTGCATTCATGCCTGTAGGCGTTTTCCCGAAAACAGCTTTTTATGTGGAAAGAGGACAATGTTGAAAAATTCAAATACATTTAAGTTAAAATGCCGGGTCTGTTAAATTAATGCGCTATAAATATATAATACATTAATTAATTTTGAATAATTTTGTTATTTCTAACTTTATTTATTTATTTGTATATGAAATCAATTTACATAATAACATTCTTCATGAAGTTAGAAAGCGTACATTGACGACTAAATATAATTGTAATAATTTATGATTTCGGTGACAGTTTCCTTTGATCCATAATATGTGTCACTGACCGCCTCCATCCATATATTTTCTCCATCCCCGCTTTCCGCCTTTTTCGAGGCATTGCATGTTCAGTGGCGGAACTCAATTCCAAATGGAAATAGAATAATCTATCTTCTCCGAGTGGGAATCGAAACCTCAAACCGTGACGTTTACAGGCAGACGCTTACGCTTTTGTGCCACGACGGTCCTCAATTGTTTTTCTATTTTCAAGGGATTTCATAAATATTAAAATAAAATAATTTTGTATTAAGGATATTAACCTACTTCACTTAAAGTAATTTCTTGTGCATAAAGATACATTGTCTTAAATCTGATAGCAATACGTCTTACAATCTATAATTTGTTAATATCTCCCTTTATCTGTCCCATAAAAAAAGAGTAAGTGTGTTAAGGACAATTGAAATTATAAAATTAGCAACTAGTTTCTATATAAAAGTAGCGTTAGCTTACGATTGCTTCCAATGTGCTTCTGAAACTATGAATAAGAACAAAATTTGTGGTCTCAACGATAAATCTCCTTCTCACACTCCTTCTCACACCCGTATTTGATGTACTTTTTCATAAATTCACTAGTACTCTTAATTTTAGTGCTTGCAAATGTTCGTGTTTATACAGTTTTTTATGTAAACAATTATTAGTATAGCAGTTGTAAATATAACAAAATCAGATTATTACATAACAACCACATAAAATATTATATATTACTAACATTTGATATAGTGTGTACATATTTGATATTTCTTACTTTTTATATGTGAAGGGTACTTATAACTGAATCTCTTTCTTACAGGTATTCTATATTTGTATAATGCTAACTCTTCTTTACAGTATCATCTTTGTCGTGTGTTCCTCATGCAACGTGAAATTGCCATTAAAAAAAAGAAATATATAATTTACTCATTTAACCTTGTTGGTCAACAGTGTAAATATCGATTTTTTACAGCATACATATGGATTTTACGAATCTTTTACGTAGGTTTTGTTTTAATTTTTATAATTTGTGAGCTATAAATAAAATATATTGTAGTTCGTTTAGGACGACGTATCAAGTCAATAACGTTCTTATCCATCATCTGGACATGTGTTCACACACATCTATATATTTTAATGTCTGATTTATGATTACAAAAGTATGTCAAAGGTCAAATGACAATTTATGTCTTATAGTGAAACGTTTTATAATCTTTTACTGAAATTCAACTTTTGTAATTGTTTTTCATTAAAATAATAAATGAAATTACACACTTTAGAATCACGATGTAGAGTCCCGCCATGCAACATACAATGGCTCGAAACACAAAAAGTGGGGAACGGAGTGTTTGTGCTAGTATCTTACTGATTTGAGTAACCAGGCTGTGCGGGAAATAGGTTAAAATTTTTTTTAAATATTACGTATGTTACGTAATTTTAAAATTATTATTCATTTTAAATATATTTCACTAAACCCTTTTAAAAGGACTATTACTATTAAAAGGAACGATAATGGTGGATAAATATATCTTCGACAGTAATAGATTCGATATAAAAACAGTGGCAACGTAAATATGATTACAAATATTTCTAGAGTCATTTATGTCTGACGTCGTAAATATCAAATATATTTTTGTCCATTAATTTGACTAAAATTTAACCACCGCTGGATATTACTGTAGAGTTAAATTTATGAAAAATTTATAATTTATAAGAACGACACTGAAATAACTCATTACAAACTTATACTTGAGGTTGATTTGATACAAAATTAGTGCATACGCTCGCATATGCAAATTTAATTATTCCTCATTTCTTCATTGTTCTTCCTGTTTCCTTACAATATTATGTACTGTAACTATTTCTTTTATACTACGTACACTATATAATATAATCGGCTGTAAGTATATTAAAGATTTTGTATTTTAAAATCATAATTTACATTAAAAATGGTGACAACTTCAGTTTTCCTTCAAGTATTTAAAATATTAAAAAATAATGTTTGCTACAGTGTTGCGGGGTTTTTAAATTGCAGCACTGTAAATTATTTCCATCTACCATAGAGTAATGTACGCTCAGAAAGTAATAGCACCAAATTTCGGTAATTACACTACTTGGTGATAATTGTACAATTGTAACTGATAGAATCATATAATTTTTACTTTATATGACCATGTTGGATAGTGTATAACAAAATGTATAGAATGCTTACATTTTTACTTATAATATATAAAGCACCGATAGTATTTTGAGATATATTTCTCAAATATATCAAAATAACTATGATGTTGTCTACAAAATTTGCTGATTTTTTTATAATTTTGTTATTAATATAAAATGTTAAATTTGACAATTACTGCAATAAGCACTAAACGTAAACCTATGTTACTCATATAAAGCTACATACAGCGAAGTTAATAAGCCAAGTGATGTAAATGAGGCACTTGTAGCTTTGTTAAATAGTTGAAGCGTCACTTAGAGCTATATATATTAAGTCCTCAATGTCATCTATTGCTAATGAATGGAAATGAAATTAGGCCACATCGCACCCATATTGACCTATCAACTTGCTGCACGTAACAATGCTATAATAATATAATGTAAGCTACTTACTATAAGAAATTATATTTCTGCATTAAATAATATTCCATTATAATTTACTAACAAA
Organism: Dione vanillae; assembly: GCA_037178615.1. Taxonomy (NCBI): domain Eukaryota; kingdom Metazoa; phylum Arthropoda; class Insecta; order Lepidoptera; family Nymphalidae; genus Dione; species Dione vanillae. The sequence continues at coordinate 2,742,039 of JAZFAU010000097.1, read as the reverse complement.
GGAAGAAAAAAAAGTATATGCTTAATAATATTTTATACTAGAAATAATTCTGTAAACCAAAAATTAAAAAAAAAGTTAATTTAAACTTGCACGCGTATCTACTAACTTCAATACTTAAATGTATTTACTAACATCAAAGAACTTCCGCTTTCATTACAAATTTGTAGAGATTTGCTCAGTTTCTAGTTTTCTGTACGTAACCACAAAATTTTCTTAACTTGTAATGTGATTTCTGTTTTATTTATATTTATTTAAAGTGAAATTAAACATATTTTAGTAAAGTGCATCTGATACACTATTTTGAATTGTAAAATATGCTTTTGTTTTATTAATGATAATTATTTGCCAAAATATGCAAATGATTCTAGAAATAAGAAACAAATAAACACTTATACCAATATCTCTATAGCAATAAATAATCTGTAATGATTTTTTGGTTGAAATTTATTGCATGATCTGAAATTCCAATCGACGACCACAAACGTGGTTTGTACGTAAAAATAGATCATATCTAAAGCGTTTGCCAAACAAAAGTGACCTCATGTATGTTTTTCGGTGATTTATTTTCAAAGAAAAAATAGAAAACCTGACGACCTAGAATATTAAACCATGTTTCTTAGTTAAACATTTCTGTTACTTAGGTTCATAAGTTTACTTTTTTCAGAGTAACAATACTCAAATTTTCCGATAACAATTACAAATTTTGTATGGAACTTGGGAGTTCCGCACGAATTCTACTCGCACTTTATTCTTATAATTTTACATTTGTGTGTATTGGCATAATCGCATCAATATTATCAGTGAATTTATGCTTAAAAATAAATCAAAACATAAAAATATCTTTTGGTTACTGTTTCAAATCTTTCTTTACGAGGGTTATTCGTAAAGTGCTACTTACCAACAGTGCGTAGGGCACTGTAAATTATTACTTTGATAAATTACGAATGAAATTGTTTGGTTGACGTGAATTTTTGTTATTTCAAATTAAAAGCAATTATAATTATGAGAATGCTTTCTGCAGTATTTGTTTTGTAAACACAGACGGACTAAATGAGTGATGATGAATGTAAATACGTAGCGGTCTACCATGGCTTCGTTGATGGACGCTATTTCAAATACTGTGGGTATTTGACAAGAAAAAAATTATTTTTAGAAAACAATTAAAATGCAGTTAATTATTTAGTCTTTTTAACCTATACATCGTCTATGAAACATATTTAGGGATTTCATTTATTCCTTTACGCTAAATAAACAGGTCAACATAAGGTGTTTGTTATTCGCTCAGTGCCCCAAGTAATTAATAAGAGAATCCATCTTCATTAAGTAAGTGTATACCACTTCTTTTACGATTTAAACAGAATATAACCCTGGATTACAATCGTAATTTATATTTTATCATTAGTAATTTAGTAATTTAAACGATTGACTCTTTTATAATGTGAATAATGAAAGTATTTTCGTTCATTAAATAAATTAAAACTTTTAAAAAATAAACGCATTCTGTTTTAATTAAACAGAATTCTAAATGGCGTAATTTTTTCTAGTAAACTAGTTACGTAAAAGTATAATTTATTTTAAAAAAAAAATCTTATCATTTTGATAATTAATTTTATCTTGTAATTTTATCATGGACAATATGATCACAAGTTACACACGTTACGGCCCCTTATAATGTGATATAGAGTTCCCAAGAAGGACCAGCGGGATGACTTTATATAAAAAGGAACACGTATGGAATTCTTTATTTACTTGTAAGATAAACATACAATTTGTTTTATTCTAAGAAAAATATACACATCGCATATCGGCCTATATTAAAGAAAATGTGTACATCTCACCCACCACCTGCGGCTTGATCCGTTTAAACTACAAAAATATTAATTTAATAACCTAAGGTATTTTTATTCTCATATTTTGAACTTTTAGGATACTGGAAGTTTTAAGTGCACATACAACAAATATGTCGAACGTAGCTTTTGAGGTTGTAACATAATTTCCTTGTAACATGGTACGATAATATGGTTATTGTGGCCTATATTAGGAGACAAATTTATGATTTTCGACACTCCGTTGCACAGTCCTTCCTTTCTCAGTCCCCGTTTATATGATCTGCAGACTTCTTTATATTAAATGTTTCACTATAATTTATTTAATTTATTTTTCAGTAAAAAATATGGTTCAGATGGACTCTAAATGTATTTATTATTTGGTTATATCATGAAGTGGTGGAGACAGTGTCATATGATACGGAAAACTGCCTGCTGTAGTGCTGGTAATAAAATACAGTAACTATCGTGATGCGTATATTAAATTATAATGAAAGTTAGACTATTTTGAGGTTAGAGACGAGAGTGAATCCCCGGTCATCTGGACGAGGGCACAGTGGTTGCAGTTGCCTCGCGTGCTGCTGCTGCGCCCGCCGCTTAAGACGCGTGTTCCAATAATTACGCGTTACGTTGAGCGCAGTGTGGTCTACAACAACAAGCCTAGAGGTGAGGTACGGCACCTGTACTACTGTAAACTGCGTCTTTGCACCTTAACAATTATGTTATTATTATTATACACACATTGCAATGATTGTATACATATATAGTGTAGAGTGCCGTCGTAGCGTCTTAGCGTCTGCCTGCAAACGCGACGGTTTGTGGGTTCGATTCCCACTCGGGGAAGATGGATTTTTCTATTTCCATTTTCTTCGCTCTGGAAACTAGGCAAAGTGCGGCGTTGAGTTCCGCCACTTAACACGCAATGCCTCGAAAAAGGCGGAAAGCAGGGACGAAACGGAGTGTCTTAACACTAGGTTCCCACGGTTCCTGCAGTTCCCTCTGCCTACTCTGCCATGTGTGGGATATATATATATATATATATATATATATATATATATATATATATATATATATATATATATATATATATATATATATATATATATATATATATATATATATATATATATATATATATATATATATATATATATATATATATATATATATATATATATATATATATATATATATATATATATATATATATATATATATATATATATATATATATATATATATATATATATATATATATATATATATATATATATATATATATATATATATATATATATATATATATATATATATTATAACTAGTGGTGAGTTGCTAAACCTAAGTAGTTTAAATCCTGTATTATTTTTTCTAACTAGACTATTGGCGAGGCATGGTACATTTAGTTTGAAGAGACTTGGTCCGGGGATCAAACATATATTTTTTAAGAATAACAATTTTTAAATAAGGTTTTTTATTTAAAGTTATTCAATTATAATACATATTTGTATTTTTGCAGAGTTTAAGCAACAAATATTTAAAGTTAAGAATTCCATTGTAATTATTAAATAATTTTAAAAGGTGCAAGAAAAATAATTTATGGTGTTGTTATCATTATGAATTTAGTTTATAAGATTGGTTGATAGTTCATGTCATTACTATTTAATGTAGAATAATGAGAACAAATTGAAATTTATTTTATACCAACTTCCTTTAACTAGATCTAGTCTAACAACAGGTATGATCAACTGTCCTACACATTGAGGATACTTGGTAAAAAACTGTCATCGAGGTTTTCGTTTACTAGTGATTCTATTTGCAATCCTAGTTTTTATACGGCTTCATTAGGTTATAAGTTATTAAATTTCGGATCTATTAGGCAATTATTTTCAAAAATATAACGAATATTTTAGATTTCATGAAAAAAACACAAAAGGGGAAACAATATTATATATTTATATATATATATATATATATATATATATATATATATATATATATATATATATATATATATATATATATATATATATATATATATATATATATATATATATATATATATATATATATATATATATATATATATATATATATATATATATATATATATATATATATATATATCTTATCTGTCTTCATATGATGTGAAGCGCTGCTCAGACAGACCATGTGCCATCGCCGGAACAGGTGATAATCGGAAGGGGTTAAGTCTGGTGAATACGGCGGGTGGGGTAAAACTTCCCAGTTGAGTGTTTCCAAGTATGTTTTTACCGGCGCCGCAACATGTGGACGAGCATTATAGTGTAAAAGAATAATTTTGTCGTGTCTGGAGTAGTAATGGGCGCGTTTTTCCTTAAGTGCCCGACTCAATCTCATCAATTGTGTTCGGTAGAGAGCTCCAGTAATGGTTTCGCTTGGTTTCAGCAATTCATAATACACGACACCAAGCTGATCCCACCAAATGCACAGCATAAGTTTTTTTCCATGAATATTCGGCTTAGCTATCGATGTTGATGGTTCGCCGGGCTTATCCCATGACTTTCTCTTCTTTGGATTATCGTAGTGAATCCATTTTTCGTCACCAGTGACTATACGATGCAAAAAACTCTTTTTTTTATTCCTGGCAAGCAGCATTTCACTCATGCATAATCGGCGTTCAACGTCTCTCGGCTTTAGTTCATATGGAACCCAATTTCCTTGTTTTTGAATCATTCCTAACGATTTTAAACGATGTGAAATTGCTTGTTAAGTCACTTGTAATGTAAGTGCAAGTTCTTTTTGCGTTTGGGACGAATCTTCCTCCAATAGTACTTCTAATTCCATGTCTTCGTACACTTTCGGCCTTCCACTGCGTTCTTTGTCCTTTACGTAAAACTCACCTTTCTTAAACTTTTGAAACCATTCCTGGCAACTTCTCTCAGCAGCTTCACCATATGCTTCTAGAAGCAATCGATGCGCCTCAGCTGCAGATTTTTTCAAATTAAAGAAGTAAATCAAAAGTTCCCGCAAATGATGCTTATTGGGCACAAAACTTGACATTTTTGCACGAAAAAAATTACGTGATGCTGATACGGAATCACTAGTACTTTAAGGTTATGGTGTTGCCGGATGACGAAACTTGGGATATTACGTTTTACATCTGACAATTTCTCCAAAACCTTCTGGTGGGGCCATCTTTTGACAAACCGCGGAAACTTATTTGTACACCTAAAATATATATATATATATATATATATATATATATATATATATATATATATATATATATATATATATATATATATATATATATATATATATATATATATATATATATATATATATATATATATATATAAAAATTTTAGCAGCTCTTTCGACCCCTTTTTTCGTGATATAAAGAAGCCTGTGTCCTTTCTAAAGGTCATCTTCTGCTTTTCTTATTAATGTTCGTTCAATAGCTTACTTTAAGGGTTCAGAAGTGGTTTTTTTTGCATTTTCAATATCAGATACGGAACTATTATCGATCTTAAATCTTTTAATTAACTTATTTTATAAATTCTACATATACTCCTTACTAACTACACACGATTTGTAGTAGCACTCAGTATTATTAAAAACTAAAAGTAAACGCTTTGGGACTAACACATAAAACTAAATCTATTTGTTTAGTAAAAAAAAAATTAAAATGTTTACCTCAAATTACTAGTAGCTTTAATGGATTGAAGACGTGGTATTTTAAATAGTGTCATTAATTACATTTAGAACGTGAAAGCTTGTTGTTCTAATCATGCTAAGTGAAATAAAAACTTTTAATCAATTTTATTTTATACCAATCAAAATGAGAAGAAAAAGGACGTTGGTAAGGCACTTTATGGAAAGTCATAACACGATGTTGAGTCTAATTTAAAATTGGATTTAAACCGTGTTAAAATACCGTATATATATATATATATATATATATATATATATATATATATATATATATATATATATATATATATATATATATATATATATATATATATATATATATATATATATATATATATATATATATATATATATATATATATATATATATATATATATATATATATATATATATATATATATATATATATATATATATATATATATATATATATATATATATATATATATATATATATATATATATATATATATATATATATATATATATATATATATATATATTTAGATTTTGTATTGATATCAACTTCGATGCAAATTACTTCCAAAATAACATTGCACCTCTTCTTATTTATCTTCTTAAAATATTTAAGTAAAAACTAGATCGGAACTTGGGATCAAATTACTTCATACGTCGTACGTCTCATACTCTTTTTCATTTCCTTATCGGTCGAATTTTGGAAGATCTTTTCTTATCAGATGCTCCGGCATACAATTCCATCCATCAGTCAGCAATTCAGATGAAAGCATTAAACAAGTATAGATAATTTAGTCGTCTGTAAATATAAATTAGGTTGCTGTTTTCAAACAAACTTTTACTAAAAACCTTTTTTGTAGATACATATTTTTCAAAGATATATTTTATTTACGTAACAGTTCAAGAAAATCGATAGACAAAAATAAATAACCTAAAATAAAGTAATAATAAAGTTAAAGTTTTAATAATGACATTAATTAAATTCTTAGCTTACAATTTACTATTGTAGTCTATTTGGTGATAGCCACATTGTAAATAGATAAAATTGAATTACGAATATTACTACAAAATTGAATATTTCTTATTGAACAGTATATGGACAAGTCTTAATATAACATAATATAATTGATGTACAAAATATCGATCAATAATCTTATCACATTAGACAGAAATTATATTAATTCTTTATACTTTCTATAAATATAAAATTTGTTTACAGTGTAAAGCCAAATCGAAGGTTGATTACAGTTCAAGTTAACTTTAAAAATAATGATTGAGCAAAGACTTAAATTTTGGTTTAAGCTTTGGGTAGAATTTTTTTTAGTTTCACCCTGTAACCCGCTCGCTGTAGGCAGAGACCATGGAATCTTAGTATTAAGACACCCTGTTCCGCACTGTCTGCTTTTTTGAAACACAACGCGCTAAATAGCGGAACTATACGCCGCCCTTTGCCTTGTTACCAGAGCAAAGAAAATGGAAATAAAAACCATCTAGTTGCAGGCTACATCAGGTTTTAATATGTTAAACAATTGAATAAATTATTAGAGTTCGCACATTGTGTCACACTAATAATCACCTTCTTTTAATTTTAGAATTATGGCAAAATGCCATAAATATTTATTAACGTTTATATAATTTAGAATGTAACTCCTTCAGCATTCAATATCTCTGTATCTCCGAAATTATTCAATATAAAAATATTTTTGTGACTTTTGTGGATCATTTTATGACATAACTTTTTATTGTAAACATTTATAAAAAAACTAAGCTTTATATCATTTCTTATTACTTGAAATGCTTACTTAATATATAAGAACTTTGCTATTTGCCTAAACATTTTGTATCAAGTGTGAATACCATGCTATCTTTTACATTTAAAATTATAAGCAGTACAAAATCTTAATCAAACCGATGTGGAAACTCTACTTGTCACTCACGGGATTTTTGGATGAAATGTGTGACAAGAGTCTGCCCAGCCTCTGCCTAACGATTGGAGTTATCTTTTGTATATTATGCTTATTGTAACTTTGATGCAACGACAACCATCTAACCAATTGCTTTATAATAATGTAAAAATTATATCTACACCTATTCATACATAATAAAGTATAAGGAAGCCTACTCCTATTTCATTACTTGATAAAGTAAATCTTAGTTTTAATAATATATTGAAATAGGCAATTTGAATTTACTACGTCAAATATGTAATTACAATAACTATTTAAACGGCTATGATATTCTCAACCATGAAAACTCTTCGTAATAATTGAAATTCGTAATAGAGTTCTACAACTTAAATTATTAGTTTGAAGAACGATACCGGCTACTGCTACTTATTAATTATATGTATAAAAATATATGTTCTTATTTAATTTTAAAGAAATATTAATTTTAATACACGATACATGTGTTTTCTTTTTCCTATATCTGTCGAAGTTGCAACCGAAATATATACGTAACATATGAAGTTATACCTTCTACTTGACTCTGTAGTTGCAATAGATTTGTTGTTAGAAATTGTTTTTTACTTGGAAATCGAAACGATCATGATCTTTACCACGAAATAAAATGTTTTCGTAAGGCAAATAAAATTAAAATAAATATAAAATTTCTTCGTTGCATGTTAATCTTAAGATCAGTGTGGCCGTCTGGCTGTAAATATGTACAAGTCATAAAATTTTAATGCAAACATTAAATTTATTACACTTAGGTTCTTTGTACAAAATGGCATTCTTGATTTTAAACCAAAACGTTATATGCACTTTTTGAACCCTTCAAAGTGTACAATAAGAAGTTTGAATAATTATTAACGATTTTATTTTGTTCAGCGTTATTAGTTTAAAAATTGATTAAATTGATCATTTGCAATTATTGTATCAATTTAAAAGAATGTAAATAAAACCAAAGTAGGTGACAAACTCTTTAATGTATTGTAATATATACGCTTCCTGCGTCTATTTTAGAGTAGAGTAAAAGCCTTACGTGCTACTTAAGAAGAGATAGTTTTATATAGATCGTCTGAAATTAAAATATTATATATTACGCTTAGTACTTAGCTATGTAGATATAATATATACCATCACTTTAAACATATCTGTAAATCCAACCAGATTGCTTGTGCTTACTTTTATTATATTTTTAGAAACATTTCGTTTCGTAGTAGGCGATCACAGGATAGACTGTCTTCAAACCAAATTACAATAGCTTATTAAAAAGCTTTTGTTGTTAAATAATGTCAAAAATAATTTTATATCTTAATTGCAGTAAAATGCTTAAGTTACAATTTTAAAAATAAGCGTACGTCAAACTCATATTTTATCGTTTTTACGTGCTTTCTTTCGCAAAGTACACTCCAATCCTAATGGCCGTTTTTGTTACTTCCGATACGTTGAAAACACCTATTAACATTCTCTTGAGTTGCTCTAACACATACACCGTATACATATATTTGTTATGAAACGAAGCTTAGTTTTTATAAATTGTACAGAAAGTAAATAAATTTTAAATAAAGTAAACATAAAAAAAATATAACAAGATGAAAATTAATTAAAGTATAGTAATATATAACTAAGAAAAATACAAGAAGAACAAAACTAAAGAAGAAAGGAAAACTAATATAAGAAGAAAGGAAAAAAAACTTAAAAATGAAAACAAAAGCACAGTAATGTTTTCCGGTAAAAATTTGTTTAAGTTCGCTCTTTTTGTGGTTTGTGTTTAAAAAATTACATTAAAAATGTATCGACTAAAGGCTGTGTAGCAAGTGATTTCAAAGAATAACGCCGTAGGCATGACGAGATCAGTCTTTTTCAATGCCAAAAAGTATTTCTTATATATTTTTATTTCAAAAGAAAATGAAAATTCTTGCTGATTTTCTAACACCTTTTACGGGTGCTTAAGTATTTCAATAAGTACACTTGCCTAAGATGTAATGCTCCAACAAGTGAAAATAAAATAAAATTATTTGTACTTGATTTGAAATATTTTTATTGATAATTACAAAAGTGAATGGTCTCAGCTGATATATGAATTTCAAATGTTCTTAAGCTTTGTAAAATATTTGACTTTTTGTATTAAACTCTTACCGGTACTATAATGATACAGTAAAACTAAAATCATTAGCCACTCTCCACTTGACTTCATCCTTAATCATGCCAGAGCATCACAAGTGATACAGTTTTAAACAAAGTAAGGAATAAAACGCTAAGTAGCTGTACTGAAAATGAAGTGTTCGCTTGAAGTCTTTTTTTTGTTTTTATATTTCATTTAAGAAATTGTTCTTTATTATGGAAAAAAATCGCCTACCATTTTGTTTGATCAGTGCTTGCTTTCAACATTTCAACCGCAATTTTCCCCGAATGTAAAAAACACTGAATGTTTTTGATTAATCAGAGTAAAAAGTTTGCCTATAGTATAAAGTCTAGATACTAAAACCCTCGTTGTACACAAGGGTTTTAGTATCTAGACTATATACCTATCCATTACTGCTATTTTGATGTGATGAATGAGCTTTTTCTTATTGCGAGGCTATAGGCTTAGCTAACAGATTTCGAATTAAAATTTGATCTGCATTTAGTTGATATATCAATTTAATTTTTTTTATTTTTGTAATTTTGTTTTATTCGATACTTTTCAATTACATATTAAACAGATCTTAAATGTCTAGTTGATAGAAACACAATATATTCTCAACTATATTCAAACTTTACAATGCTTAAGTCTTCTTCTCTTTATTTACGGCGTTACGAACGAGCCAGTTGAGTACATTCACCTTATGTGTCACGTGGGATGGAGAACACACAGAGTACATAGAATGTGCGATAAAATAGTAAAATAACGCAGTAAAAGAATCCATGTTTCAAGGAACCAACGTCCTAGCAACATTTACACAAAGAGTAATCCCAGGCCCTGATCTTAGCCAGATGAACAGGCGTACATGCATGTCAAAGACGTACACAGCAAATTGTAGATTGTAGCAGAAATAATAATCGAAAATTACTTACTCCATTTAAAATATATAACGAAACGTTATAAATTAATAAAATAAACACCTGTTACAACCAACGCCCTTGATATAAAAAGGAACCTTTAAAAAATTTAAAGTAACTCCACTACAGAATAATAAAAGGGAATCAACACCAATATAAGAAACTCGAAAAACGTGTGTCAACGAAAATAAAGGCTAGCAAAGCCTATGTTAAAGTTTTAAAATAAGAAATAATGGTCAATCGTGACTTGAGACGATGAAAAGTGTCTTACCGTAATTTTTTATTCTCAGTGCTCTAAATGTTGCTTAACAATTGTTGCAATATCTCGATCATAATATTTAGTTAAAGTCCTGTATTGAGTTTATTGATACAATAATTATATTATATTAAATTATTACAAATCGACAATATTTACAGACAACATACTGATTTGGCCACATTTATTATTACTTCAAATATTATAACAAGTATATGCTCAGAAACGGTGCTTACTTTTCATACTAAACTTACAATACACCAATCCAACACGAGATCAGCTTTACACTTAGCTCTCTTAAACATATATTATTAAGAAATCTGTCTGGATATACAAAAGTACTTGTAAATATTACTTTTTTTGCCCGCAGTTTCAACCTTAATAAAATCAGTGTAAGTCATATATGGACAATTGTATGGCAGGTGAAATATTGAAGAAGACAACTCAATTTAGTTCAGCGATTCCAATACTAGGAAATATTAAAATCGTATCGTTAGAGAAAAGCGTGTCAATTCATATGTAAATTCAGCATTTTGAACAGTAAATGTTTATTATTAACATGCCTAATATATGTACAGATGTGGATTGTTATTTGAAGATAACAAAGCAATAAAATGATAATGTTGTATATAATAATATACGTATAATTGACGCTTTCAGAATAAAGTATTTAATTATCTATATTACATATAATTGTAAAATAGAAAATTAAGTGATCTGTCATAATTTTTATTTTTGGCAGCGTGGTCTTTAAATGCCAGTTTAGATGGATCAATATTTCTATAAGATTATGTAGTATCGAACATCGTTAACACATGTACACAGAGACAAAGCACTGGGGACCCACAGTCTTAGAGTATACCTATAATAAAACATTTTATTGTTGTGCTTAATAATATCCAAGTCTATTTCCTTTTAATGAGTTTATAAATTTCCATTCATAGTTTAGCTAACCAAGCTTTAACAAATTTTCTTTTAAATAGCTCCTCCAATGAAAGTTTATCATATAATTTTATTTAAAACATGCAAGCTTTTAGCGAGTGAGTGACGAACTAATTGACTTTAATGTATAAGCATTAAAAATATATTTAACATCAACTAGCACTCTTGTAAGTTAAAATATTTTCAAATAATTAAGACGCTCAAACATTAATTGAGACAAATAGTTAAAGTACTTAATAAAAATTTAATATTAAAAAGAAGTTTAAAAATAATACACTAACTTTACGTTTACATCCATAAAAAAGTTAAAAATATTTATATCTTTGGTCTATTTTATCGGGTGGGATTTTTAAAATCTTGACTAAGCCGTGGTAATAAATGATACTGATGAATAATGAAATAATTATCCACATTTCAAAAAATAGTGGTCATGCATTTAGGAAATACAAAAAGAAAACAGGATTATTTTTCAAAATTTAGGGAAAATTCATTCAGTTCAACTAATATACATGGAATAAATATATGTCTATTTTCGATTGTCTATATATTTATATTGCACATTTTTACTTATAATATAAATATTTTTGAACGAACATTTCCCTTTGAAAATTATTGATAAGCTCAACCTAAATGGAAATTTTAAATAAAACGAAATATTTTTTGTTACTGAATGTCAATGTCAATCACAAGATACCTCACAAATATAAGTATGCAATCATAAGAAATTGTCTTAAAAATATAAAAAATAATTATGTAACAACTTGGTCAAATTTTTACTTTGCCTATGAATAATTCAAGTAGAAAGTAAAAAGAAATTTTTGTTGAATATTCGAGATAGCACTAATAATATCATTCAATGAAGAATTTTTATATCGCAGTGTTAAAGTTCGACTGAGCGGGGGAAACTACTGGGTTTAAGAGAGCGTTCTTCTATTATAATGTATGAAAGAACTGATGGAGACCATTACAGCTTATTGCTTCCGTTATAGTAATAGACTGGTATTAAAGGTGATATTTACCTCCTTTTTTTATTTAGGATCACTTACATTATATTAAGTTATTTATATATAACATCACTATTTTTTAGGACGTAAACCCCTATCACTAAAAAGATTTTAAATTTATTTAATTCTAACTATGCATTGTCAATGTGCTTTATATTTTCGTTAATAATCTTATAATATTTACACATTTTTTAGTGATTTAGTTCTTAAATTAAATTAGTAATAAAAACATAATAGAACTATTGAGGAACAGTGTTTATTTAGATTGCATATAATAAGTTTTATCTTAATTCTTATATTTATCTTTGTACATATAGAACCTAGGGTTAAGATACTTTTACTTGACTTTAAAAAGTGAACAATTACTTCCTAATCCTCGATTACGTCTTTGTGTTGAACCCTCTTTAGCTATAAGTCTCAACTGCGCCACAATTACGATAGCGGTATGAGATGTATATATAAATTATTCATGTAAAATCAATAGTTATTTATATACATAGTTGCAGGGTTGGCAAAATCTCTTAAATGTGAACACATAAGATAACATCATCTTATGATATATTTTATCTTGTTTGTATTTCACTCCAAGCTATCCATTTATTTTATTCACATTACATTTACTTTTATATTTCATTAAATACTATTAACGTTCAAGAACTGGGGTTCTTTTAATTTATTTCAATGTAACATAACATCAAAGAATTATTTCGGATCTCAGCTTTCCATTTCATTTACCAAACTTCACCAAGTTTGGTATGTGTATTTGAGTAGCGAAGATATTTTGCTCGTTTAAATAGTAGTAGCAGCTTTTCCATTTTTGTAATTTTTTTATTTATTTGTTATTTCTTTTTAATTATTAAAATATAAATCTTATTTGATTTATCAGAAGAGAATATGTAACCTTTTTAAGTTATTTAAAAAATATCTAGTTTGTTGATATTGCAAATCAAGGACCTTTTTTAGGACTTTCAACTAAGGCAGTTTAGGATTGTTTAGTACTAAAAACTTTAGCGATTAAGAAATAATATAGACAGGTATCCATTTTACTTGATTTTGAACTGTATATGTTTATATGTATACATTTTTAATAATGATTTGATACTAGAACAAATTAGTCAAGCTTTAATTTGGAGAGCAGTTCGGCTAATAATAAGGTGAGTAATCTGGACAGTAGCTGGGTAAGTTTGCGAGTAAAAGAAAAATTGTAAGTTAGGTGAGTGTTTATGATAGTAATCGAGACAATAGGACCTGTAACTGCACGAGTAATTAAACGAGTAGTTTAATAAATATTTGAACAAGTAATAGCGAGAGAACATAATAAAGAGTAGAAACTAGTGGTTAGGATGGCTAGTAGAAAAACAGATATCTACCTGTTCCTTCAAATAGAATACGTACTACTTAGAAGGGAGAGAGAAAAAAATTGAACTTCTTATACTGTGCTTACCGTGACGGTGTTGTGAATAGTATGACAATATTGTACAAAATATAGTAAATTAGACTTTTATACTTTTGTTTCTCTTACTGCATCTTTGCTTCTTAATATTAAGAAAATTCTTTACATAAAACAAATTCAAGTTATGGTTTATTATGAGTACTGACGGAACGCAAGAATCGCGACCGAGAAAAGGGCAATAAACGACAGACTTAATATAAAAATACATCATATTGAAGTCATATTGCGAAGTTACTCTAAACGAAATTTTACATACTTTTCGTTTTGACAAAAATGGCTTGGATATAATTTTATTATATATGCAAAATTTATTTTTACTAGGAAAATATATGCTTTATATTAATACTAATTAAAATCTGCCTGTCTTCAATATATTTTAAAAGTAGATTTTTAGGCTCACTGGCAACTAGGCAAAGCGCGGCGTTGAGTTAGGCCACTCAACACGCAATGCCTCGAAAAAGGCGGAAAGTGGAGATGGAGTAAGTAAGTAAGTAGTGTATATATATATATATATATATATATATATATATACATAGCATAATATAGGTACATTTATTACATAGCTATATCGGTAATTATTTTTTTAACTTATTTCTAATTACTCCTTAAGTAATATTATCTCAGTAAGTAATCGCTGTCTTTCAATATCGGAAAACACTTTACAGATGTGCATATACTTACATATATCACGATTGAAGTCAATTTGATTTCGGTCCAATCGCTTCTTTAAATAGGACACACGAAAACAGTCGCTAAAAGCTGCTGAGAAATGTTTATCCTCTAAAAAAATGCTTGCCGGCTACTGATGTAGAGATTTCAAATAAGTATTTAAATATTTTTTAGCTTCACGCTTTATCCCGCACATGGCAGGGTAGGCAGAGGGAACTGCAGGGACTGTGGGAACCTAGTGTTAAGACACTCCGTTGCTTAGTCCCTGCTTTCTCTGTCCCCGCTTTCCGCCTTTTTCGAGGCATTGCGTGTTGAGTGGCGGAACTTAACGCCGCGCTTTGCCTAGTTTGCCAGAGCGAAGAAAATGGAAATAGAAAAATCCATCTTCCCCGACTAGGGTCGGACCCAGAAATAGGCAGACTTTGCGCCTCTGCGCCACGACGGTCCTCGACGACGGTAAATTTTATACGACATGTAATAAACTAAACAATTAGTTACTCCTTTTTAGTATTTTTATAGTCACTTAGGTGAAATTTCATGAATCCAAATATAAATAACATATTTTAAACAACAAACATAAAAAAGGCAACTGAACTTTAAAAAAATTACAAAGTTAAAACTATTAAAAAGCCTAATCTTCTTAAGACATAAATCCAGCTGTTAAATTATTTTGGCACCTTTAACAGTATGTAATATATAAATCCAATTTTATGAGTTTTTCTTACCTTCACAACTAACAGAGCAAGAATAGTGTAACGACACTCCGTTACGGATTTTTAAGATATTTTTAGACACGCTTTAAACGCAATAGAGAGCTGAGCTGATATGTTCCGTCATATGACAGAACGCAGCATTCTGTCTTCTCACCAGAGCAAGAAAACGAAATCACTCAGACAGTGATTTGTTATATTTCTTGTTATCATATGAGACTGACTGTAAGATCAATAGATGCAGACATAATTACAACTCGAGGAAATGCTTAAATTTATAGTAGTATCCACTATTCAAAATGAAAATGCTTTTATATATACGCACAGCCAAAAAATTGTGGAAGGACTACAAAAATATTCCATTATATATCCAAATACATGTTCTCTTGTTCCCAAATTGGACACTGTACAAATTCACATGTAATGGCCATAAACTAAACAACGCTTGTAGCTGTAAAATCAACGAGCTTCGTTGAGAAGCTGTCACGTGATTCCTTTCTAAAAGCTAGTATAGGTAAATATAGATTACTTATTTAAATTAAATATATCAAATAATAAATAACACAGAGTATAATTGACTTATTTTTTTATTTCAGTATGTACTTTAAGCTATACAAAATTTCCACTAACTATAAACATTTCTACGACATATACATACTACAACATTTCACTATTAAGTCTCATTATATTTATATATACAACACTAATGGCTTATTTCACATCAAAACGCTTCTAAGATTATACAGAAAATAATACTTACTTCAATGACTAGATATCAAAACGACATATGTGTACGTATCCAACTTATGGACAATATTATTAAATTTAAATTTAATAATATTATCCATAAGTTAAATACACTTAAGATGTATAAACGTGATCAAAACAATAAAATAAAACATATATATATATATATATATATATATATATATATATATATATATATATATATATATATATATATATATATATATATATATATATATATATATATATATATATATATATATATATATATATATATATATTATATATATATATATATATATATATATATATATATATATATAAAGAAAATATTTAAGCTTGCTGTTTCACAATTGTCCTAACTAATGAAAAATACGAAATTATTTTCTAGTAAGCACGATTAACCAAACACTAATACTACATTTGTCAATCTACTAACAATTTACATTAAATATAGAATTTATTCACCTTGAATCTCACGTTTAAACATAATATATTTCCGAAATTCTACCTCAATTTCTCGAAGAAACGTTCTAAGCTTTTGAAGCTTTCATTAAAGCCTTATATGTCCTTTAAGTTAACCGTCTATCAAAAACAATCGACCCCTATAACCCAGATTAAAACAGACCTTTTGATTATATGAAATTTGAAACTTTAAATATACTTATTTAATGATTATTTAGCTACATAGTAAGTTACGTATAGGTATAGAATTACGGAACATGAAATACTTTTGACAAGTTTCTACAAAATCAATATTTAGAAACAATATAATAAAACAAAATACTGAACAAAAAATATATAATAAACTAAAAACCGAATTTAGATAAAAATCTACACCAATCACTTCTTATTAAAGTTAACTTAAAAAACGAGAAAATTTAGTACCCTAGCTACGTCGATTATTCCGTTAAGGAACACGCAAAAGAAATTATACTTAGTTATTATTAAATTGTTAATATTACTGTTACAGTTACTTAACATTTACTGTTACTTTTGGTATTTACAGTTTGATATTTAAAATACAAATGACGCAATATTTTTATGTAACTGTATACATACATACATACATACATAACTTCACGCTCTATCCCTAGCGTATACTATATAAATATTATTTATTTTATTAAGTATATATGTTTTTTTCAATTATAAATATTAGAATAAATACATAATTGCATCATATATTATAATATTCAAAATGAAGCACCACTTAATTTAATTTCGTTTATATTTTTGCGCTTACTTATATAAATGTCTTACAGTTTTCTACTCCTATGCTTTTATATGTAAACAATGTAAAAATAAGAAAAAAACCGTTAGTAAAACCTATAAATTATAATCGATTATTATAACTAAACATCATTTTTTAGTTTGGTTGAATTATGTAAATTAATTATTACTAACATCAATAGCCATTAACGCCCTATTCTAAGAATCCTTAGCTAACAATTTACTACAATATACATTGATGAAAAGAAGTAATTTTCTTCTATTTTAAATATAAAAGTATATAAATAAAATTATTTTATAGAAATATAATGAAGAAAATTTAATATTAAAATTTCTAAAGAAAATTTTAAAAGCATTTCAAAGTATTTTCTTGTATATATGTATATATATATATATATATATATATATATATATATATATATATATATATATATATATATATATATATATATATATATATATATATATATATATATATATATATATATATATATATATATATATATATATTTGCATATTCATAGTTGCGCAGCCGCAGTGACTGCGTTTCGTGATCGCTACGCTTTTACAGTTGTAGTGGTTGTGACTCGCTCGCTGTCCAGGCGGCCAAGCGACGGGCGCAGCTTGCCTGCCAATCGTGTGAACGTTGAACGAAACTGTCGGCTCATACTGCAGTATAGAACAAAATTTACTGCAGATCCAACTAACGCCATCAAATCCATTACTTCACCTGTTCGTGAACAAAATGTATAAAAAATAGATTATAAAGATTTTGGTATTGTTTTGTATGAACAATTGTAATAAATCTCCATATAACTGTGTCATAATTTAAATAAAAATACTAAACAATAATTGAAACCAACATTACATTTACTGTTCCCCTCATTTTTTATTAATATATACTTGAAGAAGACATAACATTGCATATTTATTAATAAATTTTCAATTGCCTTCATAGATTTCTCATAGACTATGACTAATTTAACACTCCCTGTTCTCTGATATTGTGTATTGAGTAGTTGAATTAAACGCCTTGCTTCGATTTACCAGAAAAAGAATATAAAAATGAAAACGAACAACTACAAAAGTTTTACTACGCTTTAGCGCTCTTACATGAGCTCTAAAGCGTAGTAAAACTTTTATTACTGAGTGAGTCACTTGTTAGTGACTAAGAACTGAGTTCATTAAAAAACAATATTCATATATTTAAGAATAAAAAAAAAAACAACTATAATACCCTACACGAATACAGAATTTTAAAATATTAAGAACGCACACAATATTTTCTTTAAATGTTTTTAATTTTTTCTACTACTACAATACTACAAATGTTTCAACCAATGAAAACCAATATAATCATACTTAATCATAGCACTAGGTTATTTTAACACAATTATTGTTAAATTTATAATGCGTATATTTTAACTATATGATCACTGTAGAGTGTAAAATATATATTGACACTCGACGGATGGTGTGGTGAATGAAATACTGCCTGTAGATTTAACCACACCGGAACAAACAGCTATTAATCAACAGAATTCACTATAGTAACTCCCTAGAGGTAACGAGCCCACGCAAAAATTGCTACAAATTCAACACGCTGTTTAATAAAAACTTAAAGTTCCGCCACTCACGTCATATTTTGAATTTCGGTAAAAAGAGAAAAAAATATTTAAACAATTAATATATTACATTTAAACTATTATTTGTAACTTGCATTAAGTCTTAAATTAATGTAATCTAATAAATTAGCAATTAGTATTAAACTGTTTTATTATGAAACACACTTTCATTATAAATACAGTACTTTCTTGCTGACTTTAAATATCTATATTTTTTTTTATTTTTAAATACATAAACAAGTATATACAAATGTTATAATTAATTTTTATATCATAATTTTGTTATTAAAAATGAAAAAAAAAATACGTTAGTAGACAGACAGTGTGCCAGTTTGTGAGTTTAATTTCCACTCGGGATAGACAGATTTTTCATTTCTATTTTCTTCGCTCTGACAAAGCGCGATGTTGAGTTCCGCCACTCATCACGTAATGGCTAAAGGCGGAAAGCAGGGAACGGAGTGTCTTAACACTAAGTTCCTACAGTTCCTACAGTTTCCTCTGCCTGTCCTGCTCTATTGTATTAGCAGGACATAGCGTGAAACAAATAAAAATAAAAGTTTTAACTTTGATATTCTTTGAAATATAAACAAAACATTGATTTTTAAGCATTCGCACTCGCTTGGTGGGCTTTCAATATAGCTCAACATTGCTAAAATTGCTTGCTGCACGAAATGAAACAAAGAAACTTTATATTTTTCTGCGCTATCTCAAAACTATTCAAAACTATAAAAGTAAAAAATACACACACACATTCATACACATACAAAAGCATACAAATAAAAGTTTACAATACATTAAAAACTAGGGACATAAAACTTTATAAAATTTGCGTTGCGTAATCTAACGATATCCTTAGAAAAATCATCTGTGTCCCAAAAAGAATTTAGATGACATATTTCGAGGGATTGGAGGGTTTATATACCATGCTATAAAGGTACATGTCAAATTTGTTTCTATATTTCGCTTACAAAAGTGTTACGACTTTTCTGAGGCATTATGTAAAGTAGATACTTCCGTTACTAGCTCACAAATATAAATCGGAAACTTGTCTGACTTGTAAATGAAAAAAATCAACGAAAGAAAATGTCTTCAAAGCATTCTATAGTATAGTATTTTATTGTACCTCTTGTAATTTACATTTCTATCAAATCTTTGCTTCCAGATTTCCTTTTCTTACTGATTGAGTAATCTAATAAGATAATACTATAAAAATAAATAAAAAAGGACCGTTAGATGACTACTTGATGTAACCGTACAGCAGTTAATATGTTAATCAGTTATTTTTCCATATTAAAAAAAATATTTATATATATATATATTTTCATACGACGTATTTCCTATGTACCCTTTCGTATTTTATTTATTTTATCCTTTTTGCTTTTTAACCGAAGGGTTGTAAACGATAGTACTCTTAGCGATAAGGTCGCCTATTGTATTGTACTGCTTGAAGCATAAAAATCTAGGTTGTATTTTACTGGTGTACAATAAAGGGTTTTTACTTTACTTAATACTATATTGTTATTGGAATTAAATATAATACGCTACATTTTAACATTCGGTTCAAAGATCAATATAGCTTAATATTTAAAAAATACATCTATTTTAATAATGTTCTGTATTCATAAATCTGTGTTTGGCAGAGCTGAATAAAATCCGACTCAATCTCGAATGATTTGCTTCTTACTCAATCATCGACTTAAAACAAATCACCTAATGGCTCTTTTATGTTCGAACTTCAAAGAATTTTTGCAAATATTCAAGGTTTCAGAAAATGTAAACAAAAAAATCAACATTATCAATCAGTTTTTCATCACATTCTTTTAAAAATGTTTCAGAGTTCAGTTGGAATAATAAATTGTAAAAAATTATGATTGGAAAACGAAAACCTAGTTAATTTTTTTATCTATTACTAAAAGACTACATAAATTATAAGTCTTGACAGAAATGTAGCCTTTGATTAAAAACAATAAAAATCGGTCAAGTACGAATCGAACTCGCGCTCTGAGAGGTCTGTGCTGAATTTATAATTTTAGGTCAAGGGGAATTATGAATTTTTTCACGTAATCGAAATCTTTAAGGAGTCAAAAGACCTGGTATATTTAATATCACGTTCCTGTATTCTCAAACATAAAATATGTAAACGTTCAAAAATAATCTAGACAAACAGATCAATAAAATGTTTAATTAAATTTAAACGTTTAAAACAAGATAACATACAAAGTACAAAACTTTTAATTACATAAATAAGAAGTGTAAGTATAACAAAAGAATATTTAAGAATAATAATTAATACATAAGGAAAATATTTTTCCTACAATTTTTGATTATAGCAAGACGGACGTCAATGTTGAAGGCGTACAAAAATTAATAACGCTTAATGACTCATAATTATGAAGCATGACTGATATAAAAATTTAAGTTCATTACTTTGTATTGTATATACATATTTACTTATACAGATATATAAAGGAAGACAGATCAATTAAGTGGAAGCGTAAAGCTCCTTTAAGCCTTGGTCTTTGAATGGTTTTACTTTCACGAGGGCTACGAAGTACATTACATTTAAATCAAGATTTAACGTTTTGCATCTTACTACAAATAGCTATAATAGCTTTTTGTGTCTTCCCATTTCGTCCCATTTTAAGACATTGTATATTGAGTGCCAGAACTTGATATCGCCCTTGTACTTCTTTCTAAATATAGTGGAAGTAAACTATTTATCTACTTTACTTTTCTAATCTATGGCATATAATTTTAACTTGTTTTTCCAGGATGGTTATTGGCTAATGTGAAGAACCATCAACACAATATACACTTGTAATTTAATCAAAATATTTTATTTTAATATACGTATTGATACGTAGGAGAATGTCATCGCTTACGAAAATATTAATCAATAAGAAATATGAAACAACTTTCAGAAATAATTAACTTTGAAAGAATCAAATAAATTTGACGACAGAAGTTAAAATCATTCACTTTCACGTTCATTACTTTCAGTCTGGCAAGTTCAAACTAAAAACATTATATCAAGATACGACCACAATATTTAATTCGTTTTTAATATCATGTGTAATTATTTACACACTGAACACTGAAAACATTCCACGAAATCCACATAAATGTTCCACGTTTCAGTAATAAGCATATGAACGTTTTGAATATTTAAATAATTGTTATGCGCTACGGAGGATGAAGAGAGATCTATCTCCTTTTACATTTAATTCACAAAAATCCGTGCACGTTGTAAACATTACTCACAACGTCAACCCAACCAAAAGGTTAATATCTTAACAATTGACTTTCACTAAACAAATTGAGAAATCATTTAAGTAAATCCTAACAAAGCAACTTGTGACATCAGCGTTACACTCATTTTATTCAATAAGCGAAACAAATAAACAGGGTACATTGATATCTGAAAAGAGGATAAAATCATAATATTTATTTTGTAACTAAATTAGTCCGTACAGTGAACATATTTATATATATATTTTATATGTATTATATACATGTACTTCTATGTTATTTCTATGAACAAAAAAGTAAGGAATATCTTGTTCACGTAATACATTTGTGCCAGTAATATTATTTAAGTGCCTTCTACGACGTGTCTACGAGCAAGGGATCGTAAAATTTATCGAATTCAATCAAGACCTCAGAGAAGACCCTGACTTTTTATGACTCTACTCAAATTACAGTAAAAATAAACGTATAGTCGTCACGAACTCAATAACGAGATATTTAAATTATAAGAAACCAACGTTTAGACACACAAAACACATGATAATTAAAAAAAATTGTTATGAGCTGTAACATTTTTTTGAATAATTAGTAAAAATACATAAACAATAAATGTGTAATTTACTTCAGACATTTCAATTAATGCTATATTGGATCCCACGTTGTAGAGCAATTCAATTTAATAAATTAGAAGTATTGACAGTTGTATATTGAATTTGTTATTTACTTTTTCAATTTACAACATTTATAAATATATTTTTTGATTTTGTTCAAAATGAATATATACACTGTTACTTGTAAATTTCCACAGATTTTATTGGAAAATGGGTCTCTAATATGTACATTTATTTATGTGTGAAAGAGCCCTCATTATCGAAGGATCATGCTATTAGCTTAATGGTAAGGTTGTTTACCAAATTACACAGATAATATAGGCAGAACCAAATTACTTCGCAATATGGTGACATTTTGTATGTCAAGACATTTTAATATTAATTATTTTGTAAATAAAATTATCGTCAATTAAAAATTGTATTAAGTATGTGTATAGTTCTGAACAAGATTTGTAGATTCGATGTCTGCTCGGGAATATTATTTTCGTTCCAACCCTGTACTTGCTACCACATACGCAATATAAATTAGTTTGAAGTAAGGAACGAGCAGCACTAAATTTCTGAGTCTAAATCTAATCTGGGTTTTGTCATTACGCTCTATACATTACTCTTATAATAGCTACTTTAATTCTATATGACAATAAAAAGCTTAAGATCGTTATGAAAATAGATTATAGTAATAAGCACGATTTTATTTTTGACTTATACTTTTTTTATTACAAGAATGGCACTCCACAGCGATGATTTGACATCCAAATAGTACATTTTAAAAGCAATTTAATTTTACAGTACTTGATTTAAAATCATCAATTTTATAATTTGACAAATTTGTGTTTTTATTCGTACCACAAAAACATCTAGTTTTCTTTTGAACCATTTCAACTTGTATATAACTTTATTGAACAAAAATTGTATAATACTTACCAAATGCATAGTAACACACTTGAAAAAGGTGTGGTGCGATGGCTGTGAGGAGGCCGAAAAGGGCTTGTGGTAGTTCATGTTGCGAGGAACAATCCAAGTAACGCTACGAGCATACGTGTTGTACGATCTGTTCGACCGCCGCTTTTTTTGCCGCTATCTTCATTGAGACGCGCCTTTTCACCCTGCACAATGAAGGATACTCACACATATGTTCAATAATTTTTTACGAACATCTCTGTCAAACTACTACTCTCGACATGAATATCGTTTTGTGACAGACGGACGATAGAGCAGACAACAGAAATATGCTGAGTAATGAATAGTAAATTTAATTATAATACCACAAAGACTAATTTAAAATACAACTTTTGAACAAAATATAACATTTTCGAATGTCGAATCATTGACGGAACGTAAAAATAATAACTTTCCAAGAAAATTACTTTACGGTAAACGTAAGCAAAGTCAGAATACAGACAGTTTTAGTTTTTGGGAATCACACCTATAAATATTAGTATCTTAGACATGCCTATAAGCCTTTGAACATATAACATATATGAATAGTCAACATCAACTAATATGATACGCAATGGTACGACCCAATCGTAAAATAGTTGAATGTGTCACTCTTACACACTGTAAGCATATTTCGTAAATCAAGATGGCGACCATTAATGAGTAATACTTCTGCTAAGTTTAAGTTAATGAAGATAAAATTATTCTTTTATACAATAATTAAAAGTTAAAATCTCACGCGTACCGAGAACAAACTACTTAGAATTCCATCGATGTATTGTGTAGGCGCTGAGCCAATTGTGTCCTAGAGAGAGCTCAGAGCAGTGCCTGGGACTTGCGACCCAAATATAATTTTAAAGAGTTCTTTTGAAATGCGCATTTAACGCTCAGTTACACTAATCGAGCTCCTTTCATAACTTAACCAATTTGGAAATCATTTTACTTACTACTAAATTACCTATTCTTTGAAATTATTTTATTTGTACCGCCTTCAAAATACGTTTTAGAAATGAATTGATCATTCCAGACAGATCACGATCTATCTAGAATTGTATTAAGTTTTTGCTGTTATACCTCTCGCTGCTACTTCTATCGTATACAAATTAGCTAAAAACCTATTTCTGATCAGTTCGTATTTTGAAGCATGTTTCGCAAGTTTTGCCATTTGAATAAAATAATATACATATATAAGTATATTATTTAATAATAAAATAAGTACTAATTTTATTAAAAAGCTAAAGCGTTTATTAAGTATAAAAAGTCTAACACAACCTACCCTTGTTAACGATAAAAAAAAACTTCACATTAAATGAATCAAAATCAGAATATTTTTTTTACTTTTATAAAAGATCAAACGCTAACAGCAAAGTAGATAAGTGTTGACTATTTAACGATATGGTCAACATTTACGTTAATACTATTATTATCTACCTCGTTATAACCTAAATATATATACAGGAAGGAATTATGGAAGGAGTTATATATTTTATAATAATATTTCCTCTGTATACGTAAAATAATAACAATAAATCAATCATGATCCGTTTTAAAATTGTAAGGTTGGCAAAATAGAAATATGTTATGGTTACTTTAAATAGCACGCACTCGTGGGAGTTGTAAGCAGCGCGTTTTAGTTCACCAAAAGAAAATTATGAATTCACATTGCAATGTCATTGCGGTCTGGTGCACGAGGTCAAACAAAAACGATATTTATGACGTCTCTAAATTATAATTAAAATTATTGATTTGTTTTAAGATTGTAGTATAAACGTGATAGGAAAACGTAATATATAATACTATTTTTAACAATTCGTTAAATACGTTACCTCATTTGTCATAATAGCAGATTTCTTCAACAGTTTTTGCCGCCTCCTATCACTAGATTTCATTTTCAATATAAGGCATACACTCAAAATAGACAACACTATGCAAGGAATAAGTTTTAAAAAAACACTATAAATCCAAAATATTGCAGTAAGCAGGTGTTCATTTTTAGTCATTGATATAGCGTATGTAGGTTCTGCATGTGTAGAAATATTCGAAGAAGTTGTTACATTCATTGTATTGTTATTGTTTTCATTATTGTGTCCAGGTAACTCTTGTATAGTCATTGCAAAGTAAATAGGAAGACATACAACTGGACAGACGATATATGCTACCGCTATAGCTATATTAGTATTTCTTCTGTTACAGAGAGTTTTATTTTTCTGTGGAAATTTTATTGCTACAAATCTCCAAACTGCCAGTGTTATCGTTAGCCAGATGGAGACAGTGTGGAAAGTTTGACTAAATATGGAATGAAAATATACAAAAAGTGCCCACGCATAAGAGTTCCGATTAAGTGCTTCAGCAATATTTGTGTATATATGAAGGGCTAAGGGTATATAATCAATCATAACTAGAAGATCTGCAAAGGCGAGTGCAGTGAGAATAGAGTTTGTTGAAGATATCATTTCTTTGCGACTTAGCACAGCTATATTGACGGAATTAGCTACGGATCCAAGAAGGCATATTATAAGCGCTATGTATCCATGAAACTTCACGTAAATTCGTTGAAAATTGGGTCCACCAGGATCACAATACGCCACCACATGTTCATCACCGGCTTGTGTACCAGACATTTTAATATTTCAAAAAGCTTCTGATAAATATTCAAGGCAGATATTCATCATCCTTAGGCTGAGATACATTTTCTGAAAGCAAACAAACAATATTAAAGTGATTGAATAAATTACGTATCATATGATCACCTATATTGCCAACTCTATGGCGTAGGGTTCAATAAATATTTAGTTATTGGAGAAAAATTGATATCTTTCGAGTTCCAAGACCCGAACTAATGATGTATAATTAAATAAAATTCCAAATAAACTACCTAATGTACTGATATATCTTTCTATTATATAAAAAAAGTATATTTACATATAATTGTGAAATCAAGAATATCGTATGAGAGGGAATTATTGTAATTGGTGTTATTTACAATACATCGTTATCTTACAAAAAGTTTTATCTATTTTAAGTGCTATCATTTAACGAGTGAGTGAAGCGAGTAATTTTTTTAATACAAAACGTATGAATAATGATGAAATTGAACAGAAAGATATTAAAGACATGTTAGGTGACAATAGGCCTCACATGATTTTGAATATTTTGTTCTCGGGCTTAATATTCAACCTAAATGGCTAAGTAGGTCTACAAAATAGTAATTATTTCAAATTTGGACTTACAAAATTTTATATGAAAATAAATTAAATTTTATCCGATTGAAAATTATGAAATTTTATTAATTAAAGGAAAAATAAGCGGAACCATTTTATAAAGATTAAAAAATACATATTTATTGACTCAACGCAGTGTTATAAATATTAGTACATAACTTAGTATAAACCTTTTAATTTGTACATCTTAAAATATGTGCAACAGATATGACAAAATAAACACTAACACAAATTTTAAACAATTTTATAACATGTCCTCAAAATATACGTATATATCACAACAGGATACAATATAATACAACTACAAACATGAAAGGTTTTATCTCCTCAAGACGTACTTACTTACTGTACGAGTAATAGTGCTTTGACAATATCAGTGTCGTCGTATATCAAGCCCTAAAGAAAATCCATTATAGAAAAAGCACCTATAGTCGTAATGTAAGTCCTTTATCACACATACATATGTTATTTATGAACACACACTGAAATAGGAAAGTAAACATTAAATATATGATAATTTCCATTACGCTGACGTTATTTTAGAAGTCACATGAGACTATAATACTTTCATATTATTATGTTAATGTAAATTATTGAAAGTTCCCAGCGGATACTCAGAAAGTTCTATTAGCCGTCTCTTCTGAAGTTTGGCAAATTATTACATATATATAATTTTCTCTTTGTTGTTATAGACATAAATGTCGTATATGATTTTAAGAGTATTCGATTTTATGTCATATATAATATAAAAAATCATCTTGGTAAATAGGTAAAAAAGATTGAAATATAAAAATATATAGTTTAATCCGCAATGTTGTTATTAGTTTCTTTTATGTAAAGCAAAATGAATAACATATATTTTAATTAAAATATAAGATATATATGCAGATAGCAATTGTATTAAACACTGATAGCATTTGTAATAAAAGCGTACTTGTGTTCACCTACTATTGAACTGCCAAAAATCCTACACTTGAAAATTAATAAAATATTCCCCAAATTTAGCAAGTATGACGAAGTTACGATAAAATCTTTGTCAGTAATAAATAGATAAAAGCATTAGAAGGCATTACCGAACATCTCGATTTCTGTGAAAGAGATTTTAAAAAGTTATATTCGTGAAGAATGTTGCAATTAGATTTTAACTTTGCACTTTAGCTGTAATAGAGTCTTACTTGCGGATTGTTGATCAAACAAAGGCATTAAGGCTGATTCAGACCATCTGACGTTAATACTGTGAAAGCTTAACCCTAAAGTTTATTGTTTAAACATGGACTTATGGTAAACAATAACAGTGGTCAAGGCCTCTTTAAGTTATAATCTATTACACCATTAAAAATATATTTAATTATGTCTACGGTTAAATAAAGTGGTGCCGTCGTATTTTTTTATTATAGCGGGAAAGCTTCGCTTAATGTTGCTGTCAATTTTAAATACGTTTTATGTAACATTGCTTTAAAAATATCTTGACTATGTTACCATATGCGGTTATTTTATTTTAAGAATTTAACTTTAAAACTGACTTTAAAAATGTTCACATTATGACTTTTATATTATTTTGTTAAAATCAAAATTTTTTAAAGTTACTTTAGGCCTAGTGATAACTGGTCGCCCGGACTCAACATTTTGCGATTTACTTAACGGAACTCAACGCCTGCTTACCTTAACGCATGTCATCTAGAGAAGAAAAAAAAGTTGATGAACATAAAGAAAAGCCTACAACACATTAAAGTCAAGTGCGTGCCACAATGTCGTTGCCTTTTATTGAAAAGTAATAAATATAATTTACAGATACAGATATTATTATAAACGCAAGCATATAATACTAGTACCATTAGTATTATACCAATTCTAAGAAGTATATCTTTATTAAAATTACATAATACATAAAATATTCTATCACGTAATTGACGAAGGTTTTAAAATTTCACGTACATACATTTCATGTACATACATAAGTCACATTAATATTTTACATGAAGCTTTCCGTTTCTTTCGCCTCTAAATTGCACTTCAAGCATATATTATATCTCCCCGAGGGAACCAAAACTTTATACTCTCGTAGCTGTTGGACTATTCTTTTATACTACCGTAACAGTATTACGGTACACAACGTAATAGGAACTCGGTCAGATAATAAATAAAATAAAGTTCTTAGTTAGTTTTACTAAGAAATCTAAAATTCGATAACAAAGCTATAGTTAATGTCAAATATGTTTAATATAAGTTACCCGTGTCCCACATAATATAGAGTATCCTATAAAAATCCCATTGTAATAACAGTACATCTGCAGTTTTTTATATTCAAAATTATCTAAAATATAAATTAATTTAGTATTAAACTGTTAAACACTTAGTCGAGGTACTGTTACAAAATACAGTAAAGGTAGTAATGGTAATTTCAACTGCCTGGTAAGATAAAACGACGGACATAAATACTTTTTTCATACATCTTAAGTTTAGATTGAAGGGGGAATAGAAACTATCTTTAAATGTTGATTGCGAGTGATTGTAGATCTGTTCCTACTTTGGGGCTATTATTAAATTTAAATTATTTTGTAGATTGTTTGTTTTCCGTGCAAGGACGAAATTGTCTATTAAGTGACAGAGAGTGCATCAGGAAAAAAGTATCTCTGGAGAGCTTTTCATTTTTAAAATCCACCTAGTATTCCTCATATATCTTTCAACACATTTATCATAAATCTTCATAAACTTTTCATGAAAAATATATTCTCTTAATGCTTAAACTATGAATTTAAAACAAAATATACTACATATATTTTTGTAAACATATCACTTTTCAGGTCGATTCGTTACAACATTTATTTTGTGAAAAAAATGTCCGCATTTTTTGTGTAAAAAGTAGGTATGAGGTACATATACTTTTGACGCATGACTAAATCGCCGTGATTTATACGGTCTTTAAGCATATAATCGCTTCACGTTTACGGAAACAGATTCTTCCAATTGAAATAATATTTTTTCTTCTCAAACAAATGTATATTTGTATTGTTTTTTATTTTCACACTTCCTGTTTGTATTTTTTTAGAGTACCTAATATTTTCCTCATATTAACACTCTTTTCACTGGTTATGATGCCTTTGATATCCAATACGAGATGGTTTTATACACAAATTGATCGTAAATTTTCTTACCACATTTAGAACTCAAAACCACTATAACGATATCACGAATTATTTTAAGAAAACATTTATATATACATACATACTAGCATCCATCCTTACCAAAATGATAAATGTATTTGCACACCGTGCAGATCTTTCTCAGAAAAATATCAATTGCTGAAAGAATTGTATGCCTTACATCGAGGTATCACACCGGAATACCTCCTCATGAAATAAAGAAACCTTATACAATTTAACCCCCATAAGACACGAGTACGCGTTAAACTGAAAACAATTTCGAGATACTCCGCTTAAAACTACGCCCAGTAGTACTTCAGGTCATTTTACTAGCTGCAAATTCCACTACCATCAGAAGAACAAATTAACCTCAAAGATACTTAACATCAGCAGAGTGTAACATTGCATCTCGTTTAACACTCATTATCATTATGGACGCATTTTTGGTCTCAGTATTAATTTGAACTGAATGACAAACATATTTTGAGCCATAGGAATTGTTAATTATCGGTTAGTTATAAAAGTCTAGAGACTAGTCAGACTTTAGGGAAGGTACCATCTGGAGTCGTGCATATTGGTATAACTACATACATATTTGTGTAAGGCCTACCTTCGATAGTATTTTGATACTAATAAAAAACGCGTTTACCTCCACTTCAAAAACCGGCAACTCTACCGAAACATGAAGCCGTGGATGGAGGTGTCAACCTTCTGTCATGTGACCCAAACGCCCATTGCCTTGTCATTAGGATAGAAACTTTTCATAATTAGTACCCTTTGCAATTTCTATTTTGGCATTTTCTCGTTTGCTTGAATTTAATTACAATTTTGCTTAGTTAAAAGTTTAGTCTACTTTAGATTTAAATATGTAAGACGCTAAGTCTTACATATATAAATATATAAAAATATAGGTCTATCTCTTAACAAATTTCAACTTTGCTAGTGGATTAAATTTTTCTAAATAAATCCTTAAAGTTAATAAAACACCGTCTTTAATCCTGCACTGTCCATATATATCGGCTTAATGAATAATTCAAAAGATATTTTCGTATAAAAGTAAAACTAAAGCAATTAAGTGAACAAATATATTTCTCGAATTTACTTTAACAATACAAGTAATTCGAAATCCGTCTTTTGTCGTAAAGGCAATTAAAAGTTTCCTAACACGTACTCTACATTTAAATTGGACGTAAGATAAGTTTCACAGCACTAGACCCAACGTGTTTAATGGATATGTTACACGCCACTTAATAAATTCTAGTCATGAATCAAAGCTTAACAAATATTCAGGTCAGAATAACTATGCTCCAGTACTCTATTAAGTCACAATAGAATGCCAAGTTATCTATCTTAAAATAAATCTGATATTGAAAAAAGGTTAGTTTTGTAGGAAATTTGAAACGAAGCCAATTTTGAAACATATATTTTCAATTTCTTTTAATCTCTAAATCTATTATCTTATTTTAAAGTTCTTAATATTGATTGAATTATTTACATGACCATAAAACATTTTTATGACAACTAATTTTACCAAAGATGTTGAATTGAATACATTTTATTATTTTTTATTAACAATAAAATTATTATTCCTTGCATTTATTAACACCATAAAATATAGAAGTGGTACATATAAATAAGTAAAACAATATCTGCAGCACTCATTGTGTGAAACGAAATAGGTAGAAATATTTTTACGATTGAATAATAAAAAATATGGCAGAATGGTTTACGATCTTAGCTTTACTCCATATAACATCCAAATAAAAAACAACAAATTAAATAAATAAATATCGGTCAAGTGCAAGCGGCTCTCACGTATCGATGGTTCCATACTTAATGACATGATTATTAAAAATTAACAAATTTAGCTTTGTGATAGAATTGTATTCGTTTTTTTTAATGAACTACTGATATAATTTTGTAATAGTATATTTCTGAGATAGACTTATAATGAGTTTTATTTTCTTTATGATCTTAGATCTCGTCAAATTGCATCTAGGTCAACGAAGTACAACTTATAGCAGTTGGAAAACTTAAGTTTGTGATCGTATGCTCTCATTTAGTATGCAAGGAACTACATACAAATTTGCATGAGTTCTTTTTCCAATGGGAATTTCGTTAATTTACAACGTATTCTTTTTCTCTATTTGTACTATAAGATCAAACTCCTTGACTCCTTTCTTAATGTTAAGTCAACAAAAAGTATTGTAGATATGTAGATTTTGATTACGATTTTCATACATGTTGAGGTTGAAACTTAAATTAAGCGTTCATATTTTATGATTGCGATAGAAAAAAAATATTTTTACTGTGCTTTGAAGGATATGGATTTGGATACTTGACATTGATTTTTATAATAGAAGTTTTTAAAAAATACGAGTTTTTTAACATTAGTTAACATTAATTAAACTAAAATAAATTCTTATATATTTAATAATATTATATATTTATTTATATTTCTTTATTGTATAATACATAAACTTCAAATATTATTTTTAGAGCATAAATCGAGAAATTAATTTCGTAATTCAGGTGGATTTGCCTAGGCGTGAAATTTAAAACTAATTACACATACTTTTTAAAAGCAGCACGTGTCGAGTGGTAAGAAAATAAATATTAGATTAATTAATTTCAAGTTCATAAGAAACCTCAGAAGGTTTTTGTAACTCACTGTAAAATAAACATTTGGAAAGTAAGTAAATACGCTAACAGATGTTTCGAAATGCTTACAAAAGCGTACGTAAATAAATCACATTTTGAATATAGCTCGTAATACTAAGCAAACAACTTAAATGTACATAAAAAAACTTAAACTTCTTTCTTATATTGCTTTTCTTTCATTTTAATCAAATCTCTTACGACATTATTCTTAAATACTTTATATTTTCACTTTTTATCCTTTAGTTAACCGACTTTAGAAAATTAACCATTTTGTTAAGTTAATTTCAATATTTTTTTTTTCATAATATGTTGACTGTGAATTTATATTTTACCACACTTACCTAAGTTTGAAGCTTTAATTAAAACAATATCATATAATATTGTATATCACATTTTTTATCAACATGTTTTGTCATTAAAGGGAAATCTGGCTCTATAATCCCAACTCGGATTACCACCGATATAATAATGGCTTTGTGACAGGCTTAACTGAACCCTATGAAATATTTTTCGTAATTTGTTTTATCGCGTACATAATGCTATCTTATCTGAAATTTCTTATTGGCCATGAGCTGGCTGACTCATGGGAGACACAACTAGAAACTTTTGCGTTAGATAAATATTTCTAGAAATCCTATTCGATCAATTCCATAATTTAAGTATCTACTAATTTCTGCAACTACTCGCCAGTTTCTACCTATAATTGACTATGACTTAATTAACACTTGTCATCTTCATAAATATTTACTGTTTAACTATAGTATACACTGTGCTAACACTTCAAATGAAATCGTAATCATTATTATACAATCCACGAATTTCAAAGTTAAATAATAATGGATAACGTCTCCCTAACTGCTCTACCAGTCTTATTACTTTTCTCGCTGGTTTTAAAATATATACATATTCTATATATGACGTTTTTTATCTCACAGTACACCAATATTGCTTAGCAATTATTTAAAAATAAAGTATTAGTAGTACCATGATCATTACTAGACTTATTTAATTGATCACAATTAAAAAAAAGCTTTTAAAGTTGCACGAATAATAATGATAAATATTTTTTTTCATGTGTATTATAGGCACGCCACAGTTAAAATGCTGATCGGTGTCATAACCGTACAGCAGTTGTCATTCTGCCTTGAATAATTACATTATACAATTATACAATTACAGTTTTGGTTACTTTGTAGTAACATTCTCTTATAAATAAACACATTTTTATACTTATGCATATGAAAATTTCCTAGAATATTTTAATTGAGGGCGGCTCTATTATTTGTTATCCTTTGAAAGCGTATAAACAAAACCCACGCCTCAACCTAAAAGCTTATATTAACATTGTAAGTAACATTTAAAATTAAGTATATATTAATTTAATTTTTATTTTATTTATTTATTCATTCAGTCGTAATCTATACAGGAAACAAATTAGTTGGAAAACCGAATTTCTTATCAGAAAATTAATTAAGCTAATCGATTGTAAAATAAATATCTTCATGTATTGAAAATTAAATCGTTTACTAACCTTAAAAATGTTATTTGTTTTGTAATTGATTAAACCATTAGAACGTACAACCTAACGTGTTTTGGTGAAATACAAATCAACATAAAATGCAAAATGCAAACAAAGTCACTGACATTTCTTATATACTGAAACTGTTTCATATTTTTAAATTTGAAATGTACTTTTTCAGGCAGTAAATTAAAAAAACATTTTTATTTTCAATAAGTAGTTGTAAAAGCTTTCGCAAAAATACAAATTTATATGCATAATATATACACATAACTCTTACTTTTTTTTAATGGAATATTACAATTTAATTTTGCTTAACATTAATAAACTGTTAATAAATAAATCAACAATCTGCAACTTACCATTTTAACAAAATAGTAACTTATCACATAATCACGGAAAAGTTTATATATAAAGATATAAAATCACGGTAGATCAACAAATACAAATATATATAGTATATGTAAAACTGACGAGTGATAGAAAAGAGATGATACTAAGCCAAGATTTCATATAAGTTATCGTGACTTGAATCAAATATTACGCGGTTGTAGCAACTGAACGTCAGAGCGCCGTAAGGGCGTGCTCTACCAGAGCCGCTCTCATTGTGACTGTTACAAGCTACGAGTGTACCCCAATCGCCTGAACTAAGCACCCAACAGGGAAATTGCTGTAAGCCGCAACCAAACGCAAACTGCACTAGATATATTACAACTTGTAAAAAGCTTCTTATTTTTAAAAGTGTAAGTAGGTGGCTTTTATGTACAGGTTTACTATTTCCTATGAAATATCTTTTTTTTATTTTTCTTTATGGGAAGTACAAGGTAAACGAGCGGTCGAGTCACCTGATGGTAAGTGATCATCAACGCCCACGGCTCTGTGTAACAGCAGAGGTGTTACAAGAGCGTTGCCGGCCTTTAAGATGGAGTTAGACGCGCTTTTTGAAAAATATCGTTTAAAAAATGTTACGATTATATTTCTCAATGTACAAAAATATTATCATAATTTTCATTAAATGCTTAGAGCGTATAGCATTTATAAATTTATTATGGTACTTTAAATATACATTTTTCAAAAATTTGATAAAAATGAGACTACTTGTTACAAATTTAGAAATATAACTCTATGATTGATGTATTGACCAGAGAGA
Organism: Dione vanillae; assembly: GCA_037178615.1. NCBI lineage: Eukaryota > Metazoa > Arthropoda > Insecta > Lepidoptera > Nymphalidae > Dione > Dione vanillae. The sequence goes on along the minus strand of JAZFAU010000097.1, from coordinate 2,706,428 downwards.
GCAAATTGTAAAAATATTATTGAATTCTTGCCAAATTGAAATTCAACTATAATTCTAAGAGCAATATCGAATCACGTTGGTTTCCATTTTGTTCGGTCCTTATTAGAAAAAAAGCTGAGACAGTCTGTGGTAGTTTAATAAAGAATTAATTATATTTTCTAATCTTCATTTAAATACTGATTAAACACTAAGCGATACTGTCATTAGTAGAGCCACACAAATTAGTTTTTATATAGTCTCAAAATAATTACTAAAGTAATTTAAAGTTTTAAACATTATACACCCGACCCGCATTCTACGTAAGGCACAGAAATAAAACCGTATAATACTAACAAAACGTAATGTTCTGCATAAATAACTACACTAGTCATCACCTGCAAGTTTTATATCAATAATTGCGACCTGTACATAGACTTCATGGCCCTTGTTCCTTTTTTACTAAAATTTATCCGTCTTTGCCCCGCGAAAACAGTCTCAGTTTAATTTTCTATCAGTATAATATATTATTTAAACTATACTATATACAACTTTAGCTACGTTAGTTTCTGGTATTAACTTGTGAAAATGACAAACCTCAGACAGAAGATCCTAAGTCAAAAAAAATATACGAAAATAGTGAATCTTTCTCTTTATTATAACTAATTTAGAGTAGTACTAAATTATTGTTTCCTTTTTAAATTTATAGTTGATTTTTTTTCATGTGACACATTTTTAAACGCATTTATTTGCTTAATATGTGTATATGTTGGTAATGAAAATCTTGAACAAGATTTTTACCGACTTTAAACATCGGATTAAAGTAAAACGTAAGTTTCGTGGACTCAATGGCTATGATTTAAATATTTATTAAAATATGTTACTGATCTTTGCAATATACTTATAAAATAAATATGCTCTAAATATAACTCTAAAAAGTGTATCAGATTTTAGGTCGATGTATAAAAAGTGGATTAAGTACTCAAGAAGCTGTAGTCAATTAAATAATAATACTAGCCATATAAGAAAACAAATAAAAAAAATATAAAACGTAACAGTTTACATATAGATATGCTTTTAAATCCACAAGTAAGCTACTTAGCTACTATGTACCTAATAAAATTGCGAAAAAGTTAAAAAAAGAAATTACAAATTATAAAAATTTGTATAGAATTCAAAACTAGTTGTTAAATTCGATGTCAACATTTTTCGAACTTTGAATTATTTTTATAAAACATAATTTATATCCAAAAAGAGTTAGGACATAATTATAGATTATGAATTTAAAAAAATTAACTATTTTTTAATTTAATTTGAAAAAAAAAATATTCTCATCACAAACTAACTTGTTTAGTTTAAATAAATTTTAGAAACGTTAAAGTTGTATTTTTTTATTTATTTAAGCTAAATCGTTTATATTAAAAGTAACGACATAAATTGAATAAAAATAGAGTGCTTCGAGTAACATTGACGTAAACCGACGCGCTTGGTGTAGGGTGTAACTATTGTGTAAGCTATTACAATGACAGCAGTTGCAAAGGGAACTTTGTGCTATGGTTATAATTATTTAACGTTGGCTTATTGTCTTATATTTGGACTTATTTTGGAAACGCTTCTAATTGGATAAGGCATTTGTCGGAGTCTTCACATGAGTCCGAGTTGCATTTAACCAATTATTTTTTACACAAAAGTAATTTGTTAAAGTAATTTCAAACTAGTCCGGAAATAAGGCAAAGCTGTGGTTAATGTGTACATTTACACGAAAACTATCAATTACTGTTTACGGTTGTATAATGGGAAAAATAAGTAAAGTAAATCTATAGAAATATGTTTCACGTCAAAAGCTTTAGATGATTTAATCTTATCGTTTGATTAATTGTGTTCCTGATGGGTGTTACGTAGAATATTCAAATAGGTATTTAACAATTAACTAAGAAATATTTTAATACTATGACTCATTTTTAAAAGTATAATTATTATATAATTAAATTATAATTATGTTATAAAAAAGTTTAAATGCGGAGTATATCTATACAAATGTAAAAATATACATATAGATATATATATATATATATATATATATATATATATATATATATATATATATATATATATATATATATATATATATATATATATATATATATATATATATATATATATATATATATATATATATATATATATATATATATATATATATATAAAGTACCAATAATGTATATTATTTGAGGACCGTTGTGGCGCAGAGGCGTAGCGTCTGCCTGTAAACGCGACAGTTTGTGGGTTCGATTCCCACTCGGGGAAGATAGATTTTTCTATTTTCATTTTCTTCGCTCTGGAAAATAGGCAAAGTGCGGCGTTGAAATCCGCCACTCAACACGCAATGCCTTGAAAAACGGCGGAAAACGGGGACGGAGAAAGCAGGGACTAAAGCAACGGAGTGTCTTAACACTAGGTTCGTATGGTTCCTGCAGTTCCCTCTGCCTACCCTGCCATGTGCGGGAAAAAGCGTTAAGTTAAAAAAAATTGTATATTATGCCTAATGATAAGCCGACACACCCACCCGCATGTAGTATGAACTTCAAATTACGTACATTATTGAACTTGAAAACTTTTTTGCTATCTATGCTAATTTTATGTTGAATCATAAAAAGAGCTATTATTTTGGAAGAGCTATTATTTTAGTTTTTGGTTTTTTCAATAATCTTTTTATTCTATGTTAAATTATAAATATAATGTTCGATAATATTTGCTCACTAACCAAAAAACAAAAAAAAAATAAAATTTGTTAATATTTTTTCTGTCATCGTATATATAGGACTGTATTACAGTCCTTTTCGATATACGACACATCTGCTATGTTAACCCAGGATTGAACATGTCCAAAAGAGAAGCCATGCAACACTTATTTTTATTAAAGAACTTACACTCAACATTATTCTTTATTCTATGGGATCTTCTTATATCAAAATTATTCTCTACACTCTAGTCCAAATACTAAAAATATACCCTTGTAATGTAACGTAGATATATAACAATATAATGGTAATCTTTAGGTTATTCTCTATTTAATAATATCTTTATATATATAAAATCTTTTGCTTTTTGTGGTAACATAAAGATATTTTTTTCAATATTGCGCATTTTACTTCTCAACAACAGCAATGTCTTTAAATGATAAAAAAACGGAATAAATTTTACCTAATCAGAGAAATAGAACATATATATCTAAAAATATATTTTGCCTAATGTAATAATTCTTAATACAACATATGTTGCTACGGAATCTTAAAATCAGGTATAAGAAATTTGCTGATCAAGAACGTGACTTTACTAACAATCGCTCAATTTGGAGATTACTCATGCGTTATATCCAATCCCCGTGACAAGAATTTAAAAATATATTATCAAAGCAGTTCGAATATTCAATATTATTATCTTTATAGAAAGCCTCTTTTTTGTTTATAAATTGATAAATAATATTGTAGGCTAAGCCGTCGGGTGATGCTACTAATACAAGACAGAATATTTAACTTTTTTTATTCCTAAAATATAACAAATATACGCCACAAAATAATAGCCGAAAATTATTTCATAGCTGCTTACTTAGTGTTCCTGTATATGTGTATTTAACGTGTAAGTAATGTATATTGTTGTAAACTCGAGGGGAACAATTTTTTTAATTTTTGACATAGTATATTCTCTCTAGCTGCAGCGCTGTACTCTGTTGAAAGAGAAAGTTGAAAACGTAATTAATTCTGTCATATTCAGTTGCATGTGTCTCATAATCCAAAGACAAAGTAACTCATTTTATAAATTTATTCAAATATGATTGGGAAAACATTGATTTTTAAAGTATGTTCTTAAGTAACATTTTAACTTTACACCACTACAATTAGTTAGTAGGAGTTGAATAATAACATGTTTATGTCACAGTCACTCCTTTACACAAAATTAAATTTATCGTCAGGCAGACCATATTACCGCATTTTGTATATTCAGATCCATGATACCAAGACGTACCTACGTATTTTAGTTATCATTCACTGTGAACCGCCTTAGACCAACCCTGTAAGGGATATTGCTGATGAATTCAATTTATACTGCCTAGTAATTAATAATTGTTATAATATATAAAGTTTTGATAGATGGGGAATAGTCAATCTGTAGCTCACACACGCGCGGCTTCCATAATCTCCCATAGCTTTGTTTTATTAAATAAATATTATCTTTAATTATTTTTTTTAAATGACTTCTACGTGGGATCCTATAACTGAACGGTGAGCTTTATACTGTCACGTTAATACTGTCACATCGATGTGGCTTTATAAGTGTCAATGAGATATTCTGTTGTCTTATTTATGTATATTATATTATTTACAATGTGAATTATTTTATTTTATTATTTTAGTTAACGAATACCTACCCTAACCAAAATGTTTTGGCAAAGTTTTAACTGATAATGAACTATTTCGAATACAAACAACAAATAAGTACAAAGTTCTGTGTAAGTAAATTTAGTTTTGTTGCGTCTTATGAAAGCTGATAAAAGCCAAGCGAACAAGTAAAACTTTGTCGGCTTTTTCACATTATATCTACATTTCTTTCTATAATTATTAGAAAAGTTATTTGTAATGCTAGCTCGCATCTGATTCATTGTCGTTTTTGTAGATACTTTACGATTCATCCCGCAAAAGAGAAAATGCTATTAAAACACTTCGTTCTCCGATTTACTACCCGAATTCACGCTTACAATCAAACACCGTTTCGTCGAACCACAACGAATATTTTTATTTGTTTTTGCAATATAATTTACATATTTAATTATAATTTACATATTTAATTATAATTTACATATTTCGTTTAAACATATTTCAATATTATTTAAAGGAACAGTTCACCTTAAACGGGTAATGAAAATTTGATTTTTATTAACTTTTATTGAAAACCTGATAAAAAATATATCTTTCTTGTCAATTTACAATACAGTATTTGTGTATATAATATTTTTGTGTAGCGACTAAAAATTTCTGCTAATATTAACATAAAAATATTATTTTATATCCGCTCTCATATCTCCGTACCTCGACGATAAGAAAATAACTAAACTATAACAAATTAGACCCATTCAAGATTTGCTACATACATACGAGGGTCTCATTCACTTCAACTTCGGCTTTCCTGCCTTGTGCCATACATTCTTTCAAGGCAATTTATAAATGTCGCCGACACAACAGTCACAAGCTTTACCAGTTTCCATTTATCATTTGGGCTCTTCCAATTATATCTTCTACCATTGTTTATAGTTGATGTGTTAGCGAAGAGTGTGATGTCGAAATATAGAGACTTAAAATTCAACTGTATGCCCATTAGTACTCCGATCCTTTATAACTCTTTGGAGACAATACAGGTTTATAAATATAATAGGTGATGATATCCTATCTCCTTGCTTTAATCCAAAAAATATAACCTTACTTAAGAATTTCTTGTTATATCCAAGAATATTCAACAATCTTTATGTATTCATATAGTTAAAATAGTATATATTTTAATGTACTGGTTGGGCAAATCAATAATATTTCTGCATTTGCATTTGCATTGCATTTTATAATTCAATTTGTAGATATTAATATTTTAAATTTGTAAATAAATGAAATTAGTAAATAATTTGCATTTACGTAAATTATAAATCCATTAAGTAATGTCAATATCCTCCCTCTGACCAAAACTCGTAAATGTAAAAGCTTTAGATATCTAGGCTAGGGACGAGGAGTTCCCATGTGAGCAATCCATCTCCATGCCTTTTGGCTACGAAATCACATACACTTCCTTGCAATTACTTATATGTACATTTAGTAAGAGATAATCGTATCAATTCCAATCGTATTAACAACCAATAAGTGTTTCCAACAACTTAAATACAAAACTAAAAATTTATAGATGATTTGGCATAAATTATAAATACTAAAGACAAATTCCTCTTCTTTAATTCATAGGTCTTTTCTTTCATATTGGAATTAGAATGTTAACATTACCCATATTATATACATTTTTTTAAATTTTTTGTTATACATTTTTTATTCCAGAACCGCGGTCTAAAATGTCCTTTATTTAAGACCTCAATAAAAAATCAGAACAACTATATTCAATAATTATTTATTAATATTAAGACTTAATTTACCATAAATAAGTTAACATTATATATTTAACTCAAAAATATGTAATTAATAAAACATATAAAAATTAAAAGACGTTTTATATTTTGGAGTGTCCCAGTTAAAAAGTAATCTTTATTGACCAATAAAACTTGATCCTCATAAAAATTCTATTCCTTTTTTTTAATATACGCAACGTAATACAGGATCTCAGGGCAGTCGCAATGACGTGGTACTAGCAATAAGTCAAGAACACCTAGACAACATAATCGATGTTAAACGCTTTAGTGACAGAGCCATGACTGTAAAAGTGCTCATACATGGTGAGATCGTAAATATTTTATCCGCCTATGCTCCACAGTCTGGACCCTCGTAGATGACATACTCCAAGATGTACCCCGAAACGAAATCACGGTAATGGGTTCTGACCTCAACGGTCATGTTGGGGCAAAATACATGCCGTGCGAACGGATACATGGAGGATACGGGTATGGCTCCACAAATGAAGAGGGTAAATCAATTATGCAATCTGCCATGTCTCACGATCTTGCCATAGTTAATACACTTTTCATTAAAAGGCCAGAACATCTGATCACCTATAAAAGTGGCACGAGTTGTTCGCAGATCGACTACTTACTTTTCAACAGAGATCTTATTAGAAGAGTCAAAAACTGCAAAGTCATTCCATGAGAATGTGTAGCGCCGCAACATCGACTTGTGGTCATGGACGTGAATTTTAAATCCAGAACAACACCAAGAGTATCAAAAGAACCAGAGCTAACTAAATGGTGGTTACTGAAGGGAGAAAAGGTGGAAGAGTTCTGTAACGAATTAAAAGATCTCAAACTCCAGAAAACGTACATGCCGTGAATGAAATTTGGCTGCAGCTACAGGCAAAGATTCTTTCAGCAGCCAATAAAGTACTTGGGCGAACTAAAGGCGGAAAGCGCATACCTAAAGAAACATGGTGGTGGGCAGAACCAGTGCAAGAAGCGCTTAAAGAAAAGAAAGTAGCGTTTAAGAGGTGGCAGTCCACTAAGACAAATTAAGATAGGGAGTTATATAAAGAGAAAAAGAAGTTAGCCAGAAAAGTAGTCGCTGTTGAAAGATCCAAAGCCAATAAAGACCTCTATAATTCCTTGGAGACAAAAGACGGTCAAAAACTCATATACAAGCTAGCAAAGTCTCGAAATCAGGCCACCAAAGATATTGCAAAGTCGAAGATAGTAAAAGGCCAAGATGGGACCCTAATATACCATGATAGTGATATCTTAGAAACTTGGTACCAATGTTATAACCAGTTGCTTAACACAAACCCTTCCACCACAACTGTCTGAACCAGAAGTGTGCAAGAATGTGGGCCTAATACCACCGATAACACCCCAGAAAGTTAAATCGTCGCTGAGGAAAATGGCAAATAAAAAGGCGGTGGGGCCGGATGGCATTCCTATTGAAGCGTGGAAATGTTTGGGAGATGCAGGAATTATGTATTGGCCAATTTGTTCAGCAAGATGCTTCTGGACTCCGCGTGTATGCCAGATGCTTGGAGAATGAGTACGATAGTTCCACTCTACAAAGGCAAAGGAAGTAGGTATGAGTGTAGCAGCTACAGAGGTATCAAGTTAATGTGCCACACTATGAAGCTGTACGAGAGAGTAATAGATAGTCGGCTTCGTATGGAATGCTCACTCTCCAAAAACCAGTACGGTTTCATACCAGGACTGTCAACCGTTGACAACATTCGCAATGACCATGATTGCTGAAGAGTATCGAGCTAAGAAAGAACCCCTATATATAGCATTTTTGGACATGGAAAAAGCCTTTGATCGCGTGCCACGAAGTACCATATGGTGGAGTCTCAGGCCAAGAAATGTCCCTGAAGCATACGTCACAGTTATTGCTGATATGTACAAAAATGCTCGGTCCTTTATCAGAACAACTGTAGGAGTGACTAAATCTATCCCTGTCACAGAAGGGCTTCATCAAGGCTCGGTTTTGAGTCCTTTCTTGTTCAGTCTCGTGCTGGATACACTCACAGAGGATGCTCAACAGAAAGCTCCATGGACTTTTATTTACGCGGATTTTGTGGCAATCTGTACAACAACTCGGAAAGCTTTAGAAGACACCCTGGAGGCATGGAAGAGGCAGCTGCAGACAGGTGGCCTAGTGCTTAGTGTTTCGAAGACCCAATATATGGAGTGCCATGTGTCTACCCCCCACACTGATCCTATAGTTGTTAATGGACAAGTAGTCCAACAGTGTGAAGAGTACAAATACCTGGGTAGCATGATTGACAAATCCGGAAACTTGGAAAACAACATACAGCATCGAATATCAGCCGCCTGGCTCAAGTGGCGCGAGCTCTCTGGAGTCACTTGCGACAGTCGAATGCCCGTTAAGCTAAAAGGTCTAATCTATAAGTCAGTCATAAGACCAGTCTTGACTTATGGAAGCGAGTCTTGGGCCGTAACGAAAAGGCATATTAGTACCATCCAAGTCGCTGAAATGAAAATGTTGCGGTGGATGTGCGGAGTAACCAGGCTCGATAAGATCCGCAACGAGTACGTGCGCAGTAGCCTTGGAGTACGCGATGTCGCCGACAAGATGCAGGAAAACAGGCTGCGATGGTACGGACATATAAAAAGGAGACCACCTGAGTACATTGGCAATACGACACTCAATCTTAATATACCTGGACAACGGCGAAGGGGCAGGCCCAAACTACGGTGGATGAGTGTCGTAAAGAATGACATGGCAAACTGCGAGCTCGAAGAAAAAGACGTCCAGGACAGAGCGAAGTGGAAGAAGAAGATACGGAAGGCGGACCCCGGCACTAGACGGGACAAACGCTAAGAAGAAGAAGAAGAAGAGTAATCAATACGCAATTGTTTTGGAAATATATCAGCTATAATTAGTGAGCTACCTCAAAACGAAAAATCGAAACCTTTATAAGATAATTTCGTAGTGTTTGTGAAAAGAGTATTTATTTAGATGACGTAGAATTATCAAACAATCACTTAAACGACAAACCCAGATCTTTGATCCCTTGAAGCATAAAAAACTTCAAACTTCTATAAGAAAACGTACGTTTTTGTTTCGTATTTACCTCAATAAATATGAAAATCATCCGCGTAAATCTAAAAATCTATTGGGTTGACCTATACGATCCTGTTGACCTATATTAAGTAAGTGCCTACAAATTTGGCTACTTTGGAAAGTAGCTTTAAAGTGTCAGTCGCTTCACTTCACTTCTTGATGTTTCATGGCGTCGTATAAAATTATTTCAACTGTTGTAACGTTTATATCTATGAATGAATAAAATAAAAAAAAAATCCAAATTTATAATATTAATTAATTATTTTATAAAAAAATTCCAAATTTATATTAAGTTATAACAATATAAAACTTCTTTACTTCTTTTCCCTTCTTCAGACTGGAAACTAAAATGGTAAATTATATTCTTATCCGATTAGTATCAAAAAGGGTTTGTCACATGTCACTGATAGTTATATTGCTCTTAGGGAATTGTAAGGATACAACAGTGAGGTTTCTATTTCCGTATGTGTATATATCAGATGAATTAAGAAATATAACAAACCTCTGTAAGCATTCTAAATTTTGCTTCATTCAGATTAAAAACATAGTAAGAAGATGATAAAGAAAACTATAAAACGAGGTAAAATTTTGTATTATACTTTATAATCTTAAATATATAATATCTGTACTGTCATGTTAATATGAACAAAAACGCATTTCTATTAAAAAGTTTCATTTATGTCGAATTATCAATTATTGAAAAAGGTTGGGTGGTTGGTTATATTACATCTCGTATATTGGTATCAGTATCGATGTATACCGTCGTGTCCAATGTACCTGCAGTCTAATGTACCTCGGGCACTTGCCATTTATAGCTAATTATTTCCCGAAAGTAAAGCCGCATGGAAACACTAGTTAAATGTATGTAAGAATTTGAAACATTGGACACACTGCAGGTAATAAAGTAGAGTTGGCACAAGCGAAATGCTTTCAATATTCGATGAAATATGCATATTATTAAAACATACCAAGGGAATACGTCAGACATTTTTTAATTTCATGCCATTATTACAATAACTCAGAGACCACGCCTAGTTTTTCAAACAATTAATGGCGTCAAAACATACACAATTTGATAAGAATGACGCAATTCTCAGTATATTCACAAAACGATCGTGACTGACCATGTTTCAATATTGAATTGGATGAGCTGTCTGAAATCCTCTTGTATATTATGATTGATGATAATATATGTCCCTTTAATGTATGAAAAGAATAATTTATTTGATAGTCGTGCAATAATGATCAGTAGTACTTAGATGAAGCAGAATAATAATGGAGAAGGGTATACGGGCACAATATAACGTTAACGATGAATTCTCTTACTATTCAAAATAAAAATGTAACTAGAAAATGTTAAATTGAATATAGTGTTTTTTATTTACTCAATTCAACACTATACTCCTTATATTTTGCTATTTAAGTATTATAACACGTAATTATTTTTACATGTAAAAATTACAGACTATGACTTTAGCCAACTAGCGGACTAGTCAGTTAAGACGAAGCCGTCTGTCTAGTCGGCCGAATATTAGGCCAAACCTACTATTTGTAATGTGGAAATAATTGAAAAGTGCCCAAACGTATATATTGTAAATATTTGTAAGTGCAACCAAAAATAACATCAAGAAAATGAATAAAATACTCTTGACAAAACATTTAGTTTGTACCGTGTTAGCAACTTTATTTCTAGTGAGCTGCTGTTCCTAGAAAACGAAATTGTATCTAAAGAAAAATAAAATATTTTTACTACTAAAGAAACTACTTGTCAAAGGAAGTTCTTTGTTTTATATTTCAAACGGTATACAGTTAGTAAAATTATTTCATTAATAAAAAAACAAACTTTGTACATAGTTAATAATTTTATCAAAAAAGTAAAAAGCCGCTCATTCGGCACTCTTTGCCAACTAATCGCCTTCTTCGATAGTGGCTACAGAGTCGGCTTTAATGACTAGTCGCCCAGTAATTAATACATGTCTGGTAAAATAAAAGAATTACTTAAAAAAAATACTCTGTTTTTATTTTCATTATTACAAAATTGTATATTTTTGCGACGAATCAACACAATGTTTTAATTAAAGTAACGAGCAATTAGTATTTATGTAAGAGTAATAATTGTTATTTAAAAATATTTTTTAACATTTCTGTTACTACTACCGACCGGCAGATAGTTACACAAAATTATTGGTGAAATAAGTAAAATGCTCATAGGGTTAATGTGCAAGTGAAGGTCTTACTTTTACCACAAAATTTATTTTCCTATGATAACTACTATAACACCGTATATAAATTCAAAATAACACAAAATGTAAAAAAATATTTCTATTTTACGTTACAAAAATAAATTGATCTGAAATCTCAATTAAACAATAATAATAAACAAACACGTGTACAAAACTAGAAAATATGACGCTTTCAAAACTTAAAATAATATTATAACACAAAGTATGTTGCATGATATTTCATTGCAAAAATAGAAGGATCATATGTGACGTACTTAGAACAAATGTGTTTGTCCATCACTAACTCTTAGAATCTGAGTCGGGCCAGTGGTTGCTGTCATATGATATTATCGATATTTTCATTAGGGTGCCTTAATTCATAATCTATATTACCCATCAACAGATGACAGATACACGAGTCGACGTATAATGGACACATAATATTTTATATGCGTAGATATAAACTATAGAGCTACAAGTAAAAGTTACACAATTGCTTCTCTATATCGTATCGTATGATAATGTATTATCCATCTAAACATTTGACAGGTCATCTTTATTAAAGCCTAATTTTAGATATTGAGTGGGAGAATTCAAACAAGGTGTTTTTTGTTTAATGAATTGAAAAAAAATATGTTCAATCCTCCCCAGGGACACCAAATCTCACTATTGCACATTTAATGTGGGGAAAAATTCTGTGAAAATACATCAAATTTATTTGTAATATTGTCATAAACTATATGTCATAAATATATATGTGATAAACATAAAATTCATGGTTGAAAAAATTTAATATTAAAATATCTAATTTTGTATCTGATAAAAACTCTTTCTTGAGATAGACCTAATATGAAATGGTTTAATCTTACATAATATGTAGGGCAAGCTACTTATTCCATATGACGGCTTTACATAATGACATCAATTTCACACTTGATGAAAGTTAGCGTTCCGCACATCAACTACCCCAGTAGAAAGCGGTGACTTAAATTACGAAAGCTTAATAAGACAAACCACTTGAGATTTGCGGTAGACTGTTATTATAATAAGTATGTTAGCTAAAGAACATATAATAATAAATTTAAATAATTTTAAGCGTTCTCTTGAAATTTTATAGTTTCGACGCCAATAATTTATTTTATAAAGCAGATAATTTATATATATGTATACGATACCAATAGGTCATCAAAATAATTTTACTTTATTGGTTTATAATTTTATGAAATCTCTTACAATACAAAAATTGTGATTGTGAGCTCTTATTTTTGGTTGTGTTGTAGTATCCATCGCATTTGAAAGGGGTTCTGAAGACAATATTTTTATATTTGTTTATGTCTTGAATTTTAGTTTTCATTTTTTAATTAACCAATCTTTTAATATTGCTCTTTTAGCTCGTTCTAAAGTGAATATATAGAATTAAAACTTATGATAAGAAACTTAAAACTGGGGCTATATCCAAGCAAGTTATATATTGAGTTCAAATTTAGAAAAGTACATGCCCAAGATATTGTTAAAATTTTTAAATTGATTAAAGTTAAAAAGACAAATGACTTGTGGGGCATATCTGTTAGCATAATTAAATCGTTAATTGACATTGTTGCACCTGATTTGGCGTTGATATTTAATACTTGCGTTGACTGTGGTGTATTTCCTGATTTAATGAAATATAGTAAAATCACTCCACTGTTTAAATCGGGTAGTACAACAGATCCCACTAATTTTAGACCTATTTCAGTACTACCTACATTTAGCAAGATTTTTGAAAAACTAGTTTTGTCTCATACTATGTGATCATCAGTTGACCCTCTTGGAGCTTAGACTAGACTTAGACTAAGAACAAGGTCGATAGAAAATGACTTGGTTTATCTATTCCTTGAGTTAGAAAACCTTGAGTTAGACACCCAAGGAAGCCATTGTTGGATGTCGTGACGCAGGACATAAGAGCCAATGATCGTTCAATGACAATATTGTAAAAGAGCGAAATTTTTTCCACTCTGCTCTTTTAAAAATCATTCTGCCAAGTCGGAAGGAAGACATTAAAATATGTTAATTTCACTCTTCACAAAAGCGAAGTCTTAAGTTTGTTTTGCAGACAGACGCTTTTATGAGAGTCTTGATTCAATACTAGATATAAATCTGTATTACAGATATCGTTGACAAATAAAGCTGCAACTAATGCCACGCAAAAAGAAAGGAGGTGAATTTAATAGGAGTATATATCAGCATTGAACTTATTTATCTTAAATTACGATTATTACAGGTATACACTACGAATCATTCATATTTTAGTAAATAACTATTTTTTACAGCTTCATGCTTTATCCTGCACACGGTAGGACAAATGAAACCGCAGGAACCATTAGAATTTAGTGTTTAAACTCCGTTCCCTGCTTTTGACCTTTTCGAGGTATTGCGTGTTGAGTGTCGCGCATTGCCTATTTGCCAGAGCGAAGAGAATGAAAATGGACGACGAACCACGCCTATGTAACTAATACATATTCCAAAAATAGACTTGGATCTCAGAAATTAAATTCTAGGAAAAAGTCTAGTAGACGTAACAATCCTAGACGTACAGCTTATAATCTACTGATATGGGACCTTCATGCTATTCGCTATAGTCTGAAACTTATAGTTATTCGGCCTTATTCATAAAAAGTTATAGCACGCTTAAAGACTCGATATAGTACAGTTGTCAAAAAACGTTATTCATAACAGCATTTTAGTGCCAATCAGTTCTATAAACCTATCATAAAGTTATAGAACCGAGAACCCTACTATAAGAGTGTTTTAACGTCCAAAGATGGCCGATTCATATAACAGCTGATTATACTAATATAAGCATTGATATGACGTCGTCGAGTCGCTTGTCATCAAGAGTGTCAATTTCAGTTTCGTAAACAAAACAATATAACAATTGACATTTTGTTCGATATTTATTAACTATATTTAGTTATTATCAAGTTTATTAATAATAAATTCTACATAAGAAAGGTACACAGAACATAGGTAATACTTGTCCACGTCTAAACAATTTTCAATTATTTGTCTTTTTACTTCTTTTGACTTAATTTTTTAAAAATTAAGTAAGTTTATAAACTAAAATAAAATAAACATTCGTGTATTTGTGATAACAACGACGTAAATGAAGCCGGTAAATGTCAAGCCAGATCCAAAAATATATTTTTGTACGTAATATTATCTGTGGTCATACTATGTCAATGCGTTTGTCACTTATCATCTGTGGATTTATTGGTATTTTCGGCAACAAGTCGACCGACTTCAGTATAGTGGCAACATTGTGAACGTATAAATCAATTTAGTGACACTTTAGTTATAGAAGGCTTATAGAGCGTTTATGAATACAAACATTTATCGAACGTTCTATAAGCCTAAAGAGCGTGTTAACTAAAGTATATTTAAAACGTTCTATAAGACTTTTTTATGAATAAGGCCGATTATATATAGCGGTTTCTAGCTCTTTATTTTTACTCCCATATTGAGGACCGTCGTGGCGCAGAGGCGCAACGTCTGCCTGTAACGTGACGATTTCTGGGTTTGATTCCCAGTCGGGGAAGATGGATTTTTCTATTTCCATTTTCTTCGCTCTGGTAAACTAGGCAAAGCGCGGCGTTGAGTTCCGCCACTCAACACGCAATGCCTGGAAAAAAGCTGAAAGCGGGGACGGAGGTAGCAGGGACTAAGCACTAGGTTCCCACGGTTCCTGCGGTTTCCTCTGCCATGGCAGGCATGTGCGGGATAAAGCGTAAAGCTACAAAAAAAATTGTGTATCCACCTCGGCAAGCAAGCAGATTCCTTTGCACGTCCTGAGCTTTACTTGTTTGGTGACTTTACTAGTACACCTGTAACTTGCCGACCAACTAACTAACTTAAGCTAACAAGCAATTGGGGCTTATTAACACAAACCCAAGTGAGATAAAACTACTTAGCACCCGCACGGCAAATCCATGGGATTTGCCGTGCGGGTGCTAAGTACATCGTATTGCACAAAAAGTAGCTCCTACCAGTACCTTCTCCTATAACATATAATATTAACCTTTTCCTATAACATATTATATTAAGACCCACCTTCACTATCTGAGCTACTACCTTGACTAAAACCTTTTCTTCTAATAAAACAATTTTTGCTCATTTTTTTAAAAAAAGTTATTACTCGCTCGTAAAAACACTCAATCTTTTTATTTATAAACTTCATATAAATTTATAATTATAAAAATATATTATAACACTCACAATAGTTATATTTAATTTATATTGGATACTTAAAATAAATTTTGTACTATATGTCTTTTAAAATTACTTATTTACCTGTGACGTTTTATATTTTAAGCTGGCAACATATATACAAAACTCTAAATTGTGAATTTGTGGCTATTTGGAATATATTGATGGAAAGCTCGTGGTTTGCCGGTTATTTAGACACACGCAAATATACAATATTTGCGAAGACGATGTGTTAAAACCATTTTTGTGAAGTATTAAATAGATAATCATATTCATTATTCGGGATATTAATGTATTATTTTTTAAAAAATATGTTTCGAGTTTTAGTAATTCTTATTGTTTTAAATATTTGCCTATTAGAAAGCGCTACTGGCTTGGGAGAAATAATTTATGCTATTAACGCAGGTGGTCCCGCCCATACAGATATTTACGGCATCCATTATGAGAAGGATCCTCTGCAAGGTAGAGTGGGCACCGCATCTGATTATGGAAAACAGTTAGTCATGATAGGAAGAGTAAACTCCAAAGACGAAATATTATACCAAACTGAAAGATATCACCATAGTACTTTTGGTTATGATATACCTGCAAATAGGGATGGTGATTATGTTTTAGTGCTTAAGTTTAGTGAAGTTTATTTCAACGCTCCTAATATGAAGGTTTTTGACGTGGTTCTCAATGGAGATCATACAATTGTAGCAGATTTAGATATTTTTGGCAAGGTGGGACGTGGAGTAGCACATGACGAATATGTACCTTACTCCATAAAAAATGGTAAACTATACTATAATGATGAAGAATCTGACATAAGAGGTGGTAAGATTAAAGTAGAAGTTCATTAAAGGCTACAGAGATAATCCAAAAATCAATGCTTTATTTGTAATGAGGGGCACAATAGATGAAGTACCAAAGTTACCACCAATTGTTTGGCCTGAAGCTGAAGCTGAAGAACCTAGAGAAGAGATAGAGGAAAAATCTACAAAGGCCCATCGTGCAAGTGGCCCAAAACAGCCTGATCCTTACTCTACAGATGATAATTCTGTATTAATTCCTGTCTTTATTACAATTGGTGCTTTTATTCCATTATTGTTTTGTCTTTGCAAACTTTAACAAATACTGTTGTGCTATTTATTGATAATATATATGTATGTGATTCGCTGTAAATTCATGTTTCTGTATATCATAGCATTGTTTTCATGTTTTAAATTAAAAAATATCTTTGTCTTTGAAGCTCAAGCCAAATAGTACAAAACAAATGAAAAACTAGTGCCCGTCCCATATAGGATATTACTATATTAAGCACAATTCACTGCACATGCACATATTATACAAATAAATTATTAAATATAATTATTTAGTTTAATTTTAAGAGAAGTATAAAAAATGTTAACTTCCATGTCTTCATGCTCAAATTATATTTTTTTTATTATTGACAAATTTATCAAAGTATTTAGAATAAAAGGAAAAAGAAAAACATTTATATGAAATATTTAATGCAGTCTTATTATTTACAATCACAAATATTTGATTAATACACATTTGCTTTTAAAAAATAAACTTTTGATCATGGATATTGATTGCTTTTGTTCTCTCTTCTTAATTTTAGTCTGTGTGATAACTTCACTAATTTTAGTAAGCTGCAAAACAAAAATTAAA
Source organism: Dione vanillae (assembly GCA_037178615.1). Taxonomy (NCBI): domain Eukaryota; kingdom Metazoa; phylum Arthropoda; class Insecta; order Lepidoptera; family Nymphalidae; genus Dione; species Dione vanillae. The sequence goes on along the minus strand of JAZFAU010000097.1, from coordinate 2,689,078 downwards.
ATAAAATTAACATGTTGAGGAATTAAATTTAAGTTGTTGACCAGAATTTACATTTTTCAGTGGTAACAAGAATAAGGTAATATACATTAAACTTAATATATATAAAGTATTTATGGTCGATACTTGCTTAGCCTTGTTATCAGTTGTAGCAAATAAAATAATTCATCCTCCCCAAGTGGAAATTGAACCCACAATCGTCACATTTACTGTCAGACACTGTTACCATGCGCCACAATGGCCAATAAAGTTGTCCAATAACTATCTAGGTTTGGAAAGACATTATTGTTTTATAATTCTATTTATGGTAATAGACTGAAAAATAGGTAACTTAACTAATTCATTTCACATTTTATACATTTAACTATAATATTGTATTTCATAAACCATACGCATAACCGCGTTAAAACTTGATTGTTAACAGGTACAAAGGTCTTTAATATTACATAACCATCTAAGTTACATAATGATGACCTCGCAATAAAATCATAACAATAAATATATTATTTGCATACAAAAGCGTTAAAATATATTTAGTCAGTCGACATAAGCTATTTAGCATACAGAAACCAAAATGATAATTTGTGCGCTTTTTTACATCATTTGAAAAAATTAGAACACTACGGGTTTTGACTCAGGGTCTTTTGCCAAACGCTTATAAATACTAAGCCATACAATCTCATCAAGCTATGTGAAAATTATGAAGATTTTCTGTTTATTTTAATAATACAAAAGCTTTAATCACACACGAAGGAAAAGCTCGTAGAAGGGGCTCCAACTCGCGTCTCTTGAGAGCTTTTTATAGTTAGCGTTTTATGTGTTTTGCAATTTCTTTATGAATGCTGTGGAGATGCGATCTCTTCGAAGGATATGCGGAGTCAGCTTAGCTGACCGAATCCGCAACGAAGAGGTACACAGGATAGTAGGTACCAGTGAGGATGTCACAGTAAGAATGAAGAAGAACGTGCTCAGGTGGTTTGGGCACGTCGAAAGAATGAGTGACGAAAGAATGGTAAAAAAGATATACGATGGAAAAGTGAGTGAGTGAGAGCGTAAGAAAGGTAAGGGGAGACCTCAGTTGACTTTCGAGAACACAGTATCGAAGATACTGGAGGAAGGTCACGTAAAAAGCATGAGGACTCCCCGGAGAGCATGCATGAAGAGGTTAATGACAGTGGACGAGGCGAAAGAGGTATGCAGGGACCGCAGCGTTTGGCGCTCCGTTCTCTCTGACTACCCCGCTAGGCATAGAGCGTGAAGTTATGTATGTATGTATGTAATTTCTTTATATGTAAATACATACAGTACCGTTTTTTTGTTATTGAATAAATAAATTTACTAGACAACTTAAGTAATTTTAAAGACACTACTTTTCAATTTTAAACATATTTTTATTAAAAATTAGAAGAGACAAATTGTCGTATAAGTGATAACAAAGCTGGCAATTTATGAAAAAAAATTAACAATTTTTTATTATAACTTGTCAAAATTTATATATTTACTTACGCATTGCCTGTACTATTAAGTTTAAGCTGACAATTTCCTCTTTGGTTTAAAACAAAACCCCTTTTACAATTTTTAGCAGTTGTATTTAACGTTGGTACAATATGAGTACTCGTTTCAATAAACTGCGTTAGATTTGCCTCAGATGATGTTTTTATTGTATTGTTTGTTATTGTGGTAATATTATCTGAGCTTGTTGAGGCAGTAAATTCCTCTGCGTATGATGGTGTCGTAATTTCTTCTACCGCTATAGTAGGCACTGAATTATTCAAGGTAGGCTGTATTCGTTGTGTAGAAGTGCTCATACCGTTAGGCGGTTTAACAGTCGTTCGATTTTGCGGTTTTATTGTAAATTCTGAGTAATCGTAAGCATAATCGTAATCCTGCAAATGTAAATAATATTTTTATGTTTAATATTTTAAAATATTTAAATAATTATTATAGTAATGCATTTAAATAAAAAATAATTATAATTCATTCCGTATTCTGCACATAACACGCACGGGTACGCAGGGGGAACTAAATGTTGTGTTCCACTCAAATTTTTAACTAAGTTATACCTAAATTAATAAAAAAATCTAAAATTGCAGTAAATTTTAAAAATATTACCACATATTCCTCTTTTTCGCCTTTCATTACAGCAAAAATTTGGACATCCTTCACGTCCACTTGGACATTAAAATCTCCTGCTTGCCGCTGATCTATCAAAAATGAATCTCCAACACCTGACAGAAGAAAAACAAAATAAACAGCCAACATTTTTTAATACAAATAAGCTCGTTCCGTTCGAGCCCCGCGAACTTGCACAACTGGCTAACTATCGTTGCCTGCTGCCCTGCGCTGCGTGCTTTGTGGTTCAAGTTATTTCCATCAACATAACAGTTATTTCAAGTAAGCGTGAGAAGGTCGATAGCCTCCGCTAGTGCATTGCGTTCGCTGAATTGCGTTAAGATCGCAAATAATTAAAAATAGCGCATTTGTACTTCTTAAGTATATATCGATATAGGTTGTATTTTTCTTGAAAATATTATATAATATATAATTTTTTTTAAAACAACTATTATTAGATATGTATTGTGTATTAGTTTAATGATATATAATAATTATCCTATTAAGTATAAGATATCAAATATAATAATGACAATAATTAAGTATCTTATATTTTCCTAAAAAGCCTATTTCATTTTCAAATAGTGTTATTTGATCGAAGCAGTTGAATAAAATATTAATATTTCTCCCAAAAAAGTTTCTACCCCCCACCATCATGTCTATATTTAAATTTTATGTTGGATAGTACTTTGGAAATGATGAACATATTATAATATAACCTATTTCTATAAAAAAGACAAAAGTAGTGTAAAGTACCTACATAGGTACTTTATACTTCAATTGTTTTTTATTTATTTTTTTATTTTTTTTAGCTTCACGCGTTTATCCCGCACATGGCAGGGTAGGCAAAGAGTACTGCAGGGACCGTGGCAACCTAGTGGTAAGACGCTCCGTTGCTCAGTCCCTGCTTTCTCCGTCTCCACTTTCCGCCTTTTCCGAGGTATGCGTGTTGAGTGGCGGAACTCAACGCCGCACTTTGCCTAGTTTGCCAGAGCGAAGAAAATGGAATTAGAAAAATCCATCTTCCCCGACTGGGGATCGAACCCAGAAACCGTCGCGTTACAGTAGTAGTATACGTTGCGCCTCTGCGCCACGACTACGTCTCATTTGCAAAATTAACCCAACTTAAAACTTATTTTTTTATCTATCCCAATGAGTTTATCAAAAAATAAATGATGTTAATTTCAACTTGTATCTCCCCTCGGTCTTGAGAAAAAATGTCTTTACAGTGGACACAGAGACGGATAGAAAAGAAATTAAATAAAAGCTCTATTTTTTTTCTTTTGTGATATTGCCTTAAAAATGTTTACCAACTGTAATACTACAAAAGAATTCAGTATAGAACTCATAGACGTTAGTGTTGTGTGGCCTTATTATTAATTTGGTTATATTCCTATTTAGACCGACCTTTACCTAGTATTGTACTAGGTATTCAGCCCATCCGGCCTGTTAATTGAGCGAGCGCGGAAGCGGTACAATAAAGACACTTTTTGAAACGAAGCTCTTATATGTTCACTTCGCCGTTTTTTGTAGCCTGTCCCCTCCGAGGCCGTTTGACAGAACTCGATGAAACTTTGCATGGAAATTAGGTCCAAGTGGTAGCTATATCGCATTTCATGAAATGATGTCCTTGAGGGATGAGGGGTGATAATTGTACCATAGAGTTATGCTGGGGAATTGAAATCTCTGTTTATGGCGCGCGCTAGCAAATTTCAATGGGTTTCTCAATAAATTAAGTTCACAATGTGTTTGGCCATAGAGAAATTGCACGCGCAAGCTAATCCAATGCATTTTCAATGAAAATCGAATTTTGTTGGTTTTTTCTCAATTATTCCTCAAGGACATGTCCGATCACAGTTTTTTATATTGTTGGCACTCCTCATGACCACAGTGATCGTTTAAAACAAATCCGATCAAAGTCGGTTCAGTGGTCTAGGAGGAGTTAGCGAACAAAGAATGCATAGACCCCCACTAACAGAGAGCTTCGCTCGTCGCTGCGCTCCTCACTCGCTCAATAAATAATTCTTTTTATTTTGATGTTAGGACGAGACGCAGCGACACAGCATCTTACGGAAAAAGCGACTAAGCTAATTTAATGCAATTAAAAATTAAAAACTGTTTAACGTGATTTTAATTTTCTCTATCTAAAAAGGAAAGAAAAGGCTGTACCACCCAACATGCAGTGTTTTAAAAATTTCGTGGGAAGTTAGGAACGGAGGATGAAGTTGACAAATTGAAAATAACAGTTGGGTGTAAGCACGGGTTATTAATAAATTACCCATTTTCGATGTACATATTTTGTTATCATGTAAGGTAGGTTTTGATTACGATGCGATACTTATGCAAGATGCTGTAAAAAAAATTACAAAAACAACTAGCATTATTATTTTTTCATAAGGTTGTTGTAAAATATTACAATTAATAAAAACCTTTTTAAAATTTGAGAACCGTCGTGGCGCAAAGGCGTTGCTTTCACCCAGACTATGACGTTTCCAATTGACAAAGGCATAAAACTTGTGGTACGCTGGTGACATTGCCGTCAGTATCAGCACCAGCCGCTTTGCTTTTTTCCTGATACACGTTAACTTCTCAATCGATGATTGCCACCATTTACATGGACGCATGGACACACAAATGCGTGAATTCGCCAATCGCCCGCCAGTATTAAAGCTAATAAACCATCGCGTTATCTTAGTAGTTGATACTCTTCAGTATAAAATTATCTTATCGTTAAGACTCATGCGGCTAATTGTAAAATACTCACATATTTACTGATGATATCATTGATGATACATTCAGAAATGAACAACCCAACAGCCTATTGTCCACGTCGAGGTGACAAAATGAAAGCGATGGTTACACACATCTTTTTGACGCGACGCCCTTCGGTTCTGGACTATTTCTGCGATACTCCATGCATATAATATACAAGGTACGAAAATTATAAATTCTTCAATCCACATACTTCACTTTGTTAAATACTAATATCATATCGTTTTTTGCTATACTAACGACAAGAATTATTTGCTACTCACATTTTTCTCTTGTTGTTCTCTTTACAGGATTTCATACCTCTACACTCCAAATATAAATTTAACAATGTTACAAAGTCCATAGACTAAGCCATTCTATAATTACGTCACGTTGACGTTGACAATTGTCATTGTTATTATACGTAGGAATGTTGTTGTACTTTATTTACAAAATAAATGTTAATTTTTTCCTCTATTTACCTTAATGGAACGACTCACAAATTTATGTAGACTGTTTTGCGTCTGCTTTTACTTTATAGACAAAAATCCAAATATAATATTATCTAAAAAATGATTAAGTTTTGGAAAAGTGCAGGTTCGTGTTTTCATAATTTGCTCATATTATTGATGTAATATTTTTTGTACATGCTGATTACCATGTAATTCAATTATTTTCAGCCAAAGGAAAAAGTGGCTGCCCAGTACGCCCGCCTGAAGCCCTTCTGGGTGATAACTCCCATTTTTCTCCCTTGGATACGACGGATCTGGACGAAAAAAACGATGGTATCATTGTTTTCTCTTAAAAATATTTGGTTATTATTAATTAATTATCTAAGTATATGTATGTATACTGAAAACTTAAGTTCGTACTACGTCATAACAAAAAATGTTGAAACATAAAATGTATTATTTTTGCATGTTTATTTTCAGATAATTTAAATATTTTTGACAAAAAATCAAAATTATCAATAAGTCTACATGACATACTTGTTGATAAAATTGCTATTAATTATTTTATGATATACATGGAAAATATTGGAAAACAAAATCTTTTAAAGTGTTGGCTCGAGTTAGATAAATTCAAGCTTGAAACATCATGTAGTGAAGTTAATGAAGGAAGACATCCAAAAATAAATCATACGAAAAGCTTAGATAACCATACAATTGAAAATGAGCTTGAAAAAAATTGTGATAATTTTGTTTTCCATAAATTTGGTTGGAAAATAAATGCCCCTAATTTAAGAAAAGCTAAAAGTGAATGCTCCACAAGTTCTTGCATAGATTTAACAGAGAATTTAGAAAGTGAATTTCAATTCAGAAATGAAAATATGAATATCTGTGAAGCTATGGCTGATAAAACTGAAAGAGCTATAAGTTTATTTAAGAAATATATAGCTTTAGAAGCTCCTATACAATTAGATTTGACTGATGCCATAAGAAAAACAATAATTTCAAACATATGCCAGCCTGAAGGTGTGAAAGAAGATTGTTTTAAACCAGTTTTAGACTTATTATACCAGCAAATAGAGCAAAATTACTTTATTAGTTTTCAAAACAGCCCTCTCTACATAAAATCTCAGATAGATGTATTAACCAGTGGATGCATTAATCTTAAGGATATTCTTCATAATGAGACAATATTATTTTATTTCACAGAATTTTTAGAGCAAGAATCATGCAGCAATTTACTTGAATTTATAATAGCTGTAATGCATTTTAGAGACAACTTAATGAATGATAATAAATCCAACCTTGAACCAGCTCAAGGAGATGCCATAGTACTTTATGATAAATATTTTTCCCTTCAAGCAACCAATCCTATTGGTTTTCCAACAGATATTCGCTTAAAGGTTGAAAGTGATATATGTAGTGACCTTAACTTAATATATACCTGCTTTGATACACCCTGTAAAATGATATATAAAACTCTTAGTAAATATGTCAAAACTTTTTTAGGATCTGAATTATATTATACTTATCTATCAGAAATGATTAAATCAGTGGACCAACTGTGGTCCCCTAATTATAAATCACATTCTGACTGTAGCAGTGAATTTAGTGTAAGTACTCGAAATACTCTATTAGCAATGGGTGATCCACACTTTAGAAAAAAGCGCAACCATTCTGTACCTGATATGACAATAGATTCCAACCAGCTATATAATGCTGATTCTTTGTGGCAAAGGAAAAAATATGATGGTTTAAGTCTAGGTAGAATAAATAGTTTAGGGAGATTTGAATCTAAATTTGAGCCTGATCCTGACAAAAAAGACAAGTCGGTGCTAAAAAAAATGGTAAGTAAATTTGTGCCAATGAATACATCCAAAGTTGAAGAAGAAATGGCTTGGCAGATAGCTCATATGATTGTTAAAGATGTTACTGATTTAACTATGGCTCCACCAGAAAATGAAAATGATCATAATATATAAATGTGTGATAGCAATTGTAATAAATAAGTATATATTTTGTAAATATATATAATAAGAAAATAAATATTTAACCCTTATTGCTGTTGTAATTATTGGTCAACTATTGATCTGAATTTATTTTATGTGAGATAACAATTATTTAATAATATTTAATATTAATTATTTTATAGGTTACACACCTCAAAATGAAAGAATTGGACCCCTTATAGGATTCTTTTACTTTCCATCTGTGTATCAAGATCATTCTTCTCAAATTCTCATTGAGAAATCACACTGAAATGAATATATATCCAAATCGATGACTTATTGGTGGAAACCAAATAGTAAAAAATATTTACAATTATAATACTCCACTAAATGTCGCTTTTTCAGCTCGCGATTTAAATTTAATAAACATTAAAACAAGTAAATTTCAATCCTTATCTATATACAGTCTCCAATCTGTTTTAGACGACATGAAATAAGTTTAAAATATATATATTTTTTAAAGATTACTCTTATAGGTGCGAAAACACAGATATCTTTTAAGATATTATTTTAAGTTCAAAAAAATTGTAGTTATTTAATTTGATAAAGAACATTATACTCTTTAGTGGTGAGTAAAAATAATTTTAATATTTCTTCATAAATGCATGTATTTATACAATTTAAACTATTTTAAAAAAAAAACGAAAAGTGAATAATATAATATTAATATTCTATAAATAATTGAACTTTTCAATAATTCCTGGTATTCCTGATTTATAAATAAATATCACTACTAAACCCACCGAGAAAATTAAAAATAAAATATTACAAAGTCAATAAATATTGAAAAATATTCCTGATAACAAACATGTTAAAATAGTTTTAATAAGAAGAAATAATTCTATTGGCCAAGGATAATAAACTAATAAAATATAAAAATATGTAAGATTGTTTTTATAATTTAAGAGAACAGTTTAATTTCGTATTTTTTATCGGACATTTTTTATTTTATATACACAGAGTTATTGGTAATTCAATGTACTTTCGTAAATGTTATATAGATAAGGTCTTTGCGAGTTGATTTTGTCCTCCAACATCATGAACCGAAATTCAATCATCCTGCCGTATCCTATATTTTAATTATGTAGGGGACGGAGAAAGCAGGGACTAAGCAACGAAGTGTCTTAACACTAGGTTCCACGGTTCCTGCAGCTCCCTCTGCCTACCCTGCCATGTGCGGGATAAAAGCGTGAAGCTAAAAAAAAAAAGAAATATAAAAAATAGTACAGAATAAACTCGACTAACCGGACTAATTGTTGTTGTAAGGCATTCGGAAAATTAAAGTATGTATATACATATGAATAAAACCGCATAATGTAGTTTAAAGCATACGAGTACACATGTAAGATACATACTTACGTACATAATGTTACACGTATATTAAAAATAACTCGTGTATATTAACGAAAATAAATATTTATTAAAAAATTAGCCACTACCTTATTTAAAATTTAAATCAATAGCCGGATAATCGCGAATCAGTAATCGAATTTCAACTTTTTGGTTTTTGTTTGAATTTATACAAAAAACTGGATCTTTTATATATTGAATGTATTTTCAAATTGTGTAAATATTTTTTTACATATGAAGTTACTGACTGCACAATGTTTTAAGTATAGGAAATAGAAACATAGTATCAAAAAGTGCAAAATTTTATTATCATATCACAAACGCAATCATAATAAAAAAGTGTAAACATAAAAACTTATATTGTCGCATAATTATTAATCGCTGGGGGTATTGCGGACAGCGGCAAGCGCGGCGGCTCCGATCCTAGCAAGGGGGACTGTTCGTCTTGATAATTGAAATCTTTATGAGCACTTGGATTTGCTGGTCTCAGCTTCTTTTCTATGGGGCTCCACTTTCTATACACCATCGCATTGAGTAAAGCTTGCATTGGGTTTAATAGGGCCTGAAAATAATATTTACAATATCGGTTATTATATAATATCAGTGTTTTCTGTTAGAAAATTCTCGACAATTCTTCGGGAAAATTGTATTTACTCAAGACAGGAAGAAAGGTCGATGCTTTGGGAACTCGATAAATATATAATTATTACTTTTAGGCGTATTTATTTCCAATCGGGTTGTGGTCGAATCCTGGTTCTCGTAATGGAAAACCAATACTACGTGTCTCGAATCGAATCGAGAGTAATTTATCTGTTTGGTGCGACTCCCTCAACGCAAACTTAATCCCAAAGCAAGAAAGTGTCTTAACACTAGGTGAGGAACTGGAAATACAAAACTTCTGTATTTAGCCAAAATAAAAAAAAACATCAATATAAATAACCAAATAAAGAAAAAGAACATCTCACTGTTTAATTGAACACAAAGAATATATAATATTATTTGTAAAATATTACAAAAAAAATGTGAAATTCATGACAATAATATAATTTATAAAAATATTCCAATGAAATTTGTCGGTTTGTATAGTACTTTCCGTCAACAACGAATTTTAGACAAAAAGCAAAATAATAATAATTCACTTTTTTCTAGTAGTAATCGAACCTACAACCCTCGCATTTACTTGCTCTGCGCCACAGTTATTACTAGCAAAGTACTTTAAATTATAAATAAAATCTGTTTTATAGGAAACTAAAAAAAATCTTATTATTTATTTACTATGATATTATTGTAAATACTTGTAGACATACCATTATATACCATATGGTAATAATGACTTTAACAGGCATATTAAACCACATGGTCCACACCAAGACACCATTTACAAGATTAGGCAGCCAACACACATAAAATACAGCATTTATTAAAAAGAATTTCAACTTTAAGGTGTCCACAAATCTTCTTTCTTTACTTGTAAACTATAAAGAAAAAAAAAACAATTTTTAAGATACTGCTAGACATGCTTATTGCAAACATGCATGCATATAGTATAAAATATTTTTTTGTATATCTATGTAATTAAGAAGATCTGATATAAATTTACCTGGGCCAAAGGTAGTGCTACAGTCATTTCAATATTTTTACTTGCCATTACATATATAATGGGGTTTACTACCATTACCATTGCAATTGGCAAATATGTTGCACAGTAATTTGGTAATATTCTTAAAAAAGCTGTTGAAATTGATGATATATTATGGCATCTGGAAATTTACAAAATAAAACAATTTTCAAACAAGAAAAGGAGGTTTATATTTCATTGCTTGGCATACACTCAGAGATTTTAGCTCAATTTTTATAAAATAATATGTTAAAAAACATTTAACAAAATGTTGTTCCAATTATTTACCAAGTTTCTATATGTATAATATTACTTTATATTTATAGAGGGTTCAACTGTTGTGGTATGAAATTGTATGTCATAATTGTGGTTTCAATCCCCTCTTAAATTACATTCAAAAAGTTTACTCTTTGGTATGGTTTCACCAAGTATGTAAGTTGTGATGTAGGTACAATTTGACATATAACAAGCAATGTTTAAAGGAGAATCCCTTTGTTTCTCTATATCATTTAATATATAGAGTTAACATATATTTAATATTTATTATATGGGAAACTAAATTCAATGTTGTGACCAAATTGTTCATTATCTGTGTTAGAGCCTTCACCATTTTTGTTATAGAATTTAAGATTTCATTTGTAACAAAACAAAGAAGATTAGTGAAATAAGTAACTTACGTAGCATTTGGAATATACAATATAGATAAGCCAATACTTGTAGTAACAGCAGGTATACCCCAAGCTAGAGAATGATAGAGTGTTGGATGTGTATTATTGCCCCTAATTGAGTTCCAAGTATCTATAGCATAAAATAATGTCCAGAACCATGTAGCAGTATAAAAATATTGAGTCCAAGCCTAAAATGTAAAAAATCTACATTTTATACTAATAGATTATTAATAACAATCCATTGTTTATGACAAGTCACATGAAATGAGTTTTAATAAATGAATGATCATCAAAAGTTTACAAATGAGAAATTTATGTACTAATATGTGGTAATAATTATTTGTGAACTTACAGATATGATACTACAAAATAATACACTGACATCATCATTGGGCATAGGCATAATATTTTTATATTGCAACCATAAAGATGATCTAACTAAAACACCTGGAATAAAGCAATAGATACTTTAATGGCATGCAATTTGAATATTAAAATGCACTTATATTATTATAAATTACCTAAAGAAGCCAACAAATCTGCCACAGCTAGCCAGATTATGATATGGCGCCCTCTAGTAGTAGGTAAATTTTGTACTCTATAGGAAGAGTCTGATGCATTTCTTGGTATAATCTATTTGATTTACCAGATATTAAAATTTGTTAAGATAGTAAAAGAAGATATAGTAAACATATATAGAAAGAATTTGAGGTTTCTTACCTGGTAAAGAGAACCTAATATACCAATTGTCGAAGAAACCAGGCAAACAGTGTTATATGATTCTGTATTAAATTCATCCATTATTTTGATTGCTAAATCCTCTTTATTACCAGTGTGATGACAGCAAAATGTTTGAATAGTCGGATCTGACATTTTCACGGAGAAGGTAAGTTACACTTAGTATTGATGATTGTATTAAAATCAATACTTAGCTATCTCACTGGTAAAGAGACATTTTGTAAGTAGTTGATTACTGAATAACTGTAATAAGTATGTAATTCTTATAATAAACAAGCTATGAAATAGCCATACTGAAGCCTTGAATTACTCAAATGTTATTATTTTAAACAATCATAAAATGTTTGTTAAATAAAACAAATAGCATGTTTACTTTATATTGATGTCAAATTTCAAATGTCAATCGTCAATTATAAAGTTACTTTACTGTCAATTTTGACATATTTTTCTCCAGCTCGGATAATCCAACAACTGAAAGGAACTACTGAATGATAGTTCTAATTAGAAGTCATTTACAGTAATGAAATTTAAAATTACATATTAGTAATCACAAAAACAAAATTAAAAGTGTAATTAAACCACTTTCTTACGCATATTAAAATATAACAGAGTAATTTCAGCTTACTACACCACATATTTATTTTCATAAATTTTATTCACAAGGCATATTTTACTTAATTGAAATAAAAAAAACGCTATAAGTGGACTGGTTTTATTAATAGTTAATCATGATCATATATATATATATATATATATATATATATATATATATATATATATATATATATATATATATATATATATATATATATATATATATATATATATATATATATATATATATATATATATATATATATATATATATATATATATATATATATATATATATATATATATATATATATATATATATATATATATATATATATATATTTATAGTGTTTATAATAAACCATTATAATAAGACTTTTTATTTACATGTAGTTATATTTGAGACACCCGATTCGAAAATAAACATTTTATATATATAGTCATTTGCATATGTACTTTTAAATAGTAGTAAATAAATACACTTTCAAACAAAGTGAATGAATTACATGTATTATATTCAAATGTGACTTTTTTATAAAAGCCAATGTTTAATATGGAGTTATATTATATATTATGCAAATAGTCTAATTACGGATATTAGTAATGGCTATAGTCAAATTATTCCTATATGTAGATATGCTATAGAATTTTTTTATTCAATTCTATTGTGTATAGAATTATTTTTCGGCGTTGATGGAAGATGCTCTTGGATAGATGTACGGTTTTCAATTAATTCCATGCCCTATACTTATTTATTCATTATTATCTTTTCCAGTTTCTTGCAAAGGAACTACTGTAATATTGTGCTTTACACTAAAACAAGGATTAATTGGGTCACGTATATCTCCCGATTCTGGAGTACAGTTTAAAGTATTCGTTTCGTTAATATTTATATCGGCAGATGAGAGCTGATGAGCAAGAGCTGTGGGCTGATCTGCATAAAGTTTCTCATCCTGTACTATCGTTGTATCATTAGTCAAATTTGATGAGGTTTCAACTATTGGTGGTTCTGTAACATTATTCTCTGATGCCGTGTTAAGAAGAACTGAACAAGGCATGGTTGTCATAAATTCCTTTCCAGCCTTTGTTACTACTGTTATAATGCATTTTGTTGTATCTTCTGTGTTATCTTTCATACTTACATCTTTAACATCTGCATCTGGCGTAAATGAAGTTGCAATTGAACAGGGAATTGCAAGAATTTCTGTTGAATTACCGTTATCTATAGTTAATGTACAATTAACTAAATCACTTAGTATTGGATCCACAGCAACTGTCGTACTATTATCTGGTGCAACAGCTATTGGTTGACCTCTGTTATCGTATATAACAGTATGATGACGGTGACCGGTAGATCTAGCTAAATTCCACAATGCTAAACCTGTCAATACTGTACCAATTCCAGCACCTGCAATACCTACACCTGTCAAGGCGCTGCCAGTTCTGCTTACACTACCAAAATTCCTTCCATTATTCATATAATTCCCAAAGTATCCGGGTGTCTGTGGATTATACCCATGGCCATAATTATATCCAGATCCTCCATGTCCGAAATATGGAGGTGGAGGTCCTTGTGGATGATAGAAATTATTTCCCGAATTAGAATAAGGCGGGGGTGGTCCTTGCTGGTTATGATACATATTACTGTAACTATTACTTGGATGGTGACTTTGATAAGGAGGTGGAGCTACATTTGATCCGGATAATCCAGATCCTTGTGGCTTATAGTTTGGTGTATTGATTGATTGATAAGGTGGTGGCGCAACATTTGAACCTGATAAGCCTGTACCCTGTGGATACCCTACACCACCACCAGCATTGTTATTTCCGGAAAGACTATTCGACGCTGGATATGCATGACTTGGCTGGTTATTCTTTTGTATTGGTGTAAAATGTTGAGATGGAGCATTACTTCTTTGTATATTCTCTTGATGTGGTACCGATTGTTTCGGTTGATTGTTACCAGATAATCCAGTATTACTAGATGGATAAGAGTGGCCTTGACTATTTGGTTTTGATTGTCTTGACGATGTTTTCTCTTGCCATCCAAATAATGAGGGCTTCGGTGCCGATGCCTGTGGATAGCTAAACGATGTTGGTATCGGTTGTGGATTGGAATTCTGTTTTCTTCCAGAACTGCGACCAGATCCTGAACTACGACTCCGAGACAATTTTCTTGCTTCAATATTATAAATCACTAATATAGACAACAAAAATATGGCGTACAATGTCTTTTTCATCATTTTTCTGTTTTATAGAACAATTTTTATATGTATATATATATGCAATTTACTTCTGTCAAACTTTAAAAACTGCGATCATATCAATTGGTCGGACACGAATGATTCTAGAACGTAACTGGTGGTCACCTACCCTGGGTCTCTATATAAAATATAAAGCTATAAATAGAGAGGCTACTATTTGACACGCGCAAACAAACACTTTTATAAAATCAATAAAATCACCACGAAGGTTACAGTTTTAGTTTGTCTTCTATGTAGTTATATTAAACATAAAGAAACAGATAATAGTGACATAAGTGTTCACTGACTATTAAATAAAATAGTTTTCTTGTTTTTTAAACAATAGCTAAAGAAATATTTTGAAGTAGTAAAAATCTCCACCCTTCCAAGAAGATTATGCGGTTTAATATCAATAACGTACATCATAATTTGTTTTATTATTCCCTTTTATTTAGATATGGTTCGAAAGAACCATCTGGTCTGTGAAAACAGACCTAAATTCTAGTATGATTCAATAATATGTAAGTATAATATATGTAAATATGTAAGTATAAGTTAATATGTAATGTACAAATAAATACTTATAAATATTTAAAGAAGAAATAAATACGGTTTCCAATAGTAACGCTTCATCAAAACAACGGAAGTTTCACTTACGCTCGTTACTTATGCTACGTCTCCATTGTTGTGACCGCTAAAATAGTTCTTATTGTAATGAAGTAAAATTCAAAGTAATTTACAAATAACATCTTGAATCAGAATTTGTCGGGACCTTTAAATGTTATAAAGTATTCCATGACGCACTCAATACTCAATAGTGGAAATTGGAATATAACATCCATCACACAAGCAATATAGTACTATAAGTAGAGAAACATGAATGTACGACTGCCACTACTTAAATGCAGCTTTCTTATACCTATCCCTTTACATTTACATTTTGTCATCATCTCTATTAATTTGACTCCTAATCACGCGTTATTAACGCCAAAAATTTGCTTGGCTGCCGCAATAACTGTATGTGTCTCAGTGTACGTAATAATATATTGAGCCTACGTTCGATAGGAAGTCCGTAGAAATTTAAAAATCACTTGATCATAGACTGTTTGTTTGACGGTTACTTTTTTTTAATAAACTTATAAGCCTATTACAAGTAGACGTTGTTTGTCAGGCTTTCACCAGGAATTGTCTAACAGTTAGTTCCACTGCCCGGGTGACACTTTTGATTAAAAAACAATTATTTTATTTTAGAGTGACCCGATTTTACACGTAAAACGGTGCTGAAGTTTTTTTTAGAGTAATCTGTTTACTGTAGGACCCGGCATAGTTATGCATCAGTTGATACACATGCTCTCAGCCCGCACTTGGACAGGTGACTGGTGCACAGGCACTCAGCCTGCACTCTGACACATGCACAGATTCTGCATATGCAACTCAGATTTATAATATATCTGCCCTGTTATATAATTGATAGCATAAAACTGAATATTTTCACCACCTGCAAATAAGAAAGTTGGAAAATAAAAATGTATACACTTATAAATACGCTCTGTTTAATCTATTCTGTTGTTAGTGCTGAGAAATTTCTATATTAAATACCATATGTTTAACAGCAGTAGTTTGTAATTTCTCAGCTATTCCAGGAATGGCAGTTATACAATCATAACCGTAAGTAACGAAAAACAATGCCAAATGCTAAACAACATGATGTTAATAGAATATTCCAATATTACTGATTTCAAAAGTAAAAGTTGTTGAGTTGTGTTCTGATTATTTTACTGAAGGAGCTCTTATGAAAATGCCTGCAACAATATTGACTAGAAAAATAATTGCCATATATGGAACGGAACAGTTGTGTACGCTGATAAAAATGATTTAAATTAAATTGATTTATCGTCTGTTACACAGATTTATCAAATCTAAACAAATAACACATTTAATCAAATGTACAAAAAATTATAATTTTTAGAACTTTGTATTTACAGATCTTAATTTTCAATCTTTCAGCTGACCATTTAAATTTAATAACATGTACGCTATAAATTAAATTATAATTATTGTTATTCTGTTATTATTATGGACTTACTAAAGTAATGAATGATCAAATACTTCTCGTATCAACTATGTCTCTTTTAGCGACTTCTATTGTAATAATAATATCACGTTATTACACAAACAGGTAAAAACAAAGAAATAACAGTAACATGTTAACATAATATGGATACTGGCATTATCACGCAATAAGCGATTTGAGAATTCATAGAATGGTTTTACAAGAGTAATATTTTTCACCAATCCGCCTTGCTTGCAATCTTTGAATAGCTACCAAGAGTAAAATTCTATGTCCAAAACTCGCTCGCTCGGACGGAGCGTCCTAACCATAGGTTCTCTCGGCTAATGCGGCTCCCCCTGCCTACCCATCCTGCTATGCGCAGGATAATAAAATAAAAACACTCCCTTACGTATTAAATAAATATATGCACAACATATTGCTTTAACAGTTCATGGGTTAGACATCGTTTAAATATTCTAACGGTTAGGGATCATCTCCATTTTTACAGAAGCTCATTACATGACTTTACTACTTTAACAATAAAAGAGTCTCCATAGCATTTCATGGAGCGTAAGATATTTCAATAATGTTGCTATCACTGAAGCGGATTTTTTAGGAGTGTAGGTTGTCTGACATCAAGAAGTTAAAACGTACCTTGAAGTACGATGGAGTAACGGGATGAAAGAGATGGTATATAGGAGTGTAAATGACGCCTGTGCTCAACTTTCAACCATTCAAGTTGAACACAGTATACATGGTCATGTTTTCCTAACCCAAATATATAACTCATAATAAGATTCTGCAGACGCTCGAGCTTACTCATCCAGGTCCTCTAGATATTCGAGAACTATATTGCAGGAATCAGTGTAATCCAGGATAGGTAGAAGGAGAGTACGGACCAGTGATATTTTGGCCCGTAAATGTAATAACTTCTTTTATCATCTTAACCTACCTGTGCCACAAAAGACATTTACGACTAAAGTTATATATGTGAACCAACCGAAAAAATATACTACTCATAATGATTCCTAAATTTTTAACACTCTCACCAAACATTAACGAACAAAATCCAGAGGAGAGGGGAGTTTTCAAGTAATTATTAGAACTACTAAACAAACATACCTACCTGAGACTTGTTGGGATTAATAGAGAGCCCGAAGGAAGACCTTCAAGTAGGTTAAGAGTAAGAACTCTAAGTGCTAATTATTAGATTAGAATTCATTTTATCAATTGTACCAGAAATATCATTTACATCCATAAATCACTGGCGTATATCTATTAACAATAAATCAACAATGAAAGCCAGATTGGAAAGTGAGCATGATGTCAATATTGTGCAAAAACAAATATGCTATACGCTCGAAAACCTTAGATACGAGAGTAACTATAGGGAGGGACGACAAAACAAGTGTACGCAGCAACGTACAAAGCAAGTGTGTAATTTGGGTTACAATATTAAAGATGTTCTTCCTTATAAAGATTCTCGACCTGGAAGATTCCTCATCTTCATATTGTTCAGTGTCTGTTAATGGTTTGAGTTCCCTATGTACATTTCTACATATATACATTAAGCTGAGTTTAAAAATCAAGTTATTTCCTATTATTTCTTAATTTGACACTTAAAATATAACAACATTAGATTTTAAACAACACCTGTGTAAAATGTTAAAATAATAAAATATTGAACAACAAATTGCTTATTTACTTATTCATAATTTTTAATTATCATCCTCTACTAATAACGATATATCACTGTCGCTATTTAATAATATTGAGTAACATTAATACACTACATAACACTGCCAATTGACTGCGAGCAAAACTCTTGTTATTTGGATTAAAAGATAAACCAAAAATATCGAAGCTGTATCTCTATCCAACATTTTCATACTTACGTTCCTTTTCATTCGTACGTAATGAATGAAACATATTTTGTCGTTTACTTAATGTCTGACATCTAATCATACTCTTCTAGGAAAAGGAAAATCAAATAATACCTATATTTATTAAAAAATTTCAGTGCATATTGAGATAGAATTAGTGACATACCATGAAACATTGCTAATTGTTCGGAGTTTTGTCGAGATTTTTCTGTAATATGTATTCTGTGACTTGCAAAAACAGCTTATCATCAGCAAATGTTGCAGTTATAACGCCCTCGGATTCAGCAAGATCTACTATGTTAATGGTGTACAACACAGGACAACCAGTATTGAGCCTTAAGGCACATCTGCTTTTATTTCATGTAGTTTTCATGTAGTTCCTTTCTTTGACAAAAAGAGCCTATCTTATAATTATAACTTTAATATCAAGAAGCAGCTATTTGGAAGGCATGATTTAATTGTACCAACTACCTCTTATACCATACTGGATCAAAAGCTTGAGATATCTCGAATCACTGCAGAGCAGTATTGTTTTTCCTCCAGCGTCTTACTGATTTATCGTAGATTATGCACTTGTTCCACGGTGGGGGAACGTCGCCTAATTTCGAATTGATTGACAGGGTATAATACCATTTTCTTCAATAATAAGGAGCATTCTTATCAGCAGGAGCTTTTCAAAGAATTTCGAAAGTATTAAAAGTAGGCTGATGGGTATACATGAAGACACTTCAGATGATGGATCCTCTTTCTATATCACCAAAGGTCTGTGAAGTACCGAACTATACGCAATATACCTGGTGCTTTTTTATCTATTAGCTTTATAAGATCGTGTTCAAGAATTTAACCTACCTGCTCGACAAACGTCTGATCAGCAATATTATATAGGTTGAAGAACCTTATACTTATGGTGTGCAAACGCATTAGCCTTATCTTGTGGTGTTCTTATCCAGCGGTTATCACATCTCAGTGGTGGTTTCATAACTTGTGGTTGGTCACAGTATTTCGTTTTTTTCATAAAGAGTAGTTAGTAAACACAAACACAGTTAAGTTTTCTAGCTTTTCTCAAGTTTTCAGCTTTGGTAATTCAAAATTTTGTAGTTTTCCGGATCTTCAGAAGTGCAGAGCCAGTAAGCTTCTTGTGTCAATGTATGTAGTTATGTATTTAATAGATATATTTGGTAATATTATTATTTTAGGCGTACTTAAACGTATCCAAAATATCAATCTTGAAATATTTCAATATAAAATATAAAAGGTATGCTAAAAAATTGCAATAAATATAATTATTTAATTTTACTGAAACAATACAAACGAAACGTAAACGCGACGCGAGGTTGTGGGTTCGATTCCCACTCGTGGAAGATAGATTGGATAATTTCCATTTTCTTCACTCAGACAACTAGGTAAAGTGCGGCGCTGTGTTCTGCCACTCAACACTTCAAAAACGACGGAAAGCAGAGAACGGAAGGTTCCTGTCGTTGCCTCCGCTTACCTTGATAAAAACGAGATAAAGCGTGAGACTAAAAAAATAATATAAATTAAATATAATTTTACTTTTGATTGTTTAACTATGAAAATCAAATAGATAAGTTATCAATCTCAATTCTTGAGCTTATCTTTCTACTTCAAATTATAGATAAAATACAATTATAAAATATCTTTGCTTCAGTGGCTAATCAGTTCTTCCTTTGTATACAAAGAGTTTGTAATTCCATCAAGTTACGATGCTACTAGCCTGGCTTTTGTTGAGTATTTTAACTACTACTTTTGCACGGCCCAATAACTTTGGTGCCAAAAATGTAATCACTGTTCCGCCTAACTGCCCGGTTGGACAAGAATGGATAAACGGCCAATGTCGTGATATTTGGTTTAGATCCTTTTCAACTCCAGCAGTATCAATTTACGCGTAAGTATATGAATATCTAATAAGTAACTACGCATTACACTAGTATAAATCATAAGGACTAAATAAAACACCAATAAACGATGTGGTTTAATATTTTTATATGTTTTAAAGTGTTGTAGAATATAATACTAGGTATAGAAAAATACTTAACGATAATATACCTATAATTTTTTTAAACGTAGCGGGATTTAAACCCGCGCCTGTTGCAAGCACCGCTACGGTCGTTTTTTTTGTTGTTTTCATCGGAATTTGACATTGTTATTTGTATTCGTGGCGTGACTTCGATTCCCACTCCAAGAGAATGATTTATTTCATTTTCCTTGCTTTTGCAACACATCATATTGCAATTTTGTCCCTCGTAATGTCTCAAAATTGGTCGAAAATCGGAGAACGGAGTCTTGACACTGAGTTCCCTCTGTTGATCTATTTATTTTATTTAATATATTTATTGTATTTTTTTAATTTTACACAGTAAAATATGTTTGATATCTTTGAATACGTACTATAGAAAGTAAAGTAAGAAAAACAATAACATATGTTATAAAGCGCTCGGTCTCACAGAATGAATTGCAAAGAATTACAAAATTGCTAGAGACCAAATAATAGCAACGATGCGAAGATGATATTACTCTTTGATTCAGTAGTTTGATCACTAGTTAGAACTAGTTATATTTCAAAATCATTTGTAAGAAAATGTTAGTAACCAATACAACTCACCGCACTGCATCCTTCATAGATAAATAACATTATATTAAAATATAATAAAAAAGTATAATTTAGAAAACAAACCAAACGAAAACGGCTTCTTACAAGCGTTGCTTCTTGTAAGAGATAAAATATAAAAGAAGAGCACGATGCTGTCAATGCTCTATGTACTAAGAATTCATGTAATTTAAATCACTAATATATTTTTAGTATTATACACATGAATAAAATATATTACATAAGAGTATAAACTTTTGCATAGATGGATATAAAACATTTGTAGTTAATATGTAGGTATTTTCCAATTTTCAAATACTTTAAATTTGTAATTTCCTCGCATCAAATTCGAAGATTTACCTTCAAATTCATCTTCAAATCTGTTGAAATGAAATGAGTTACAAATTCGCTCCTTTATAGCTCACAATATTTTTTTCATATGCGATAATAAATTAATCAAATTCTTTATTTTATTTTATAGATTACAATATTTATAAGACAATTCCGAGTACCGATAATCAAAAGGATTAATAAAAATAATTAAACTGGGTAGTTTTTTTATTACCATTAAATTAATAAAAAAAGAAACAACAACACGTAAATTGTTATTTTACCCATATATTTTCTTTTCTTTTACAGGGAGGCGGAGGGTGATGAAAACAGTGTCGTGAATGTTGTCGACCAGAACGAGAATTTACCTATACCGAAGAATATAATAAGCGTTCCAACTCAGTGTCCTGATGGCTACAAACCTGATGCTCTCGGAGTTTGTCGAAAAGTTCTAGATTTTGCATTGATCTAAGTTCATGTCTCTATTTAATACATATTTGCCAAGCTTGTTCTAAAATACTTAAAATATATTATTTATAAAAAAGTACTAATATTTTTATAATTTTTAGATATTTTTTATTTTTTTCCCCTTAAGTGATATAAATAACAATAAGCTTATTTTAAATATTTCCTAAATTGTAAGTTCTTTATACATGTGATTGTACATAAGTAACATTAAACATACTCTTGTGTCACAGGTTAAAAGATGTAAATTTAATAGGAGCATATGCCTGGTATATAAGTTTAATAACAAGAAATGAATTCTTTAATCTTATTATAACTGCCTTATTTTGCTACACGAAAGCAGATAATTTTGCGGTATAAAACTTTAATAAAAAATGTATTTATAATAATTGTGAACTGTACAGGCATCGAATTTGTTTTCTAAAAATACATAAAATTTCAAAAAGTTAAAACTTATTATTTGCAAAAGTATATTAAAAATATAAATTTTTAAACTTGTACTACATGTTAAAAAGAGGACAAAAGTCCTCTCGGACGCTATTATGCCAACAGATTATTAATATTACAGTAAGCTGCCAAGTTCTAATGACTTTTGTCACTGTCATCATCGACGACTTAATAATATGTCATATTCAGTCTCAAAAGTTCTAACCAAGAAAAGAATTATTTTGACTGTTGACACATCATTGCAATATTATTCTTTTTTTTTACTTACATAGCATAATTATACTTATAACTTATATTTATAACGAAATAAATCTATAAAGTGAAAGTTTTTCAAATCATACTTTTGACGATGGTATAATCAACGATTTTTTAACACATCATCTAAGATGTATATTTTTAGTATTAAAATTTTATATTTAAATTAGTTATTGTCAAAAAAACCTAAATTCAAATAAAATGTCCGAAGTCAAAGGAACAAAAGCCTTAGAGCTATGGTGTAAACGATTAATAAGAGATTGTCCTGAAGTACAAATAGACAATATGACAACATCATGGAGAAATGGAATGGCATTTTGTGCTCTTGTTCATCACTTCAGACCTGATTTGATGTAAGTATTGGGATCACTTTTGATGTAATTATGAATTATAAGTCTGTATTTATAAAATACATTTATCTTATTCAATAAATTACAGAGATGTATCAAAATTAAAACCAGAAAATATTTATGAAAACAACCAGTTAGCTTACAGTATTGCAGAAAAACATTTAGGAATCCCAGCTCTTTTGGATCCAGAGGATATGGTAGAAAATGAAGTACCAGATAGATTATCAATTTTAACATATTTATCTCAGTTTTATCAGCGTCTTGGCCATACTGGTATGTTTTGAAAACAAAATTCACCACAGTGTTATCTAAAATGAAATTATTGTAAATATGTTTGTAGTAAATTTTTTTGTAAAACAACAACTGTAGAGTGCTTACTTTTAAATTTCAGTAAATACCAAAGTATCAGAAAGTGAGCCAAAAGTAACTTCCTCACCACCAAGTCATGGATCAGTTAGTATATATTTTATTACATTAAACAAATGCCTGTATGTTATTTCAATTTGTATGTTTGCAGCTTCACCTTGCACTGCTCTATTTGTAATGTTACATCTATGTCTTTTATTCTATTTCTTGTATTCACTCTTTTAGACTACCATGAAATTTGGAAAAGTGGCTCTAGATAAATGTGCCGCCTGTGGATTGCCAGTATATTTAGCACAAAGACTCATGGTCACACAAAAGCTCTACCATAGAAGATGTTTCCGATGTTCTAAATGCATGGGACATTTGAATCCTAAAAATTACCATATTATTGATTCCAATAATTTCTCCTGTGATTCATGTAAAAATGAAAAATCTTTGCCAAAATTTAATAATAACCATCAAATAGGAATGCTGGCATTTAGCACTGATGTGAATCCTAGCCCATCTGTGCAGAAAGAAGAAACTGTTAATCAAATAAATAAAACAAGGCCACAGTCTATATTAGGTGAGAACCAACTATAAACTTTTCTATGTACTATACCTCTTAAACTATGTTGCATGTGCCTTCTTAGTTTTTTAATCAATGTTTATCGTAATACATCTGTTATCTTAATAATCTAATTTTTTGATAGTTTTAGAAATGTTGGACTAATGTTTTTTTTTAATTCGATGAATGTCAGCAATTGCATCAATTAAGTTAAAATTATCAAGTTTTATAAAAAATGTTAATAATATATTAAATATTTAAGTATTTTATATTTTTACTTGAAATTGAGGTGAAAATTAATAACATATTATGATATCAAAATAAATCATAAACAATATAAATATTTATTATTGCAGAGAAAATAAATTTATTTGAAAAGAATATAGAAAAAGATACAAGTATTGAAAATAAAGTAGCCAATATTAGTTTAAAAGAAAAATTTAATGATATTTATAAAGATGTATATAAATTAAATGATAGCGATAAACCTAGTGAAGACATTAAAAATGTGGAGATAATTAGTAAAGACATAAGTGTAAGTTTGGAAAAAACAGATGACAGTATTCAAAATAATCAAAATAGTATAAGTGCCCCAGAAAAAGTCTATAGGAGCAGCAGAGAAAAATTTACTTTTTTACAAACACAATTAAATGATGATACTTCAGATGTTAATAGTTCTTTAAACGAAATGGTGGAGCCTGCACAAATTGATAGTCATGACAGTACACAAGATTCTCTTATTGAAGAAAATAATGTATTGACCATAAATCAAGAAGTTGAGAATAATATAACTGATGATAGCAGAATAGCGTTAGAAAATGGTATTATGACTCATACTGATACTTCAGAGTTACAAACAAGTGATATAAAATCGGAACAAGAATTTACTATAACAGTGCCACCAAGAAGGAAGAAACAACAATTAATTGAAAAGAAAATAGAAATGAATAATAAAAAAACACTACCTGAAATAAAAAAGGATTATCCAGTTCACTTAAATCCATTTTCTGATGATGAGGATGAGGTGAGTTTCATATAGCTTATTTTCATTCATTCAGGTATACACAGATAGAGCTATGACTAATTTAAAAATTAATTATTAAAAATAATTTTTTATATTAAATAAAAAAGTAATAAAAACTATTTTCACTCAAAAAAGTATCAATATCAAAGATCTATCTATGTATTAAGTTAATTATGTATAAAAAGAATGTTATAATGCATGCATTTTTATTTAGCATGAACAGGAAGAATCTAGAAATAGAAAAGTCAGCACAAATCCCTTTGGCAGTAGCGACGAAGATGACGAAGTACCACCAATCCCACCCAGTGACCAGACATCAACACCATTGTATGTCTCCTTTTTTTATTTTAAAAAAATATTTACCTTTTCTTGTAATGAAATAAGTTGTATTTTTCAGAAAACGTCACATTAAAGCCTATAATCCTTTCTGGTCTGATGGTGAAGAACCATCAACAGATGAAGAATCGCAAGGCAAAAGGTAATTTTAGCCGAAGATTGTTTTGTTATGTCATTTTAGTTGTATTAAATGATATAGAACATAATATAACAAGTTTATTGCGATTCGCAGTAAGTATAAGATAAGTGCCATATAAGATATAAAATATGAATTTTGTCTTTTATGCACTTTTTGCCTATAACGGAAACTTTTCCATTTTTAATACTTTGTATGTTTGTGAGTGAGATGTATTGAACTATTTTTTATTCTTTTTTTACTTCTCTATTTCTCTTCTAATCTCCAAAACAAGAAGTTGTGTCTCATTTTCAATAATAATAAATTTATAATCAGTTCAAAGATGCACAAATCACCAGTAACGGCAAGTACGCCCAACTTAGAGTTGCCTTCAAGTACCCCACGCCGCAGGAAGCCTAAGGCGCCGCCGCCCCCCTCTATACTGGAACACTTGGACCTACCTTCCACGTCGATGGACGATCTGGCCAGCATATCCTCGCTTAGCTCGCACACCTCGACCATACACTCGGATCAGGTAATTTTGTTTTATAAACTAAAGTGATTGATATTATTACGAAATTCCAAACAAAAAAAATCTTTAACGCCTTTTTAATATTTTAAATAACTATTTTAAGAGCATATAAGTATTTTTAAAGTCACTAAAAAATAGAAAAACACGTAAAAAAATGTTTGGTAAACGTTATATAAAAACTTACTTGAGGTGTTTGGTCATATAACCCAAAAGCTACGAGCTAAGCATTATTTGACTTTTCCCAGGCTGATTAAACAAAATTAAGACAAAAACAAAATATTTAAATGAAACTTTCCAATTCCATAAAACAGTCGACTTGATTCTACTTTAGCGTAAACAAGTAATAAATATTTAATTTTATATTACACTTCCCTATTGGAGAGGCTTTCTTTTGTCGGATAATAATTAAATATCATTCATAAGAAGTGAAAGGTAGCCAATTCTCAATAGGTTTATTGTTGCAATTCAAAGGCATGCATTGCGATTTGCAATAGTATTTTTGTTCGATATTATTTTCTAACAGCGTTTTTAATAAATGATAATAAATGTATTTTAAAGTAAAATCAAATTTTACAAACTTATTATATCTTACTACTAAATGATATCAGTCAATTGTTCTTTCTTAGATTAAAAATGACCACATCAAGGAAGTTTCATATATCATTAAATCCTTTGTAAGCATGCCAAAGAAAGGTTATATAAAATATAAAACATTCTTCATTTGCATAAAGAAAACAAAAAAAAATAACACAGCGGTATATGAACCCGCGCCATCTTACGAACCGTGCAAGCGCTCTGACCATGCCATGAGTTTTACTTTTTACAAATTTCCGCTACCCAAAGATTATTACAAAGAACAATTGTTTGGCGAGAGTGAATGCTATTTTTATTAAATATTTTTATGTTTTTTAAAGTGTTAATACACACTGAGGATAGAAATTTTTATATGTTCTACTTTTTTTAATAGTTAATGCATCAAAATCAATATATAGGCTATAATTTACATTATAATCGAATGCTTGAGTGAGCTTTGCTACTAAATAAATAATAGTGAGGTTAAGCACACAAAGCCTCCTACGATTTGCTAGTCAATTTATATTTAACTAAAAGTATAATTTGTATGCAAAAAATTGTTACAAATATTGAAAATGACTGTGTAGAATCTTCTCTTTGTCTTAGTCATTTTTACCAGTTTTAATTGTTGACATCATATAAATGTAATATTGTCTTTGGACGTGGCCATCATATAAGAAAAATTAGAATAACAATTTTGTTTTTGAAAAGAACGGACGGACAAACAAAAAGTAGTCCTTTATGGTACAACATAGAGTTTTCCGGAGCCCTAACAATATATTTATACATACAAAAGATAAATACGTTTAGTACTAAAATAAACAAATTAATTTAGAAATCTTTCGGAAAATCTACTCCAAAATTGAAGAAAAGACGACCAGCGCCTACGCCTCCAGACAGCCTCTCGAATGTCTCTGGTTATGGAGGATCAGTTGAAAAAGGCGTCGACTCCATAGATTTGCGAAACAATTCTGATGGTAAGTATTATTGTATAACTTTTTTCTTTTCAATTCTAGCTTTTGCTTGCGACTGCGACTTCAAGACTGCAAGTCAATTAATGTAATATAAAATGGCCTGCTTTTACTATTTATCAATTTAAATTAATAGGAACTATTCCTAAGTCAAGCGTATAGAACAAAACAAAACTCTCCACTAGATGTAATGACGTAATTTTCAGCGAGATAATAGCGCAATTTTCAGATAAGTAATTAATGTTTAAAATTTAAAAATCTTATGACATCATAGATATGTTTAGGTAAAACACACCTAAACATACTATCTATGACATCAAAAGATTTTTTTACGTTGCGTAAATAGTCAATTGTTACGTTATATTTAGATCTTTTTAAATATGTGTATATAATATATTTCCATATTAAGTAGACGCCTCGTGATAACATATCCGTTGTTACAATTTAATCATATCTATTATTTGTTAAGTTTATCATAATTGCATCTACTCGCGATAGCCAATATCAATTAACAATAAAATCTTATCAATATAATAATCTTGTACGTATTAGTTGTTATAATGTATATTAGGATCGAATCGAAGAATTTTTATAAGAAAAAAAACCAACAGTTCTCTAAAAAGTAAAGAAACAATATTAATTAGCCCTTAAACTTAAACTTTAAGCTCGAATCATCCCACAAGTAGTGAATGCAGTATGTTTGTCTGAAATTGCAATGGACGGTAAGAATATGTTTGATATAAAGTTATATTTGGTATGGTGTTCGAAACCAGAGAGAAGGTAGCTTCGCCTCCTGCTTCTCTCGCTGTAATCAACAAAAAAAATAGACAACGATGTCCTTTTTTGGATTGATGCATTAGAATATTTTTAATTTAATTCTAATACATGATTAAATGTCGGTCAAATGCGAGCGGTAGGTACTTATGCAGCAACGGTTCAAAGACACATATCGACCACTTTGGAAAAATCTTTCAGGTTTCATGAAATTTTTTTGATTTTCACTTCTAAGTATGGGAGAAGCCTCTTAAATTTGTTGTTATTTTTCTCTATTTTTGTGTGACAATCTTAATATAATCTAAGACTACATTTATTTACCAAGTTTCAAAAGTACAGTTCTTATAAATTTGAACAAGAGACTCACATATGGACGGCCAGACACACAAAAGGCCAACAAGACTTAATCTACAAGGATTCCGTTTTTAGCCATTTAGCCACGGAACTCTTAAAATAACTCCCTCTAAATGATCTATTGCATGTATGTTATAAAAAATCACAATAAATCATATTTAATGTTAAAATTTGTAAAAATATATTTCTTCCAGTATAATAAAAAAAATCTAGAAATTTTAGATACACATTAAATATTTCTTTTACATTATGTATTTTTTTTTAAATCATAAATAGTGATAAAATATAAAAATAAAAATATTTTACTCTGGTATATTCGGGACAAGGCGCAAGGATAAAATTACATTGATAATAATTTATTAATTAAATAAACTTATAGCAATTTTAAAGTAAATATCGTTACAGGCGTACGTCGAGTAAAAGGTCCGGCCCCCGGACTTCCACTGCCAGAGCGTAGGGAAGTCAAAATGCAGATATCTGCAGAAGAACTGCAGGTTCAATTGGACTTACTGGAAACTCAACAGCTGGGACTGGAGCGTCAGGGCGTGCTCATTGAACAGATGATACGGGATAAGTGTGAGGGTAAACTTCATTTTGCACTATTTATGCCATTCACGCTTACTTATTGCATTGTCTTATACTCGTATTTTGGAATCGCAATTTACTACATATTATAGGTATCTATATATTTAAGGTCATTGATTGTTTTTTTAAGAAATTTGAAGCAAATATGAAAGCTTTAATGATCCATAAAGTTTCTAAAAAATATATATATATATATTATTTAAGTAAAATTATATATAATTTGTATTTCCTGTTTCGTCCATTAAATTGTAGTAGGTATATCACCTTGGTATATTTCTTATTACAATAAGAAACTAGCGCGTAAAGTGCTCAGTTTATTAGCCTTTGTTATGATAGCATTGGAGTGGTCATATGAATAACAATCACATACTCACATAGCACTAGCACGACCGCACAGCTTATTGTTACCCGGCTACACCGCCAGCACGTGCATGATTCTCTTTATTCGAGACGTCACGATGCCTTATTAATATTAAATAGTAATAAAAGAATCCTCCTACAGATATTGGGTTTTCTTAAACCTTATATAATTATTACATTAGTTAGATAAGTTATGATTATTCATAATAATATACGATTTGATTATAAATAATAATAAAAATATGCTTTAACAGATTTTCCCATGTCTTTTGATTGATTGGTTGATTAGAT
Organism: Dione vanillae; assembly: GCA_037178615.1. Lineage (NCBI taxonomy): Eukaryota > Metazoa > Arthropoda > Insecta > Lepidoptera > Nymphalidae > Dione > Dione vanillae. Next base: position 2,659,330 of record JAZFAU010000097.1, on the reverse strand, counting down.
AGTGGGTTTTTCTTAACGTTATTAAAGTGAATGCATTAATTAGATAAATTATATTGGTAATTGTTGTTGTAAGGCATTCGAATAATCAAAAATCCAGGTAATTGAAAGTACATACGTATGAGTAACGATTCATCAGATTTTGATTAAAGTAAATAAATTAAAATGACCTGTCATAATGTTATCGTTTTACAGCTTAGAAATATTTAAAGAAACTGGTATTATCAATCAAGTATTAGTAAGTATATATCAACATCTCATTATGAAACTATAATACATATAGGTAATAAATTTATACGAAAGTATCAGGCATTAGTTTAGATTTTTACATTTTGTAAAAAAAATCAGTTTCTTCGACTAAGGTAGTCGATCTTTATTCGTATATAAACGTCATATTTTTATAAAATATTGCATACATAATTTGAAAAAGACGATCGTTCTAATTTACACATGGGGATTTCATCGAGAGTTAAAAAACTAGATAGCGAATCCGTATCCATATAACTGAAAGCCGCGTCCGGTCCAAAACTGAGTAAATATATCACATGCTTTTAGAATAACATTATAATATTGCGATTCCTTTGTTTTCAAATTGAATATTATAATATTTTAAAGGTTCACGTATAATGGTGTTACTTGATAGTTTATAAAACTCATATGTATTAGAAATAGAATCATCACGAGTACGATTGGCTCAGTTTTACAGAACTTCCATTAATTTCCTAGCACTCTAATAAACTAAACTACGGAGAGTAGTACGTAGTACTACGAGGATGCGTCTGAGTAAATATGTTTGAATATATAATTTTTGGTCCTCCTGACATGGTACAAAGGGACTTACTTTAAAGGTGCGTTCTTACAAGCAGAAAATGAATAATTTGAATCGGTTTACTATTTCTGAAATATCGAGGGACGTACATTAAAAAAAATACCTATATACGTACATATTTCATAAAAAAATGAAAAATTAATTGAACATTTGAAACATGGAATCTCCTCTTTTTAAAATCAAATAACATTTGTAAGAAATACCACTCTTAAGTAACATGTAAAATTTATAGAAATTGTTAAAAATAGATAATGAGATTATTATGATAATAATACATGAATTTTTAAAATATGCGATATTTAAAATATACAAAATATGCGATATTTAAAATATTAAAACTTTATAAATATAATTATCAATAAAATTTAATGTGTAGTGTTATTGCCCAATACTTAAGTATACGACTTTGCGATACATTTGTGCATCGTCTTATCATATATGTAAATAGGTAAGTACGTAAGAACGTACGATAAACTTTGTGTTATCTTATTCAAATAGATGTCTCTTGATAACTTTTGTTTTGTTTAAATATTTTATTGAGTAGGAAACTTATGCTATCAAAATTGTGTAAACTATACTATGGAATAAATTTGAAAATATCGACAAGGGTAATTATTAATAATGCAGATTTCGAAGAATGTCTAAAATGTATATATTCCACATACCTTACAGAATTCAGATTTTTAAAATCGAATACCAATAGACTATATTGTAATATTTAAATGTTTATTTGATAGTAGAATAAATATTTTTGAAAATCGTGTTATTAAGGGAAATTTGATATAATATACTAAGAAGGTCCAAAAATGTGTTTTGAGGTAAGAACGTGAAATATAAATAAATGAATGAATTACTCTAAGAGTAAGTGATTTCAATGCATCTGTTTGCATTCGACTCACAAAAATGAACCATGGTTTATGTAGATCATTTAAAAAGTGCTGTTTCTGTTCTTTTGAGTTGTGATTTTATATATATGTAGTTTGTATCATTCTATGAATCAAACAAATTTGATTCCTAGTAATGACTTGTTATAAAAATGTGTATTATTATTAATAATAAGGTGACGATGGACCGACTGCGCCTCAAGAGGAAATCGAAGACCTCGTCATACAACTATGCGAACTAGTTAACGAGAAAAATGATCTCTTCCGGAAGCAGACGGAGCTTATGTACATGTAAGTAATTAATTATCATTTTTATGTATATAACATTTTATATACGGCATTGATTGGGTAAGTGGTATTTATATATAAACATAAAAATTTATTATTAATAATACATTTATTTAGAGGGCCTATGTAATATCTCGATAGTAATTTTGTTTATACTTACTTACTTTGCTATGAAATCTTTTAGTATCTTAGTTATTTCCATATGACCATAAAGTCTAAATATCGCAGGTAAAAATTAATTTAACTGTAAATGCCTCTTTTAGATGATCATAGCACGAAAAAATGATTCTATAAAATTATAAGCTTAATAGTAGGTAATATTCATTTACATAATAGGAAATAGTACATAAAGATATCTATCTCATTTGACCTTTAGTAGCAATATCAATATTGCTTCCAGAAGTATTGATTACAAAGATATGTGATTTTATTTATTATAAGCAATATTGTAAATATCCTTTTAAATACGTATATTATTTTTTTAAAAAATATGTCTTTTCTAATGAATCGGTTTTCATACAATGATTGCTTAATGTTGCTTAGTTTGTAGTATTATAAGAATATTCCTCGTAACTCACACAGACAAACACACACACACGCAAGTGCGCGCTCAACGCACAACATGCGCACATATACACGTTACAATTTGTAGAAAGCGGAGCTAAATATAGCTAAAGTCTCAAAAGTAGTAAAAAATTACATCATATCAGTAAATTAGAAACCCTTTTCGAACAGTTGAACGACGTTTGTCTTAGGCTGGGTTCGATCCCTACTCAAGGATGAATTATGTATTTTCCTTACCCTACTTTCGTTGGTAAAGCGCCAGTTTAATTTACGCCACTACAACATTGTTGCGCTTCAGTGTCAAAACACTCCATTTTTCCGAGTCAGTGGCACGGATAATTGAGTGTTTTGACACTGCTTAGTGACTGCTGACCTACTGCGCCCGAGGGAATAGAAGGTTATCAAAGATACGACAGCCAACATAATGCAAACATATTTTATTTTACGTTATAGTTATGTGTTTTATTAATGTTAGTATTAGTTATATTAATGTTATAGTTATGTGTTCGGTATATTTTGATCATGAATCATAACATAGATAAAATTGTGTTTAAACCAATAATAATATCTCGTCAGTCGTCAAGAATAACAGGTAAATAAATTATATTTATAATTTCGACGTAGCTTTATGGGAGCGTATGACTTAGTGGTCAGTGCGCTTGGACAGTTGGCCCAGAGGCGCGGACTCAAATCCCGTATTTACTTATGTAATAGGTACCTATATTATATTCCCATATATAATTGTCATTCATATGCCCAAATCCCTAAATTTAAATATCATAATTTATGGTAGTCTTTTCTTGCGCAATATTTTTTTAAATACTACCAAACAAATATTAAATGATAAAACAAATAAAATAAGCAAACAAAATGTGTACAATCTACTATTTCATCCTAACCGCTCTAGGTAGAGGGTCTCCTATCTACTTTTATTGTTTAATGGCATTCAATTCCCTTGTGGTCATTCAGACGGCGACAACAAAGACTGGAACAGGAGCAAGCGGATATCGAACATGAAATCCGAATAATACAGTCGCAACCAACTGTAAATCGCATTGACGCTGATAAGGTAAGTTCCCCTTATCACAATACTTATGCATATATTGTGTACTAACCACAATAGGTAAATTATGATCATAATAAAATGATGTTAAATTTAGACCTAAGTGTTTGTTTTTATGTATAACGCGCTTTATATGTAATATATATTGTTATATTTTTATGTCACATAGACTGTGTTGAGTCACTGTCTTCTAAATTTTGAGATATTGAGTGCTAGTAGTCATCGCCACGCTTTTGTTTTTTTTTTCAACATTATTTCCCAACTCTCAGGCTTACGCTATGCCATTGAGATCAAAGCTTTACTTATCCATTACAATTTTAAAATATAAAATGGCCTTTTTAAAAAGACCATATATCTACTAAGCTCTATTTGATTCAAATGTAAGGTGCGCGAGGAGCAGTTGGTCACCCGCCTGGTGGAGATCGTGCGCCTGCGCGACGAGCTCGTGCAGCAGCTGGATGCGGAGCGGCGCCGCGAGCGGCAGGAGGACCTCGCCATCGCCGCCTCCATCGCCAGCAAGAGAGGTAAGCTAGTGATGCTTTATTATAATAGGTAGAGACAGGGTAGAGAATAGGTGGGGTAGGGAAAACTAACTTTTGTGATTTACAGCGCTGAGTAGTAGAACTCAGTTTTACTCGAACATGGATATTACCATTATATACCTATGTAATTTGTGACGTCTTTGTGAATCGAACATGCTACCACTGTGAGCAGAATCTTAGAATCGTATACTGTCAGTCATCTGACGTCTCGCATGTTATACCACAATTGCATTCTTTACACTATAAAGGACATGCGATTGGAGAATTGATTTAAATATATTATTAACCATTCCAATGACTATCATTTTGTATTTGTACTAGCCAACTACATGACAACCGTCTCGTGATAACGTCAAAATGTTGTTAATAATCATTATTTAAAAAAAAAAAGAATATTATCATATACATTATCATATCCTTTATTGATATCAAATGTTATGTAATTTTAGAAATAAGTCTAAGTAATGTAAAAATTTTCAATCAATTACAGCTCAAAGAAATAGTGAGTCGAACAGCTCGTCTATGAAGTCCGCTGATGCAGTGACACCGGTCAAGAAAAATAAAGTAAAGGACAAAGTAAAAAAGCAATTGAAAAAAGCGAAACACACACTTATATCTAAGAAAAAAGATGAAGACAAACCAGATAAGGAGAAGAAGTCGAAATGATTTTATATTTTAACACGATTTTATTCACTACTAATATAGAATATAAGTGTTACTACTCGAAAAAAGGGTTCCATAGCTGTTAATTAAATATATATAGATACATATTATAGTTGCACAAACTCACCATCCAATATTTAATACATATAAATAATTTTACATTTTGTTAACCATAAAGTTATAAGTAACTACACTACCCATGGACTTGAAACATCATAAGTACATTAAAATTGTATGGAACCCTAGATGATAAAACGATCTTAGTAGATTCATAATTAAAAAAAATGTGTAAAGTACTTAAGACTGAAACATTCCACTTAATTAAAAAAATGTTAAGAAGTATCAGATTTGAAAATGTAATTTAAGAATGTGTGGGATCCACAACTTAATCATTATTAATTAGTTAGTTATGTCAAAATTACATGGACAGTTACTCATATCAGTCAAATAAGAAAATTAACCATTCTAAGCATAGAAATAATATTATGTTAACATAAATGTAAAGTATAACAAAATTACTATAAATAATACATTAGATTACTACACAAAAGTATAGTTTGCTATCCACTAAATGAATCTCACAGTAATATTAAATAACTAACTGCTTTATGCTTTCATAGATGCATTCAAAGCATGTTCCGAATCAATAATTATTTGCTATGCATTTTTATATATTGATATTGTTATAACACAAAAGCGCTTATAATATCCATTACATAATAAACACGAATTTTAAGTATTAATCATGTTTGTAAGTAACAAATATAAAGAACAATTGCATTTCCAAAATATAAGTATGGAACTTCACTTTCCACTTGTGTGCTTGATGATGCTTGATGTAGCATTATGTTAGATTGCTATTTATCCACTAAAAGTTATTGTATGCTTAAAGCTAAAAACAAAACTTTAAAATCTCATAATCACTGCAATAGTGTCAGGGCACTTACATGAAATAAATATACTAAAATATTATAATAAAGAAAATAATTATGGTGAAATTTAAAAAAGAAAAAAAATTTTAAAAAATCATCCATATTGAATAGATTTATATTTTTTATTTGAATTTAAATCTATTTGTTTTAAGTGATAATAATAATCGCTATAAAACTTGAAATTAGTTCCTACGAAGATTATAATTTGAAATAAATGTTCTGTAAAACAGAGCTTATATATAGACATACACACATATAACACATAACAGTGCTATTATATATTTTCACCATATTGTGTCAAGCTTTTTATACTTAGTTGCTGAATATTTTATACATTTTTTTAAACTTTTGAGTTGTAATTTATATATACAGTGCACCCTTTTATTACATCTTTTTTGACTTAAACTTTGTTCAACCTACATAAATGTATAACAGTGGTGCTTTTTTCTAAACTAGCTGGTTACTAGGAATTCTCTCATAAAGAAATGCATTTTACCTTTTTGAACTATATGTAAGACATTGCTACCCGTCCCCGTTTTGTACTGTGCATTTTGATGGGTTGTTATCAATAAATATACCTCTGACTACATTTTGATTTACTTAACAATAAACATAGTATTCATACTTAACTATTTCTAATATAGAAACAAGTTTTATAATCATAATATTATTTAAAAAAAAAACCAAATTAATAAATTTCGAAATTGCTCAATATTGATTTTACTAATATGCATACCTTACTTCTGAGAAATGTGAAGTAAAATAATACGACCTCTACAATAGCTAGTGAGATAGCATTATTTCACAATTTGTTTTAAATGGGTAAGTAACAAGTAATTACCGCTATTGACATATATTTCTGTCATATAAATAGAAATCATTGGTCAACTATGAACACACTGATAAAGTACTTGAAGTCAAATCAATTTATTTACAGATGTTAAAAACTATGAATGTCGTAAATACTCATTTTCTTTCTTTATTTTGCTAACATCTATATTTTACTAGTAGTTTTACACAAATTTTTAATTTTATTTGCAAATATACTGCAATTGATCCTTGACTTTAACATGTATTGTAAGTGCACTCAAAGTATACTTGTTAAATGCACAAATTAATAAACTTTATTTTAAAGTTATCAGTTTGTTTTATTTTTTGTTATTATTAACTATTTAATTTCTTTTTAAAATTTACAAAATTCTACAGTCAAATTCAAATCAAGAAATGCGTGTGTTCCTTGTTTTATTAATCAAGTAATTGTGTTATATTTTTGCTTCACAGTTTTATTAATACTATTATACTAAATCACTACCTCGCAGTCATTTTAAACATATTCTTGGCAAAAATTTATAAATCCTTCTCATCATGGATAGTACATACTTATTTTCAGTATTAGCAACAGGTTCAAAGCACACAGTTTGGCAACATAAATTAAATGTTTTTTATAATAAGGACTATTAATTGAAAAAATAATCAATAGAAATTATATAACATTTTTGTTTTACTTTAATTTGTTTAAGTCAATTGGTATATGTTAAATATAATATTAAAAATTATAACAAATAATCGTAGCCATGTTAATATGCCAGCCAAACCCGCCTAATAATTGCCCTATATGTGTTCTAATGTTATAAAGAGGAAAGATTTATATGTTTGTATATTTTAAACTCTAAAAAGGACAGAGCTATTCATAATCGTGAAGAAATTTGAAATCAGGAGACCTTAAGCCTCAAGAGATAATATATAGGCTACTTTTTATTATGAGAAAATGGGATAAAATAGACACAGAAATTTCCTATGTAAAGAAATTATTTTTTGATTGGAGACATAGCTAATAGTTATAGTTAGTTTTAAAGCTCTTGGACCCCTGGAATTAACATGCCAAATTCAGTGTAAATTGCATTTGTAAGTTTTGGAAAATAATCAATGAGTCAGGTATATAATTTTCTTTCAATAGGGTAAGTTTTAATAGAAAATTATATACTTAACTCATTGCGTTTAGTAGGTTTATAACAAGGTGTGTGAAAATTTGCCAAGTAACATCATTGAAAAGTACAGAAAAAAATAAAAAATGTTAACAGGAAACTGCTGGAAAAATTGGTTTGCGTTCTAGTAAATATTAGAATTTTAGGTATTTAATATAATATTTATTCAGATTCTATTTTCCAAACTGCGAAAAATGAAGTGTGCATTCCTGTAAGTTAGTTAAAGAAATGTCTCATGTATACAATCTTTCAGATTTTTGAATATGCACTATGCTTCTTACAAAGAAATGAACTAGATTAACCAACTGACTGACATGACATGTTATCATATAATATGTTCGTTCCACTATGTACTTTAAACTACGAGTCTAATTCTTTTTTCTTTTCAGTGGACGTCTGCCAAGCTGACCAGTGGCTAAGTAAAATATCCGAATCCGACCGACACCTTTATTTTCTTGAATTTTTAACCGTGGAACCGTTTAAGCGCATAGGCATTGGTTTATTAGTGGCCCTGCTTTGCACGGCGTATGTCGTCGTGGGTTTGATTCCCGCGACAGATAAGCACAGAGATTTGTCTTTTGTCGGGCGCATTTATCAATTATCTATATGGGTACCAACTTAAATAAGTACTTACTTATTATTTATTCATTTTCGCTTCATACTTATAGTGGATCAAAGTTACACATTCGTTATTTTCGAAAGTGACTCACACTTGGCCGTTTTCAGATTTTTTACTTTACTTTGACAGATACAAACCTTCGTAACGAATTTCAGGTCGGTCCGACCATTCAAAGATATATTATATAAATATAGATAAATTTAGTTCGTTTTAGCAGGGCTACTCTCGAAACCAATTTCCAATAATCAAATTCTAATAAACGTCATTTCGTACTCCCGAAACACAATTGCCACGGCAGCACTGTCGTTATTGAGTGATAATTGTGGGAACTAATAATTATTGTAGAATCCGTTAGATTGGTTTTATTTGGTACTCTCGAAACCATTTGACAGCTAAAATTGGCAATCGATTGAAAATTTTAGCTGTCACTTTACTAATAGCGAAAGTGTAACTTTTTAGAACTTGTTTTGATAATTTTTTGGTGAAAACTGTAAGAAAATGGAGTGATTAGCTCTTTTTTACCGTATTTTGACGAAAGAACACAAATTAAGACTTAAAGAACACACGAGGAACGTCTATTGGCTAGATATGTGGACAGCGCATTAGCGTTGAGTTACGATGAATTTAAGGTAAATTATCGTGTGTCTAAAGATGTATTTGAGGAAATTTATAAGGAATTGCAGCCTTTAATATCATAACAAAAAAAATTTGGCAGTATAAGTACCAAATACAAGGTAAGTTACTTATATAGTTAGTATTAATCCATCTATATTCATATATTTTAACATCTCAGAATAGTGAATAAACTACGTTACATTTTTACAGATTTTAACAACATAATCCTTTTATGAGACTAGTAGCTACCAAAGGCTTTAAGTAACTACTTATGACACAGTAATACCATAACACAAGTGATTGAAGCTGTGGTAGAAACCTCCCCCGCTGCTGCAATAAATGGAAGTATCCTCAAACTTGTGAAGATAAAAGTGTTATCCGAAGAAAGTAATAATATTATAATTGTAATACTTATGGCAAGTATTTTAGATTTATATTATTGTATTTCATGATGTTACAATATTAAATAATAAAATACTTTTCACCATATATTTATTATTTATATTTCATTCAAATATCTGATGCAGTTTTAAATATATTGTCAATACATACCTCTTTTGAAAGAGCTTCACATGACAGTTTTATAAGGAATCAACATCCAGTGAAAAATTACTTAATTAATTTAAATGATTGGTAGGAAATGTTTATTCAAACTAGTACTTTATTTTGTTGTTCAATTATGATATTTAATTTTATAGGTGACTCTGGCTATATTCTAAGGGTGTACATGATGACTCCTATTGCAGTGGAACTCAAAGTTTCAGGAAACTAGATATTTTTGTAACAAATATTGTTTACACTGATGGGGTCAAGATGACTCCATCCTCCATGAATTGTTTAGAAATAAAAATTTATTTATAATTATACCTTTTTTATTTAATAAAATCTATAGATTCCCACTTAACTTCCTAAAGAGATTAATGCATTTAATTAAATAATTTACTATTATTAATATTATTTTTGTTTTCTAATTTAAAAAATATCTTATACTATTTATATATAAATAATTATCTTAAGAAATTAAGTCAGATCTAAAGGTTAGATCTCAAAATTAGAAGTATAGGTCAAAATAAAAAGGACATGTCTTTGTTAATATATGTTGTAATCATAACATTAACTAAGTCATTAATGTTCAACTCTCTTTGTTGAGGGCCAAGTGATTCATCTCATTGCTTGTGTCATGTATATATTCCTCATGCGGGACAGTTGTCACCTTCTTCATGTGGGTGCATTCTGATTTCTGCTGTATATAACCTGCTAGATAAGATAAAACAAATTAAAAATGAAATCTAATTTAAAATATATATTTAAATTATTGTTACTGTACTAGATTTTTATACTATTTAAATTGTACAAAAAGTAATAGACATTATTTATTAATTATTAACCCATGCATTACAGTAACATGTCATTAACTAATAGCCACAACCTAACAAAATAAATACATAAATAGAAAGATTATTTATTTACATATAGGTACAAAAGTAACTATACAAAGAAAAACATTAATGTAAACATATAGATTATAATATATCACTTAAAGGTATGTGACTATCACTAATAGTAATCTCTTCCAAGTAACTTTACCCCTGAACATTCAAATAATAACTCTTTACGGAGTCTTTTTTGTTGTCAATATTTTTGTTATCAAACAAAAACTTACTTTCGTCCACTCCAGTTCATTTATATGGCGCTACCCAAGACATTTAAAGTGGACGCCAACACACTCCACTTTTGCAATCCCTGGATTATCTTCCAAGAAGTCCACTAAGTATGAAATTTTGAAATATGTTGAACGGCCTGCCGTACTAAAACAAAACTGAAAATATTAATCCGTATATTAACACGTAATAACTTTTAATCGCTATAAATTATAATTCAATAATAGAGACTTAAAGTAAAAAAAAAACACTATCTTACCTTTCTTTTTAAATAAAATGATATATATGTTTGAACATTTGAATTCTGCAAAAATATCATAAAGTTGAAGTGTCTTTGACACTGACACAGATAAAAAATAGCACATAAAAATTAATTTACGCTAATTGAAAAAAGATTTTTAAGCTTCGAGCATGTTTTCAATAAAATAAATATAAATATGAATGATTACTTTCTTTTTTCTCAAAAAAGTGCATGAAAATATAGTATTACATTTAATAAAAAGCACTTTCTTTTCTATCACCGGTTTATCGGTAACAAGTTTGCAGCACTAATGTCACTTTTGTATATTTAATCTGTGGTTGTAACGACGCAACAATTGGCCAATAACGGAATTAGGCAATCTTGAAACAATCTGTTTCGGGAGTACCAAATAAACGTCATATTGGAATTAGATTGTGGCATGATTGGAATTAAAAATGATTGGATATTGGTTTCGAGAGTAGGCCTATAGTTCCTTAGGGGTATAAATGTACTTCGGGTATAAATTTTGTAGTGTGGTAGCCTGCGGCATTGCTCATGTGTATGTTTAGTATATCTCTGAATTAGAATAAATCAGAACCTGGTACCAACAAGACGTGTTTAATTGATCCCAACCTTACATGGCGACCCTGCCAGTCGGTGTGCGCGCGCTAGCCTGCGACGCGTGCACCGGCTGGCCACCGAATAAAAATTATTAAATTATTTTCAAAAATTATTAAAAAAAAGGCAGCCCAGGAAGACACAAATAAGAAAAAGAAAATAAAATGTAAAAAAAATGGAAAGCACATAAAAAAAATGTCATTGATGTATTGAAGATATCCCTAGATGAAGAATGGAATTGATTGAATTTAAAAAACATCGCATCAGGCAAAAGCATATTCTACAAAGCAAGGCCAAGAAAAACGCCGTGTATATTTTTCAAATGTGAAGTAAATGAAATAATGAAGAAAAAGAAAAAGTACACCGAGTGGCCAGTTTCGTAGTAATGAAAATGTGAGTGAGTACATTTTGTTTTATGAAGAAGATTAAAAAAAAATTAAGGACACTAATATTAACAAAATATTAAAATATTAATAAGATTAATTGTGGTGTAGATAGGTGAGTAAAGTTTTTATTTGACCACGATACAAAATTAAATTTTAATTATAAAAGATAGGAATAAATATTGTTATGATATTCCTAAATTTATAAATTAACAATGCAATTTAAAAAAAAATAAAGAAAGAAATCTACTTTTGACTTAGCTAATGAGATAGACTCTAAAACTGTAATGTAATGTCCGATAAAAAAAAAACACTTCACTTCAATTTCATTTTTATTATTATGCGTATATTAAAAATAATATTTCAATATAATGAAATGTGAGATTGTCCTCTATGATGATTTTAAATGATAAAAAAAATATTGGTAAGATAATTGTATAATCGATATTATTTAATACATGTATCTAATTGTCTAATATTGAGCAGAACATTAATTAATATTTTTCTAGAAAAGAGAATGTTTCTCTGGAATACAAAAGATCTAATATTTACTAATATCTATGTAACAGAATATATCTAATTTCGTTTAATAGTTAATTAACTAAATTGTTATACTTTTTATTATTTTGGGTGAACACTATAGGATTATGATCATGTATGATGTATTTATATTTATGTTATTTTCTTTTATTATGATTCAAAGTTTCTCAGATGGTGAATTGTTTTAATTGAAAAAGGCATTTTTTTGTCTTCTGTTGTATTCGAGTTCACTCATGAAAAAAAAAAGAAAAGATTTTTGCTAAGTGTTATATTAATACTATTTCAATATAATATAATTGTATTTTCAATATAATATAATTGTATTTTCTATATGATTTTATAAGGGACACCCTTATAAAGTTTTATATGTAAGCCATACGAAGCACGTAAAGCAGCCAACATGCTGAAATTTTGGGTATGTCATTTTAATATTTATAATTTTTGTGCTTAATTTTTTTTACTGATAAAGTAGATCTGTTTTAAACTATCGGTCGATCGTTGAATTGTCAATTAATTGAATTATTTTTTTTATTGAGTTAATTCATGTATTTTGTATTTCTTCTTAAAAAAAAATCGGGAACCAAGTTAGGATAAATTAGATAATTTGTATTATTAAAAATTCGAGTACTCTTTATATAAATTATGATCTTAACTTAAAACAAAGCTGATACCTAATACGAATATTTTTTTAGTTTTTTGAAGAATAAAAATATACGAATATTATTCTTTTCAAAGAAGTATAAAAAAAAGGTTTTTCAGAATAAATATATTGTCATAAAAATATATAGTCTAAATGAAACCTATATAAAGTAACATTTCAATATCTAATATTTAGTAAAAATTAATTTATAAACAATAAATTACTCATAATTCACGTAAATTCTCGTAATTAATAATTCGAGCACGGTTCATATTATATATTTTTCGAAATGTAAGTCTTGGTTTCCATACATGGTGCAGCTTAAATTTCATAAAAACGTTGACGAGAAGTTTTACGAATAAGGCGTGGAATTTGTAAATTAATATGATATTGAAGAATCATATTAAAGCTGATGCAATTATTTTCTAGATACCATTGTTGTCTCGTGGCTTGCCTTTGCCATTATTTTTACATTTATGTGTTTTGATATTTTTTTATTATATGTTGGAATTAAAAAAAAAATCATATTTAATTTTACTTAAAATAATCAAATAGTTAATAGTTAATATTGATAATTAAATGTTATTAGCTTATTATTATTTTAAAGGAAATAAAAAAAATACGGATAATGAAAAAAAAAACGATAATGGAATAAAAACTAAATGTTTCAATATTATGACATTGTGAAAATATATTATGTCGGATATAAAAGGACATAACAAAAATTAAAGATTTATTAAAATTTATTCGTTATTCTGTGAGAGTGGTACGATTATGTAGATGGTATGGTATGAGTTGTTGTTTTGGAAAATGTGCCTTTGAAGTTTAGCTTGGCTATTTGTAGTCTATCCGACTATCAACCGATGAATAATCGTGGACAAGTTAAATTTCCTTGGTTCATATAGAATGTTGCTTATGAGAATTCATCCAAATAAAATGTAGCTAAGTGCTACTACAATTGCAAATATATAGGTGCTGGTTGTATTACTTATTGTATTGTGCGCGAGACGTCAATGTAAGGTATATGACACTGCAGTCCTAAATAAAATAAAAAATAGAGCTATAGAAATGCTCTAATGTAATGAGCAAGTAAGTTTTGGTATGGTTATAAAAGAGGAAGATTTTTAATAGGTCTAAGGAAAGAATGGTTTTTAAGAGTATGGATATAGAAAGTTTTTAAATGTAAGATAAGGTGTGTGAATATTAACGTAAGGAATTATTAACTACGTCGATTAAATTCGCTAGTTGTTTGTATGAGTGTATGAAATTGGCTATCGGATATTAGCTTAGCTATGTTTTGGGCCCTAACGTTAGTTATTCTAATATATCGATATGCTTCATTGTAAGATGATGGAAAAAGGAATGCTATGGTTATTTGATTTTTTTTTAAAGAGAATATAAATAAAAAAGAATGTAACGTCACATTTCTTGATCATGTTGTACGCGAGTTCGTCTGCGTGAGAGATTGTGCACAAAGGTTACTAATAAATAAATAAAAAAAGTGGTTAACCAAATAAATAAAATAAAATATATTGGGGATGGTCCGGGCCACCCAATCAAATAAAATAAATAATAATATAAATATTATAAATGAATAAAATAAAGGCCTATGGGAATGCGCGCCTGAAATGAGAATATGAAATTAAGAGAAATGAAATATAATAATATAATCGCGACTTATCTCGGATATGACTTTTTAAAAGACGTCTTAAAAGTAATAATAGTTTAAAAGGGCTATAAAGGCATGTTTCTCTTACAAGGAAATACGTAGACATGTATCTACTAATACTGAGACACGACCATATATTTTATATGTAATTTAATTTTGTTAATACTTAAATAATAAGAAACTTCTAGATTATAAGGTAGTATTAATATTGCTTTAGATTTTAAATAGATATTTAATTGTTTACGAAAAAAAAATATTTGTAACTTTTTTTTTTCTTTAAATGCCGTGGGAGGTGTAGTGTGGTAGCCTGCGGCATTGCTCATGTGTATGTTTAGTATATCTCTGAATTAGAATAAATCAGAACCTGGTACCAACAAGACGTGTTTAATTGATCCCAACCTTACAATTTACACCTTCATTATTTTTGAAACTCACTCACGCTTGGCCACTTTCAGATTTTTCCCTTTACCTTGACCTAAAGACCTACCTCCATGCCAAATTTCAAGTCAATACGACCATTGGAAGTGGTCTAGGTTTTTGATGAGTGAATCAGTCAGTCAGTGAGTGTGTAGTAAAAATAGCGATTTTCTGACATCTATATCTCAAGACCTACAATAGGTATTTTAATGAAATTTTGTATTTTAGATAAGTGAGGGAGTAATAACAGATACTAGAAATTTGATATGCGTAAATAAAATGGACTTTGAGTTATAGGGGGGTCGAAATTGGCCCAAAATGTTTCGTGTAATATAACCCACGGCCGGTGTGTTGCTTTTGCTTTTGCCGTGTGTCTTATCTAGACACACTTCTATTAAAGGGAAAATTAATAACATCTTTTTGAGAAAAAAAATATAATTGATTTAAAAAATAAACAAATGTATAATTAGTTTACTCATCAGCATAATTATTGTCTATTTCAATACGCAAATTACATTGCTTAGATTTACTTAACTTATCACGTAAGTCATCAGTTTTATGTTTTCGTGTTGACAAAATTTGTCGCAAGTCATTTTGATTAACATTTTTAGCAACATTTACTTCTAATCTGGACCATACAGAACTTTTAGAAGGATTAGGCACTTTTTGTACTCTACTCATTGTGTTATGATGATCAGCTTCATCAGAAGAATCATCACTGGAACTTACTTGATTCTGTGCCACTTTAGTACCAAGTCGTGATTGTATACTTTTAACAGAATGCCTTAAATTTCTATCTTTATATTTAAATTTATGAGATATCATTTTTTCTTCTCTTGGAATAAATGTACTTCTTGAATTAACAACTTCAATAGATAATGGTGCAAAGCCACTCTCATTTTCCTGTTCTAAATCAGTTTGCCTTTTACATTTTCCTTGTTTTGACTCCTCATCATCAGCACGCATTCTCATTCTAGGAGTTTTGGATTTCTTTTTCCATTCAGAATCAGAGCTACTACTATCTTTGTCATCTTCAACATCATGATTTCTTTTGCCAAGTCTCATAGCAAGTTTCTTGTTCTTTATTTGTATTTTTTCAAGAGGCTCATCATATTGATCTTCTTGAGTTGGAGGAAATTTTCTTCTAAATATTTCTTGATGGTCATATACCCCCCATGATTTACATAAATCACCCCAAGGATTTTTAGTTGAACTATTGATATTAGTATCATTAGAGAGTGACAATGTAGAGACATTCATTCTTTTTTCTGGCTTTTTTATAGTTATTTTCTTGTCACTATTAGTAGCAAATCTGATTAATATAGTATCTCCTTTTGGATGAGGCATTCCTTCTCTCCAATGGTATGATGACTTATCTAACAACATCTCTTTAATTTGTTCATTTGTTATTTCCCTAGAATGCACTAGCAATGCTAGAGCTGCTGATATATGATCTTGACAAACAATATTACCTAAAACATTGTATATATATATTTAATATCTATACTCTATATAAATAACAAAACTTTATTTTCAATAAACTACAAAATGAGTACTTACAAGAGTTATCATCAATCCATTCTAAAGAAACTGGCTTGTAATCCTCTAGATATTCAAAGATATCTTTCGTTGATAAGCCATTGACTCCATTTAAGTGAAGTGTGTCAAACCTAAAATGTCTTTCATTCACACTTTGAATCCCAAAATTAATATAAAGTTCATCAATTTGATGTTGGGTAATTATTTTATTTCCAGATAGATCAAGACCAAATCTCTTGGCTCTTTCTTCTAGTTTAGTTGCATCAATCTTTTTCAACTGCTCAATAATAAGTCCATTTTTATCTGCTTTATAAAACTGTAAAGGAATAACTTTTTTAACAGAATGTAGTTATATTAGATTATTTAATGTGTTTTAACTATATATACCAAATACATACCAGAGTACTATTAACACTGTTATTAATATTGGTGGTCTGTTCCTCGTCAACAACCATTTCAGTGTCATCACTCATTTCACCTTCTTCTTTTTCTTGTTCCATTTCTGCGATTATTTGCTATATTTAGTAACGTAATCAAATCTAATTACTATATTGTAGTATTATTTTGACAATTCAAATAACCAAAATAACTAAACTCTCTGTGATGCACTTGTATTTACAAATAACAATATCACATCACTTAATAACTCTTGGTAATAAACAAATACATATTTGGGTTACAATTCGCATTCACAATAATAATTAGCCATCAAATCAAAGCATCAATTTATTACAATGTCGCCATAGACGACAGACACAGAGTATCATAAATATAAGTTTTACATATCATCGCTGCTATTTTGTAAAAAATGTTTTAATACTAATAATTTCCTTGTCTTAATATTTAGGCTAAATAAATTAATAAAGTTTTTAAATGCTAAAATATGATAAAATATAAAAAATAGAGATATTTTATTAATTTAATTAAAACACACTTGAAAAATAATTCGTACAAGACGCAAATAATATTTGTAATGTCTTAATACAACATTGTTGTACATCGCAGCAAGAGTTTTAGTACAAACATTATAATACTTTAAGCATTGTACATTATACTCTAAATATTTACAACTTATGACTTTATTAATACTACGAATTATATTTTTAATCTATATATATCATCTGTGGTGTGCGAACTGTTAACACTTGTGAATTGTTCTGTGTCTGTGAAGCACAAATTAAAATATATGTACCTTCTAGCTGACTGTTTACCTAATTAGATTCAGATTTAGTTTCTAATCATAAAAACTTTGAAAGATTATACTAATTAATAAGCTCGCAACAATTTGTGTTAAAGGGTGATTGGATCTAAACAATAATATATACAAATCTGAATAAGTTGATTGGAATTTTAGTGAAATACTTTAAAGTTCAATCGGCTCGTAATGGCATCGTTCATTGATATGAGCTTAGATGATATAATACAGAAAAGAAAAAAGGGAAATTCTAGGTAACAAACATCATAAAAGACTATCGATAGATAAAAAAGATATATCTGTTATATTCAATAATTTTCTTGTATATGTTGTGTTTCTATGCTCGCTTCTATTTTTTTTCTCTTAGGTACAAACCCAAAATAACTAGTAAAAAACCACCCTTTAAACCTAATATGATAGATGCAAGAAATAAAATAATCTCAAAAAAACGAACTCAGATTGTAGATGCAAGAGAAAAATTAGCAGAAATTGCAAGACAAAAAGATGCAAGGTTAAAACTTGAACAATTGAGAGCGAAACGGGTAAGTTAATAGCAATATAGGCAGTTTTGCCTTTACTCTAGAGGCACATAATCTATTACTTAAAAGGGGCATTGAATGGCCATCAAAATGTTACAAAAATAGTGTCTTATTTTCCCTCCATATCTATATAGATATACAATTTAAGTTTTCCAAATGAATATAAAGATTTAAAGCTTATAAGTAACTTTAAGCAATTATGAGAATTTACAGAATGTAAATAGAAGTACAAGATAAGATGACAGGGAAATAGATAAATAATTATAATATGCAGTAAATATATTATAAAGTTCTTAAAATTTTTATGCAACAATTATTTTTTGCTCTTTTCTTTTACATTTAACTAAGGACCCCTATAGTGTAACTGTCATTTATATTTTTATTATAGCCCCTTTTACTTAAAACTGCTTTTCTGATAAAATGAAACAACAAAAACATGTTAGTTCTTTCTACGACCCACAACAACTTCATATTGTACAGCAATAGTTATTTACTAAATATTTTTGAAATACAGGCCACTGGTAAAATTCATGGAGGGCCAAATTTTCAGAATCAAACAAAATTGCCTAAACATCAACTTAAGATGGAATCAGGTATTTTTATATGTTTATCTTACATGTTTGTATATTCAGTGTAATCTTATAGTTTTAATAGAACTACTATTTAAATTAGAGGACAGTGTAAACAAGACCGTTTGTGAGTTTCAATTCCTACTTAAAGAGAATGAATTGTTTTATATCCTTTTCTCTGGCAACAAGGCATCACCTTGAATAATGGAAAGCAAGGAACGGAGTATCTTAACACTAGGTTTCCACAGTTCTTGCACCTACCTCTGCCTTGTAATAAAGCAATTTAAAATAATAATATAAATTAAAATATTTTTTAAATTAAATATCTGTCTTTTTTCTAAAGTATTTACAGATCGTTCAAGACAAGTTGTCTCACAGCCACTGTCAAAAAAGTCATTTAAATATCCAACAACCAGTAATAAAAGAATATTATCTGATAGATCCATAGAAGCTAGAATTTTATGTAAGTATTTTTATGTCTAATATATCCTTCATGTGCCATATGTACAATAAAAATCACATAATCATTATAATTTTAGCCAAACCCACTTTAAAACCAATTATCAGAACTATTGAAAATGATTTAGAGATAATAGATGATCCAATGGAAGAAGATCACATACCAATAAGAACAGCACTGACTAATGGAAAACAAGGATTGCAGATGAAAATAGTAACTCACAACAACAATGTTCAAAGGCATGTTATCAAAATTATTATACATTCAATGTGTTTACAGAAAATAATTTGGAGCTAAGCTAAGATTATGGACAGGTTGTTTAACACCATTGTAAATATACTATGATGTTTTTGCTTCATGCTCTGCATTTAAGTTGTAGGCTGGGCATTGAAATCATAGGCAGGAGAAACCTTGTGTTAAGACACTATGAGAATAGTTTAACTCTTTCCCCATTTCGAAGTAATTAAAGCGGCGGCAAATAATTCGTTACCCCTGAGTGGAAATTTCACAACATACTTAAAAAACAAAAATTTTAACCCATGCGTTTTCAATAATGAAATCATTTGAAAATCTTCTTAAGCCAATTCCAACTATATAAATGGTTATATGGGTTTCCTCAACCTTTCCAAAAACAGTGTATATGGATTTCTTATAGACACATTTGTATGTGTACTAATATGTCATTTACAATATTAATTTGGACAAAATGATGATAATTGCTCCAGTTACGCTGGATTTTTTCATCTCAAAATTGTTTGTTTTTTTGTTATTTCAATGAATACTTTCTTACCTTACGCTTTATAAAACATTATATTTATAAAAAAATAATAACTTAAATAGTTGTAACTTAATGATTATTTGATTTAGGAGTGCTATAATAGAAAAAGAAAAAAGTCCACCAAGGCCACCTTCCATTTTGAAAAAACGGCCAATGGCTGCTTTAAGAAGTGAAAATAAAGCTGAGAAGCCTGAAAAACCTAATCATGAATATAGGATTATTGTTAGTAATTTACGTAATACTGTTACAAGTGGAGATATCGAGGTAAGAAAATATAACAATATTAAACACATCTCTAACAACTTGAATAAATAAAAAATAAAATGTAATAATTATATTTTAATAAAAAAATATATAGTATATTTGGAGCAGAGCTTCCATTTTTTTGTGTTTTTTGGTCTACATAATATAATAATGAATATAACAGATATAACGAAAACAAAATGCTTCTCTACTTAAATCACTTGTGTGAATGTTTAATACCTTGACTATTTAAGGAACTTTTTGGTGATGTTGGTGGCATGGTGGAATCTCGCTTAGTCAGACCAGGGACTGCTGAAGTTATATATAAGACTGTGGAAGATGCTCAAGTAGCTGTTGATCTGTACCACAATAGACAACTCGATGGACAGCCCATGAATTGCCTCCTTGTCACTCCTCGTGCTACTTCCACAACAACCAGGCAAGTACATCAGCCATGAAGTAATTTTAATACCATGTTAATTATTAAATGTAAAACAAATATGTTGGTACGAAATTTTGAAATTATTGAACCTTCAAAATTGAAATGAAGTTCTACAAATTTTACAATTTTAATATCCTGCGTAAATGTTTCTCTACGCAATGTTCTATGTTCCAAAGAATGTCATATCTAAAAGGTAGTTGCAACTTTTTCAGAGAAGCTGTTATGAATTTTATTTTTTTTTTTCAATAAAGATTAAGACGGCGTCAATCTTATTTACTTATTATAAATTAGGCATTTGTATATTAATCTATTGTAAATAAATTTAATGAAATGTATACAATAAAACAATAGCACGCGAAGATATCTACAAGCATTTTGTGTCATCTTCGATTTGACCAATACAGGCTGACTGAAAATGATGGATACATAAACATTTGTAAAAAAATATATACTTTATATTTTTTACTAACGTTTAAGTTTATTGAAATCTATTAATATTAAGGCATTGTAAAATTTTATGTACTATTTCAATTTCATTTAAGCAATTTCTTTTTTTCAGGACTGCCAATAAACCAGCATTGTACAGTACTAATTCAAACTGTGGAGCCAGATATATCGACTTTCCACAAGGTTTTGTTTAGCAACTTCTAGATAAGCTTTTGAATAATGCTGCAAAATAACATATAAGGATACATCTACCAACCAAATTGCTAGTAATGTCCGTTTCGAGAATTCTTTAAACAGGCTTATTAATGTGTTAATATGATTTTGTGAGACATTGCTACAAATATTTGAACTAAAAATATACCCGACTATTATAAACTTCAGATGATTTATTTTATACCCTACGTTGTATCTATTTTTAATACATTGTTTATTATGAACTATGGAACCTTAAAAGGTTTTTAACCTTTTAAGGTTCCATAGTACAAAATAAAAAATGAAACCTTTATATGATCACTTTGCGTAGTTCGTCTGCCAAGGACATTTTTTTCAACATCACGTGAAGGTCAAGCTGAAATCTACTAAAGTATTAATTTACTTTCAGGTATAAGGAATGAATAAATAACTACTATTATTAAACTATTACGATTTTTTGTATGTAGTTGATTATATTTAAAATATGATCATAGACCGCAAAGTCAGTTTATCAATTTTTATAAATATTACTTTCCCCAACCTAATCCTACTACATGTTATATTACTGCTTGGACCGATTTTTTTACTACGTAATTTAGAGTAAAGGTGCGTATAAATTAAGCGCGGCAGCCGCGCAAGCCAATGTTCGACCAGAGTTAACGTTCATTTGCCGCGCAAGCCAATGTGTAGATATAAATTTAGTTGGACGTGGCAGCCGCGCGCGGCAGGCGATGCATCACGGACAGACCGCGGCGGATAGTCAGACCAGTTCGGCACTTTTCGTTGTCCACGTTCGAGCGCGGCAATGTTCGCCTTGGCGATCCCGTCTACATAGAGCGCGGCCGCCGCGCGCGCCAATGTTCGATGGTTTGCTGCGTTTAATTTATACGCACCTTAACTTCTATTACTTAAGAGTTCCTGTAGACCCACATTCTCAAAACAAAATTTGAACATCGACTTAAATATTCTTAAAATAGTTGTGTTTTATCGGATTACTATATGATCCAATCCAAGTTCAATACCTACATGGAGACTGGTGAACCTATAGATACCGCATCTACACACACGTTACTCGCTCATTAAGGGCACACAAACACAAAGGAAAAGCTTTGAACACTAAATTTCTTTCATTTGCAAATCGTCAAGAGAACAAATCAGCTATGTAGCTACCCCTGCATATAAGAACATATTTTAATCAGTCAAGAAAAAGGAGAATTTGACAAGACATTAAAATAATTGTAGGTGTTTGTGGCTTTAGAAGTGAAATGTAATAAGGCGTATGTTACATACATTTAAAGTTTCATAAAACAGACCCAGAGGAAAGAGAATTTAATAGTAATACATTTAAAAGCAATCTAAGTAGACGCAGCGAGGGAGCTGAAAGGTGTAGGACCAATGAATTAATTATGACGACAGTATTGAGTAATGTTGTTATAGTCTAGTTTTTTTAATGCTGCAACTCGTTACTTTTCGCAAAATAATTATAAAAAAAATCTTACAAAAAATAACTATCGAATCTCCAGGTTTTATAGTTTGACGTAAGGTTATATTCAAGTAGCTGTTGGTATTGTAAACTT
Source organism: Dione vanillae (assembly GCA_037178615.1). NCBI lineage: Eukaryota > Metazoa > Arthropoda > Insecta > Lepidoptera > Nymphalidae > Dione > Dione vanillae. The sequence continues at coordinate 2,636,199 of JAZFAU010000097.1, read as the reverse complement.
ATTTTATATAGAAAGAATCCCTCCCTCCTAAGCATTACCCACTCATTACGAGAATTTCTGATTTCTCGGCTTCCTACTTCTCGAGGCACGAGAATTCTCGATCAAAATTTTTGATGGTCTCTGGAATATTTTTTTTCTTACTAAAACCAATGTTATTTTTATTTATTTTATTTTTCATAAGAGACGGCGAGAATGAGATCAACTAAACTATATGTTTAAGTATTAATCACTTGGAACTTGCTTGGTTAGAGTTTCTGAGTCTGTATTATTGTTTATTATAAGAAAATTAATAAATATTAATCATACGTTTTTCGAGTTCTAGAGGCATTAATTTTTTCTTTTCTCTTCTCGATTAATAACAAATTTTCCGAGATTTTTGGAGCAGAAACACTGTTCTTTTACAGAGGTAATCAGACTTCAAAGCCTGTTTGCCATCATGGTATAAATCTTGTACTATTGATGTTTTTTATTTTATTCATGTTATGTTTACAATGTTGCACTTGGTTTAAATAAAACTAAATGTAGATAGGAAATAAAGTATTTTGTCAAATTAATAGATAACTTAAAATTACAAACAAGTAAATACTAGCACAAAGTATTTATTTTATTGACAGTTTCATTCACGTACCACTAGAAGTTTCAAAACTATTTTAATCTGTTTAATTAGTTTTATTTTCATACAATTAAAAAGTTAATAAAAATAATGTTTTATGTAAACAGCAAACATCTGTCTTAAAATTCGGCACGCACTTGACTCTTGTAACTATTCAAAAATGAATATAGCATAATTTAAGTGTATGTGATTAACAATCAAAGTAGGTAATATAATTAAAATAATTGTAAACTAATTTAAGAATTACACTAAAATTAATAAGGTCTTTGACGATCTCTGCCCCTGAAAAATTAAAAAAAATATATCAATGAATTTAAGATGAAAAATTAGCATATATATAACTTAGTAGCAAATGCAGTGACACATCTCGACAGAAATATCATGATGCTGACTATAAGAATGTATAAATATATTACCCTCCGTCGCCTCTCATGGCGCCCCCTCCGGGTCGGTCTCCGCCGCCGCCAGACCCACGCCGGTCACCGCTGCGGTCTCCGCTGCGGTCGGGGCGGCCTCCCCCCCAGCCGCCGCCGCCACCGCCGCCTCCGCCGCGACCACCGCCCCCTCTGCCGCCGCCACGACCGCCCCGTCCTGGCGGCCCACCACCGCCGCCGCCTCGTCCGCCGGGTGGCGGGCCGCCGCCACCTCCGCCGCCGTTACCCGCACCTCCAGGTTTTTCTTCGTTGCATCGGTTGCAAGCTTTGCGCCAAGAGAAATTGGTGTTGCCACAGCTGGGGTTGGGACAGCGCCAGTCGCCGGCGCGGTTGCCGGAGGGTGGGCCGCCTCCTCTGCCGCCGCCCCCTCCGCCGCCGCCGCCGCCGCCACCGCCGCGGCCGCCTCGATATCCGCCACCTCCGCCGCCGCCACCGCCGCCGCCGCCGCCGCCTCCTTTGCTTCCGCCCCACGTGTTTTGTCTTTGAGCTAAAGAAACTTTTATGGTAGCTCCGTTGAAATCTTTTCCGTCAAACCATTGAATAGCAGAAGATGCGGCGTTGGCATCTTCATATGTAACAGTGGCTTCGCCTTTGGGCTGGCCGGTAGCTTTGTCCTTGTACATCCATACTTTAGGTCTTTGAGTTTTCTTGTCAGTCTGTTCAAAATACATAAAACAAAAAATATGAAAAAATTTGCTCTGCATATTTTTAAGACCGTCCCCACTTTCAACTATGTCAATAATGAAATTCTTTTTTAGATTCAGGCTTTATCCCGCACACGCTTTATCCGGCATGGTAGGCAGAGGAAACTGCATAAACTACACGAACCTAGTGTTAAGACACTCCGTTGCTTTAGTCCCTGCTTTCTTTGTCCCCAATGACAATGATTTCTAATCAGTCAACATTTTTCCTAATATTACTTTTTTTTCTGAAAGCATAATCAATATGGGAACCGTTTTGACACTTTTGTTTCTCTACGATCTACAAATAATTTATATACAGACTTGAACGAATAGATGTTTATGTGAAGTCTTTTTTTTCTCTATATCGTAAGTAAGAATTAAAACGCAAATTACCTTAACAAAAACCTTTACTGATTTAAAAAAAAATAGACGAATTAACATTTTTTATTCTGGCTACCCATGTTAGCTTCCACAATTTAAAAATTTACGTCCATGAATAAATAAATCTACTACTCAGGACAAAGCTGAGAATTTTTTAACATTCACACTTTGCTTCTTGTGCCATCCAGGTAATCTAACTGATAAGTCCCTAATCTTTCCATAATGTTGAATATAGATACTAACTCAATTTAATTAAATAATTATTATAATAAATCAATTAAGCACCTTAATAATGCCAATGGCTCCAAAATGTTGACATAATTCATCCTCAGTAGTCGATGGGTTCATGCCCTGAATAAAAACTGTATCTTCTTGAGTTATCATGTCACCTCCACCCCGATCGCCGCTGAAGCCTCCACCTCCACCGCCTACAAATGATAAATAAATTAATAACATAATCAACTATATTTTGAAACATTGGAATAAAAACATTAACTTTTTTGTACTGTTATGATCTTTTTTTTAAAACAAAATTATATATTCGATGTTATTGATAACGTTTACATAATCTCTATTGTTGCACTAAATATATCAACAGAGGTACCATCATAAATCCCTTAAATTCAAAAATACACCTGTTAACGATGTACCTAGTACTATTCTGTATTCGCAATTACACATTCAATAAAGATGAAAAGCATAGGGCTGCCAAAATGTATAAAAAAAATTATCTGCCGTAAATTATGAGCAAACCTTTTTTTACTTAAATATAATAATAATTTCTTTGAAACAAATATCCATGATCTATAAAATAAACCACTGTAGTTACTCGTTACACACACTTAGCTAGACTGCTGACAACTGTTTTTAATATCGTGTGCCTAAGACTTCAGTCACAAGTACCGATTTAAACCTTTTCTGCATATTACACTCTTAAATCTATTAGGTACCTAAATATTATAACAACTAAAACCTAAATTGATTTTAATAAATTAAAAACACCACATATCAAAATACCTTTTAACAAAAATTTACACTTTGACATACAATGCTTATAAATCGATATTTCAAATATATAACAAAATTCACCAATTACGTACACTATAGTTATTTGTACAATATATAATTCAGTAAACTTTTACCGATGTACAAATGATAAACGGAGAAAAAGTAGATATTATGAACTATCCCACGCTGAGTTCTGCATTTGTTTGGTACAGAAGTTCTCTTTGGAAGACATCAACGCATATCCGTATAGTAACATATTAACTTAACAATATTTATATTTTTGTCAACAGCCAGGAAGTGAAGAGGAGACCCTTATCGAACAAGATATTTGGCAGCCCTTAATATACAAATTAAAAATATGACAACAGCACCAATCGCTCATAGCGAGGAGCTTTACCTTTGTTATAACCACCCCCCCTGCCGCCGCCACTAAAACAATAAAAACACCATTTAGTTCACACCAGGCAGGCTGGGGCAGGCTGGGGGCACATGAATGAAGCGCCCAGATGTAACTAAGCTCGCATATATCTGTGATTGTTTCGATGTTGAATCCTTTTCTTTCACAATATGTTTTACCTTGATACCTTGAAAATCTTAGAACATTTGTGTGAAACATCTTTTCTGAATGTTGGTGAATCATGCACACACATACAACATATTTTGAAAAAGTGTTTTGGAGACATTTAAGTTTTTTATAATTTTAACTAAAATAAGTTATTACAATGCTTAGTGCTTAATAAAATAACACTTTTTCAATTATGAAAAATATACAGAGAGTATCACAAAAAAAAAGAGTATTATATTTATATAGAAGATTTTCTTGATATTGTAAAAGGTAATAATTTTTATAGTTAAGTTTGCATCTACAGCTCATGGCTGTAGCCATTCATAAGTAGTATGTATATTTTCAGATTGGACAATGTATCCATTAGATTGGATAATAAATTCACTTTTTTATGAATTTTAAAACTGTCCAAGCTGTAATTGTGCACAATCTCAAACCATTATAGTATTTAGAAGAATGTCAACTGAATATCAATTTATTTTACAAAATTAAAGTATATTAAATAGAACAATAGTTCTAGTTGCAGAACCACTAACCTACTTATTAGAAATATGTAATAACTCAAGCAAAAAAGTATAAATCTAAAGTAAAAGGATGACAAGATGTTACTAATTGTTTCAACCAAATAACTTTTATATAGTAGACAAATAAACACTTCGAAATAATAATTACAGTCCAAATAAGTAACAGTTCCAATATTTAAATGACAGTAAAATATGAAACCATATGACATATAATTAAATAGGAAACATACTAAGAAACTATTCTGTAATATTATTTGATATGTACAATAATTATGAAATTTGGAGTTGACTATACACTTAAATTCATTCAGAAAAGTGTCACCATATACCATATCCACCTGTCTTCTAGCAGTTGTACCACTTATATATGAAGAAAATTTGTTGGTTGTATCCTATGCATTTAGTTATTTTTCTAAATTATACAAGTTTCCTTTACATATTAAGCTAAAATGTAATATAAAATACTGTAAATACTGATTGTTTTATAAAAAATTATATGAAAATTTTTTGAAAGTTATATATATATTTTTTGTAGTAAACACATGAAATGTTAATTCTTAGAAACTTTAAATACTAAATGCACATACATATATTTTTGTAAATTAAAATTAATATTTTGTAAGCATTCCTCAAACAAAGTGGCTACTAGTAAGTGTATGTTGGAATCTAATAAAACGATTTTATTAACAATACCACAAATATAGTTTTGGGATGTCAATGAATACTTCACCTGTTATGACTCAATTTCAAAATATTAAAGGGGTGCTGTTGGAACTGAAAACATGCAGAACTTACATATCTATGAACATACATATTATAAAAGTATGAACCATCTCCAATAACTACAGCCATAATTATTTTTTATTGTAACCTTAAATCATTGTTTTTCTTTAATACCAGTACTGTAATGTATAAGAATTTAAACATTTAACCATTTTTATCTCCCCTACCTAACACCCTTAATTAAAAAGTCTTTCATTCATAATTGTAAGTTGAAGATATAAAATATATAGTTGGTCCTTTTAATTTTTACTAATAATTATTAAAGTGATGATGCTTACCCATATCCTCCATCTCTATTCCCCCCATCTCTATTGTAGCTGGATCGATCACCTCCTCCAGAGTAGCCGCCACCGCCACCCCTGTCGCCGCCATAGTTAGAACCTCCACTGCTTCGATCATTGCCACCATAGCTGCTGCTACGGTCATTCCCTCCATAACCGCTGCCTCTATCATTGTTGCCATAACTGCTCCCTTGTCTATCATTTCCACTTACGTTGTAGTTATTTCCATTATTCCGGTCATAGCTACCGCCACTGCCATAACTTTGGTTGTAATTACTTTGACTGTAATTACTGTCTTGCTGATTTCCACCGTAACTCCCCCCACTGCCACCTTAAATATAAACAATTTCATTTATTATTTTTTTTGTATACCGAAACAAGAGCTGCCATTGAATTGTTTTGAAATTATTGAAAATAGTAATTTGTTGAAAGAAAAAAAATATAAACATAGAAAATCAAAACAAATTAAATTAATAATCGTACCTTCGTATTTCAAAAACGCTGTTAAGTGGTATAAGTGATTGTTGTGGTTTATTAAGATTAAAATTTTACTTACTTCCCGAACTTGGTTGACTCCAAGCAGGGCCAGAGGTTTGGCCTGAATAGCCGCTAGCATTGTAACTCCCTTGTTGTTGCTGTGCAGGATTGTAATTACTATCACCTGAACTTATTGAAGGCGGTGGCATTGAATATTGTTGGGCAGGATACCCTCCGCCGCTATAGTCACTAGATGCATAAGCTAAAAGTAACCACAAGAATTACTTATCGCCATGGTATTAATGAGATTAACCAACTTAGTAATATGCATAATATTTACTTACGATCTCCCATATTGAAGTTTGAGAGGATACTAATGTACCAAAATTAAAACTAGCCGTTTTAATTCATAAAGATTTCAATATTTATAAAAATAACGATACTATCCGTGCCGCGCACGGTTTATAGATTAATGGCCGCCACCCGCCGGAAACACGACGCTGACAGACAACGGCATTACGGAAGCGGAAATATCTATTAAAGTCTATATTTTGTTTATGTTGTTGCATATAAAATTTTAGATATTATTTTTACTGTTGTTACTTTAATTTCATTTTGACAAATCTGCAACTATTAACATCTTAACTAATTACAAGAGAATGCAGTAAATATTTTATTAATTCTTTAAAGGAAACTTCGTGCTGGTCTTAAGTCTCCCTACTATATTAAAAATTGATTCAAAATCTTATTTTTCATATAATTATTTTTTTATTAATATATAATGTTTTGAATGCGACTGATTTTATCTGCCGAAGCCTCGGCTAAGCAAGTGGCATATTGAAACTGAACTTCAAATAATTTAGTGTCGTACACAGGGACCTTCGTAACGGTTACGAAAACTAAGATTTTCGTTTATATGAAACAAATATCACTAAAATTATAAATTGACGAAGATTGCCGATCTCGGTTTGGAACTCGATTCAACAATTTATTTCTAGAACAGCAGCGGTTTAGAACTTAACTCATCAATTTCTAGAACAGCAATTTTATAGCAGAAGTCTTTGGATAACAATTTCAAATTTAGGTAGGTAGCTCGAACAATGGAGTTGAACGCTTTAAAGACACATGGCATGAGAAACTGCTTAGCTCCTTTCTCTGTAACAATGAATCCAGCACTCGCACATTGAATCCATGAAACACTAAATTATCTTTTCCCTCATCATTCAATAAGACTGGTTGCTGATATAAATAATAACTAGTTCTGTTCAACTTGAAAAGGCAGCTTGAAAGGCTTTTGCGTGTCTTGATTAAGTCAATTATCCCTCTTCGAGAAGTGTCTGGCAAAAACACTATTCATGGCCCATTAAATACATATATCAAGTTAAGGGACCTTAACTTTACGTAGAGAACCTATATAGAAAGATCTTACGTAAGTTACATAAATGAAAACAACAAATAAATGAAAACATTTTATTTACAACTGAAATTAAATTAAAATAATTTATGTACGGCCAACGCAATACACATCTTTGGTTTGTATTGGATGCTTTCTAAATGAAGACTTCATAAAGTTACACAACGAGTCTACTTGGTAATAACGAGCTATGCTGATGGTACTAAGGTCATTGTTCAGTGACGCTGGAAGCTCAACATCTTGATGAGCATAAGGCCCATGATGGTAGCAGCTGCAACGCTGATACCCGCCTTCCACCATGATGAATTCTCGCCCGCCAAGCTTGCAAAGTGCTTTAGGTGTCTGTTAATGATAAAATTACATGTAGCCCAATTCAAAATAAGAAAACAATTGGATTTCTACACAACATAAATACAAAATTACAGCTTGGCTAAAACTATGCCAATAATAGTTTTATAATAATTATAATAAGTTGTGCAATTTATCTATTATCATGATATGTAAAACAAATTTTAACTTTTTTATGTTTATTAAATTTTATTTATTCAAACTAAATACTTGTTTATAGGGTATATAATAGAAAGCTTAAAAAACAGTATTTAATTTTTTCTTTATATCTTTAATTTATATAATAGTTACCTGTGTTTGCTGAATAAAATCCAAGCAGCTTGAAATTGACTGATCAAAACATAGTTAAAATATTGGTTTAAATTTTATTAACAAGCTAAACTTGTAAATTCTTAATTGTTATACATAATGTACCTAGCAATATTATGGCTCAAGAACAATTTAATACATATATAAATATAAGAATGTCAGTAATTTTATAATTTGATTTTTTAAATTAGCTTTATACATCTACATTTATTAAGAACACATTTAGAATTTTACTTCTTAATAAATATTAGCAATTCTACTTTATTATATAACTTGCATACTAGAAGTATTTCACATAAATATAATTTATTAATTTTCAAACAATACTTACGGAAATGCAGCCATAGTTGCCAATTTAACAAATATGTCATGTTTATTTTCCTTGATGTTGAAAAATTGTGGAGGTAGCAATTGGTATTTGTTACAGAATACCTCTGGTTGTAATATGTATTCCTGTCTAATTATCATATTGTCGCCTTTTGTACCAACAATTAAAACAGGAATGTGACTTTCAGCAAAATATTTCTGCAATTTAAATTGATAATACATTTATTGTAATGATTTTAATAACTTAATATGTAAATATAATTTGTAATATTTACTCCATATAAACATACTATTTATTAAGACAGTTGTGGTGCACACATATAAAACCATTGTTTACAACCTGACAAAGGCACAATGGTTATATATTTAAACCTACGAATAAATTACAGTAATTACTCTAGTTTTATAAACCACTTTGGCCATTAAGTTGTGGCACTTAATATGCAGTTTTATGAAAATTGGAAGAAAAATGGGAAACCATGTCTTAAAACTATAAATACCCCTGAAGTTCAAGAAAATTTTTACATATTATGTATATATAATGTACTTACAATGTATATTCTTGCAATATATTCAAATGACCTACATGCAGCCACATCATACACTAGGCAAGCAACATCACAATTCACTTCATGAGGCTGCAGAGGATCTGACACACGGGTGATTGGAATTTCCTTAAGGACTAAATACTTTTCTTGCCCATATACATGCACTGTGTTAATGCAACAGTTGCTCTCAACACTGTTACCATCACCTCGCTCATGACTGCTTGGCTTTATTTTCTAAAATGAACATAATATATAAATAAATTAATAATTATAATAAATTATTCTAGTGAATATATTCAATAATATTTAAATTTTAGATATATTACCTTATGGGCTATACCAAGAAAGCTCCTACAAATAGAAGTTTTGCCACAGGATCTAGGTCCTATAATATGGCACTGGTAAACATTTCGACTGGATTGTTTTTTTGCTATATCAACCTTTTTTTCTCTGGTTACTAGAAAATTTTACAAAATAATTTGTACATTAAATTGTATATAAAAATCTCTTATGATAGAAAAATAAGGAAGATTATTAAACTTACTGTGTATTGCTGATTTCTGAGAATCATTTTCCAGAAAATTAAATCCTAGATATGCCAAATATGCACTTGTATTTTGTAAGTCAAGTAAGGTCATAAGAGTCCATCGGCACATCCATCCTTGTAAAGTTAAGTAACCCTATGGTAATAAGCAAATATATCAATTCATATATAATAGTGATATGCAATATTAAATTCGTATATAATGTATATACGAATTTAATATTGCAAATATTTTTAATTTTTCTATTTATTGATATTAGCTCTAAATAGTAGAGAATTTTAACAGATAGAAGAACTCTTATACATACATTTATTTTATATACTTCTCAAAATATGTTAAAGCTTTTAATGTTAGCATTACAAAACTTGATTCTTATTATGTAAATACTTAATTGATATACTTAGTATTATAATTAATAAGTTTAATGAAATTTAATAAGTACACCTACTTTGTCATTAGTTGGAACTGTATAACGTAAATTATGCCATGGAATGCGAGGACAGCAAGAAAAAACATTTTTTAATTCAGTTGGATTCAGCATGCCATCTTTATCTCTGTCATATTTTTCAAATATTTGAGTTAAAAACTGTTGTCCTTTATATGAGAGTTCTGAGCTACAACCAGGGGGAACTTTCACACTGTAATACAAAGTTGTGTTTAGTTATTTAAATTAATTTTAATCCATGCAGGGTTATAGATATATGGCATTGTTTGATTTTAAGGGAGGAGAAACTCTATATCAGATCTTAAATATGGAGCTATAAATATTCGACCAACAATTTTTTAACAAGTCAACTATCATTACAATTTTAGTCTCTTGTAATATTAATGTAACTATGGATAGATGGTATGCATATTAAGGTATTGATATATTTAAATGACATATATAATTTACAACTGAATTACTAGTAGAAGTAACTTCTACATTTATTATTTATAAATTGTTAACATTATTTTATGCTCTGTTTACCAGAATTATATATGGAGTAAAACATACTTGGGATACAAATAGCTTTGTGTTAATTCTAAAGCTTCATCATATCCAAACTTGCGTAAGACTGTCCATGTGGTCTCATTTCTACCTCTTTGTATAAACAAACAATGTAAAAAAATAAATCCTTTCATTGTTATACATTCATTCTCTATACCACCTGCAATATTTTGTGCAATTACTGATTTTACTTCATCTAAAACCTGGAGAAATAAAAAATATAATCACAATGGAGACATTACATTTAAATTATTATAATATATAATATCATTATTGTACAATATTTTTCAACATGGTACCTGTAATTGTAAGGGAGTATCAAAACACTTCTTCTGGAACACTGTTATTTCATAATCATCAATGAGACCATCACCATCAAGATCACAAATCTTATATATTCTTGTTAAAGCTTTTTTGCACCTCTCTGTAAGCTAAAAAAATCTTAAATTCATTAGGTAGATAAGGTTTAAATTTAAATATTAACATTATATATACTAAAAAAACATATTTGCAAAAAAAATTAGCATTTATAAATGATATTAATATATACCTCTTGTTCCTCAATAGAGTATATGGGATGAATAGGGTGTAATACTGCTTTTTGTGCATTGTAAAACATTTCTGAAACATTTGTTAAGGTCTTTGCTGAGCATTCTATGCATCTGTCTACCTCTGGATATTCTTCGGCTATATCCCAAATATTCTAAAATATTATAAAATAATTTAGATTGATAAACATTGTAAAACTTATTAATATTCAAAAAGGATATAGCTTACATCAATAATGGAGTAATCAATTAAATCAATTTTATTTCCCACAAGAATTACAGGTTTCCTATAGTCATCTGGGCAGTTATCTCTTACAAATGGAAGCCAATAAGAAGCTATTTTATTTAAAGTTTCTTGTTTGTCCACAGAAAAGACTATACATATTACATGAGCTTTTTCAATCTCTTCTGCAACTTGTTCTATTGTTTGTTCAGAAACTAAAAGAAATAACAATGTATTAAGCATTATTTCATGAAGATTATAAACACTTCTTGTTATGAAACTTACGGCATACATCGACGATATTCGTGGGAACTTGCTCTGGAGTAACATCAGCGGGGATAGTAATTTCTTCAGCTTTAGGAGGAACATGTTCTGAGAATTCTTCAGTGACTAATGAAAGTATTAATGAAGTTTTACCGACTCCAGGCTCTCCAAGCAATATAATCCGAACTGTTCTAGGAATAGATTCATACACCATTTTGGATTTGGTTGTTATGTTTAGTCAAGACATAATGAAATCATTGTTGTATTTAAAATTGCCGATTCAATAACGTTTGGATTTAGATATAGTATTATTTTTACGTATATGAACCGAAATTCAGATTTTTAATTTTTACCTTGTATTATTTGTCTGTGACTTTTACTTATAGTTAAAACTCAGATAATCTACAAAATATAGACTATAGATGTTACTAGCAGAACATTTTGAACAGGTAATATATAAAAGGGTACACAAAAGATCTTAAATTTCAAGACAGGTACATTGTTTCCGTGATTTTTATATAACTAGCGAATTAAATTAGATTCGTGAATGTTGATAGATGTATTTAACATGTTATAACTAAGTCTAAGTCTTACTAAAGTCGAAAGATATGACATATAGATGTATATTTTCTTAAAATCGCTCCATTTTTGATCAATTTAAACAATAACATATTTTATAACTTTTTCTGAGCTCCAGAACAATGATAATCAATGCATTCTACATTTTTTAAATTTCAATGTGTTATTAATATAATCTACGTCTTTTTCAAATTCCAAGTTGGTAATACTGTGAAGACGTCAAAACTAAAAGAATAAACGTGAAATTGACATTTAGATTATACCATTTGTTGTGGTCAATATTGATAAATTTGTACTATTTCAAAAGTATAATGTTTAAACAAAATTCTTAATACATTAATCACTTAAGGAAAGACACAAATATGGGGGAAATGAACAATAAACATGTTGAATGGGAAACAGGAAAAGGCTTAAGAGAACCAATAAAAACACTAGAGGTTAGTTTTTATTCAAATTTGCGGTCTTGTTGGTAATATTTTGTAATATATATGTATGTGTATATATATGATATAAATTTATAACTAATGAAAATTCTACTAATGATGTACTTTAACATAATATCACTTAATTCTTGCCATGTATATTTTCAGGACAAATGGAAACTAGTTCCATCATTTCTTCAAGTAAAAGGCTTAGTTAAACAACATATAGATTCATTTAATTATTTTATAAACGTCGAAATAAAGAAAATTGTTCAAGCAAATGAGAAAGTATTTTGTGACTCTGATCCTTTATTTTACATTAAATACTTAAATGCTTATGTAGGCACACCAGATTTGGAAGAAGGGTTTAATGTCACTAAACCTACTACTCCACATGAGTGTCGACTGAGGGATATGACTTATTCTGCACCAATAACAGTTGATATTGAGTACATTAGAGGCAATCAAAGAGTTATTAAAAATAAGCAATTAATTGGAAGGTATGAACATGTTTTTATAAACATTTTTTAAAGAATTTTTATCTCACAACCAATGTATGTATGTGTAACATGCAAAATTAAAATATAATGAATATTTCAGAATGCCACTAATGTTAAGATCATCCAACTGTGTTCTCACAAATAAATCAGATTTTGAACTAGCTCACTTGAATGAATGTCCACATGATCCAGGCGGTTATTTTATTATAAGAGGTAAGAAGAGGGGTAGATATTATTTATGCACATTAAAAAATCATCATCAGAAAAACTAATAATATTTCTATCCATAGGTCAAGAAAAAGTAATTTTAATCCAAGAGCAGTTATCACGAAATAGAATGATAGTAGATGAATTTAAAGGGGCCATTCAATGTCAGGTTACAAGTTCAACCCATGAAAAGAAAACAAGAACAAATGTTATTGTAAAAAATGGAAAATATGTTCTTCGACATAATGCCTTATCTGATGTATGTTACAACAAATATTTAATGTAAAATTTGCTTTTAGTATTTGCATTGATTAGGTTGGAAAATGAGTGCTTGTCAAATTATTATTGTAAATAATGTAAAAAATTAAGGTAAAAGCCATTGTGGTGCAATAGAACAGTGTGGGACTATAACTATCATTTACTCACATTGGTAAGATGTAAGTGGATTGATTATGTAAAAAGCTGACTTGACTACTTTATGTAAAAAGCAGACTAGATGACTAAGTGACACTAGATTATCTTTGGCTGCCCTCCTGATTATAGAAACAAATGAGAGGTTAAAAATTACATGTAAAATTTAATTAAATACATTGACACTTTTTTCTTCTTTAAGGATATTCCTATAGCAGTAGCATTTAAGGCAATGGGTATATGCAGTGATCAGGAAATAATGCAACTGGTTGGCACCGATGAAGCTGTTGTGAAAAAGATGGCTCCATGTATAATGGATTGCCACAATTTGAAAATATTTACACAAAACCAAGCTTTGGCTTATATAGGAAGTAAACTAAAAGTGAAAAGGTGAGGCAAATATATTAGTTAATAATTTGAACATATATTAATTACCATTATAATAATAATAAATTTAAATTTTAATTATTATTTACTTTATATTTAACAAAGAAAACATTATTGTAGATTTCAGACAAATACAAAATTTCGAACTCCTATAGATGAAGCAAGAGACTTATTAGCAACAACAATTCTAGCACATGTTGCTGTTGAAAATTATAATTTTTATGTAAAAGCTATATATTTGGCTATTATGGTTAAGAGAGTCATAGAAGCAGAAAACTGCAAGGCAGCCATTGATGATCCTGATTACTATGGAAATAAAAGGCTTGAACTGGCTGGATCACTATTAGCGCTCATGTTTGAAGATTTATTTAAAAGATTTAACTGGGAATTAAAATCTATAGCTGACAAAATAATACCTAAAGTGAAAGCTGCTCCTTTTGATATAGTAAAACACATGAGACCAGATCTCATAGCAAATGGATTATTTACAGCAATATCCAGTGTAAGTTTCATCTCTGTTTAAAATTTCATATGTAATAACAATAAATCTTAATTGAATATATAATTATATTAAAAATTATTAGAAACAGCAAGTTAGAATCCCGCTATGTTTAAATTTTTATACATTTCTAATTATCATCTTAGTGTGAGTAATCCTTTAAGAAGTGCTATTTCAATTATAACTTTTATAGGGTAATTGGACGATCAAGAGATTTAAAATGGAAAGGCATGGCGTGACGCAAGTTTTGAGCCGACTTAGTTACATATCAGCTTTGGGTATGATGACTAGGGTCAATTCTCAGTTCGAGAAAACTAGGAAGGTCTCGGGGCCTAGATCACTGCAACCCTCTCAATGGGGGATGTTGTGTCCTTCAGACACTCCTGAGGGCGAGGCTTGTGGTTTAGTAAAAAACTTGGCTCTCATGACTCATATTACGACAGAATGTTCAGAAGAACCTATAGCACGACTTGCTGTTAATGCTGGTGTGGAAGATGTAAGACTGCTAGGCGGCGAGGAAATTAACCATCCAGCTGTTTATCTTGTATTCCTCAATGGTATAGATTATACTTTCAAAATTAACTTGACAAAATGAATGAATAATGACTTGCTAATAATAAATTGAATCTTATACTATTTTAGGTAATATATTAGGTGTGACAAGACAGTACAAAAAGTTGATAAAAATATTTCGATTGTTTCGACGTCGCGGTCTCATATCAGCCTTCGTATCGATATATCCCAATCATAACCAACGAACGGTGTATATATGCAGCGACGGCGGTAGACTGTGCAGACCCTACATTATAGTAGAAAAAGGTCATCCGCTAGTCCAACAGTCCCACATAAACGAATTGAACAGAGGTATAAGAAAATTCCAAGACTTCTTAACAGATGGCCTGATTGAATATTTGGATGTGAACGAGGAAAATGACAGTCACATAGCGACCGTAGAGTACGAGATAGATCCGTATGTGACAACACATTTGGAGATAGAACCGTTTACAATATTGGGAGTGTGCGCGGGTCTCGTGCCATATCCACATCACAATCAAAGTCCGAGGAACACGTACCAGTGCGCCATGGGGAAACAAGCTATGGGTTAGTACTGTGTATGGGCATTTATGCTTAATTTTATAACAAAATATAAGCTCTCGATTGTTATTTAATTGACTAAATTCTACGTACATAAATGGTGTATTATTTGTATTTCAAAGTATTTTATGTCTTTGAAGATTCTATGTTGTATATATTTATTGTCGAATTACAAGGTCTTGTTAAAAAAATTTGATCTATAGGAGGTCTTAGGCAGTCAAAATCAATGTTAAAATACTGTAATATCTTAAATGATTAAGTAATTGATTATCTTAATTTAATTTCAGGTACAATTGGTTACAATCAGAAAAATAGAATTGACACGTTAATGTACAACTTAGTGTATCCCCAGTGTCCAATGGTCAAAACGAAAACAATAGAACTGACTAACTTTGACAAGCTGCCGGCCGGACAGAACGCGACCGTCGCGGTCATGAGCTACAGCGGCTACGACATCGAGGACGCCTTAATATTAAACAGAGCGTCGATAGACAGAGGATATGGCCGGTGTTTAGTATACAAAAGTGCCAAAACAACTATGAAACGATACAGCAATCAAACTTCTGACAGAATTTTGGGACCCTCCAGAGACGCTGTCACGGGAAAAGTCATCAAGGCGCACGAAGTATTGGACGTCGACGGTATCGCCGCTCCCGGGGAGATGGTGGAGAATCGTCAAGTCCTCATAAATAAACAGATGCCGCCGGCAACCTTGAACCCTATCAGCCAAGGTCAACCTCAGCAAATAGATTATAAAGACGTCCCAATTTCATACAAAGGCCCGGTTGAATCATATATTGAAAAAGTGATGGTTTCATCGAATTCGGAAGATGCTTTTTTGATTAAAATTTTGCTGCGACAAACAAGAGTTCCCGAAATTGGTGATAAATTCAGTTCCAGGCACGGTCAGAAGGGTGTCACCGGGTTGATAGTCCAACAAGAGGACATGCCTTTCAATGACCGAGGCATTTGTCCTGATATGATAATGAACCCTCATGGGTTTCCTTCAAGAATGACGGTTGGGAAAACGATCGAATTGTTGGCGGGAAAGGCTGGTTTAATGGAAGGCAAATTTCATTATGGTAAGTCGACTATCTTGTGCTCGTTTATTGAGTCCAACTATTGTAAAATTATTGTTAGATAAAAGTAATATTTGTCTCTGTTTTTCCAATAAGTAATTAAAAACCGTTGTATTATACCTATACAAAAATGTCAAAGCAAAATAATTTATTTATAATGGAAATACCTTTTCTGTTTCTTGTATAATCCAATAATCTGTATAATTAATTGTATATTTTTATAATGTCTTCACTTTTGACGTCGTAGGTACAGCATTCGGCGGTTCAAAAGTTCGCGATGTTTGTAAGGAATTGGAAAAGCACGGCTATAATTACCACGGCAAGGACATTTTCTACTCCGGTCTTACTGGGGAGCCATTGGAGGCTTATATATATTCTGGTCCTGTGTACTATCAGAAACTGAAGCATATGGTGCAGGATAAAATGCATGCGAGGGCGAGAGGGCCGCGCGCCGTCCTCACGAGGCAGCCCACGGAGGGCCGCTCCCGGGACGGAGGGCTGCGGCTGGGAGAGATGGAACGCGACTGTCTCATAGGTTACGGAGCTAGGTGAGTTATAAGCTATGTCATATGTATTTTTTTTAGCTTCACGCTTTATCCCCATGGCAGTGTAGGCAGAGGGAACTGCAGGGACCGTGGGAACCTAGTGTTAGTGTTAAGACACTCCGTCCTTCTCCGTCCCCACTTTCCGCCTTTTTCGAGGCATTGCGTGTTGAGTGGCGGAACTCAACGCCGCGCTTTGCCTAGTTTGCCAGAATGAAGAAAATGGAAATAAAAAAATCCATCTTTCCCTACTGGGGATCGAAACTAGAAACCGTCGCGTTACAGGCAGACGTTGCGCCTCTGCGCCACGACGGTCCTTCACGGTTCATATGTGTTAATGTGGTTTAATTTAATAGACAATATTTTTATATCTAAATACGCAAAATATTCTATTATAATGTCATAATTCCCAATCAGTAAAAAATATGTTAATTCAGTAAAAAAGGTTCAGTAAAAAATATATTAATTCTATTGTATATTAATTCTATTGGAATTACAATAATAAAATATATAATTATATTTGAGTATTGAAAGAAAACACACGTTGCCCACAGCATGCTACTTATGGAGCGTCTGATGCTGGCGTCGGACGCGTTCAGCGCGGACATCTGCGGCGCGTGCGGGCGGCTGGCGGCACGCGCCTGGTGCCACGCCTGCCGCTCCGCCGCCGCCGTGTCCGCCGTCGACATGCCCTACGCCTGCAAGCTGCTGTTCCAGGAGCTCGCCGCTATGAACATCGTGCCCAAGCTCACTCTAAAGAAATACTGTTAAGCCTCTACTCTGCTCTACTTCGATCCGATAGGATGTGTCGGTAATATTGCATTGTTTATAGATCCGGTTGCATGCAAAACTTTCAATTGAACAAGAACAGGAAGTGAATTATAATAGTGGCATTATCTGAAGACTACTTTCGTATTTGATATTTGTCTAATGGATAAGTTAGTACGTAAGCTTGTTATTATCAAATCAATATTTTAATTAAAAAAAAATAGTTGTGAACATCTTGTTTGGTTTCATTTTAGTTTTGAGATTGATAAATACATTAATGATTATGTTAAAAAATCATGATTTCGACTAGAATAGAATATTATAGTGACGTCAAGTAAAGTTATGTAATGTAAGTAATGTTAGTGACCCTAACCGTTAGGTCCCAACTGATGAAATAAAAATACTCCATGGAATAAAATAAAATCAATGATTTTTAAGTTAGGTTAGACACCTAAAGTACTTATTGCTGAAAAGTTAGATTGTAAAATATTCTCAAATATCTCAAGCAAATCTTATTTTATGATGTCAGACGTGGGCGGTTTAACGGCGTGATTTATAATTTGGTCAAATCGTCAATTACTAATTATGAACACAACATTGGTATTATATGGTAATTAAAAAGGCAAATTTTAGTTTAGTTTATAGTTACATAATAAAACAGAAAAGTTTTATTTGGCTTCAATTTCAGTTTATTTTGTTTATCATTAATGTAGCGTACTTTTTCATTTTATATAAAAATGTATCTAAAATATACCTTTATTTAAATTCGGTTGAACTATTAACTACATTATACACTAACTAAAGCTTTATAAATTACATAATATTTTAATAATAAATGACCAAAAGATACGGAAAAACTAAATAGTATGCAAAAGAAAACAAGAAAACCTCCAAAAAAAAATTGTAACAAAATTTATTTACAAGGTATCATTCATTTATTATCCTTAACATTTTAAGAGTGGCTCGGGACAGGATATAAAAAGAGCACACGATAAAGAGAAAGAAGGCGTAGAACATTCCCGCCGTAGGACAGGAGCCTGCACGCGACGTACCCGGCGGCGGCCCACGCGACCAGCGCGTGCGACGCGAGGCGGCGCAGCGACACGCGCGGCGGCAGCTCGCGGTACACCACGCTCTGGCGGTAGCTCTCGTCCTTCACGTACGTCTGTATTGTGAGAGGCTTTTGCAGCACCTCGCGCGATACGTAACCCCAAAAATCGTTTCTTCTCCATAATTTTGCTAATTCTTTTCCATACTGAAATTAGAATACACGTTCGTCAGAAATATATATCACGAGCGAGGAAAGGAAATAATTTATTATATTTGTACTTGCCATCTCATTCAGTCTCGTCGATATTTGATATAAAATTCTAACTAGTATTGTGTTTTCGTAGGACATTATTGGCATCAGATCCGGGTCTCCCATATAATGTATTCCAGTTGGTTTGTTTCGAAGCTAAAATAAGATTACATATCTGTCATTCTCACATTAAAGGATTAACAATTTCATGATAACCGTTTCAAGAAATGTTGAGTTATCCATTGGTCAGACCATGAAGTGTGTTAGTTGATTAGGATCAATGATGACATTTCGTGTCACGTCATAATGACCTACACCTGACGACTTCATGAAACTGTCTATCATATTCGACAAAAATTAATTTATATCATTCGCCAATAGACAATACTAGCGTCAAAATTAAATTTCATTGATAGAAGCCATAAAAATATGAAAACGACCAATTTCCGCGTATAACAAGGTAAAGCGATTTAGTGTTAAAAACGTCATTCCATACTTTCCGCTCAATTTTCGAAATATGCGGGCTGCGAAACTAAACATCGCGCTTTGTCTTTTTACCAGATTGAGAAAACTAAGTCCTAAATTCTAAAGTAATTTTAAGCAAAATTTTAAACAATTTCAAAAAATTAATCAAAATAAATTTTTAAGCAATTTCGAAATAACAAAGAAATATTTTTGTAATATAAACATTATCTACATATAAAACACTTACCTTTTGTGCGATGGAAAGATTAAAGTTGTTTGAATTTGAAAAAGACGAATTTTCAGTGGAATGGTTTATCAACTCTGTTTCAAGTGGCTGCAGCATATTTTCATTTAACTAAAAATATACATAAAATAAAAATTAATAAAATTTCAATAGTGAGTAGTGAAATTACAAAATCTTGGATACATATGTCCATACCCCAAAGATATTTATAAAGTAATTAATACAGCTAGTTAGGTAATTAGGAACTTTCTTGTATTCCTCCAACATCATAGCCTCCTCTTCAGTATTTCCAATCATGAGCCAATGCTTTACAGAATTCCAAATGCCTGAAAGAAACTTATAGTTACTTATGTTCAATTTTAATGCCACTTAAAAAAGGCAAAATATATTTAGTTGAATTTACTTAAAAAGATCAATAATATAACATTTACATAAAATCTTAATTATTGAAAAATATACATGAAAAAACTACAATCAAATATGTACCTTTATTTTGTTGGCTCAATCTCTCAACATAGTTTTCTAAATTTTTATCTGCTACATGTTTTGCAGATAATATTCTCTTCACAAAATCTAATGTAAAGTTCTTTTTATTATCACTCCAAACACGGTCATATTCAAAAGTAGCTGTCATATTCAATTCCGATATAGCTTGCTTAGCTATTGCCACCCACTTGTTTAAAGCAATCCCGTTGTATGTGTAGCTATAAAAATATAAATTATTAGTGTCATTCTCTTACATTTTTATCATATGAAAAGCTTTTCTATGTCAAATAATAAATTATTTATGTTAATTATTATTCCTATTCAAGTCATTCAAGTTAATAGTTGACTATAGAAAATATGTATTGTATTATAACAAATTGAATTTACCTTTGGTCTAAGTTTGAGTTATTATAACTATTATCAGGACTTTGCAATCCAGACAAATTGTCTTGTATCGCTCTTTCTAAGTTCAGCAGAATCGGCACCAAATGTTGTTGGGAAAATACCTACAAAATATTTGAGTATATCAGAAAAATTAAGAAATTCACATGATATTTAAATCACTTACTTTTGATTCCCTTAATATACAATAACCTAAATTTATGTATTTGATTTTAAAAGCAATAAAATATTAATGTGCTACACTTACTTTGCCTAGTCGAAATAGCATTACTGCGTTTTTGTATGCTGACAAGTCTAATCTCATAAACCTTGGTAAAACCAATTGAAAGATGCAAGTATAGGAAGGGAAGTTCTCAGCAATGAATTGAGTATAGCTTGCATCTAATGTACCACTGTTGCCCTCCTCTTGGCCACTGGCAGGAAATCTATAAAGCATATATGTTTTTATATAAAAATGAATATAATAATATGTTAATATGTTTTTAATAAAATTTAACCAAGTCATATTATATAAAAGTAAAGTTTTTGAATAACAAGGTAGTTAAATATTTCAAATTAATTATGCATAGTATAATTACCTATCTTGATTTATACTGCTGTTAGTATACCTCCAGGGTTGAATCAGACTAAGCCATAATTCCATAACAAGCCTAAAAGATGCATCTAACGGCCATGTCATGACCAAATGTTTGATGTAGTGATATGCTCTTGAACACATGATTTGCCTTGCATATTTTCGTAGGGCAGATGATCTAACAGCAGGATCAGAATTGTATTTTGCAGAAAATGAATGTATATGTTTCACTAAAACACGCACTATCCTAACTCGTTCTGGGCTTGAAGTTGCAAAGCAATAGTTTCGTTCATACATCTAAAATAGAATAGTTAATGAAAAAATATTTAACAGTAAACTAAAACATTTATCTATTACTTAGGCCTTAAATGTTCATATTAAATATAAACTTTTTAAAGTATAAACATTCATAAAAATATAAACTTATAAATTATTTTGTGTTTAAATGTACAACTTTATCATAATTGTAAATAACAACAAATGTTGTCTAAAATAATAAATATCTTGATATCAGTGCAGTGAAAATAAAAATAATTCAATAAATTGCCTGTGGTAGGGAATTGAATGCACTAATATCATGTTCACAACCAGACTGTGTGGCTACATCACTATAAACCTACAATAAACATGTATATATGTAATAATATATAAAAAGCAGACCATACCTCAAGGTTTCGATTACTAAATTGCTCAACACTCATCCACAAATCAATAAAAACTTGTAATACAGTTTCAGATCTCCAAATTTCATTTCTAGATTGAGTTTGAGAAGTACTATGTTGATTACTCATACCAGATAAGTCAGGTACTATTAATAATGATGGAGAATACAGAGGCCTGGGAAAAATATTTTGGTTATATAAACTTTACAAAATTTAAACTTTGATTTTTATCAAAATGCTTTAGGCAATTACCTGTTTGCAGTTTGAAGAGGTGCAGCCATTGGTACCTTGCCAGTATAGTGTGGTATATGTGGCAAAATAGGAATATTTGGATCTGATGGTAAAAAGTTCAACAAATAGTCACAAGCTAATGCAAAATATACACTATTCCAATTCTCCCACAAGGCTTTATTTTGATTATTATTCACTAAGTACAATGCAAAGTGGAATATATAATAATCAAAAGGATCTGTTATAATATGTAGTGAAATTAAAATAAAATAATTTAGCTTACTGTGATAGTTTAAAAAATATATATATTACAGGAATAACTATTAGGTAACTATTTTATTAAAACTTTTTTTAACTAAAGTAATATTTTTTATTTAAAGATAAATATTTACTTTTTCTTTATTGTTTGTTCTTTTTTCTTTAAATAGCAAAATATATTGGTAAGTTTGGTTTATTATAAAGTACAAGCTCATTGCTTTATTCATATTTTCACTACTTCCAGATTAAAAGATACATCACATGTACAAAAAGTGAATGCCAATTCTTTCCAAATTTAATCATAATATATAGCTTTAAAAGGATACTTAAAGAGAGTGCTACTACATTCATTGATTGGGAGTCCATAGCTAGCAGATCAGCATAAAACTGAGGGCATCTTCCTCTTTCGAGTGTTATTTGTAAATCTATCTGAAATTTCCAAATGGACATTAATGTTAATAGAGATTTACAACTTCATGAACATCGTATATTTATATAACCATAGTATATTTTATTGTACTAACAGGAAGAGTGTTTAATGGAAGATTGTACTTCAGCTGTGGATCAGACAATAGTTTGTAACAGAGACGAAACATCGGTCCGAGAGGTTCCAAAAAACTCAGTAAAGTCTGATATTCATATCTGTTTGTTTCATATGTAACTTGTCTCAGGTTCCAACCATTTTGAGTGTGTGGTGCAAAAATGTTGCTCACAAGCTGAGGGAATATTGCTTGCAAATCTTTATTGGGGCTACCACGATCAATAAGTCTAGTTAATTCCAAAACTCTTTCCTGTAGTGGCAAATTCAAGCAGGAGTAAAATTGAGTCTGAAACGAACAGATGTAAACATAAACAATTGGCGGCAATTTTATATTAAATAAAAAGTACGTATGTAATAATGCAAATAAGAATACCATAATATCATATGCCATGATTGATATTTATTTAGAAATAAAACCGGCTAAAACTTTTGTATAATATAAAAAATATAGATAATTTATTATCCTCGAAAGTTTTGTGCTATTCGCATGTCAATTAACAACTTTAAATATAAATTTTTAGGCAGTGAGAGAAATAAACGTTAATACTTTCATAATTTTTAATTATATGATTATGAGTTTTGAACTCGACTAAGAGTCATTTGTGACACTGACAAGTAATAACCGCGAGTTTGCAATTACTAACTAACAAACGTTAATGTTTGGCACGCCTAAAAACCATAAATTTAATCAAAACAACAGCAACTGTAATGCTAATGGTAGCATTACAGTTGCTGTTGTTTTGATTAAATTCCAATATATATTACGGATTTAAAATCATATTTAAAATTATTTAATTATATGTCGTATAATTACTGTAATTATTATATATATTTATTATTTAACACTATTTGAAGTAAATGGAGAATGCATTTAAAATAGGAAAAGTTATCTTATTAAAGAGAAAGGGAATAGAGGAGTTTCAAATGCCTAATGTTCTTGAACTTGATCCAAGCAAGTTAAAATTTCATTCAGTAAATTTTTGTTTGTGAAACTATATATATTATATCACATATAATATATATATATGACGGAGCTACAAATAGCTGCGTGGAATGTAAGAGGAGGGATGGACCAGAAGATGAATGAACTATTAGATGTGATGGATGAGCGTGATTTGGATGTCATTTGTATGACTGAGACCAAGCGAAAGGGCATTAATGCAACCGATTTGCCGGGCAGCCGCGTCGCTCTCTGGGCCGGCGTTCCAGAGAGCGAACGCAGGTGTCAAGGTGTAGGTATGTTGTTGTCCTCTCGGTTGGTTAGTGCAGTGGTAGAGTACGAGGCGATCAACCCTAGACTGCTTTGGGTTCGCTTCAAGCTGGGGATTACAAGAATATTCTTGTTGGTGGCATATGCGCCGGTATCCTCAGCTTCATTGAGCGAGCTTGAGGGGTTTTGGGAGAGTGTCAGGGATGTTTTAGGCAGTGTTAGAGGAAATGAAAAATTAATATTATGTGGAGACATGAATGAATGGGTCGGAACCGCGAGAAGTGGTTATGAAGGTGTGTTAGGTCAATATGGTGACAGAAGAGTGAATGAGGCTGGAAAGCTCATTTTGGAACTTTGCAAGGAAAGGAATTTGTTTGTGGCAAACACGATGTTTGACCACAAACAAATTCACATGTATACGTGGGAGTGCATGGGAGAGAAAAGTATGATTGATTTATTCCTAGTGGATCAGCGGATTCGAAAACAAGTGATGGACACACGTGTATTTAGGGGTGCCGACTTGGGAACTGACCACTATCTAGTAATTGCTAGATTTAGGGGTTTGTTCGTAGATTAGGGGTTTCTTCTGTTCGTGTTGCTGCCGGTAACAGAATGAACGGTGCCTTAGCTGCGTTGTTGAGACGGCAGAACGTCAGTGTCGCTGCACGTTTGGCTGTACACAACGCAGTTCTGGTTCCGACGCTGTTATATGGCAGTGAAACGTGGGTATTACAGAAGAAGAATGAAAGAAAGATGAATGCTGTGGAGATGCGATCTCTTCGAAGGATATGCGGCGTCAGCTTAGCTGACCGAATCCGCAACAAAGAGGTACACAGGATGGTAGGTACCAGCGAGGATGTCACAGTAAGAATGAAGAGGAACGTGCTCAGATGGTTTGGGCACGTCGAAAGAATGAGTGACGAAAGAATGGTAAAAAAGATATATGATGGAAAAGTGAGTGGTAAGAGAGGTAAAGGGAGACCTCGGTTGACTTTCGAAAACACAGTATCGAAGATACTGGAGGAAGGTCACGTAAAAAGCATGAGGACTCCCCGGAGAGCATGCATGAAGAGGTTAATGACAGTTGACGAGGCGAAAGAGGTATGCAGAGACCGCAGCGTTTGGCGCTCCGTTCTCTCTGACTACCCCGCTAGGGATAGAGCGTGAAGCTATGTATGTATGTAGTTGGAGTAGTGTTCCACAATCAACACTCAATAGCAATTATTTCCTCGATTGCATAAGAACAAATACTCTATACTATTTTATACAATATCGATAATTTCTGTGTATATACCTAAAAGAATCAGTGAAATTAATAGTTACATACATAAATCCTTCATTTTATTATATGGGTAAAACTTTAGTTATATTTTAATAAAAAATATTTTTACTTTTTTTCCTCATACAGCGCTGTTAAAATTTGTGAACTTGTTTTCTGATTACACAATTTCATCTCTTGATTTTTGGGTGTCAATTTTAAGCTTTATTTTAACTTGTATTTATATATGTTATAGAATTATTACCTTCACGTTTATTTCAATAAAATTGAAAACAACCAACATATTTACATAATTTAATTGGAAATACATTTTTTTAATTTGTTATTGTTACATTCCAATTCTCTTTATTTTTTTATTATGGCTTGATTATGCGGAGAGAGACGCAAATATTATGCCAGTGCCACATATGGTAGAGAAAACACAAATGCAGAGTATAATTAAATTTTGTATAATAATATGAATAAAATTCTTTTTGTACAACCTCTGTGGATAGATATGTCAATGTCATGAATTTTTAATAATTGACACTGACGTGCAATTGTCTTTTGTGATAATTTTTAATTTGTGTGATTAATAGAGGAGATTGCTCTTTCATAAGAGAAAACAATGGTAAATAATAACCATGTGTGACGTGAAGTAACGTGTAGTGTTAGTGAAATATATGACATGTAGTGCTGAGCCCAAGTAACATTTAACACCGATTTAAGAAGATAAAAGTTCAAGTAAGTATCATGACTTAACCCTCCTAGCAATATTTTATACATTTATTTTTTGAAATATTTATATTACTTCTGCATTATGTTACAATATTAGAATTATGTATTTTATAAAAGTATTTCTTTATTGTTTTAAACAACTTTAAAACAATAAAAAACAAAGATTTCTTCTATAAAATAAAGTTAATGATTATTTACTTTACTTTAAAATTATTTGTGGGACTACTATTTCATTTATTTTTTATTTCAAAATTATCATCAGTTAACTGACTACATTTTGTACCTATAACCCTAATCTTACCATCAGAATGTGTTTCATTACACTATAACTACATTTTTTAGCTAAAATTTAAAATGACTCTTTAAAGTACTTTTTTATTTTACTATTAAAATTAACTGTTTTGTCACATTATTTTTTTAAACCTTTATATATCCTAAATGTGATCTTAATACTTGATAATTGCACATAATTTATAAGTAATGATGAACATAAATGTTTGTAATAATAATAATCTTTACAGTATTCACTCCAGAGTGAATACTTGCAGTGATGGTTGGTGTTCAAATATTTTATAAAAAAGGTAATTAAGTTTTGTTAGCTACCAAGTTTGAACTACAAGTAATAATCAAATAACCTATTTGTAAATATATATTGCAAATAGTGTGTGATTACAGTAATACATTGCAATGATCACTTTGCTTATTATAGGTACTGTACTGTTAGATTGTTTAAACATTTAATGCAATATTTTTTTTTTGAAAAAGATTATTGATATATCTAATTTTCTAATTTATGTTGAAATATAAGAAGTCTTAATCTCTATGGAATAAATACTACTTAAAAAGTTTACACATTTTAGCAATAAATGTAACTGTCTTTATTATTTAAAAAATATAAATTCAATGATATAAAATACTTTTAATGTTTTAAAAGCTCATAGAGAAACGAAACTAACGTCTCTGATGTGTTTTAACGTTCAATCTCCTTCACACACGTGTGTTCGTTAACGTTGTAGCGCGCCGCAGTTCGTAACTGGCGTCGCCCGCGCCAGACGCCCGCCACTCGATTGCCAAATCGCGCTTATCAAAACTTCGCTAAATGTTGTCCTTTACGACGCGTCCGTAACAGCATTTTGTTTCATAGGTGTAGTGCTCTCAAAGTTTACAAAATGAAGAGAAAAGAGTCTCAATATAGCTTAAACAAAGAAGCATCGAGATCAGCTCGGTTGCTTACGGACAGTATGTCATCTGATGAACCAGAAACTGAAAGACTACTAAATTTACAACAACCTCCTATTGTGATGCCAATGGGCAGTGGACGGCGACAGTCGCTTACCGCACCACCTTCACCCACTGAATACCGCAAGAAACGCGATGGCCGCCATCATAATTATATGAATCACCTTCATCACTTCATCCACTGGAGAGACATCTGGGGCAGCGAACCGCATAAGCCCCAAGAGGTAGTAAAGACATTTAACTTTTGCTGTTTTTGTGATATATTTTAAATACTTGCATGGAAGTGCCGTTTCCGAACTGATTCAATTTTACTCTTAATGTCCCTTAATTCTTATTATATTCTTAATATATGATTTTATTTTCGTCCAACCAATTCTACATCACCGCAAAGAAGATGCAACAATCAATATAAATAAATACAAATCGATTATAACACCGTCTATTTAATTTTAATAACAATTTAAAACCTATGTGATATGAAGTATGTATTACTTCATAATCTGCATAAGTTGAATTAAACAAAAGTGAACTAAACGTAGATATAACGCCTTATTTCGTTCCCACTTGAAAGATTCACCATTCGTCAATGTTTATTTTATAATATAAAGTGAGTGACAATGACACAGACAAATTGTTTAATTGTTTTCATTTTTTGTGTATTTTTTTGGTAGTTTCTCTTCGACTCTGTAACCTTGGTCTACATTTTCAATTCAATTCAGTAAATTTTGTCCGTACATGTCTTTAGGCCAAATACTTTTATTTAGACAAATATATATATATATATATATATATATATATATATATATATATATATATATATATATATATATATATATATATATATATATATATATATATATATATATATATATATATATATATATATATATATATATATATATATATATATATATATATATATATATATATATATATATATATATATATATATATATATATATATATATATATATATATATATATATATATATATATATATATATATATATATATATATATATATATATATATATATATATATATATATATATATATATATATATATATATATATATATATATATATATATATATATATATATATATATATATATATATATATATATATATAACGGAAAGCACAAGTCTCGCCACTCTACGTTCTCTCTATGTGCTCTGTTATACGTGGTGTGCGAAATGTTGGTGGAATATAAAATTGTTTAGTGCATAACAATAAATCTGCCCAATTATTGATATTTATTACAGCATCCGTAGTAAAAAAAATACATGTAATATTAAAAACGTGCAGTAATCTTTAAAAACTTTATGCTAGTTATACAAAATAGAACTTTACGTCTCGTTTATGTTATACGTATTTTATATCGTAATTTAACTTTTATTGTATAGATTCAAGGTTTTGAAATTATGTCACGGTTTGCAAAAAGGTTGTGGATAAAATAAGTGTAAACGTATATTACTTTTTAATAATATTATTTATTTAAGTACAGCTTAGATACTTATAAATCTTTTCTTTTCTAATGAAAGCTATAGATATTCTTAATATCTATCTTCGGACCTCAATGTTATTGAGTCGAAATCGTCGAATCTTCGCACGAAATCGTCTTATGTACCATTTAAGTATTTTTTGCGTATCAGATTCTAAAGTCACATATTTTTAAAACAGTTTAAGAAACAAAAATAAATGTAACTAATAACCACTGTGTATAGTCTAATAACTGCGCTGTAATATCGTCACAATATTTTTTCAGGTTTAGCACAAAAATGAGAAAATATAATATAATCTTGAACTCTGGTTATTAGGTTTAATCTTTCATTTTGTATTAGGTATGTTATTTTCTTTGTATATTACATATACCTAAATGGTTTTTCATAGCTTTACTAAGTCTAGTCTTTGTGTTTCTGTACACAATAACTTAAATTAGATTAATTAGTAATTTTAAAAAGGCTTTTCAAAGATTTTTTTTAAAAGCCGACTGTTTTCAGGGCGCGCTTCTGAAAATTATTATACACTACAGGAATTTAATTTAAATGATATGTTTAAGTTCCGTTAATATCCATTTTTATTGATCACATAAAGTTAACAAAATATTGCTGCGCTAAATTAGTGTAAATTACGGTGCGTGAAGAATGAATTAATTAAAAACGATGCATGTAATAAAGATTGATAAACGATGAAATGTACATTTCAAGACATATTGTTTACAATCAAGTACTACTAAAGAACAATATTGAGTGGTTCTTTGTGTATTTTCTTTCGTTGGTCTTTCTTCTCTTTTCCTTGGTTTTTTGATTTTAGTACTTTAAAACATTTAAATGCAACAAAATACTTAATAAAAATACATGTTTATATACTTACAAAATTATATACCCTATAAAAATATTGAGAAATGTATTGAAAAAAAAATAAATTCTGAAAACACCAAGCTTATATTTAAATATTTATAAATCTTTTTATGCACAAATAATAATCTAAAGCTTTATAATATTAGTATAGATAGATAACCGTCTCCGGTTCACCTAACTTCATTCGCGTCACCTAAATGAAATACTCCACTCATTTAAAGTTTAGACCATTAGAGGTATATTTAGTATACAAAGAAAATTGATTTTATTTATTAAATCTTTCTTTTTTGTATTACAGTGACTGTCTGAAGAACTGATATTATACAATGTTTACGTTTTTATATTTATTTTAAAATTTTTGTATTTTCCAGCTTAGATGTTCTAGGCCATTAATTTTCATTTGTCATAGTGATTTCTGATTACATTAAAATTTTTATTTTCTTTAAAAATTTACACTGCTTTTTATGATGCTTTTTACCAATATTTACATCAAAAATAGTTGCTGTCTTAGACTCCCAGATTCGAAGATGTGGCAGTAAAAACGTAAAAGTTTACAGTTTTCAATATATATAATAGATAAACGCCTTCACCTATAACCTTTTCTGCTTTGAGCTAAAAATTAATGTGCAGTGTACTTATAGGTACCCTGTATATAATGTTAGCTTTCAATAAATAGAAGTAGGTATAAGTAAATAATATTCATCATAAGTAATAATATTTAGGTAAGTAGATAAAGTTATGATTACGGTTGTATAATGAATATACTTAATATGTCGGTTCCACTGTAGGTATGTGAACTATGTGTGTATGTCGAATAAAATAAATAATGCCACTTGGCACTAATA
This sequence comes from Dione vanillae, assembly GCA_037178615.1. Taxonomy (NCBI): domain Eukaryota; kingdom Metazoa; phylum Arthropoda; class Insecta; order Lepidoptera; family Nymphalidae; genus Dione; species Dione vanillae. The sequence goes on along the minus strand of JAZFAU010000097.1, from coordinate 2,605,628 downwards.
TATAAAACTACCGATATAACAGGTAATTAGAATATTTTTAAGGGGGACGTTTATATACATATTATATTCATATTACAAGTATATTATATTAGATTGATGCCCAGCATATGATAGATGTATAATCATAATATTTTTGTGACCAACAAAGGGGAAACGACATATGTAGTTATAATTTGTAGCTTGCTATAGTCAAAGTATGTTTATAAATTTGTTTAGTTTTAGCTCTCTCTCTTACTTTGAAAGTAACAATGAACAAAAAAAATCCAGTCAAACTTAAATTATTGTAAGTTATATATTATGTAGTTATAAAGTTAAAAATTAATAAAAAAAATTATAATTACATTCCATCACTCATATTTGATGATAGTACGTGTAACGTACATTATGTTATGACAATAAGTATAAAGAATTCAGTGCCCAACATAAAGATAGCGATAGTTTTGAAACAATGATACAAAATTGTTATATAACTTAGGAGTGAGTAATAAGAAACTACTTAAAGATGACAGCTAAACCGTTACGACAAAACAATGTTTGTACAAAAGGCAGAAGGCAGAAGAAACCATTTACACGATTTATTTTTGAAATTTACTTCGTAGAATTTATTTTACATTAATTTCTGCATTAAGTATGAGTAAAATGATAAAGAAATTATTGTAAAATGTAAAACTAGTAATAGTCTGTAATAGTATTTCATTTAATACTACTTACTGCCTTCAGTTTTTCCTAAAATAAATGGTTACAAAATCGGCATATGACATAACTATATAAATTTAGTTATCAAGAGCGCCCATATAGAGCGAGCTTTATGTGTTCAAAAGCTTAAGACTATGATTCAATATTATTTATTGTTAAATAAAGAAAAATATAAAGCGTATATTAAAAATTTCAAAGAAACTAAGTAAAAACAAATAAAAAGTAACTCTAATATAACGACCACTACATTTTTTTCTTATAAATGTCCATGTCGGCAAATGCTTGTCATCCGTGCCTTATCTCTCTGATTCCGCATAACGTACGGCCACGTATTAAGATATTTATATTCTACTTCTTAGGCTGATCCATACGGCTAGGCATACCGCTGCACATGATCAAGCCTGCTATACTGCTATGTGCCCTGTAGAATTTAGGGTAGGGATCCACAGGAACAACTGACTGCTGCTTTTGGTCAAACTGTAAAAATTAAACTTTTAGTAATATGATAATATTCTGGAGTAGCAAATTGTGTCCCGGCAAATGAAAAAAGTGACAAATGTAATTATCGGTCCATATCGTTATTTAAATTTATGTCACAAAAAATCAATTCTGTTATAGTAATATATAATTTCTATCTAAAACATATGTTCTGAATTTATGTTAAAAAATCTACTCTGATGCCCCGAGTGGCCTGTAATCATCTACATTGTTATCGTTCGTTTTACTTTCTAACTGTGTCTAATATGACATAAATATCTAGGCCATGTAGAAAAGTAAAGTCATATAGATAGAAAAGCAATCTTCGCCCTAATAGTGTTAAATTCAGGTACTGAGTAACTAGCAATGAGTTACGGCTATCGTCTTGAAATACGGAGAATGGGGAACGGATAGTCTTAACACTAAGATGCATTTGTCTACTCTTCTATTATTTTGATACAGCGTTAAGCTACACATGTGAGAATTTTGCATATGTTGCAAGATTAACATTATTATTATTGCTGTAAGTCTTATCTAAAAATAATACTGAGTATTTGAAGGTTAACTGCCTAGATAACAGCTATAAAATTTTTACTCTTTCATAACATTCTTGTCTAACGATACCTAAACTAGCGTTTATTGCAATCTAGGCCATCTGTACGTTACAGTTACTTCATATGATTCCTTAATATTGGCGAATTTTATATGGTTGAACAGTTGTATTAAATTAAAGATATAGAGAAAATAAAAATTCGCGGCTAGCATGATGATTAATATTTGCATACACGCCTCAATAGATTATATCAAAGATCAAGCTAATCAAAATATTGTGATGACATGGTACACATTGATATGTTGTCAGTGTCACCAATAAGGAGAAATCTGATTCTAGATTTCGAATCATCGTCACATCAGCGTTTTCGCAGGAGATTTTGATGATGTAAACAAATAGTGTCGTGTCATAATGCATTAAAAAAAATATTCTCATGTTATTTTTGTGAGTATAAGCTTCACGCTTTATCCCGCATATTGCAGGGTAGGCAGGGGGAACTTCAGGAACCACTTGAACCTAGTGTCAAGACACTCCGTTGCTTAGTTCCTTCTTTCTCCGTCCCCACTTTCCGCCTTTTTCGAGGCATTGCGTGTTGAGTGTCAGAACTCAACGCCGCGCTTTGCCTAGTTGCCAGAGCGAAGAAAATGGAAATAGAAAAATGTATTTTCCCCGAGTGGAAATTGAACCCTCAAACCGTCGCGTTTACAGGCAGACGCTTACGCTTCTGCGCCACGACGGTCCTCAACAGTGAGTATAAGGTTTATCGAAAATATAAACTCAGTGTAAAAATAATAGGTACAAGAAAGGTAAACTTATAATTAAATATTTTTTTTCAGGCACGCCTGTAAATAATAAGTTTTAATCTTAATATTGACATAGATATAAATATTGTAATGTTGTGATTTCAAAATAAATGGTAAGTACCTAGTATAATCGGTATGTTTTCATTTGATTTGAGCTGTTTACAATCCAATGGCTAATAATTAATTAATGATAAAATAAATATCAATATAAGGTGTTCTTAGCATTATTATCTTTTAATCTCGTAAGACCTTCGCGAGATAGTAAATATCAAGATATATGACTGTGAATTCACACTATTTTAGATTAAATTATAATTTATGTATCTATACGAAAGTTTTATAGTACGTATACAGTTGCGTTTGCTTAAAAAATAGATAAGAAAAATAAAAATTCTAAATGCTTACACTATACTTTTAATATTTTGCCAAAATACAATAACATTAAAATTCTTAATGCTGATAATTAGTGATGAATAGTAAAATTTTCTTGCTTTGATCTCCTACCTCACTCTCCTATAGTACTTCTTATTTCTTGCATTGATCGCCTATTTCAACTTTATAAATTTAGTGGTTGATTTATCACTAGCGAACGCTAAAACCCTCGTTGGCGTTAATTTTATGATCCTTGCCACACTAAAGAGTGCTTTTATTTATCTTTTTTCTTGAATTTCATGAGATTGTATTCCTCATGTTATCTATTTTAGTTCTAAATACATTTCTTTGATATTATAGGTATTATCTTTGATATTACATACCAAAATTTCAATGAAAAATGTCCATTACGTTAAATGACATTTTTAAAGTAGCATTTTCGTATTTCATGTAGTTTTGCTGGACATCATTATTCTTTATGAGTATTCCAGGTCTGGGATTTTCATATTTAAGAGACAAATACTCATCATACAACCATTTTCTGACTTCGTATAATGTAGATGTCTTTGATATCATCATCATCACGTTCAACTTTATTTTTTAAGGCAGCATTTCATTATATCTTATTCAGCTTGTTTAATATAGTTCTGTAACAGATGCACAAAAGATTTTCTTTCACATCCTGGACGGATGATTAGAGTATATCCGATTATGTGTATATACATGCAACTGAAAATAAAATAATATTAAGAGATTCATATTCTATATGTATACGTTTTTACATCTGCCTACGTATTTTCTTTGTTAAAATATATAGTAATAAAAATAAATTTAGTATATAGGGAGACACATGATCCCCCCTTTTATTTTTCCTTTATAAAATCTAAAATATTCATTATTTTTTTGAAAATAATTGCCTCATACATCCGAAATTTAATAGCTTATAAGCTATAAAGCCGTGAAAAAGATAAGATTGCAAATAGAATTACTAGTAAACGTCCTATGATAGTTTTGTACCAAGTCCTCAATGTATAGGAGAGTTGATCCCACCTATTGTTAGACTTGATCTCCCCCAGATGAAGTCTCCCATACGCGGAGGACACTTGAGACACATGATACTAATCATATCTCCTACATGCGTAGGAGACTTTGTATAGATCTAATTAAAGGGAGTTTAAATAAAATAAATTTCAATTTGTTTTTATCATTCCGCATTAACTAGTAATGGCAAGAATTGTCAATCAATTTTATAAACTAAATTTATAACGATAACAACACCATAAATTATTTTTTTATCATAAATTATTTTAGGAATCACAATGGAATTCTAAATTTTAAAGATTTGTTAACTCTGTAAAAATACAAATATGTATCTTAATTGAACAACTTTGAACAGTAAACTTTGTTTTAAAATCTTATCCTTAAAAAGTAGGTATATGTTGCAAATATAAAGACTTTAGTCTTCTCAAACTCTCCAATTCTCTTGCGCCTTTTGCTGTCAGTAGTGCAGTTTGCTAGTTGTTTTTAATTAATTAAGTAGATAAATCTTATTCTTCTTTGTTGGAAAAATATTGCGCCTGTTTATAATCAGGCTCATATTTGTGAGACGAAAAGCTTTTTTTTTAACGTAACGTTTCAGAGTCATTACTGACAGTTGGTATGTCTTAGCTGTACCCCGTACCGACTCATGGATTGCTAATATTTTATTTATCTTTGTTAACATGCTGTTTTTATTACCTTCCTTAGTTTTATAGACTCGCGGCATTTTACATTTGCAAAAAATCGTACGTATGTACTAAAACTATAAAGCATGTTTGCTTTAAATTACTAAAATAACCGATTCAGTTGTTATCTTACAAACTGGTAAGCAAACCGAGTTTAGGAGACTTGATCCCCGGATCAAGTCTCCTCGAACTGAATGTACCATGTCTCCTCAATGGTAGTTTAGTTAGAAAAAAACAATTAATTAAAGTTATTATGGAAATACGAGATATAAACTATAATTATTCTATTTTAGTAGATCCCTAATACATCAATTCTATAATAAGAAAGAAAAATCAAAAACATACCGATGTTAGTTCTGCTTGCTCGTAAACAACACTCATGCGCCATTTGCAAAGTTGACGGAATAATAACATATGACTAATATATTCTTAACTTAACAGCAATGGAAGCTATGTTATGCTACTTTAAACAATTCTAATACGCTTTGTTAATTCACAATGCTCGTGTAGTCTCCTACAGGGATCATGTATCTTCAGTCTCTCCTATAGATAATTCGTTACTTGACTCCAGCAATCCGCATAACTTGTATATAAATCTCACAATAATTAATTAACAAGGATTAATTTTAAATTTGTAAAGCTGATATTTGTTTTGATTTCACATAAAAAGAGAATTGAGAAGAAACTTGGATGTTATACAGTTTATGCTTGAGAATAACATTTAGGGCTATAATTTGTGATTATTAATAATAAACTTTACTAATAAATAAGTAATAGAGCTGTCAAGTTAGAGGGAATGGGGCGCTGCGGTCACTGCACACTTTTTCACCTCGTCCATTGTCCTCTACATATATGTCCGGGCTTGCTATCCTCATGCTTTTTCGTGATCTTCCTCTAATATTTTTTTATTATTTTTCGAAAGTCAAGTATTGTCATACATATCCATTTTTCAATTTGTTTGATTTATCTGACATATTTTGTTAAGTGAATTACGCTCAACTAATACGCTTATAGCGCCTTAAAGAACAGAACTGAACTGAAATTCATGTATGTTATACTTATTAACCTCTTTTTATAAAACTATCTGTATATACTAAATAGTGTAATGTACTTATAAGAATTAGTTAAGATTTTTAAAGCAGATTACTTATTCAAAAAAATGTGTAAATTCGTTGGAATATATAAATTAACATAAAGAAAAAATTCAATAGATACCTGTAAATTTTTGAGTTGAGAAGAGTTGTCAGTACAACTTTTTCAGTTGTCAGCACAACGTTTAAACCGTGTCCTTATTCAGTAATAAGGACACGGTTGAAATAATATTGTGATTGTTACGGAACGTTGAAGCTATATGGGTCGGCGATTTTGTACTCATACAACTAAATTTTATTTAATACTTTTTAGTTTTATCCATTCACTTTGTTTTACGATCATCGAAGTAACTGTAATAAAGACATAATAGGCAAAACCTAAATAAGTACATATTAAACATAAGAATATTTATAAAATACTGCGGCGTTGAGTTCCACCACTCAACACGCAATGCCCCGAAAAAGGCGGAAAGCGGGGACGGAGAAAGCAGGGACTAAGCAACGGAGTGTCTTAACACGAGGTTCCCACGGTTCGTGCACTTCCCTCTGCCTACCCTGCCATGAGCGTGAAGCTATAAAAAAACAAATAAAAAAATTAATAAATAAAATAATAATTTATCTTATGAGTATGAATTATGTATGTATTAGTGAAGATAGTTCCATAACCAAATGGCAAAAAAGGGAACTTCTAGATTCGTCATGTCTTTCTGTGTCTTTGTCCGTCCGTATAAGCTATATGAACTTAGTATACTATTGAAACTTGGTAAGTATATAAGTATAAGATATATTCTCTAAACCGCATTAAGCTGACTTTTCCATCAAATGGAAACGTTTGGGGTATCGATTGATAGGTCTTCAAAAATTTTTTTAAGGTGGATTAAAAGTGGTAAAACGTTTAAAATTGTACAACTGGGCTGAAAACTACTAACTAGATTGGAGCCAATGCTCTAAATCGGTTTTGCAATAAAGTCACTTGAAATTTGACGAAAGTAATCTAATCTCTATAATGTATAGATGAAAAACAAATTTTACGATATACGATACCCAGAGACGATATACTGTCAGGTCATGGTTACTCGTAAGGCTAAGATGAATCGATTGACATAAAAATCATGAACATCGCGCAACTCACAACCCGTTGGTCTCACCAACGCCATATAGAACGCCACAAAACAATGAAACATTGTAGGTACACATACATAAACTGATAACACAACCAGGCTTTCCCGTTGCGCAATCGGACAATAAACTTATTTTTACATTTTATTCAATTAAACCATAACAGTAAATTACAATAAATTCCGTAAATTAAGCTCTATGATACACCCTAGTCTACTAAATATTAATGATTTCTTTTTGTGTAAGTTAAGCGTAAGTACCTATATTTGGTATAAATTATTTTACTTTTGGTATAAATGACTTGATTTAGGACCTCAAAATGCCTCCTAAATTGTTAGGAAGTTTTAAAATTAAACCAAAATCTGATTAAAATAGATAAATAAACAGTAACGTTTGTAAATTTAATACATGTAGGTATAGTTTTAATAAAATTTCCTTTATGGCACGACAAAACGTAATAATTATTTTTGTTATATTAAATTTGGTTTTAAAACTAGTACAACAACAACAAACAACAACAATGCCCTGTTGTTTTTCAATGACATTCGAATTAATATCTTTGCCCAAGATTAATGTTTTACTTTCAATTTATGGCAATAATTTACCGTCTAGGAAGTAATAATTACTATTAAAATGCGGACGAAAATAAAATCGAATCGAAGTAATAAAAAATCCTCATTAGTAAAATTCTACAATAATTAAGAAGTTACAATAACATTTAACCTTATAATTAGTTTATAAGACTTATAGTATTGTTTTAAAGCTTTTTAATGATAATGTTTGTAAGTTGCGCTAAATGAAAAAAAAGTAGAGCCGACATTTTGTAATGGAAATAACCTTTACTGTTTAACCCTTACGGACATTTCCTCATGTAATGAAATATTATAACGATGTCATTTTACTTAATGCTCCTAAAACCTTTTACACATTTGCGTTAAATTGGTAACGTAATATTATGCTACCAATTTAAAGCAATAAAATATGTGTACACCAATATCCTTGCTGGAATAATAAGAATACTATTTTTTTATTAAGGTAAAATAATGTAACATGCATATATTATTTAAGTATATCATTATGATATCTAACCATATTAAACTATTAAGTTTTAGTTTTATTATATATATATATATATATATATATATATATATATATATATATATATATATATATATATATATATATATATATATATATATATATATATATATATATATATATATATATATATATATATATATATATATATATATATATATATATATATATATATATACCTATATATATATTACGTGTCATATCTCAACTCAGAGAAGACAGTTAATAGTTTTGTCATTGTTCCTCTAGGCAAATACACATACACGAGACGAAATGGTTAATAAAAGTTGATTGTTCGTTGTCTTTACGCTTTATAATTAGTATTTCGAATTGTGCAGTTCTTTATATAACTTACAATTCTATAAAATATAATTCTCGATATAAAACGACAGAAAAATTTATCTATATTTTTATCAAGATTGATTATAACTTTGCAACAAAAATGACAACAAGATATGTATTTTCTAAATCTAATCTAATCTAAGTTTAAGTCTAAGTTTTATTACTTTCTTTTCAAAATCACAGTGAGCAATACTTACACAAAAATATCCACCGGGAATAGGATAGAGGTATAATTGTCGGAAACCTTGAGGCGATAAAGCAAGTTAAGACATTATACATATATACAAAAAATAAATCATTGAAGTGTAATAATTAAGTTACATTATTTAATTGGCTTATTTTCTTTTTTAAAAATTACTTTTTATAAACATCTAGTTCTTATCTGCAGCTTTTCTAGGTAGACAAATTTAATTTAAATATTTTTTTGTATAATTTGAGTGCCCAGTTGTCTTAAACTGCAGGTACTCTTTCATTTCATAATGTTAGAGTACTTACTTAGAATATCTAAGTAAGTATGTTTAGTTTATATCACTTTCTTGTGATATTGCTAAATTTATGCTTAAACTTTATCAAATAGATAAATTCTAAGTGATAATTCACATATTGACACTTTTAGAAATCCCCAATGAAAAAAATTGTTTTTATTGACATCATTTTAGGTAAATTTGAATTTTTATTATTCTATACAAAAAATACAATATGTGATATAAAGTGAAGTAAAGTGATACTTTGTGCTACTAGGCTCTTTGTGTACACGTGCACAATGAAATGGTAATCTGTATTTATAACTATCTATATCTATACATATCTGATATCTATCTATGTATATATACATATACTAAAATTTTATTGATTGCTGTTTATAAGGAAGATATGTTGAAAAATCTATTATTAGAGGAGTTCCTCAATATATTTACATCCAAAACTATGAATTTTAAAGCGTTTTACTACTTGTGTGTGCGATTGAGTTGAGTAGGTTAATCTCAGAAATAGGTGCACTGATTTAAACACGTTTTTTAATATTGCATGGTGCTATACCTTACCCGGTTACATTAATATGGGAATGGAAAACAAGTAAACTATGTAGCTTATAAATAGAATTCTAGGTTTATTAAGTTATAAATAATAACTTAAGTTTTTAACGAAAATAGTAAAATATAAAACACAAGCATAAGACACACAGAAATATGGAGCTATCTATATCGTACGAGTGACATAACTTACAAAACAAGACGAAGATGATCTTGTTATTGTACTTTTGAGTCTGATATTGTTTTAATTATAAAAATACCTACGTAATATCATATTCATCTATTAATACCTAAATAGCATATTCACGTTGAAATATAAATGTTTCTCTTAAAATACATTAATTACGATAAGCTCGCATTTGTAATGATTCTTGGCTGCAAGGTTAAATTTAATTGGCAATAGGTAAATTTGACATAGTAGATAGGTGCCTTATTAATTTATCAGGGTTATGGTTATATAGTACATTAGTTATAGACAAAGTAAAATTGAGTATATATCAAAGGTTAGTTCAAATGACTAAGTATGGACTCAATTCCATTCAAATTATTGTAAATATTTTTATTGTATTTACAACTCTATTGCCACCATGACTTGTAAATTTGTATTGTTTCAATTGCGCCTATAAAGTTATCAAGTAGTCACAATTGACATTTGAATAAGAAAACGTGACTCACTTGTTAACAGTAAATTTATATTCGCATTCTATTATCTTTATTATTACATTGAAAAGACTCTAGTTAGGAACGTTTTTAAATAAGGATAAGAAAGAAAATAGTTTTAATACGGAATTGTTATAATTGAGCAAGTATTAAATATACTGAAGTCTTTTTAAACCTTGTAAATTATTTGAAATATATTGAAAAAATATTTTTCCGAGGCCTTTTTTGTGGTGGTCATTTCTATACTATAAAGAATGTTATAACCAATATGTAGATGGCGTTTTAATTTTTTTTTCTCTAAGTTTGTTAAATGCCATCTACATTACAAGTCCGAAATTGCGTCAAAGATCCAATAAATGCGCTACCACGATCAGACTAATATTGCCGCTTCGTGATAGATGGCGCTGTACGCTATTTATTCTACTATATATATATATAGAAATTTTAAATATCTTATATTGCTTTTTTATATTATTATTATATATTTTTTGCTATTTTTGGCTTCAGATAATATGCAAATATATATTTTCAGAAAAATAATCGTCGGCGTCATTTCTAAAGTAGCAAATAGTAAAACACATTGTTTATATATTGAATTTTTTTTTTCTTAAATTATAAATAAAAATCTTTATGAAATTACTTTATTGAATATTATTGGGCCAAAATTTGATTAACTCCTGATGTGTTATTATATATTCAAGTCGACAGTGAGTAAACCTGTATCGACTAAGTCCCAGTAAACACACCGATAACTGATAAGAACTATGTAATTTAATAATATTACTTCAATCACTTCTTATCAATATACTCGTATATAGGAACGGCTGTGGCGGCAGGAGCGACTCATCCTTTTACTGTCGTATTTTTGTCATGTCTACCCACGCCTTTAACATATCATTACAAAAACTATTTTATTTCTTTTGTGCTGCGTAAAAGAAGGTTGTTTGATTATAACATAAAGAGTGATGTGATTATGAAAAAATGTGTAAGTTAAAATTCAAGTGAAATGTTCTCTTGGCTGACCCGAGGCGGTCCGTCATCATCGCCAGATAATACAGAAAGAAATCCTCTCATACTACCGTTCAGAGTTCCAAGGAGTTATGGAAGCGTGTTTCCGTATTACAGATTTATGAGGAATGCCTTAGGAGAAGCGCTGCCGAGTGAGGTTACTATTAGTAATTGTTAATGTTTTTCTTCGAGAGATTCTTTAATAAACGATATTAGATTGGATACAGATAATAATATGCTACTATAATATTGATATTTTAAAGAATTTATTATATATTTTCAATAGTATTTATATGAATTAAATCTGTAAAGTTTCAAATCGTTTAATTTAGTCGCTTACTTAGGTACTTATTTGACTAGCATTTACTTAAAAATCTTAATACATATATGTATTGTAAACAATGATCATCGAGTGATGTAGACATCAACATAGGTTGGTTTGCAGTTTGAACATATAAAGTACAAAGTAGGTGATGACAAACAAGAGCCTTAATTAAAAGGAAGTTAAATATAAACCTATATCTATAACCTATATTTATAACATTTGGGATATACCGATCTTGCTTACTAGTGCCATACAATAAATATAACATAGATTAATTTTTCAAAATACAATCCTATATAAAAAACATCACATGCATATTATTTACTTAAATTTTATCTAATGTTGCAATTAATTGACCCAAGAAGCGCGACATTGAAATTTTATAATTCATGTGTACCTATAATCTTCTTTACCAAGGTGTAACGGTAAATTATATTATCTCCTTATGCTTTATGGGCCACGAGTAAATTATGGTGTAAGAAAAGTGCGGTTTATCAAGTTAATCTCTGTGTTCAGAGAAAACTGTTTTATCCCAGAATCAACAACCTCGGTTCGCTATCATTATATAAAAGTTGATTATGCCCAGAAGCTCATTATTTTATAGTTATCGCAATCGATATTAGTGTACATCGTAGTAGAATATGTTATGTGAATGCTTTTATAAAATACGCAAATTGTTAATAAACGATTAACATCGCAATTTTAACAACATTGTACGTTTGGGTGAAGTTTCTGCGAAATGCTTCGTGCGGCTTCATTTATACGGACTTATGGCCAGGTACTATATTATATTTCCAATATATTAATATGTATTTATTTTTGTGCTGTATGTTTTTTATATCCATTATATATTTAAAATTCTTCTGTAGGCATTCTTGATACGGTCATGGCTAAACATGGAGAAACTAACTGATTAACTTTTCATGTGTCCTAAAAATACGTCTAATATCGTATAATTCATAAACTGACGTTTTTACAGAGCTTACCAAATAATATGGTAATAATTTTTCTCTTAACCTAAGTTCTAAATAGATTGATAGACATTTTAATAAATCCATAATCACTCGTAAAGTTAAGTCTTAAGTTACAAGTTACAAAAGTGAATTTTTTACCTATTTACTGGCATACAATTTTTATGTAATATATTTAAAACTATATAAGTATATACTAGAAATTGGTTATAATAAAATATGCTTCAGCAACATCTACATTTATAGAATTATTGTAGGAATAAAAGGTTATTTAAAATCTAATTTATAATCGTTATATAAAGAAATATAACGTGTATTGACTATTTTTTAACAAATGCTAATATAATTCATTCTTTTTGATTAATCATTATAAGAGCACATATGTATAAGGTTTACTTAACAGCCTTTACGCGAGACCAGCAGAGTTACAGTGTGGCGCTCGACTGGGCGGAATCCTGCAGTCCCCGTTATTTTTTTGCCGTACATGCTTCGCGGGTCTTCACCTTTATTTCTTTTGCTTTTTCTTATATAATTCCACTAACTAGATCGTACAAACTGGTTTAAACACAATAGGGACTAGGCAAGTGACTTTTCTTACTACATCAACGTAATAAAGTACATTGACTTACGTAATTTAGGGTCAGAAAGAATAAAATGCATATTATACGTAAAGCAATTGATCGCTTAATATTTTATAGATTGTTTGTTACTCTAACCGTATCTTATGGATTCCACACTTGCATGCCAAATGGCAAGCCCGATATTTTTATCTCGGAAATAATTATTCAACGTTTCAAATATCTATATGATTACATATACTAAAATAAATTGTCATTTTGCATTAAATATACCTATATCTAATAATTTCTGCATACAGTTGTTCAGATATGGCTAACCTGTTTTGGTATAGTTAAACATGACACAATGATTGGCATACGACAAAAAAGGTCATATCATGCAAGTGATGTATAACTTAAATAATATTCAAAGTAAAAAGAAAAATGTAAAAGAATAACGGCCTCGGCGGGGAGCTCCGACTCCAGCAAAGGCACTAACATCATATTCGAATGGCCGGCACAATGTGTCCGGACACCGAGCGATATGCTGCCTTCAGAGCGAGCCGTTCACCGTACCACCTCCGCGATTATTAAACGTCTCTCATTAGGAACTTACAGCGCGTATTCTTTAGTACGTATCCGACCACGTTCATTCATCGCGCCCGCCCTCCGCCCTCTCTCACTACAAGCGCTCTAAATAGTATCCGCCTATCGTGATCACGCGAGACAGAGTTCGAGTTTCCCAAACGACTTAGTCACGGTTCTCGCACATCTGTCACGGGACGTCTTGCAGAGCTCTTATTTTATTATGCCGACTGTCGCGATATGTCTCAAATGCCAGAGCTACCTAAATCAAAAAGTAGTGATGAGTACGTTCACATCCGGTGCCTTATTGCGAATATACATAAACCTAGAAATGTGGCTAGACCCCCGGGATTATCAGAGTCACCCTTGGAGGTGGTTCAAGAATCACCTCCTTCGTCCGACACAGATCGAAGCCGGTCAGCCTCAGAACAATCAGAAAGGTCTGAGAACACCGATACGGCTGAAGTCAATATTTTAGAAGAAGCTACAACACCGCCACAGCGTGCAAAAAGCAATAGCTTCGCGGGCGCTATGTTAGCGCCGCCGTTGCTACACAAACGCCGGAGACCTTCATTTCTGCAACTGCATATTAGAGGTGAACCAAACACTGGTCCCTTGTCTGCAGGCCCACACCTCAACGTGCCCCGATTCACCGTCACGGCGCCGCCAGGGGAACACCGTCGATTCAGTCATGGCTTCCCTTTTCATGGGTTCGCCCTCCGTCGCCATTCAAATACGGTCTGCGGTGCAATGCAATTATTAAAAAATTTGTTTGAGATGTGTTTAGCAACAAATAACGCTGCTTGCCATGTTAATTAGAAAAGTGCGCGTTTATTTACTAATATTGTGCATGGTTTGTTAGCACGTACGTTTGACAGTATGGTCTATTTAATTTATGAACACCACTGTTCGACAACTTCAACGAACAATGTATCCACCTATTATGCGGGTGTTAAAACCAGCGTATAATATAGCTATGCAAAATAAACTATGTAAATATTTTTTTTAATATTCTACGTTTATATGTGTTTATTTTTTAATTGGAATATGTTATACCTACACAGCTCTTAATTTGTATAAATGGATTTGGTATATGCGTATAACAAGATAAGTTTATCAGATAAAACATAGGAATTAATATATCGGGATATTTTATATATATTATAAAACTTAACTCATGAAAACAATTGTGTTCGTGAAGTTGTCTTGTGATATCTGCTCTTTATCATTATATCTATAATAATCATTACTATTCATAATAGGCTTTGTGTACCGCGTATGTACATGTTCTCTTAAGTTTTCTGTGTGTGATTTGCCGCTTTTATTAAAATTTTATATATAGTGGTGTGATTGTGTTACGTTGGAGCTTTCAAGCAACTGAGGTGTCTTTTTTATGCGTATTATGTTTATATGATGTCTACATAACCTACAGTTTGAAAATATTTACCTATATAACAGTGCATGAGTTATTCCTCTATAACTGACAATAATTATTGCGTTTAGAATAAGAAAAAAATGAATTATACATCTTTCTATATGAATGCGGGTGATGAATTTATAGTAAAACAACTGCATGTACCTATATGTACAATAACACTGTGATAGAAATTAATTAAAACCGTTCAAAAGTACAGTAAAATTTAAATATTTGATTATGAAATTACGTTACTTGTTAACTTTCATTGAGAACTTTTTTTTAATAACAGAGCCTTCACCGGAGCGAGTCGATGGTTTCCCTGGCGTGTTTCAAGACCCTATCTCAGTTGGTGAACAGCGATGGCGTTGAATTACAAAACTATCTATCCTCTAATAGGAACATCAATGTCGATGACAGAGATGAGGTAAATAATAATCTTTACTTAGATTAGCTAAAACAAACATATTGATAATTGTAAAATTTGAAAAAATAAAAACGATTTTCCTTGTTATGGTATGGAACATTTAGCAGAATCTAACTTAATTCTCTGAATTTAAATTAAAATATATAGCAAAAGTAGTTTTGAATTTTGACGCTTAATAGTTACGCGACATATTTTTTCAATAAAAATATTTTATTTTTTCTATTTTTCGTTATAATACAGATTTGTATCATCAGATTAATCAAAAATCCTATTAATATGCACTCGTTTTTGCACTCATGCAACTAGGAATTAACTCAAAATGCAAAAAGTTTAATTAACACTTCCGCAATATTACTGAAAAAATATATAAAAATATGTAGGTATACGTGCATTATTTTTTACATCATATCATTACCTTTAGAACGTAACCTCGTCTTATACTGCCTATAAAATTAAGTCTTCTTTTTTGTCTAAATACATATGCCTATTACTTTTTTACAAAGCCGTCAAGGCACTGCGGCAGAGCGTCAGTGTAAAGATCATAGATGTAGGTTCGATTCTTACTCGAGGACATTATTTGTTTTCTCAATATTAATTATTTAAAAATAATTTCAGAACGGCACAACAGCGCTTATGTGTGCAAGTGAAAATGGGCGTGTCCCGGCCGTGCGGCTGCTGCTCAGCGCGGGCGCAGACGCGTGCGCCGCCGACACTGACGGCTGGACACCCCTCGCCTTCGCCGCCAGGGGAGGACATCTGCCCGTTGTACAAGAACTGATCGATGCGGGCGCACAAATAGACTCTAGGGACTGTGTAAGTGGCGAGATCCTCAGTGCAGTTTCAAAATTTTATCTTTATATTTTATCATACCTTGAATATAAGATAACAGAATCACTAATTAAACATTGTGTACTACCGTTTGCAATGTTTCTAAATATATGCGTATATTACAATGATTGTTGAAAATTTACATTTCTTATCATATAGCATTACACAGCTTCTGTAACAATATGTTGTTTTTCAACTGAACTGTTTGACGGAGAGTGACCTAAATAACTATAATAGAGCAATGACCATGTATATTCTGGACTGTGCACCTAAAATTTGTATATTTATACTTGTGGTGGATCACTGCCAAGAAAGCAGCGACATCCCCACATTCTTAAATCTGGTTAAATACACAACTACCTATAGAATTTTTCTTTCTTAGAAAATAATAAATTATTTTTAGAACTTCTACTAATATAACGATAACGATTGCATCGTCGCGGTACGTCATCGAAATATTTTAAGCTTTGGATTCTATTTGTGGTTAGAACATATATATATGAAAATAAATAAGCAAGAGATATCAAGAGATCATCAATAATAATATTTGAAATAACTTAAACAAACACGTTATTCTTTTATTTGGCTAAGTAATTAATTGAAAAAGAAACACAACTATATTAATGCCGGTACATCTAGTGTATACTTTAGTTATCAGTTAAAAATATAAATATATTAAATTCAAAATGTATATGTTGATTTAATGCATTTAAATTTTTTTATAGGGTGGATGGACTCCTCTCATGTGGGCGTCTTATAAAGGTCACGAAGACATTGTCGCATTGCTCCTTGAGAAAGGAGCTGACGTCCACGCACACGGCAACTATAATATCAAGTACGTTACCACATAACGAGCTTACATTTGACGACTCTTTAACATATTGGCTATTGCTATGTGCCACAAAGAATATAATGTATCGTAAAAATATCACTCGCTTTACTTGTATTTAAATAAGTATTATTGTTATCTTAATAGAGCTATTTCAAAATATTAGATGCTTTTCCTGATACAAATTTTTGTGACCTTTTGAAAACGTCTAGGTATTTGATCATTAAGTTGAACTGTGTAATTAATATGCAGCATAAAAAATCTAATTAACATAGCATTATACAGCGTGCGTCAGAAAATATTTGGAATTCACAATACAAAATTTACCTACTTGAGATTCGACGTCGGGTAATGTACCTACTACTAATGAGGAAATTTAAATGATTTATTTTACTAGAGATCATGTAAATATTATCATTATTTAATCGCAACTTATTCTGAAAATAGATTAAAACAGTATACAGAAAAAAAATCTCGTTGACTTTGTCCATTGCAGGTGTATTTAAGGTGACATTTATAAACTTTTTAAATTGTAAAATGTATATTTAATACTTTATTTTATCTATATACATTTTCAATTTACTTTTGATTTTAAACTAATAATAATATTTTTGGTGGTCTACATGCCCTGAGTACAACGATTTTGATTCCTCAAGAATTCCACTGTAATTCTAACAGAAGAATGGCTTATTGTTAAATAAGCCATAGCTTTAATACAGCAGTACTACATATTCTTACCTGAAAAATCTCTATGATGTGTCTTATGCACACAGCTCGCTAGTGTGGGCGGCGGGGCGGCCGGCACAGCGGTGTGGTGGCGCGGCTGCTGGCGGCGGGCGCGCGCCCCAACTCCTGCGACAAGTACGCGACGTCCGCGCTGACGTGGGCGGCGCGCGCCGGCGACGCGCCCGCCTGCGCCGCGCTGCTGCGCGCCGGCGCCGACGCCAACAACGCCGGCATGTACTGCTGGACGCCGCTGCTGCAGGCCACGCACGGTACCTACTCACCTATTTATTAACTACATTTTTGTTAAAGGTTTTCGCACTTATCTCGGTTATTTCGCCCGTAACAGGATAGACCCTTAGAAAATAGTGTAAAGACACTTCGTCACCTGCAATCGACCTTTTCGAGGCAAGTCAAGTGGTGGATTCAACGCTGCGCTTGCCTAGTTGCTAGGACAAAGAGGAATCGGAACTCAAAAACCGTTGCGTTTATGAGTTTCGGCATACCCTGCGCAATGACAGTCCTTTATACTTATGACGTTCTCATTAATTTTTTATAATTATTTTTGCTTTTTTTTTCAATAGCATTAGACATGTCGGAATATGCTATGCTATTTTGGAAATTTTCAGTAACTTTCTAATAATAGAGGCAAATTGAAGAATTAGGAGAAGTAAGATTACAAACAAAGACGTGTGCGATCAAATTTTCAACAACCTTGTCCTAAATGTAGAATATTTATCAATATATTTATAATCGTTTAATGTAAACTTTATTTAAGATTGAGATAAACGATATTTGATAAACAGAGCAGAGGCGTGTAGGCTACGGCGGATGCCAAATATCAAAAGAATACAATTTCGTTGTTGACGCTCCAGCAAAACAACATTTAATCTTGACAGTTCAGTGACAGACTTACGTTAAGCTTGGTTGTTAGCCAAAATTTTCGAACCACTTAATAATACGAAGAGCCGTCCACTGACAAACAATAAACAGAAATATTTCATGTTATATATTTAGATTTTAATTGTTTTACTTGCTAAAACATTATTATCGCGGTAATAGAGAATATTATTTCATAATTTTGAGTCTATATCGATATTGTTTGATAAGTACTAATATTTACATTGTTTATGTTTATAATTTTAAATTATACTTTATTAAATACAGATATCGGTGTACATAATAATTTCGAAGTAATGATTTTATGGCCGCATAATCAAAACTAAGCACTAAGTTCGCTATTATAATATATCTAGTACCGTCTCCTTGTTACCTTCCTAACAAAATAATGTTACAGGAATGTCATGCACAGCTAAAATTCACGCTTATATTCTTTAATTGGCACAGGTAACCATTTTGAAATCGTTCAAATGCTGCTGGAACATAAGCCCAACGTTAACGCCTTAGACAAAGATGGAT
The DNA here is from genome assembly GCA_037178615.1 of Dione vanillae. Taxonomy (NCBI): domain Eukaryota; kingdom Metazoa; phylum Arthropoda; class Insecta; order Lepidoptera; family Nymphalidae; genus Dione; species Dione vanillae. The sequence goes on along the minus strand of JAZFAU010000097.1, from coordinate 2,586,576 downwards.
GCACCGCCTTGGCGATTGCTTGCAAAGAAGGCTTTTACGATATCGCACTAGCTTTAATCAATTCAGGGGCTTATATTAATGTTCAGGTAAATATATATTTAAATTATCTGTATACATTAGAATGAATTACAATTATTATTTGAATGAGTGATGTATCGTGAAATGCATAAAATAATTAAATTGCATTATATGCTTGTGCTAATAAATCATTTATATTAGAAGTAACTTCTTAGGCGTCATACAGCCTTGGGCGATATGAGAAGCTGCCAATTTTAACGATTCACTCAATAAATTAGATGGCATTAATTTGTCACAAATTTTCTGGTAAATATGTTATGTTCATAAATTTGGATTATAACTGATATTTAACGATGGATAATTTAATATTATGTATAGTGGTAATAATCTTAAGTGTTATGAAAATATTTATAACAAAAGATAATCTATACGGCGTACAAATTAGTCTCAAGATGACTCCCCCTTTCCACCTTAAAGAGTTATATTCAAATGTTCATATTTTATCCAACTTAAGTAGTATTGAACTTGACAAAACTGAGATTAATTCTACTCGTGTTATATTTCTAGGATCATTTCAAAGATACTCCACTAATTTATGCTGTAAAGGGAGGCTACAAGAATATAGTGGAAGCGTTACTAAAAAAACACGTAGATATTGATTTGCCGGGTAAAGAGAAAAAAACTCCAGTTTACACTGCTGTGGAAAAAGGTCATGTGGCTATACTTAAACTTCTCCTCGCTTCTAATCCAGACCTAGAACATTGTACAACCGTAAGTAAATTAAAATTTTTGATATACAGGTGTATCTGATACGGCGGCCATTATCAAAACTACTTATGGAGAAAAATATTTCGAGGCCATATACAAAAAACTATTCAATAATTATTAATAGATTGGGTACAGCATTATTTTTAATACTGTGTAACGCGTGAGGTAGACATCATTCAATACGAATGACGCACTATAAAAATACTATTAAACTTTGTCATTCTGTCACTTTTCATTCAAAAAAATATCCTAAAGAAAAAGAGATATATGTCTTTCCCGCTCTGATAGCGTTTTATTTTGGAACAATAATTTACTTATTTATTTTGTTTGAAAAAACCTTTTTTTTTTTTAGCTTCACGCTTTAACCCGCTCAAGGCAGGGTAGGCAGAGGGAACTGCAGGGACCGTGGGAACCTAGTGTTAAGACACTCCGTTGCTTAGTCCCTGCTTTCTCCGTCCCCGCTTTCCGCCGTTTTCGAAGCACTGCGTGTTGAGTGGCGGAACTCAACGCCGCACTTTGCCTAGTTTACCAGAGCGAAGAAAATGGAAATAGAAAAATCCATCTTTCCCGACTGGGGATCGAACCCAGAAACAACCCAGAATCGCGTTACCAGAAACCGTGACGTTGCGCCTCTGCGCCACGACGGTCCTCAAAAACTTTTTTATTTTTGAAAATTTTACTTCTTTTATAATTTTACCAAGTTTTTAAGAGCTAGTTAAAAACTATGCTTGAAATTAAGGTTACCGCCACACCTGTATATTTTTTATCTATATAGTAATAAAAATATTCGAAAAAAAAAAATGTTATCGGTGGCAAAACAGCTATTTTATGGTGGCATTTAAAAATATAACATAAAACAAAACAAACTATTTTTTTCAAATTTAGTATCTTTGAGCTTGTGCAAGAACGGCTTAACTAATTCAAATGCAGCTTTCATCATTGTATTATAGAAAACGATATTTACTATTTATAGTTTTATTTCAATCGGTTCAGAAATAAAAAAAAATAAAGATTTTTAAAAGTAAGACTCCTACAAAATAATTAATGTATTGCAGTAAATGAAACTTCAAATACACTTTTCCATGTAGACAAAATAGCGGGTTGCTAGTTTATATATACTTAAATAGTGGGGACGGAGTAAGCAGTGACTAAGTAACGGAGTGTCATAACACTAGGTTCTTATGGTTCCTGCAGTTCCCTCTGCCTACCCTGCCATGTGCGGGATAAAGCGTAAAGCTAAAAAAAAAAAAAAAGAAAAATTAAAATAATTCATATGATACTAAAAGTCTAAATAAATATAACAAAGTGATAAAATCAATAATTAATTAATTTTATGTTGAAATCATTAATTCAATATACATAACATGTATAAAAGGTTATACTGCTGCTTAAATTAAAATAATATAATAACTATTAAATTAGTAGTAGTAATAGTAGTGTGCAAATATCATGTTTACTCCTATTCAAAATTTTAATTAATTCAAATCATAAGTCAAAGACATTTTGGAGATTAAATAGTGATATATTTAATTCTTTACAAGTGTTTCTCTTAATTACATTGACTGTCTACATTAGTTACATCTACTCCAAGTGCACACTAGACAAATGAGTAGTTTATCCTTTGATATGTTTCCAGAGCGGTGACACGGCGCTGCTGCGCGCGGTGCGGTCGCGCAGCGTGGAGATGGTGGCGCTGCTGCTGGAGCGGCGCGCGCGCGTGGCCGCCGCCGACAACCGCGGCGACACCGCGCTGCACGTCGCCATGCGCGCCCGCTCCAAGGTACCACCCTGCCACCACTACTAGGCGCCTGACTCTTTGTTTTATGTCTCATTTACACTTAGGAAACACATTCATATGATATGAATTACATAAGTTTCAAGTATGCCAAGCTTAGTGAGTAGCTCATCATTAAAAACTACAAAACGAAATATTTATATTTATATTAGTATCTTTTATTGAAAATTTTATTTAAATAATTCCTTTTGCAGTTTGTAATGCAAAGCTACACACTACGCTCGGTACAGTGGATTTATGCCACAATAACTGATAATATTTTATTTCCTATATTTAACTGATATTCACCCTGTTTTCCCTAGCAAATAGTTGAAATCCTGCTCCGAAATCCGAAGAACAGCCAGCTGCTGTACAAGCCTAACAAAATGAACGAAACGCCGTACAACATAGACATGAGCTACAACAAAACTATACTGGGACAAATATTCGGTGCCAGAAAGTTGAACACAAACGAAGACAACGAGAACATGCTCGGCTACGAGCTGTACAGCGCCGCGCTCGCCGACATGCTGTCGGAGCCGAGCCTGTCCGTGCCCATCACCGTGGGGCTGTACGCGCGCTGGGGCTCCGGGAAGTCGTTCCTGTTGAATAAGCTTAAAGGTAAAACTAGAATTAACATACACGCATATGTAATTTAAGCCTTCTATCATAAAAGTTGCCTCTAGTAAATAGTTATTAAGAACTATTGGTTATTGGAAATTATTAAAGACCTATAAAACATTCTTTGAAATTCTGTATTAGTAACATTTTGATATAGTTTTGAATCAGATGCTTTTATTTGATAAGTTTCGTTTGTCCAAATTATAATCATATATATAAATAATATACGAAAATATACGTTTATTTTAAGATGATAAAATACAAACTTTTTTTGCTGTCACGTAATTAAGTAAATAAAATACAAGGTTTAGTTTTAAGTGTTAGTTATTTATAACACATGTTTGTTTCCGCCACTTCACTTATATCACGAGTTTAGTCGTGATCGAAATTGCTGTATACTTGCCAAACGTGAAGCTTAATAAATATGGATTAACCGCTTATTTATTAAGACATCGTATGATTAATTGATTATAAATTCGTATGTCATGACATATTAAAAGTTATTACTTTTAATATATATTATATATATTTAAACGTCAATGTCACATCTAACTTGAAAGCTATTGTAAATAAATATTTGAATGAACATAAGATAAAACTTTTGCACGTCGTTGAATGTAAGAATGGGAGATTTCATTTTTAGTAAATGCAGGTGTATTTACTTAACTAATTAAATAGTTAGAAATATGACAAAACATATATTTAATTTTAGTAAGCTACCAAATAATGTGGCGATCCACAATTTTATCAACAATTATCAAGACTAATCCACTACAAGCTCACCAAGTAAAATTATTCAAATTGGTCAACAATCTTCCTTTTTAAAACATACCAAACGCGACGCTTTAGTTCTTCTACTTTTTAATTTGTTTAGTTATATAATTATTTGCTGTAACAGCAAAAATTAAAACTGTTTTTAAATTCACATAACTAAATAAATTATCGACTTTATAATTATTAATAACTATAAAAAGTAATCAATATCTACTACTGCGCTAATAGCTTCACGCTACTCCCAGCATATAGCAGCATAGATATAAAAAACCTAGTTATAATCCAATCACTTAATGAGAGTCAATATTTGAATTTAAGTAAAAAAATATATCGTAATTTTAGCTTTAAATTGATCATATATTAGCGTACAAGTTTTTTACATGTTCTAAAAACATTTACACAGAGGAGATGAAAAACTTCGCGCGGCAATGGAGCGAAACGGGGTGGGCGTGGTCGTGGGCGGTGTCGTGGGGCGCGTGGCACGCCGCCCTAGCGGCCGCCGCCGTCGCCGCCGTGGTGGGCGCGCCGCCCTATATCGCACTCGCCGTGTTGTTCGCCCTCTTCGCCTCGCTATATTTGATATTTTATATGCTCTGGTATTTGGGCAATAAGTAAGTGGAGTTATTTATCTGTATGTTTTTAAACACTGCGGTTTGTTTATATTTTTTTATGTCTTCACGCTCTATCCCGCACTTGGAAGGGTAGAGGGAACTGCAGGAATCATATGAACCTAGTGTTAAGACACTCCGTTGCTTAGAGTCAAAACTTTCTCCGTCCCCGCTTCCCACCTTTTTCGAGGCATTGCGTGTTAAGAGGCGGAACTCAACGCCGCGCTTTACCTAGTTTCCAGAGCGAAAAAAATGAAAATACAAAAATCTATCTTCCCTGAATGGGACTCGAACTCAGAAACCGTCGCTTTTACATGTAGACGCTAAGCCTCTGCGTCACGATGTTCCTCAACTTTTAAATAAATTTTGGTTTAAATTTTTTATTTTATTAATTAAATATATAAAAAACTATATATTTAATAAAATATTTATAAAGGTACGAGTGGTGGTGGGCGGATGGTATGGTGGCGTCGTTGGGGCGACGGTTCAGCTCGCTGCTGCTGTTCCTGCAAGTTGTGTTCTGCCACCCGCCGGGCCCCGATGATCCGCGAGCTTTACCCGCCACGCCTATCAGGTATATATAATTTTAATCTTATTAAATTCTCTGATTTTGTTCTTCGAAACACAAAATATAAAAGCTATTAAATCTTTATATATTTTTCTTCACTACCTATATGATTGCATATATACACCAGGTTCCATTTCACGGAAGGCATGAAAGGCGGTGCTGGGCAGGAGGGCGAGGCGATGGTGGTGCAGATGATAAGCAGCCTGGCGGAGGCGCTGGAGTGCCAGTACGGGAGAGTCGCCACGCGCCTCGCCAGGGCTTTCCGGCCGCGCCCCGTGTCCTCTACGTCGGGGTGGAAGTGAGTGATGCACACACGATATATGGTTGTTTAAATAAAAGATGGATAGTGTTTGTGATAAAGAATAACTAATAAAGATAAGCATTGAAAACTGCTAAAGGATGAGTGAGTGGCCATCGTGACGTAGATAAATAGTAATTGCGATGATTGTGACTTTGATTTTCCTCTCCTTAATACAAAACACGGTGTTAAGTTCAGATACAGCAGAGGAGGAAGTGACTTTATGCTCAGTTACCTCTGTTTGTCAATGTATATTATGTCTCGATTTCTGATTTTTAATTTATTTTTTGTATGACTAACTTAGATGGCGCCGGGCGTGTTGCATTCCACATATAGTCACATTTGAACTCAGCTTCCTATGCGTACTCGTCGGTTTCTCCGTGCTCATAATATATCTCACCGATAGTGAAACGGATCCTACGTAAGTTTTTTCAATAAACTAATTGGTTTAGTCTTTTGTATGTACTTATATGAAGTAAATAATTATAATGACCGATACAAGCTACCGATACATATATTGTAAGTGTATAGATACATATATTTGTGTACATGTTTATGTATACATTTATTTTTATTTTATTTTATTTATAACTTTTCCACTTAGACTCAATAAGATGATCACATGTGTACGTCAGATAGAGCGAACGGAAGAGTGTCAGAGGAGCCCAATTCGATAATAAATATCGAATTGAGCCCCTCTGAAACCTACACACTCTACGACTTAAGATTAAATTTAAAATTTTGAGAAAGGCCCACAACAAACTCAACCAGGTTTCCCTAAACCTATTATGATCATTTCAATCACTTCACAAATGTCATTCTAACTTATGAGCAATTCATTAATTCCATGCCGTTTTATCATCAATGTAATCCTATATACTATAATAGGATCTACTAATTAATTGCCGTTTAACAAAGGTTTTAAATTTGTTTAACGAGAGACTAAATACTTCTTTCGGCAGTTTATTGTAGAAACGGACACAATTACATGGGAAGGAGTTATCTATTTTATGGAGCCTAATGGTGGGCATAGTTGGGCAAGTTTATACTTATTCCTCGTATTAATATTGTGAACATCACAATTTATTCTAAATTTATCAATATTTTTATGAACATACATTATTTATTGATTATGATTTTAATTTTATTTCTAAGAGAATCTCTGGGCCTCATGTTATAGATTGCTCGAACAGCCCGTTTCTGAAGAACAAATATAGTATCAATAACAGCAGCATTGCCCCATATTAGTATATCATATGACATAATGCTGTGGAAGTAACTAAAATAAACTAGTCTAGCGGTATTGACGTCGGTTAAGTAGCGGATCTTTTTGATCGCATACGCGGCTGAGCTAAGTCTGTTCGATAAATCGTTCACATGAGGGCCCCACTGAAGTTTCGAATCTAAGGTAATGCCCAGAAAAACTGTAGTATTTACTAAATCTAGTTTCTTATCGTTACGTTTTACAATAGTTTTGGCGAAGTTAACATTCGGGAGTGTGAATTTAACACTCCCGAATTTTAAATTTGTAAAAAACATTTCATAACATTTCAACATTTCGTTTTCTTCTCATTTAACAGTAAATTATTGGACAATATTTGAGAGAGTATTGTTCACATTGTCAATTTTATCATGTCCTCTATTAATTTTAAAAATCAAAGATGTATCATCTTTTATAAACATTATATATCAAAATTATATAAATATGTTACTATATATTTTATTAGTATGTATTATATTTACTATGCATAATAATGATATTTGTTAATCACACCCTCAACTCTTTTTGCTTCCCATTATATCCTACACCTTAAGGTTGCCTGGAATTTATCGCTGTTAAAGCGAAAAGTTCGCCTCTCCTACATTTTACTTAAATACCATTTCTGATTCAGGCGGCGCGACATCCGCCAGGGGCTGGTGGTGGGCGCGTGCGCGGCGGCGGGCGCGGTGCTGCTGGCCAACGTGTACGCGTGCGGGCGCGCGCTGGCCGCGCTGGCGCTGCCGCCGCGCGCCCGCCTGGCGCGCCTGGCCCGCGCGCTGCGCCGCGACCGCGCGCACGCCGCCGCGCTGCGCCCCGAGGTGCAGGCGCTCACGCACACGGTACGCACCTACACCACACCTGCTTACATTAGAACATATATATTATAATTGATTATTCGTATTCCAAATAAAACGCCGTTTAAGAGTGTACACTATCTTGTCAAAGCGGCAAAGAGATACATCTGTTTAGCTTTCGATTAATTTTTGTGAATGAGAGGTTACAGATTGACAACATTTAGTAGTATTTTTGTAGTACGAGATTTTTATCTATTTTTTAATGACTACCGCACACGTTATACAACGTATAAAAATCATACAATGAATGGTATCCTTAAGTAAATCTATTAATAATTAATTTAAAAAATTTGAATTATTTTACCCTATAGATAGTGTCGATAAAGGCCCTGTTGTCGTATACACCCAATATATGAACAAAAATCTCGAACATATTTAATATTAACAGGTGTCATGCCTAGACGCCTTTACCGGCCAACAGACTCGCCTGGTGGTGGTGGTGGATGCGTTGGACAGCTGCGAGCAGGAGAAAGTACTGGCACTGCTGAACGCAGTACACGCGCTGTGCTCGGACCCTAAGAGCCCTTTCATATTACTGCTGGCCATCGATCCGCACATCATAAGCAAGGTAAGATTCATATAAATATGAATACAGTAAAATTTATTAATTTGAAGTCTTACAGATACAAATATTAAAAGAGCTTTGTATTAATAATATGTCATAACCTCTTAATTCGAATAATATAATATATTGACATGCAACATATATCTATTATATTATAATAAACATCAATGCAAATAATTTATTCTAATGACGATATTTATAGTAATATTGAATATAATTGGCCATTGATCAAGTTTCAAATGCGCAGGTTGCTTGGATGGAGGTTAGTTAAGTGTTGGGTGTGTCTCTGTTAGACGACGGTCAATGTTATAACTGTTGACAAAATTACTACGATTTATGTTATATCGTGTGCTTGCATGGTCGGTCTTTTGATTTTGCTGTTATATTTTATTTTGCCTTTGATGTCGCATGTTACATATGAAATGTATAAACGTGAAAGTGAATTTGGACACATGTGAATTTTTATTTAGATGTATTTTGGTAAAGTTTTCTATATAAAATATGTAAAGATGTACATAAATTTAAACGTCTAGCGTTTTGAACAATTTTATATTGCAATGAAATAACTTTCTAAGTTCATATTTTGCCTACAATATACAGGCGGTAGAAATAAACAGTCGTCGTGCGTTGTCGGAGAGCAATATCGGTGGGTGGGATTATCTACGGAACATGGTACAGCTCCCCTTCTACTTGCAAAACTCTGCTTTACGCCGGGTTAAAGTCGCCCAGCAGACGGCGGCCAGGAGGTTTCAAGCTTTGGGCACCGATGACTTCAGCACGTCCCTGCAAAGATCTGTAAGTTTTTTTTCACAAAAGAAATTTTGCCACAAGTGAAATTTTGACAATTAAATATAACATTGTTAATTACACTCAGTATTTCCGCTTGAAATTTTGCCAAAACAAATTACTTTATTATAATTTCTTAACTTAAATTAACTAAAAAATGTCATATTGAAGTAAATAAGAAATCTGGCAATAGGAACTTAAATTGATTATATTAGCTAGACATATTCGAGGTCTGATCAAAATGAAAAAAGCACGGCATTGTACCATGTATTACCTACTCCATAAAAAATAAAATAGCTTGTCAGCCTGTTGTAATTGACATGCAATATCCCATAGGTATCAGCGCGTCGGTTGTCGTCCACGTCGGAGCTGATGTCCAGCCAGGAGCGCATCAAAGGCGGGCGCGGCGAGGGGCGCGGCGAGGTGCGGGGCGAGGGGGCGCGCGGGGAGGCGCGGCGAGGGCTGCGCGCCTCCGACTCAGTCGCGTCGTCAGTGGCGTCGGGGCTGCACCGCGCGCCCGCGCCCTCCGCCGGCGCCGCCGACCTTGGCCGCGTGCTGCTGACGGATGACTACTTCAGCGATGTCAACCCGCGTAGTATGAGGAGGTTGATGAACGTGCTGTACGTCACAGGTATTAATCTTATTTGTATAATGTTGTAAATTTTTCTCTGTAGTTTGTGAGTATGTAATGGTAACTATAGAATCAACATCGGAGTATTTTACTGTTTAAATATATATTTGAGTATTCATAGGGAATTAATGAATTAAAATCTTTATACGAGGTGTGTTCAAAAAGTATCGCGAATTTTGTGTTTTTTCAAAAATTATTTATTTATTCATGAATATCTATTTTGTCCCCTTCAAAGTAATCCCCATGAGATATTATACACTTGTGCCATCGGTTTTTCCAATCTTCGAAGCACTTCAAAAAATCATTTTTTTTTATCTTGTTCAGCTCCTCCTTCGATGCCGTCTTTATCTCGTCAAGTGTAGCATAACGTCGTCCTTTCATGGGCCTCTTCAGTTTAGGGAACAAGAAAAAGTCACAGGGGGCCAGATCTGGGGAATACGGTGGCTGCGGCATCATTAGTGTGTTGTTTTTGGCCAAAAAGTCGCGCACAAGCAACGATGTGTGAGCAGGGGCGTTATCGTGGTGCAAAAGCCAATTTTTGTTCTTCCACAAAACCGGGCGTTTCTGGCGGATTGCTTCGCGCAAATTGCGCATAACTTGCAAGTAATAAACCTTATTGACCGTTCTACCCTGTGGCAAGAACTCATGATGCACCACGCCCCTGCAATCGAAGAAAACTGTCAGCAAAACTTTCACATTCGACCGAACTTGGCGCGCTTTTTTCGGTCTTGGTTCGTGCGGCAGCTTCCATTGAGATGATTGAGCTTTGGTTTCCACGTCATAACCATAAACCCACGAGTCGTCACCAGTTATGACCCTCTGGAGCAAATTTGGGGTCGTCGCGGACAGAGTCCAACATCTCATTAGCAATGTTCATGCGATGCTGTTTTTGGTCGCAATTGAGCAATTTTGGTACGAATTTCGCGGCGACCCGTCTCATGCCCAAATCATTGATAAAAATCGAATGGCACGAGCCAATCGATATGTCTAGGTCCTCAGCAACTTCTCTAATGGTGATTCGACGATTGGCCAATACCATTTTCTCCACTTCATTAATTTTTTCGTCTGTTGTTGAAGTGCTCGGGCGTCCGGCACGCTCTTCGTCGTTCACATCTTCTCGGCCTTCTGAGAACATTTTGTACCACCGATAAACGTTGCTTCGGTCCAAGGTAGCTTCTCCGTATGCCACAGTCAACATTCGGAATGCATCCGCGCACTTAATTTCGTTTTTCACACAAAATTTGATACACGTTCTTTGATCCATTTTTTTGAATGGGTAAAAATCGAAGACGATCCAAAACACGTGCAAGCAAAGCAGCTGTCAACAATTAAGTGAACATTCAAAATGGCCGAGGTTGTCGGCATAAGTGAGAGACATGAGTACCAACATAACGCCACAAAAAAATTGAAATTCGAATATACGTAACCCGCGAAAATTCAAAATTCGCGATACTTTTTGAACACACCTCGTATATTGCATCTATGGTTTCTTTGATATATTTGGATGCAGATGCTACCAAACATGACCTACAATTATCAATATTATAATTAACTGTATTACTTACAGGTCGTCTACTTAAAGCATTCCAAATAGAGTTCAACTGGTATCAGCTAGCGTCGTGGGTAAATTTGACGGAGCAGTGGCCTTTCCGTACCTCTTGGATTATTTACCACCACGAGACGTATGAGGAGCACATCGATGATACTACATCTCTTAAGCATATATTCGAAAAGTAAACATTTTTATATTTTACTGTTTATTATTTTGTTTGTATCTATTTACAATCTATTTTACGACACATTACTTATATATTTATCAACAAAACAATATTTAACACCCGTTTTTTATATAACATTAGAGTCTATATATTAAGAAAATTATATATGTAAATTTATAATTTTTTTTACAGGGTAAAACCTCTAATTGGCGGTCTCCGCGAGGCCAGCACGCTGATGGAGCTGGACCGAGACGAACGCAAGCTCGAAGTGTTCCTGAGCTTCCACCGCGCGACGCTCACCGCCGCCGACCTCAAGATATTTTTACCCTTCACCATCAATCTAGATCCGTATATTAAGAAGGTTATTAAAGGTAATGCAACACTGTAGAGCATTGCTCATGTATGTTGTTGATATATGTAAATATTTAAAAAAAATCTGAAAAAAAATTTTCTCAAACTTCCGAAGTCATTTTATTTGCTTTTTTTAATAGAAGAGCAAGTACAATCAGGCGTAGAGGAGGAAATAGTAGCGAGTGGCTCCACGCCCTGGCCGCAGACGTCCAGGCAGCCGCATACTAAAACATTCCACAAGAAAACGGTAAGTAATAGTAAATTTAAATAATAGTATTGTTTAAAAAAATACGTATATAAAATATCCTTCATGAGTTTTGATATGATATTAAATAATGAGAGTTAACTGTTAATATTATTTTGAAATCAACGTTTACAGACAAAACCTTTAACCAGCCTAGTGCCGCCGGCATCAAACACAATGACGTCACAAACGGTGTTGACGGCCTGGAACACCGTCCGCGCCCGCTCTCGCGCCCGCTCCCGCACTCGCGCACGCGCACGCGCACGCGCCGCTAGAGCACGCGTCAGCGCTGCCCGTCGTTGCAGCCAACCCTGTCGTACTTCTCAGAACCGCTTTCCCTGGACTGGTACGTTATAGATGAAATTATTTGGAGAATACACTATCGGCAAAAAACCTTTGCCTTTGATCATAATATCATTTATAATGCGGCGAAATGTAGTCATGACTCAAATGCTCCGGTTCCGTTGCAACCACAGCACAAATTATAGCAAAACTTAAATATCACATTGTTTATTGCACTCGGTATATTTGTAACCAAGAGAAGTACAATTGCGTACAGGACCGTCGTGGTGCGATGCTTCCGAGATACGCGACGGTTTGTGGGTTCGATTCCCACTCAAAGCGCGACGTAGAATTCGGCTACTCTTCACGTAATACGAGGTATTACCCGTTTCCTGTGTTTACACTTCAGGGCGACGTCGCGGGGCTGCGCCTGTCGTCGCTGAGCGTGGAGCGCGTGTGCGTGCTGGTGCGCGCGGCGCTGGGCGCGGGCGGCGGCGCGGCGGCGGCGGCGGCGGCGGCGGCGCTGCAGGCGCACCGCGTGTGCGGCCTCGTGCTGGCCGTGTGCCGCCTCGGCGACCTCAAGCCGGTGACGCGTTCAATTAATCAATTCTCTTGAAATAGAAAAGCAGACACTAACTAATGTGATTAGTTAACTTAATGTAATAATAAAGTAATTTAATTGTTATCATTTTCCATTCCAGATATTAGATTTGCCATTTGGCGATTGGGAACTGTTTCAAATGCTCATATTGAATTTACGCGAGCTGGAGGCGAACGTGCCGTTGAATGTTCCCGCCCTTACCGGTATGTATTCAAATAATTTGGTAATATAATAAAGTAAACACCCCCGTATTTATTTTTCATTTTTCATAACTCCATTTACAGTAATAACAGATAAAGGGAGCGAGTCGGAAACAGACACCGTGAAGCCGAGGTCTGGAATTGAGCACCAGAGATCACGTCCGTCAAATGTTGAAAAGCAGGTAAGGAGAAATAAATATTTATAACTCAAATGTTAATAAATCTTCTATATACGCCAGGCGGTCCAAGACTCGACCTTTAGCAGCCACCGTGTCCATTTCTTCCACCGCTCTTCGATGCCGAGCAGCACTTGTTTCTCCCCACACGCATATATTGTAAAGATCATTCAAGAACAGTATAGTCCTTAAAAACATAGATTAAGATTCAATCTCAATCATCCAATCTGGAAACTAATTGAACAACCCAGCGATTATTGTATTAAATGTTCAATATTATAACGAGATTAGGTTTTTGTATAGAACGAACATAAAGTCCTCGCCAGGTAGATAGGTGTACATAAAATGGGAATGTTGGCATTATTTTCACAACAATGTACAATAATAATGTTGTGACGTACTTTTTAAACATAAGTATGCTTATTTTACTTTTATTTATTTAATATATATTTCTTCGTTTTTTCTAAAACGAATATTGTCTTTCAATGCTTTATTTTTTATTGCAGCCGTTTGCGGAATACCAGGTGAAATGTTTTAATAATAAAATACCACCAACATGATATCGTCCATTAGTTAAATTGCACTTAGTTCTCAATTCATTGTTTATTGTTTTATTAGTAGTAGTTTATATTGAATTATATTAATCAATTGGGTATGGGAAGATTTAGAGTAACTTAAATTGTGTGATGTAACCATAGTGTTTGCTCGAAAAGTGATAGTCTTATACTTGTGTTAATTGGAAAGTTTTAATTGCACATCTTTAATAAGTATTTCAATTTATAATTTTATATATAGAATGTGACATCGAGCTATATGACAAATAAAAATAGAACAACTTGCTCACTTCACGAGTAGTTCAACTGAATATTAAGAACGTGCGCATGTACCACCCGGTTACATATGGCATGCTAGTTTGTTAACTGATTTGTACTAGTGATTATTTTTAATTTATATATATTTCTTTAACTAGGTGACGTTGGAGGAGCAGATGATATGCGGAGCGCTACAGACGCTCAACGAGGAGGCTCTGGAAGACGTGTTACAATCGGAGCCCCCCGCGCCCCCCGCGCCCTCCACCAACCCGCCCCCAGGTGAGGCCCTGCGCACCATCCGCGAGACGCTCCCGGCGCCCCCCGCACCCCCCGCGGCCCCCGCCTCGCCCTCGCTCAGCGACACCGAGGGGGAGGGGCAGGGGGAGGGGGACGGAGAGCGGGAGCGCCGCCCCGAACACGTCATCGTCAACTTTTCCGATGACGTGTTCCTGTAATATTAGCAACAGTCGCAAACCAAACGAATAATAATGAAAGAATCAACAGATTTTCTAACTTTTTAAATTGTAGTGTAATCGAGTATTTGACTATCTCATTTTTATTTTTTATGAAATGATTTATTTTAAGCAAATTAATATATCGATTTTATTATTTTCTTATTATTTTCAAATAGTCAAATACTTTTACCAGTTTATATCACAATAGTGTCATTTATAACTAAATTTTTAAGTCTTCTGGCAAAGAAGCACTTTACACGAAGTGTTAGTTTAGAGCTTTATGCTATAATAGCATGCTTTCATAACGAAATGTCTCAATAAGCTTTTCCACAAATGTACATAAAATGTACTTTACGCTTGTAAACTATTTAAATTGCACTGTTGGGTCTGCCATGTGTCAGATACTTAATTGAGATTAATTATTAAAATTTATGGTTGTTTGTATAAAATATTTAAATTAAAGCAAAGTGATAAATCGGAGACTTATATTAAAGATCTCAATCTGCCATTGTAGATACGCATATCTCATGTCATAATTATTAGTTAACTTGGCCTTATAATTTGCATTAAATTATTCCTTTATTTTAAGCACTTATATATTTTAAATGTACTTACGACATTGAAAACTGTATCCTTGATAGCAAAGTTGCACCATTATATATAGTTTACGCGTATAAATGTTTTGCTGCAACTTTTTGTATTAATAGTAACAACGGTAACACTCCTAGTGTTACGCTTTCAATTGACACGTTGATTATATTGGTACTTATTATTTTTTAATATCTTCTTTATACATAACTGTAACGGCCATATATGGAGGCTAGTGTTTCAACATAATTGAATTGTTAGTCATTCCTTATGTTTCGCAATAATTTAGGCTGTAATAAATTTAAGAATATTTATTTTGGCTGTGCCCTGAGCCGGTTGTGATAAACACATGTCAGTAATTATAAGGATCTATTTGTGCCATTACACATTTTGATGTTCACAACGTTTTACTGTGAGTTTTATCTTTACTATTCAAATTATGGAAACCCGTATTGTGTATTTCACTGTTCCTGTTGTACAATTTTGTAGACGTATTATACAAGAAAATCCTATAAATTGTTAAGTAATCAGTAATGATTGTTTCATATGTATCCAATTATAAAAAAAAATAAATAAGGCTGTCTTAGTAATAATTGTCGTATTATCGTAGTCTATCTTTATGCCTTTGTACTTAGTAGTATACGATTCGAGATCTGCCAGATCAGATAGAAGCGTACATATCGAAAAAGATATTAGCTCTCCCACCTTATAGAATTCCATTTATCATTCCGTAGATAGAATATTTTTTCGAAATGAAGTTACAAATAAACGTTTTAAACAGAAAACTCGTTTTATTTCTCACGCCTCGCGCACGAGCCCGGGCGCCCCGCCGCCTCGCCGCCGCCTCATCGCCGCCTTGCTTTCAGACGAGAGCCGCGCGCCCGTCGTCAGCTTCAGCGTGGAGAGCGACCGCGACGCGCCCATCTCGTTCGTGGCGCGACCGCGGGCGCCGCGCGCGACCCGCCCCGCCGCCCGCCCCTCCTCTCTGCGCCTCGCCGACGACGCCTGCGCACGACGCGCGCCTCGCCGCGCGCTCCCTCTCCGCGGAGGGCGCCTCGCGCCTGCCCGCGTCGCCGCCGCACTCGCCCGTGCTGGACCTCAAGCCGCGCGGGCTGCGCCGCACGGCCGACGCGCTGCGCCACGTGGGCTCCGCCGAGCGCCTCGCCTGGCTCAGGGACCGTCTGGCGCCGCGCGCGCCCTCCCCGCGCGACGACGAGAGCGCGCCGCTGGTGGGCGCGCGGCCGAGCCCGCCCGACGGCACCGCCAGCACGGAGGTGTCGCCGCGCTCCGACCCGTCGGGCGGCAGCGCCGATCTCGACCTGCTGCCGGAAGGCAAGGACGCGGAGCCCTACAGCATGCGGCTGCTGACCCACGGCGTCTGCGACGGGCTGCGCTCGCTGTGGCGGCAGGACGCGCTCGACTGCGACCCGCCCTGGCACGAGCCCGACTCCGCTGTGTGAGGGCCAGGGCTGCTGCAGCAGATTGTATAGCAGTAGCCACGCTATGGAGCCGGACCGCTGAGCACGAAGGCGCAGGATCATCACCGTCGACGCGAACCTGCTATGAGTACTTAATGAATCCTGCCGTGATAACAAACAGTGACCATATTGTACTTAATTTTTCTTTATATTGAAAATACCGGAGCTTACTGTTTACCTACTGCAAATAGTAACCGTTGCAATATAGCGAGATGCATTCATTAGTCACACTGGTAATTTTCATTGCTGCATTAAACAAACGTTACACCTATGTAGTTAAAATAAAAGCAGTCCAATGTTCACATTCAATATTTTTATTAATCATCCTGCACAATAATACTGTATTGAGCTCATACATTTCTTAAGCTGTCCTGTTTGAAAATAAAATGTTTCACGAGAGCTTATAGAAATTAGTGCATTGACGTACATGTGCTATATGTCTTACTTTTGAAGTTTTATCAAGATTTACCTTGAAGATTTGCTTGGGAATGCAAATAAAATAAAATTTATATCACATTAATTGTTTAATGTACATAATAATACCAACAATAAGTATATATTAGAGAACATAAACTAAATATAAGAGCAAATTTACTACATTTCTACTTTATGGAAATTAAACCTACAACTAAAATGTTTCAAACAGATTGGCCCATACTTGTCACACAAAACTGTTACACTTCATAATTCCCTGTATTCTAAATTAATTAGCCTTTAATAATACACATTAAGCAAGAAGTTTCCTTCATAATTCGATTCATAAATATTTTTATATTGCACTCAAATGTTAGTTACTAAAACAATATTTGGAGCAAATATGGTTTCACTCAGATTTCCATAATACCAAATACCGCGTCAAGATGGAATTTTTACATATTGTATATGTAAAGATCCAAAATAAAATAAATAATTATTACAAACATACTCATATATCTCTTCAAACCTAGCAAGCAATCACCAGACAAGTTGTCAACACTTCAACAATCTTCCTGTTTTTAATTACTAAGTCATAAATATGGCAATATTTATAATTAAAGTAAATAAATAAGCTTTCAAATGTAATCTCGATTTTATTTATGAATTAGTTAAGTGTTTGAGATAATGCCAAAGCAATAAAATAAATATTAAGCTAAAGTCTACTACTAGTTACACATTTTGACGGAAATTCTAAATAAGTACTGCCAAAGTAAATAGCCGATAACGATAAAAATTATTGCTAAAAACGAACATATATTGAGAGCATTTATATAGTAATAATATTTGGCTGTCTGTACAACATAAAGTCAACTACAAGATATTAAATAAAATTTCAATAATAAAACAGAAGAACCGTAAACTATTATAAAGATAAAGAGTTATTAAATACCGATAAAAATAATCTACACTTATAATATATAACAATTACTATCAAGTATCACACTTCAAATGACTTGTATTTTGCTAATACTAGTGATGGTCTCGTCTTCTATGAGCTTGTCGGGGGGATCGGCCGCGTCTCTCGCTCTGTTGTCGGACACGGGCTCGAGGTCGACGTCGTCTTCCTCGACCTCCGCGACCTCAGCGACCTCGGCATCCTCGTCGGGGTCACCGGGGTCGTGGGGGTTATCAGGGTCGTCAGGGGCTGCAGGTAGGGCAGGGGCGGGCGTGGTCAGCGCGCTCCACCAGCCGGAAAGAGCGCCGCGCGCGTGCGACAGTGCGCCGCCCACGGCCCGGGACGTGCTCGCGACCGCCCGCCCTGTACTCGCCACCGCTGCTGAAACCTTGCGTCCACCCTCCGTCGTCGACATCGTGCTGACGAATTAATTCACTTATATTACTAAATATTATCATAATAGATTAATATATACATATATAGAAACCTAAAAATAATATTATATAATTTTACAATTTTTTATAGTATGTATTATGTATTAAACACGATAAACTTACTGTGCCAATTTTAGCTTCATATCAGCCACAGACAATTGACCAGAAAAAGGATGCATGGGTATAAGATTCAAAAAAGCCTCAATGTCTGCATTATTTGAGGACTTTAACCATTTATCATAGGCTGGTGTTGATTTGAATGCCAACATAAATTGAGAATTATATGATTCTAATTCACGGCTTCCATCTATAACAATTTAAATATTATATTTTTATAATTATAAAAGTCACATAAACTTTACTTTTAAATCAATAATCAGGTTATAAACTCCAATCTTAATTTATATTGAAATTGAAGTAAACATTTACCCCTTTAATGGGATATAAATATAAGAAATAAATTAATATGTTAACAAAAGTACCTGCTAATAAAGAGGTCCTCAATAAATAGATTAAGTAGCTAGCAAATTGGTCCCTTATCCAGGTGTCACCTTGTGAGGATGCATGGCGCACCACAGTGATCAGCAAACCTAAGGTCCTCTGTACTAAGAGTCAGCTGCCTCCTAAGTATTAAGTCTGCTGTCTCTATTCTCATTTCATTAAGTTCCACTAATACATCAAATAACTGCCTTTTTTGTTTAAAAAGTACATTAGAAGCTCCAACAACAAATCCTTTAACAGCTGCATCAGAGAGAAGATCTAAATATTGCAGAGACAAATATGGCAAACATAGATAACCATCTTCAAACAGTGGTAATGGAAATCCACATTCAGTTTGATCAATTTGACCAATCAAATTGTAAAGTCCATCAACACTCATATCTCTTGCCATAGTAGGGCTTTGCTGGGCCTCTGGTATGGACTTCTGTGCTTTATATTTTTCGCCAATGCTGTGGCATTTCTCTCTACCAGTGGAGAGCTCTTGCCTGTCAACTACATCTGACAAGATAGATTCATCAAAGCTTTGCCTGCTTACTCTGTCTTTTTCATCCATCATATTGCCACTTTCCTTAGGAGACAGTTCCTCATCTAACTGATTTGTTTCATGAATTAATTTTATATTATTATCACAAACATCTACTCTTTCTAAAGAAAGTACAGGTATAGGTGATAGAGGCCTGGAAAGGCTGAAAAAGATATAACATGTAAGATATGTTAGTATATTTATGAAACATATTTATACCCTATTTAGGAAGCTTTCATAAATGTAAAAGGGTATGTATTTTCTTATTAAAACTTTATTTCTCACAAAAACAAAATAATTTTTAAACAATAATAAAAATTTGGGAGTACTATGTGTACACTTTTTTTTCTAGAAATAAAACAGACTGCATTTAAATTTTTATCTTTTTTGTCTTTATTTTGTATGTGCATAATAGGTTATGTATATTTGAGCTTAATTTGTTTTTACATTGGCTCAACAGTATACCTATCACAAAATGAATATCACTATTAAAAGAAATAAGGTTAAAAATGTACTCTTAAAAATTTGAGAGAGTTTTTTAGATATTGTCTCAAGTCCAAATGTATAGAAGTTAGTACAGGAATTTAATCATGTGTTTATGTGAATTAGTTTAAATAAATTTATCAAAAAAAAAGATGTTCAAGATAATTACAATCAAAATAGTCATTTTAAATTAGCACTGGGTAAATAACTTACACAACATTTGCAGATTGTGATAATCCATATTCTAGACAGCGTGGTAAAAGTGAAATAAGAGTTAACAGTGTTCCGGAGAGGGCACCAACAGGAGAACCATATATAAGAACTTTCCTTCTTAATAACAAAAGTTTAAATAATAACAAAGCCTTGTGTTTCCAATTTTCGACAAGTTTTGTAATTGATAAGCCTAAAAAGAATAATTATTTAATTATACTGATCATAGAGCACTCAAATAAGAATCTGATATTTCTATATTTACCTTCAAGAGCTTGGTCTATTTGTACAGGACAACTATTTAGATGATTGAAAGCATCTTCTAAAAGCTTAGTTTGAGAAAAATCACCCTGTAGAAACCATGCCCTGACAACTAATTCCATTTTCACAGCAAGCCTTCCAAAAAGTGGAACACGACATATAATGCAGACACTCTTTTGTACAGAACTGCGAGTCATATCTTCGGTTTTTTGAACCACTTGCTACAATGAAGTAATAAAAATAATTTTTCGTAACATTATATATATATATATATATATATATATATATATATATATATATATATATATATATATATATATATATATATATATATATATATATATACACATATATATGTATGTATATATATATATACATATATATATATATATACACATATATATGTATGTGTATATATATATATATATATATATATATATATATATATATATATATATATATAAGAGTAGAATAATTCTCTTACCTCTACAGGAATTTGACGAAAACATGATATTCCATAAACTGTATGGGGAGGGTCAGTCAAACTAGGCAAATTAAAAAATATCGTATCTGAAAGATAATTATGGGATCCATCTGGTAATGCTAGAGCTGGAAGATAACGCCAGGCCGCTGGTAATTCTGACGGACGACCCGGTACCAATTCAGGATAACAATGTTCCACCTAACAATTACCAATAAATATGTCAATAATATACTTTTAAATGTAATAGCAAAATGGATTAATGTTTAATTTAAGCTACCAAAACGTGTATTGATTTAAGAAATGTAATGACGCCTACCTGACAACCTTTCTTATGATGAAAGCCTACTACTATTATATTTAAAACTGGCTCGTTGATAAACGACATTTTATCTTTAAAAAACTTTTTTCCAAAAAATAGAATTCATATTCTTAATATTTTGTTAAAATCAAATAAATATTAGCCCACTACATCACAATTTGGATTTGAGATTGACATTTAAGAAGACAAAAGCACAGACAATATAAAACTCCGCTCATAAGTTTCTACAATTGCCATTCAATAAATGTACGGCTTTTTTCTGCACTGTGTACTTTTGTATTACTGATAACTCAGTTAATTATATGATAGACAAAGTGTAATCACATTTTAGGTAAAAATCAAACCACCAAAACAAATCTGACCGCATAAAAATCTAAAAAAGCAAAAGATAGCCCAGTGGCTGCTTGAAGAGTTTTGCTGAATAATGTCACCGTTGAAATAATTTTTATAATTGAAATCATGTATTTCTACTATAGAACAATAACCATAAACAGCTCTCTCCTTTTTGGTTTGTTTTTAGTTAATTTGTACTGTAATATATTTTATTTTATCCTTTTAACTTTATACGATTTATAAAACTGCTAGGACCGTCCTGGCGCAGAGGCAAGTGTCTGCCTGTAAACACGACGGTTTGAGGGTTCGATTCCCACTCGAGGTAGATGGATTATTCTATTTCCATTTTCTTCGCTCTGGAAACTAGGCAAAACGCGGCGTTGAGTTCCGCCACTCAACACGCAATGCCTCGAAAAAGGCGGAAGGTCACGGAGTGTCTAAACACTAGGTTCATATGGTTCCTGCAGTTCCGTCTGCCTACCCTGTAATATGCGGGACTAAGCGTGAAGCTATAAAAGAACTGCTTATTATCGTTTATATTATTATATAATATTTCGAATCAATATGACATGAGTATAAGAGGACAATTTCTTTATAGCTTTACGCTATATCTTATGTAAAACAGTTTCCTAACATTAAAACATCCTGTTCTCAGTTTTCCATTTTTCAAGACATTATACATATGTTGAGTGTGCTAGGGAAAAAAAAAATAAAATAATTGATTATCCATAAGTAGGAGTCAAGCTCACAACTATCACGATTACAATCAGATCCTTCTCGACGGCTCCTAAACTAAATTTATGCCTAAACATATGAAATGATCGAAGAAACTGTACAATCGTTTATCTTTCAATAATATGCTTCAAATTTCCCACATGATAGTAAGACAATTTTTATCTTATTCATTTTGTAATTAAATCTTTATCAGCGCTTTGCATAAATACCTTTACAACGCTCGAAGTACAAAGGTACATAAGGTACAAGAGGTACCTCGTGCAATTTGGTAAAAATTCATGACCGAAATATATAAAAATCAATATAATAAAAAATATGAGAGTGAAATTTATCACATTCATTTTATACTACATATTTCTTATAACTATATTATTTAAAATTAATTTTGTTGACATCAAAATATAGACATTATTTGTTATCTGTATCGTGTACATTCCATAGTATTTTAACCTTCTATCATCTATGACCTGTTTTCTTTTGTGTGCATCTGTGCTATCGCTGCAAATTTTGATTTGCATTTTGCACTTTTTATTACCTATTAGCTAAACAAAAAGACGTTTATTTTTGTTGTGATAATAGTGTTATATTAACATTTTTCTTATTAATAGAGCAATGACATTCAAATTAGTTCATATAGATGTCTATTTATAGTGTCGATTCGAAAACTATTTTTGTTTACAATAAAATTTATGCGTCGCCATTTTCGCACTTATTGCAGTGACATTTTATGGGCTCGTGGTTTAAATACAGTAACAAAATTTTATGTGTGAATCGAATTATAACATTTTGCAGTTAGTATAAAATTGTGTATTTAAGTGTTGCACTTTAATTTGGATGTCTTTTCCAAAAAAGGTTAGTGTTATCGCTTTACTTATATTAGAACTATCTTATTGACATGCCTATATATTTTGCGGTCCATAGTCTATCTATTCATTTGTAAAGTTTCATAATGATAAAAAAAATAACGCTGGAAAAGTAAGCTATTGTAGCTTCTATATTACTTAGAAATTCTGGTTTACTTTACTTTAATTCTAATTATGCTTATTTGAATTCATAAAATTTTCGTTCTAGTAATTTTCTCAATAGTCCACGTAGATACCATTTTTATATAAAAAAAACTCCTGAAGCTATTCCAATTGACATTTTGTACAACTTATAATTGATACGATTATAATTTCAAACATAAAAATAATACAATATGAATTATATTAATAGGTAAATGTAATGATGAAATCTCCTACTTTCATATATGTAACATTTTATTATCAACTTTGCCTAACAATCTATAGTATAATTATGTATTTGTAATTCTACACCAAAACTTTTCTTGAAAAGTAGTATTGTAATATTTTTTAGTCGTACTCTTTTTATCAATATATTTTAAAAGTTGAGATCAAAATCATACAATGTTAATGAATATAAATTTATTGAGATTTTTTAAAAATTTTTTTAAAATTTATAGAGTCATTAATAATCTTCTTCTTGCAGGCTTCAATGGATAACACATTAGATCCATCGGCATGACTGAGAAGGTGCTATACCCAGGTAAAGATATATTTTTATTTTTATAATTCTTAAAAATTTTACTGTTTATAGGTACCTTTATATTTTTTTTATTCCAATGAATAATCTGTGCTGGAATCATCCAGTTAATAATTAAAGGAGTCCTTTAAAAAAAATAATTCAATTAAAAAAATCATGATCTAACATTAGCCAAGAGGACAATAATTAGTATTCTTATACAATTATTCTTATATAATTACTAAGTAACGGAGTGTCTTAACACTAGGTTCATATGGTTCCTGCAGTTCCCTCTGCCTACCCTGCCATGTACGGGATAAAGCGTGAAGCTTATACAATCTCTATTTAATACTGAAGCTGAAGCTTTATATGGTTTATGATGAATTTCAAAATATATTTTTTGCCACTGTAAATGTCTATAACTTTGTTGTCTTTTACTTTCTTTTTTACTATTTTTAATTTTATATATATATATATACATATACATATATACATATATATACATATATATACATATATATACATATATATACATATATATACATATATATACATATATACATATATATACATATATATATATATATATATATATATATATATATATATATATATATATATATATATATATATATATATATATATATATATATATATATATATATATATATATATATATATATATATATATATATATATATATTCTGTACTTCCTTATATACTACAAAAAAATGTGCATTCACATCTCAAATTTGTAGAAGCTAACATAATCTACTATTATTATATCAATTATAATTTTGTCATTTATATACAAATACACAAATACGATTAGTTGAGGCTTTGTAATATAAAACTACAAACAATCGTAGTATAATGTATAAGCCCCCTAATACTATATCACGTGATCCCAGCGTCATGGATCGTCCGAGTCGTCACCCGAATCAATAAAGATTCTAGATTGTTCCAACTTCCAACCCGACTATTGATCTATAGTCTCCTCTCTTTAGAATAACTTTAAGTGCAAATTTGTAATCGTGCCGCTAGCGCTAAATTTTCTTGACATTGTGATAATTTTACCTTTTATGTGTAACTCATCTAAATCAAATGTAGGATGGGATGGATACACCCCTTGGTAATTGGTGACATACTACAAATAATTATGAATATAAATGTTATCAGGTAGACTTATGATAGTAGTGAATTATATACCGTAAACGGTCAGCGTTTAATATCATCGTTCCAAGAATGTCAACGGCCATATTCAAATACGTTTTAATTTAAAAATAATCCAAATTTTTCGTCATCGAGTAGATATAGAAAAATACGGCCCTGTGAATCATACATATCTGTTTTGACTAAAATTTTATAAATTCTACTAAGTAGACGAGGGAATAAATACTCATCTATTAATATTTGTACTTATTAAACTATTATAGTATATGTCAGTCTACAGTCTGTATATAGTGTGCATAATTTTATCTGTTATAGTTTCTAGCATAACGATGAGAGGCAAAGTGACCTTCAACATTTGATACCAAACCGAGATGAAAACATGTTGCACTTTTATTTATTTTTTTCGCCTTGAAAACAATTTATGTTAATTATAAGAACGTTGTATGCCTTATATAATTTTATTAAAAAGTTCCAAATGTCTTTCAATAAAATTTTGTAACGTGTAGTCAAAAGGCTGACGTGATAATGTCAATCAAAAAGTATAGTACTAAATTGTCGTTTTCTTCCTCTGGCATGCAAAAAAGATAGCGCATCATTTAGCTGTAAGAGAATACATTTTTTTGTTTTCATATTGAATGATTCAAAATTATTATATAAGTATGGTAATATTATACAAAAATCAACAGAACTAATAGTTCATATATAGCTTATAAAACTTGATATGACTTTAGTCCTATAACTGCAATAATACTATTAATGACTAAATTCAATATTTATGAATATGATAAATTTAATTACATTTTCAATTTTTTAATTTTACTAAATAAACATATGGCTCATGTATGAATGCCCTGATTTTATATTAGTGATATTAGTTACAAAATTTTTACATTTATACGGCGTCAGTTATGGAAACTTACTCAGTACTCGGTTATAAAGCTACCACTACATTTGTCCTCACTTTACTACATAGACATACATATATATTTCCACACACATGCATGCCACGCATGATCACGTGAGAAGTGTGAGAGATTTAAGCCGTGAAACAAGCGCTTATATACCGGTCTTGTTTACTCTGATGTGGTGCATGTGCATTAGTTGGCGCATCACAGTTGAACCTTTACATAGAGCGCGACTCGCGGGAACCGTGGAAGTATGTAAAACGGGCATATAAGCCTTGGATCGATGCCGGGTACCGACACCCACAGACTCGTACTCAATTCTCTGTCTATGTGTCACCATTACTTTTCTAATCCCGGCAATACCTTATATTTTATATAAAATTTTAAATTATTCGGTTGTTAACCGCTAACTTAACTGCTTTTGTAAGTACCTTATTAAGTTTGATTTTATTAAGTTAGATATAAGCAAACGTTTATTCATTGTTAATATTTTTTATTTATATTATAATTTGTGTTTTTTCCGTTTTTATTCTTGTTTGCAAATATTAATTGAAAGTGAATGGCATTTAGAACTATAGTAAAAATATTTTTAAAAATTAAAATCTTACTTGAAATGTTTGGACAGGTAGATTTCTTAATAAACGGCACATTAATTGTTTAAATCATATTTAATTTTTTTCCTATAAATAATATTGAGGTTGCTTATATGAATAACATGATTATATAAAAGATCAGATAGGTCTATTTATTCTGCCAAAGAAAATCTTTATTCTTTGCAATCAAATACGGCACATGCGCACCCCTGTGACCTTGACGTTCAGTGACAATTCAGGGGAAGAGTGTACGGATTGGTGTACATAATAATATAAGGGAACGCAATAAACACTTATTACCATTATATAACAAATGGTTAGCTCTTGGTACTCCTTAAATCAAGTTTGGAGACGTGAAAGTTGTACGCTATATTTTTAATAGGTTACATAAAGCTTAAACCATACGCAAAATATTTTACATGGACTATCGATTTCTGAGTTCCGATATTGTTCCGACTGCTTATTAAGAACTAATGACGCATTGCACCAAAGATATTTCACTGCAGCTGGATAGTTATATATTTATTTACATTTACGTATAGTGAAATAATAGTTCTAAGTCTAACACATAATAGGGCCACTGAACTGGGCTGGGTGCCGCTCTACAAGCACGAGTGAAACCCGGCCCGCTCGAGGTCATTGAACCGTTCATTTTGCTGCATCCGTTGCAAATACTCTTATGCACATTTCTATTACCTGCCACACCAACCTTCTGTCGACTGAATAAAACAGTTTTCGTTGCTCAGCCAAGTGAAAAAATTATAGACGCATAAAGTATTGACTTACCGTAGAAAGTAGCAGACAAAATTGTACTCGATGTTGAAGAAAACATTTGGCAATAAACATTCATATTATATCCGCAGAACAATTTTTGGAGACGTGATTTTATTGTCCATATAATGTCGGTGAAAAGTAAAGCACGACATTTACTAAATCTAGTTATTATTTTTTACAAATTCTTTTTATAATAAATACTAAAATTAGTATGTATATATATATATATGACTCTCTGACTACCCCGCTAGGGATAGAGCGTGAAGCTATGTATGTATGTATGTATGTATATATATATATATATATATATATATATATATATATATATATATATATATATATATATATATATATATATATATATATATATATATATATATATATATAAGTATAATATGCATGCATTTTATGAACATATACTTTCCCTTATAAACACTGTATTAATATGGTTTTCACTAACAGATATTAATGAAAACCACGTTAAAACCAGATTATGGGAAGCAACTCTGCTCTAATTGTATTAGTTACAAATAAACATCAATAATAAATAGTATATGTACAAATAGATATGTACCATTCGACGTTGAGTATTACTTTTAGAAAAGAAAAGTGAATTCTGTAAAATCAAATTACAGAGACAAAAGTTTGTATTAAATAGAATATTGAATTACGATGCGACTATAGTACGCTTAAATCTATAAAATATCCACAGCTTCTAGTCCTATTTTGCAATTCTGTATCAATTACAGATTATTATTAATAAAATATTTTATAAGAATTATAATTCATCAGACGAAAAAATTCGGAAACTTGTTATTGGCAGATGCGGTCATCGGTTAACCCATGCGTAATAAAAATAAAATTAATAAATAAATACTACTTATACTTACATGTTAAAAATATGACCAATTGTGATAACAGTGGTTTTAAAAACTTTAAATCTTTAACATATCTTAAATTAAATATCTTAAAATAAGTGATGAACGAAAGTAACAATTAATTTTGAATACCTATTAAACAAGATACCACTTTGCATAATTTGTCTGGTTATGGCTGTAGTGAATTTTTATTATTATCATGTTTTTGTGACACTTAAAACATATCGTTTGACATAAAAATCGTTAAAATCAACCCAACCAGGCAACCCAAGACGGGGATAAGCGTATCTATAACTCAACAGAAATAGAGACATACATAAACTAATAGACACAGCTGGGTAGTTTTAGCCTGTATGAGATTAACGTGTCATGATAATTTTTTACTATTGTGTACAAAATACACAAAAAAATACAAAAATTTAGAGTTCTAGATTCTTTACAATAATGCATTTCGAGTCCTTAGGGATTAAGGTTACGTTCCTACTTTCTGCGGTTTTCGCCGACGCAAAGCTTATCGACCGGAACAGTCGAATAGCAATTTACAAGTAAACCCTTTGTACTACGTAAACCACCCGATCTTAAATTATTGTCGAGTCATGCCAACATTTATTTATCCATTTCTTAATTATTTCTTTATATTTCGTTAAAAAATGTTGTCTATCTGTACATAACGTAGAGCAGAGGGTAATGATAATAAAGTAGAATTATTGATTAGAACTAAACTGAATAGTGCTGCCTTCAGCACTATTCAGTTTAAACAGTTTCAATTTGATAATAAGCTTGATCACTAAATTGACATTCGTTACGATAGCTCTGGTTTGTTGGCAGTTGGCATTCGTCCACAGGAACAGGTTTCACAATGCAATGTGTTTAGTTGGTTCTTAAGGTTAAATGTGTGGATAAAAACACGCATGCAAATAATTGTCTGGCTTGGATAAATATTTTTACCTTTATTATTTATTGTAATAGATTGATACTTGAGGATTAAAGTTACACCTCTGATAAGTAAGTAGGGAAAGAAAAAATCTTTTAGTGTCTACTCCGGGAGAAGGGGAAACAGTGGGTGTAAGGGGTGCGGTCGATGGTAGGAGTTGTTATATAGTGACGCGATCACGTGTACATTTTGCAGCCTGTATTGATCCTGTCGTCTTTTTCTTGTTAAATGCGGTAACACTGCGTGATTTCCTACAATTTCAAGTCCCTGTTGATTTCTAGCTTAGTATTTCATTTCATTCTTGGAGTAATTTTTTAATATTATTATTGGTTAATGCTGAAAGCTTAAAATATTTTATAAAGTAAAACACGATATTGTAGATTGGTTTAAATATAAATAAAGTTTATAAAAGAGAATAAATCAGGTGTACGCCACCGAAGCTGTCCCAAGCGAATTGCTGCTGTCGTGACACCGCTAAACTGTGGTGCTCTTTGGGTGCTTGCCATTATATCCTCATTTTATTTTATTTTTGTTAAGTGAACCTATATTGGTAGTGGGCGATAGCTTTTAATAAATTACTTTGTTATGATTTTTTTTAAATATTGTACTTTGTTATATTTCAACTTTTTGCAACTAAATTAGGATCTTTGCAAAAGAATTTCCAGATTTTTAATATAGGCTTTCCTAGAAAATACTTTGTTTATAATATTTTTTGTGAAAACACATAAAATGTTTATTTTTCATTAAAAATAAAGAACATTACATGTTATTGAGAATTACGGCGAACGGTCGGCAAAAGTTAGACAAGAGACTGAAAAGAGGCGTGTAAGTGTAGTGAAGTAGAACGAGATGCGAGATTTGTATGCGTGCGCTCTATTTTGGTCGCGGTGGCACACTCGACGGCTAATCGGCGCGTCACGTGGCCATCGCCGGAAGGATGGGGGGTGAGGCCTCGCGGGACGCGGCCGGGGCGTCGGAATGCAGTCACCACCGCTCGATGCACAGCTCGCCGATTGATCGCTCAACAGCTTACCACTAAACCATTACACGCGTTCTCCACCGACGTCTATGTCCTTCACTGGATTACCTATACCTAATTTTGTTATCACCGTGTAATATGATAGTCAGAACTATATTTAAATTACATAGACATATACAAATGGGGTCGCATGAAAGAGTTGCGTCTTTTTTGCGTCATTTCTTTGTACTACATACATTTTCCATGTATTTATTATATATATTTGTCTTCTAAGTTGATAATAACTTCAGTATTATACGAAGGTATGTTGGGATGAGATTTTGAAGTAGGAACAAGTAATTGCACCGCGCGGATTGCAGGCAATCACCCCCGCGCCTCACCCGGCGCTCCGCTCTCGAACACCGTAAGTAAACAGTCTGGTGTTTATCCGCGTCTCGCTCGCACCGACCGCGTCGCGTCGCGCCTCTGAGGTGCACTCGCTGTTCCTATTATTTTCGTGACGGGTATTGCGCCGAAGCCGATTCCCGCATCCTCGCCCCGAGACGCGAGGTCCGGTCTCGCGGTAGAGGCGACGGCGACGGCCGTTCGCATCACGCGCCAGTCCACGCCCGAGGCCGACTGTCGCATCGGTACGCGCCTTACGAAACTTTTGCACTTTACCGGTTCGTCTCCGACAATTAGTGATGAGTTTTGAATTAAGTTCGTGACAAATATTTTGTTGTATATTACATTATTAGTTTTAAAATTGGTGTCAGTGGTTGGATTATGGTACTGGTTTGCCGATGATACTCGTGAATGTGAATGGGGTACAAATCGGGACTAGAAAATGCATTTCAAGGAGTCGTTTGCGATGAGCGATCGTCCGAACGAGCGCAGCCGGCGCAACTCCCGATGCAAGGGTGGGTGTCTACTGTCTATCAGCGGTGACGGTCGAGAATGCTTTGCACTCACTCTCGCGACCCACAACAAGCTTGTTCGTATACAATAAACAGCTGCTTGTTCCTCGAACGCTTTGGTCGCAGGTTGCATTAACTGTAAACAAATATTATATTTGTTTTGCTATAAAAACTGTCAAACGAATATTATGAAATTGTAAATTGTGTGTATAAGCTGTTGTTTCATTAATTTAAATTCAAGTATTGAGAAACCTCTTAGTCCTTGGCTCTAAATCGCTTTCTTTTATTAAAAGTTTTTTGTTATTGGAAAAAGTTTTGTTACCAATCACTTTAGAAACAGACCGTTGTTGAGGTTTTGGTATTAAATATAAAGTTTTTTAAGCTACCAGTTTCACTTTTCGACTCGTAGGTTAAATAAAATATTATGATATTTATAGTGTTTCATATCCTATTTATTACATTATTTATATTTAATACTAAATTTTTATTATTATCGAACACATCATATTTATTAGTATCGAAAAATAGTACAATAAATAATCACAAAAAATAATTAAATACTTGTTTATTTATCGTTATTAGTAAAATATATTTATAAATATACAAACGTTAGTTAGTATTTTATTATTGCTAATTTAGAAATTTTTATTGGTTTGGAATACTTTTTTGTGGTAGAATTTTCATAGACACAAATGGGTCACTTTGCTCTGCTTCATCAAATTATGCATATGCCATTCTTTATTACGTCACCCAATAACTATAAAAAAGCATCCATCTTTTACAAAAATATTTTTACATATTGTTTTGTATTGTTTATTTACGGTTTTATTTGTTTAACATTTAGTACTAATAAAGTAATAAGTAACAATAATTATTTATACATTTTAATATAATTTTGTACTGCGAGGCTGTTTGAAGAACCGTGGCATAGTACGACCAGTGAAAACAGTAACAATTAAATTCTAGTAAAAATAAAGTAATAAGTAGGGAATACCAAAAAAAAAAAAAAGATTTCAACCAAATAATGAAGTAACTAGCAAATAGCTTTGAATATCTCCTATTGTGCTCATGATGATATTATTACAAAAATGAGTTAAAATCTAACCCATATCCAAAACGGCTATACATTCAACTATACTACTAATATACTTTATTTAAAAAAAACGCCGTGACATTGACTTAATAACCCATAATGTATTGTGCCTTGATATAAAAAGCTAATAAGGTAACAAGAATCATATAAGGATTAAAAATGAGAAAATACACATTTATGTTTATAATACGTATAACACTCCCGCCATGACTTTGATGATATACGATGACGGAAAATATAGATATAATATTGAATTTAATGTAACGTACCTATATGTCGTTTTGTGCGAGCATGGTCTTACGTCAAATGACAATAACCAAATATTTTCAACCAAATTTCTAAACGAACATTGATTAATATATATTAATTGTTTTTAAAAGAAGTTTAATATTTTGTACTTACGCCTGCTCTAAACCCTATTTTATTTGTATGTACAGTGTATTTATTTAAATGATCTTTACATCAATTTACTGTATACGAATTGTTTTAACTTTAGGGCGTGAATTTTTCAATCCTTATCTCCAAATCCTTTCTTAGCGCTCACTTACGCCATGAAAGGACACTCGTACCAAATATCAAATTCGTAGATACAGTAGTTTCGACTGTGTGATGATATATAAGTGAGTAAGTCAGTTAGATTTACCTTAAATAAGGTAAAAGCACCAATGGTGGAGAGTGAACCAAAAGATGACACTTTCAACAATTAAGTTCAATATTAAGAATATTTTTACTTGTATGTCAGCATTATTAGTACCAGAGAATGGTTGCTTCACCTGTTAATCAAATAGCACAACCATAACAACGATCTTTTGCTTAAAAATTTAAAATAGCATCAATTATTGCGAGCAATGTGACGAAGTCACACGTTTTTAGCCATTTCTTGTGAGCTAAGGACGCCGCAGCGATACAAATGATTTTAATTAATGTTATAAAGATATTGTTTTGTCATTTGTTATATGTTGTATTGATATTTATATATTCTAAAGATTAGAATAATTCATTATTTGTTCCGCTATTATTTTTCTAAAAAATTATAAGTGTCTATTATTGGTTCCGAAAATAGTCACAATAAATACCCTAAAGTTGACATGCAAGTCTACTTTTGGTGCAGTAATGAAACATATTCCTAAGCGTAGGTTTATGCAATTATCAACACTATTTTTAACAATATAAATAAATACTGTTAAAATTGCGACAATATTAAATCACTCCAATAGCAAACAGGGTGTCAACTTTTGGGGTATCGTGAAGTTTTTTGATGGTCGGATTTTTCAAGATGCCACCTATAAAAGGCCAGAAGTTCAAAATCAAAGGAACTGGAACATGACTAAAATCTTATTCTTATAAAATTTTTGATATTTAGTTAAGGATTTCAGTTAATGCTATTAAAAACGAAATTTATAATATTCAGTTATGTCATTTTAAGCTTATTTTATTATATATTTCATGTTTGTTATATACAGGCTTGCGTGTCAACTATTGGTACAAATAAGTGTCAATTATTGGTGTTTTTCATTTTTGAATGTGTCATCTTTTGGGTCATTTAACCAAATTAATAGAAATGGATTTTCTGTTTTATTTTATGTTGATTCAGTAAGTTTTTAGTTTAAAACATAGTTTTGTATAAGTCAAAGTACAATTAAAATTTTTATTTTATTTAAATTTCTTTTCCAATAAAAAAATATTTTTGTTGAAATGTTGTGGCTTTCTTATAATGTCTATCTTTGGTACCTTTACCTTAACGATATATAACTATTCACAAATCTTAAAAAATATCAAAAATCTGCCACTTTTATTTTAATTAATTGTAATTAATTTTTGAATCAGATAGGTATATAAACGAAACATACGAAATCCATGAAATAAAAATAAAACCTAAACCTCATCCACAAATTTTATTATTTTATCTATCTATTGACATTTGTTATTTGTTAGTTTAATAATCCGATCTTAGTCTTTCGAGTCTTCAGTTTTTGTTTTTTTTTTGGATTTAGATGTCATAATATATTATTGAATTCGTTTTAAAAAATTTTGTATTAACAACCCTTATACATGTTGTAATTTAGATTTAGAAAGAAAAAAGGTAACAGAGTTTGTAATTAAAACTGGTAAGACATCATTTTATCTTGTACAAAAGAATATATATTCAGTGTCTAATATGCTTTGTGTATACGTCGTATAGAATCTATATTAAATCAAGGTTGACGTAAAGGGTCATCCCTGTGAAAGGATTTGAAGTGCTCATATTAAACACTGAGTTTCCTAATCACTTAAACTATTGTAACTATATAAGCCCGTGTTAAAAAATGCATCTCTCAGTATGTGTAGTGAAGATGGATTTGTTATAAGATTTGCAAGAATAAAATGAATAAGATGAGGTAGACGCGCAAACAGAAAATTATGGCACAAGAAAGATTTAGTCTTAGCCTGTTCAAGATTTCTTTCGTAAATCTAAAATCTAATAATAAAAAAGGTTTCTTTTGTAATCTATTATGAATATTAATATACAGATAAGATTTTGCAAAATGGCTACGAAAACATAACAATCTGGACAAGTCTTAGGAAAAATATATTTCAATGCATTTTCATATTTTTGAAAAAGCCAGTTGTCAGTTATAGTTAGCACAATGGTTTAAATACTAGAGCCTATTTGATGAATCGTACAATTATGTTTGTCATTTAGTTTAACCTTATGAAATGTAATGGTTGAAGTGATTACCAGCAAATTTAAGAATCTCGTATTTGTATCTTTTTAATATACTATTGAATTAAGTAGACCATATGGAACAATCGTTTCCACACAAAATTAATAAGTATACTAACTATACGGTCGATTGAATCTCTATATACTAGTCACTAATTTGTGTAATATTAAATCACAATATACTTATTGAAATATTATAATATTTATATCTTTTCATATATTTTAAAAAGAATAAATTCAGGGGCTGTCATTTTCGTCGAACGAACTTCGCGAGTTCGCGATGTGAACTTTACCTATATGGTAAAGTTCGCTTAATATTTCATAACTATAAATCATTTTTTTTGGGTCTAATTTAAATCGTTTTATAAATTAAACTGTTATATTAATTTTGTACGACGAACCTGCAATACAAAATAACCGTTTTATTTAAGGGGCTGATACTTCAAATTTATTTTTCCACGTAGACAACATAATATGTTTTGGGAATAGACGTGTACTTTTGGAAGAGCACCTGGAAAAATTATGCATAAAAAATTAGGACAACATTTAAATTTGTAAACGTATAATCTTAGCTAAATCTTTTTAGCCTTGAAGATTTTATTTGATATAAAATACCTCTTAAAAGTATTTGGCCATCAGCATCTGCATATGAATTTAAAACGATACATATTTAAAAATAATTGAGTTTTCTTCTTTGTATCACGCCGCAAAATATTTGTTATTATTATGAACTTGTTTTTCACTTTTTTTAAACGGATAAGTAAAATTATAGAATACTCCCAAGAGGCCGTTGGCATAGCAAATGTGGCCTTCATAAGTGTGGTAAACAAGAAATCAGATTTATAACAATCCTCGTCAGGCACGAAGCTTATATAGCTTTCAGTCAGTCTAGACAATGAACTGTACTAAATGCTTAATTTAATTAATAACGTGATTTATCAGTGAGAGTAACCACTGTCACATAAAAATATCCTGGGCGCAGGATTTAAACAATGCAATACTCAAATCTACTTTTTAAACCCACAAATAAAAAAAACTAAGGCAAACTCGATAGCTCCATCATTGGGCATGTTGAGCAAGTGCAAAAAGAAAAACTGAAAGGGTTACAAAAGCATACTAGGTGGATTTATAGATGAGTTTAAAATTTAAAACTGTCTTATGTAATGCCTAAAAATGTCAATAAATACTATAAATTATTTCATATTTTTTCATTCAAACATGAAATTTGAAATTTTACTAAAATATTAAATATAAATAATCATTTTTTTAAATATATAATTGGTTAAGGTTTTATTCTTTTAAGTAAGTTTAGGTTTATTTTTCTCCAATAAAGAATGAGTATTAACACTTTCCTTTGTTTGTTAGTTGTAATATTCCTTTAACTATAATGTTTCATATTAAATTGATGACCAATATTGTCTAAAGAAGACGAAACATTTTCTACGGTATTTTGCCACTGTATTTGATTTACTATTTCTGGAAAATCTTCTGTGCTTTTAATTTTTAATGCTTAAAAATAATTAAACTGAGATATAATAAAGAAAGTGTAGAAAAAAATAATAATAAAGCAAGAATACGAGTAAAGTTTCTAACTATTGTTATTAACTGTTTCTATTTTATGTGGATCTACATAATAAATTTCATGGTTGACATTCTTGTAATTGTCTTTACGGCACATATTCACGGGTTTTAAGCGTTTGTTTCTCTTTAACTTACCTGTCTGAATTAATTGTTGCGGCGCAAAGGTGATGTGGCAATACAAGATGCTCCCTTAAAGTTATCGATTTAACTATATCTAAAATAAGGATGCTTGGAAGGGATTGCTGTTTTAGAGATAAGGCCGCCTATTGTACA
This sequence comes from Dione vanillae, assembly GCA_037178615.1. NCBI lineage: Eukaryota > Metazoa > Arthropoda > Insecta > Lepidoptera > Nymphalidae > Dione > Dione vanillae. The sequence continues at coordinate 2,550,186 of JAZFAU010000097.1, read as the reverse complement.
TTTCATTTAATTATATGTTTCTGATTATCATGTTTTATTTTCCTATAATAGTGTATAATAAACAGTGTTATCATTATAACTTAAACATAATTAAAAATATTATTATACATCAATAATGTGCGTTGAGTTAAAACGTGGTGTTAAGAAACGAATTATTTCATTAAAATCATCTTATCACCAGTGATACTAAATTTTAGTAATAAACGTATATAGAAGTAAATGTATATATGTATTTATTTACATTATATATACTTGTTACATCATGTCGCGTTAAAAATTTACTATACGTATCGAAATTAAACACGGTGCTTTTTAATTATTATTAAAATGAATAAAATATTTATTTCATAACAAAATTTTAAAGTATGCATGAGTATATGCAATGAAAATATTAATTAAAATCGCGGTAATTGTTAAATACTTTAATTTGACATGAATAATAGAGAAATTCTACAGTTGGCTAGTTTGCTATAGGCTTTAGAATCTATGCGGCAAGAGGGATGAGGGGGGAGCACTGAGGATGGAGGTGAGATCATAGTGGCGAGTGGCCCGGGGAGGCGATCAATATGTACATTGAACATACATACATACCTATATAAATAACGATGCCTAACTTCTCCCAACTCACTGTCTGCTCCAAATACTGCGCCAAAACCCCGAAACCCCCACCCCTTTAGCATTTACATTTTCCTTTTTAATAAATATTGTTTCATAGAATTGAGCAAAAGACGTACAAGACGGGGATGTCATTTTTCCAGTCCTGTAAAACAAAGGAAATAGTTATCGGAGGTTATTTTTATGTGGGTGTTAACCACAATCAGATTGATAAAAGTGCAATTATTGTAAAACACATATACAGGATAAAAATTAAAGTACATAAATAAATTAAAGATACTTAGACGTTCTGTTGTCCCCTTACGCCAGATTTTGCCAATCTGTATCATAGTTCGACTTTTTAATATTCTTATCGGTAAACGAATCATAGGTATGTATGCAATATGCTTATCACAATTATAGTTGCATAATTTACCAACTTCTAAAAAACTTTATATTATATTGTCATTACCATTTCTTTCTTGTAAATAAAAACTAGAGAAATACAAGAAGAGAATAAATTTTATTTACAATATTATTAATAGAGTTTTATTATTTTTATATATAATATTAAATTAATACATTAACTAATTTGATCGAATGAATTTAGCTTCAACAATATATACCTCTGTGTTGAACCTTGTTAACCCAAATGCAATAAACTTTTTGGTTTAAATACTATGTAGCTACAAACGAAATAATGTAGCTATTATTACATTATCTTTGCTTATTTACAGAACCAATTTTAAAAACCTTATGAAAGATTTTTTTATATTAATAATATTTTACGGGGAATTAAAAAAGATATACAAAAACAAAATTATCCTATTATGTTAAAAACATTTTTTTTGAATCTCTACACACTTGAATCACTATTAGAAATACGTATGTATATATTCTATATTATAAGTGATAAAAGAATTAAAAATATAGTTATTTGATTAAAATCAATGATGTCGTGTGATGTATATATTTATAATTATAAAACACTGGCTGAAAATGTGACGATGGTTGTGAGTTTGATACTAGTTCTGGATCATGATGAATTACTTTCATTTCTTCACTCTCTTAGGATAGGTTAGGCTTTATCAGCCCACTTTGAAATTAAAGAATAATTATGTTTGAATAAGTAAATGATCACGAACGATATTGTATTTACTACTACTTACAATATTTGCGATTTGGTAAGTGAAATTATACAAGAGTACTATATTTTTTAATATATTATTTTCTTAATTAGCATTCTGCAACCATTGCTATTATTACTATGTTATTAAAATATGTCTCTAGTTAGCGCCCTGCCCCACTGCGCCACGTCGAACAGTTCAGTCGTATAATAATATAACATAATAAACTACAAATTTACACTGTTTAAATTCATTATAGCAAATTATGTTAAGACGAAACAAGAATGTTATTATATCATCTGTATATTTATATGATCTATCAAATCCAATATGAATCATTGAAATATAGTCGCAGTTGACGACTAATTACGTAACAACTTAAAAATACACAGTTTGAGCATGTCCCTTTGTGTCTCTCGGCTAAAAAATTATCAATAACTTCTATAGATATCGATTATGTTTGGTGAATAAATTGAAATTGTAAACTACATAGCAAAATTAGTGTTGTTTACTGTACATGGCCTTGAGTTAAAAATTGAAATCTATTTGAAATATAATTATTAGTTGTGGCCGTCGTTTCACAACGGCACACTGTCAGGCTGTAAATGCGATGGTTGTGAGTTTGATTCCATTCGGAGAATTTCAATTATTTTAATTCTACTCATTCTGTTAAAAATAATATTTTTTTTATTGTGTTGAATTTCGCTACAATCAATGTCTCTTATTAACAGAAAGCTGGAATTCAGTATCCTCTGCCTATTGCCCCTGCAATATTCTATTTTTTTTACAATATTTTGTTATATTAATTTAGTTATTATTAAATGTAAGTATTTTCTATACAAGAATAAATGTAATATGTAAAAATGCTAATTTAATACTTTGATAGTCAGTCATCAATGATATGTAAAATATTGAAGTTTAAATAAAAATATTCTTGAAGTGTTTCTTAATCCTGTTGTGTATGGAAGTCACTTTAAAAGATACTTCACTAGGTACAGTCATATAATTATTCTACATAAATAAAGGTTTTTAAGTGATTTAATATTTAACTAAAAATCTATCCTATATATTTTTTTAATTTATGAAATTTATATATTTTAACATTCCTAGTTTATTTATTTTGAAAAATAGTGCCCCTTAAACAACAACGTCACTATACTTATGATATATTGTTGTTAGGCGCTGGCGTCAAGATGGAGCATTTCCAGGCGGCGCTGGATCCTCGCAAGCAGGAGCTGCTGGAAGCTCGCTTTCTGGGCGCCAAGGTCAGCCAACCATTTAATACCTTCGTACACACACCTAGTCCAATAACGAAAAAAACAGCACATTTCTACTGTTTAGATTTTTAAGCAGATGAAATAGAAGAATATTAATAGAACCAATAACCAACCCATTTACCTACACTTTTGAGAACCTTACATTAAATAATTACAACAAATATTTGTTAATGAATTTGTAATCAATACAATTGCTTTAAATATGTTATTGAGTATATGTGAAACTAAACATATTTTTAAATCAAATTTAATAGTCTCCCTAAAAAATGTCACTTCATTGATGTTTTCCTATCAATTCTTTTGTTCTCTCATCATTTCCGGTGCGCTCTGTTAGGTTGTTAGTTCAGTTTATCGGCTACGTGGAGACGTTGCTATGTATCATTGGGCTACGTCAGCACACAGACTCAGGCTTACGTGTACAAAAGAAAATGGCCGCATCGCTAATAATGGAAAGAAACGAGCATTATATTTACGATATTGTTCGACGATAAGGCGATATTCCGAATGGCGTCCTAGTACAATAATATTTTATAAAGCATTCCAAACGATTATAAATCATAGAAATATATAAACTAGTACAATATTATTGTATAGTAAAATATAACGTGTTACGAAAAAATATTACATAAAATTAAATCCCATAAGTTACGTGGCTGAGAAATTATATAGTGATTTCGGTCGACCCCACCTAAGAGAACCGTTGCCGAGTCTGCTTGCGCGGGCAACGGCGGATTATTGTGTTGTCGCACGGCTTACTTAGTTATATATGTGTACATAAATAGCTTGCATACATATATTGTGGTCTCGAGCAAGTAAGTGCTGTAGATATGTAATTCCATTATGTGTCTCGCCTCCGTCCGTTCCCCCTTCCCGCGCTTCACTTATACTCCCCTCAGTGAACCTATTGACGCGTCATTTTGCCGCGCCAGAGCATTAGTTTTATACGTTGTTTTACATTATAGATTATTCAAATGATCTCCTTTATTAAACAAGTCCTCCATGCATTCATCGAAATTGTCTAATGTGAGTAACTTATGTTTGAAGTTATTTGGCCTACAGTCATTGATAGCATATTAATTGTTGAACACCTCTATTGAGGGGTGTAGCATACTGTTCGCAGTCTATAATAATGAGCGTCGTAGGTATGAGACTACCATTTCGTCATACGACAACAAGATGGCGGACGGACATAAATAGTTTGTCGGTAAATGTACGTTTGTGACTTATCAACCTACAAACAAATTGGTGCTCTCACTGCCTAACTGCGCGGAATCAGAGCGCAAAGTGCCTACGTAATTCTTGAGAATATAGCTTGTATCGGCTCGCCGAGTTTATATATTTTAAGGCCATGTACATTTATGTTAATTGATCATACATTAAATTATGAATATTTATTGAATGTTGTACAAGAACTTCGATGTAGTAATAATTAAATAAAGATTTTTATATTTGGTATGTCTAAATATAAACTGTTCTAGAGGGGTTTCTAAAATAAACGCATGGTTTACATGAGCGCATTGATCGCGTGCTTGCAGGTGAGCGCAGGGGCGATACTAGTAGAAACTCAACGAGTCACAGAATTCAAGACGGTGAGTTTGGAATTTATATTCAATCAATATTATCACGTTCACACGAGTAGATGTGCGCATAGGAAAAGTATTTGTTGCTGCATGGTGGCATATGCTAAATATAGAAATGTATGTTAGCTACATGTAAGGTATGTCGCCTCTTATCTTGAAGACAAACATAGAATGTACGTAATGTGTGATAACGAAATAACAAAATGTATCGTTATCTGTTTATTAAATATGTCAGAATAATAGATTTAAAAGTAAATGTTTCACGATTTGTACAACGCACATTCTATTTGTAATACACAGAGATTAAATTAACTGGTATCGATTGTATACGCGACAGTGACAAGTAGTGCCTACAACGAGGTATATTTGCGAGTGCAAGAGAGCTAGAATATGCCAGTGGCGTTGCGGACGGCCTCGATGAGCGTAGCAAGCGGCTTAGACTCGGGGCCGTGGGGTCACCGACACCGCCTCGCCCCGCGCCTATCTATCACCGTCCAACACGGGTGCTTTGCAACTTTACAATTTGATATATTGCACATAAATTATAGCTAACGTTATATATTAAATTCAGGCATATGAGCTTTACTATTATTTTGATAATGTCAAATGATTTGTTTTGAATAAATTATGTATATATGTTATAACACTTATATATTATAATGTTTACACTAATATCGTATATTGTCTTTTTTTCGTAGATATGATGTAATAAAATAAATATCCTCAAGATTTAAAATAGATCTAGAAACTGTATTGTAGTAATATTCGGTGAGCAACACTTTGCACATTCAATACGAAGGGAAATTATAACATGGCGCACACGGCCTCGCCCCGCCTCGACCACAATGTGCCGCCAAACCTCATTCCACCGCTTAGCCGCCCGGTTCCGCAGTTATTTTTACACAGCCCGACCTTTCGCACCGGTCATCACTGCACACCGCATAATTTACATCTTGATTCGCACTCACAAACAATTACTTTTTAAAATTCACTATTCAGGCACTAACGAAGGTAATCGGATAACAATCTCCGATGTTTTTCAGTTGGTCGAATACCCACAGTCGCATATTTAAAAGTGAATCGGAATTATCAAGCATTTACGATGATAGCAATCGTCGCATACGGAACGTCCACTCGTACACACTGCCGCGAAGGCAATGAACGCGCGCCGCGGGGCTCAGGGGCTGCGACGGCGGGCGGGCGGCCTGTCATGCGTCAGCTGAGCGTCACGCCGCGACATTGCAAGGTCCGCCCGTACCGCCTCGCCTGACCCACTGCGCCGCACCGGCCGGCTTTTAGTGCCGGCGTTACGTTATATATACACTTAACTAATTTCCAATACAAATTTTTATCAAATTATTTCATGAGCTATATAATCATACAACATATAAAAGAGAGTAACATTAAATTATAAATATAGTAATAAAAACAAGCGATAAGTAGAACGTACCAGTCAGTCGGTTCTCCCTGAGGCGACACGTCATTTGTTGTGAATGGAGCGCCGCGCATGCTCGCTACGCTCGCTGACTTGCTGTTGAGTTGTTTTCAATTAGATCGAGAACTAATAACTTCACAATACTGCGTTTCTGATTTTGTTTGTCTTGGAAAGATTTTCACTCTTAATGTTTAAATTTAAAAATCTATAAAAACCGGTTATCGTAAATATGATTGTTAAAATAAAGTAGCTTTAATGTTAAGTAAAAATAATCTTATTTAGATAAATTTATAATGATTTGCATATTACTTTAAAAGTATTAATATTTAAAAATAAAAGATACAAAAAATATCCTATATTTATATTTTTTTATTAATGACCCTGATATATACATGATCAACATTTACGTTAAAAATTATAAAAAATTTAAATGTAAAATACTTACAGTTATGACATGACTATGGCTAATACGATTATGTTTACAGTCCCAGTGACTTGAGACACTTTTCACAAATAATGCTTAATACCATTGCCATAACGTTTAATAACTGTTATGAAATACATCGCTACCTTAAAGAAATGAAAGACAAATAGCACACCAATTGATCTTTCTAAGAGTGATTAAATAAGCAAGTATTAGAAATAACGAGTATAACGTCGTGTTGGAGGAAGAATTTGTGACACTGCTCAGTTTTATTATTTATTCTTTAATTGATAACAATGAGGAAACCGTAGGTAATTCAACCCATAAAGGATCTTGTTCATAACATGAATGCCAGGCAATACAAAGTTCTAAGTTGTCAATTGCAATCTATTTTGGACAAAGATAAATGAAATGTGGTTTTGTCACTTTAATTCATTCATTTTTCATTGAGTTTGACAGAGCTAGGTATGATAGATAGCATTCTATAACTTTCATACGAAAATAGTAAGATTACGTTGAATTTCCGCTTAATGCCCGTTTTTAGTCAAATCCAAGAAAGATTTAACAGAATTTACTACTATGTTTCAATCAGTCAATACAACTCAATATTTTGCAACATAACGCCTACACACACACACACACACACACATATATATATATATATATATATATATATATATATATATATATATATATATATATATATATATATATATATATATATATATATATATATATATATATATATACTTAAAATAATTTTATCAAGTTTAGTTAGTTAACCATCATCATAAAAATGGGAATGTTAGAAATCATGGATATCACTATGAACAGTTATGTAGTGTTTGCTGGCACAGTATAGTTTTTTAATATGTATTTTTTAAATATTTATTTAATTTGGGTAGACGTAGCAAGGTTCCGTTATTATATATGCAGTGTTTCGTTAAATACAGGAATTGCATATAAATAGACAAATTACCGTTATATTATATAATATTATAAGAAATCGTAAATCATATTTATCTTTTCTAAATTTAATTTAATTAATTTTATATAATAGTAAATCAATCATTGTAAACCTACAAGCGAAACGTTCGTGCATAAAACGGTAGGCAACACAAGAAATAATCAATATTGCAGAGTCGGATTCCAATCTTGTGGCGCCTCGTTGGCGTTGCACACTTGTGGCTGAAATTGCGCCCTACCATCCCTCCCCGCTCTCACCTCAGGCCCTGCACACCCCTCGCACTAGAAAATTGGGTTAAACAGCACGCGGCTGAATACCGCACCGGAAGAGGGGATTTCGGGGTCCGCGGAACTGCGCTTCCACAATGAATGCGGGACAGAGATGTGACGGAGTATTGATTGTCTTTAACATCGAGACGCAGTTTCCTGCGCCATAGCTATGCACACGCCCCTTCCACACTAAATGCTGTAGCGACGAATATAACATAAAGGAACCTTCAAAAAATTACTGTCTTATAACAGATAGATTATTTACACAAGATATAATAATGTAAGGACTACTGATGACCATCAAAACATAACAAAACAAATATTATTCCTACATAAAATCTTTATAATATTTTATTTTAAAATTTGTTTTTGATCTAAGATAAAATATACATTGCACCAAAATAATACGAATACATAGACACGCTAAGGAGTTGTCTGAGGTTTAACTTTATATGTTCTACTTATACTCACACGCACATTATGCATCGATTATTCACAAATATTGTTGCCAACTCGCTAACTTTCCATTGGCCTGGTGCTAGATCTGCTAAATATAGATAGAACAATGAGCGCTGAGTATAAATCATTGGACCTTTTCAAGTTAACTTGTACGAGAAACAGAAAATACGGAACTACAAAATTATAAAATTCTTATAGTTTCCTACTTTTTATGTTGTATTAAAGAAATAAATAACACAAAATAATATTACGTTGGGTGTGTTTTGTTATCATTTATTTGAATTGGTTTGAATACGTTGCATATGTTTAAACGTTGCTACGATTGCTACTTTAACAAGGTGGTAGGATGATTCAAATTGAAGAGGCGGGGGCAGGAGGCACCGGAGGGAGTGCACAGCGGCAACGTTACGATGATAACGCTATTATGCCCGTTTGATATAATGTTTTCAACGCTTGTTATATTGTTAAAAATCGCCATCAATTTAAATAGTAAATTTACCTATTGCCATGTTTGCCTGCTGCATGGCAAAGACAATTTTTATAATCATACCTACCCATCATACATCTCCCGATTTTTTATACGAATGGTAGTGATTGAAAAAGGAGTCCAAGATCTAATAATTATAATAAACATATTGCTACAGGAAAATATTTATACTATGGTAATGAATAATTTTAATTTTCCTCTCTCAACAATATAAATCGCGGCATTGATTTTCACGAGTAAACACACGATATCTTGAAAGAAGAAGATTATTTTTGCTATTCCCATCGCAACGGTCTTGGTTTGATTTAATCTTTATATAAGCTCTACTTGACTAGTGTAAATTAAATATTGTATTGTGCTATTTTTCTTATAGTTTATTGCTTTACTTCTGCTCACAATCGTCAAGATTCATCTAGTTGTTTTATTTATCCTTTTTATATGTTTTAATTCAAGAAACTTCACAATTCACATACTTCACCCTTAAGCATGTACCTACTTACGTAAACCTTTTTGTAGCTTTTTCCTGCACTATGTGCTTTAGTCACGGTTCCTACAAACAGTCATATATTAAGTGATCATCTGACTTTTTATCTATTGTATTTTTTACTATTCTAATCAATTTGAGACGATTCAATATATCGAGAGTAGGTCTAAAAAGTGTAAACGTGGAATCTTGTGTTGGGGTAGATCATGCATCGAAAGAAAATTTGCCTTTGTGAAATAAATGTAGTGAATAAAATTATTTATTCCAATATTTCCGGAGACCTCACTTTTATTATCAGTGTTGACCTTTTGATGTTTAGCCTAAATTGAGAGATTTTAAAAAGAAAAAAACATCCTTTCGTAAGTCAATTTTGAGTATGAATGATATTACAATTAAGTGTATAGAAAAAAAATTGTATAATTGTAGATTAATTTCTAAACATGTTACTTTGTAAGTGAGACACTGTCACTTATTGACCATGTAACAAAACAGAACGTTGACTTTTCATGTACACTTTTTTGTAATTTAATAAAATTTTGTACTTTTGTAAACTTATAAAATTTTGTAATTATGAATTATTTTACTGATTATTACTGCGTCAATTTCTTTTAATAATCGCTCTGTATAGAGATATAATATACTACATTTCTAACATTTTACATGTTATACAAAGTACTCGATATATATACTTTTATATATTTATATTCATATGTATACACATACACATATATGGCCGCATTCAGCGTACCTACAGTGTACATTTAGGTATGTGCTCAGTACGTACCTACCTTCATATCTGTGTTTATGTTGGTACATCGCGGCACAGACGCCTACGTAACACGTCCAGTAAGCAGTTTGTTGTGGGGCACGAGCGCCGATATCACGTACTCGTTCGCCGCAGGTCGGTGGCACTCCGCCCGCCACCCGCCGTTGCCACCGCACCTCGTTGCGGGAATAATCGGTCAAGTCGATTTCATTCCGACTACTTCAATACATTCAAATTAAATATTTTTAGTGATTAGGCACATTCTAGTTTATTGCATTTAGTTTTATTGTTGCCCTTCGCCATATGTGCTAAACGGCATGATTCAGTGTAAATTCCAAAATGTTCTAATTTGCGATCAATCTATCTACTGCGATAGATGCAATTATGGGCTGTTGACCCGCCATTCTAATATTTAATACGAACCTTATCTCTAGCAACAGTTTTGCGTAATAAATTTTCAATTTTCCAAATTTGACGTGTTTTTATTTTTTATTGGATTAACAATGCTTCTGGCCTTGTATCCTTGTAAAATGGCGCCTCGCCCGACGTTATTATTATTACATTCGAAGCGAACTTCGTGACGATCTCCATTCTCCAGCCCCCCACCCCAACGCTCCCCGCGGATGCGTATCCGATTGTCGTGAGTCGCGACTGGCGTTTACGACTTGTCAAACAAGTTAGGTTATTCGGACTATTGAAGCGTATATTCATAAATATAATAAAAAATGGACTTCCGTATACTTAAATAACTAGTGAGTAGTAATATTTATAAACGCAAATTGAAGATAATTCAGTGAAAAGAGAAACAAACTGGGCGAGTCATATGTAAAGACGCCATCTTTCTTTACAGATGTCAGCTGGGTCACAAATTCAGATGGCACCACAAACTACTGTCAACACGGGGCAGCCACTACATAATCAGGACTCCAACTATGAGCACAGGTAAAGTGTGTGTGTATAAGTGGTAGGAGTGCAGTTAATTCTTGTGATGTGATCAGTGAAGTTAGTGTTAGTTATTACACGCTCACAACTTCTCGGGAGGGTTAACCTTATTTATGAACTTTGAGGACTTAAACTTCTATGGATAACTGCCATCGAAAGGATAGTGACGTTAACTTTTTGTGTATAATGCCGGATAAGAACTGTGAAAGTGTATTTTTTTCTACTGTGAACCAAAACTATTGCGTGACACAATGCATGACTATAAAAGTGGAACTAACGTGAACCACATCGCTCTGCTCAGCTCTTTGTCGAAAAGTGAGTTTATGTTTATCCGCTGCATATTAAATATGTGTCTAGTAGATTTTGTTATGCTCATAAATATGATAAAATTATCTTTCCTGCGACTGATAGTTTGATAAGTATTTGTGAAAATTATATTAATAGTTACATTATTGTTACATTATTTATAATATATAAGTATATAATAAACATAAACTACTTTTAACGCTCATTAGGGTGTAATAATAATGTTATTTATAGTAGCTTTATGACTTTACAGGGTCTTCACATAGTGATAAAGAAGTAGATGCTTTGACACCTGAAAAGTCAGCTGCTATGAGAGGTTCAAATGCAGGCCCAGGCAGTGCCCTTGTACCACCTAGTGGTGCCACACCAACTATAGCAATGCCGGAAAGAAAACGAAAACGGAAAGGTATTTTCATTGAAAATGAAAATTTATATAATTTCTAATACTTAATATATTCTTTACATATTTAAATAGGTTGTCCATTTTCAGGTGATGAAGGTGTAGGTGGAGGTGGAGGTGGCGGTGGTAAACAAAGACATAATCCAACAGACAAAAATATCAGAGAATATTTTTCAAAGCAACCCCCCTCATCTAGTCCTGTTCGGCACACTGGTGCAAAGTCACCTTCACCACAGGGCGCAAACTATCCTATGGTAAATGTTATCTGTTTATAGCTTGAATTATTAGAATCTCATTTGTGATATTTCGTGTAATTGATTCTTGTAATCTAGTGTGTTATTACCATAATATATAGATTTATTTTAATTATATAAAATATTTTCCACTTGTGTGTAGTACCCACCGTCACCTTCAGCGTCACTGCCTTTGGGAGCTGATTTTTTACGTTCCACCTCACAACAGAGACCTCATACTTCTGAAAAAAAGGTATTATATGTGAATTTAATAAAATATATTTTAAATTTCAATATAAATATTAACATATAATTTGTAAATCTAGACAAATAGATATATTTTTTACCATACTTTAACTTCAGAGTTAAAACTGTAGCCTGAGAAATCTCAATTGAAGTTAAGTGTGGACACAGAGACTCCTCTCTAGATTCTATTAGTAAATATTTATATATTGACTTATGCCATTATTTACATTTTAATATAGACACTGGTTTAATATAGGAATCATAGGAACTATATTATTATTAGCTTAATTAGTATTTATAATATATAAATTATATTAAAATGTATATGATAAAACTGAAAATTATTGAACATGTTCACAGTATATTTTATATAATTTTTATTTCATCAGATTTCAACAGAACTGACATGTCAGAGGATACAAGAGTTAGAAACTCAAGCCTCTTCTGACTTAGAACTAAGGAATAATAGAATAGATGAATTAACAAGAAATAATGAAGAGTTAAAACACCAAGTTCAAGCACAGAGCAAGGTATTATTATTGAGAATTCTCTTAATTGTTTAAGTCATGTTATTGCATATTAATTGCAAAGCCTAGTAAAATTGATAAATTTCCCAATATTAGTTATAGATCTGTTTGTGAGCTGTATGTTTTTATTATATAAGGACTTTCTTAGTTTTCTGTAATATTTAATTAAGAATAATATTTGTTATATTGTAATAATATACTTTTCATTTCAGGTGATAGATGAGCAGAAATCACATATAAATAAATGTATAGAAGTGGTTAAGAAATTGTTAAATGAGAAAAGTACTATTGAAAAAAAGGAAGCTAGACAGAGATGTATGCAAAATAGATTAAGGCTTGGTCAGTTTGTTACTCAGCGTGTTGGCGCTACTTTCCAAGAGAATTGGACTGATGGATATGCATTTCAAGAATTAACAAGGTATATTATATACACTACTATTACATTATATAATTTTGTTACATTGATTACATTGTTTTACTTTTAAATATTTTTTAACAATGACAAAACATGAATAATGTTCAGTTCTTTAAATGATATGATATAAATTGATAGAGCAAAATAAGAACACTATAGGCAATGTGCATTTTAAGTTTTAGACAAAAATTATTTTAATTTTTTTTAAATTCTGCACAATAAGTTTATATAATATATTAATAATAACTTTAGATTTTTTCATCCAAATATTTTTTAAATATAACAGAAATTATTCAAATGTGATGAACATATTTTTGATCAGATCTGTATTATTTTAAATAAAAGTAAACAACTTTTGAATTATATTTTATACCTAATTACCATCTTAACTAAGCTATGAAACATACAGAATATATTGTTTACACATCTCATATCCCCATACTATTATTGCTCTTTTAACTTGTTTAGAAAATAGAATATCACACTTTGAAATGTCATAGTTAATATAAATTGAGGTAGACTAGGTGAGGCTGAGGTGGATTCTTCATGCCTTGCAGAATGTATCAAGCTATCAAAAAAAAATGCTTATAATTTAATAAAAATTAATGTCAGTGAAATTATATTTTCAGGCGGCAAGAAGAAATAACAGCTGAAAAAGAAGAAATAGATAGGCAAAAGAAGCTACTGTCAAAGAAGCGGCCGTCCAACGAGGGAGGCGGGGGGCGCGGCAAACGCATGTCCAGCGTGTCCGCGCCCACGACGCCGCAGCCGCAGCCGCTACACAACGGCACGGACGCGCCCACCTTCCTCAAGCCCGACCCGCTGCCCAGTATGACCTGGCAGGAGTACTATGAAGCAGATGAGATACTTAAGGTATTTTATTTTAGCTTTACACAGTTTCATAAGGCAGGGTACACATTACTCGACTTTATGTGTTGAGTGGCGGAAATGAACGCCGCGCTTTGTCTTGTTGCCAGAGTGAAGAAATGAAAATACTTCATAACTCCGAGTGGAGATCGAACCCACAACCGTCACGTTTACAGTCGGATGCCGTGCTACTGCAACATGATGGCCTCAAACTGAAGGTGAAGGTAAATTATTTTAGTTTCAGCTTAAGGTTATTGATCTAAATTTGGTTAAAGAGCTTAGTGAAGAATGTATAGCATTATATCTAGTAGTGGTGAAATGTGAAGTTTGTTATTTAAGACAATATAATACAAAGAACATATCAACCTGGTTATGTTTCTTTATAATAATATGGCTATAATTTATGAACTATCTTTCTAAGATTTTGAGTCATATATTTCAATATGTTCTTTGATTCCTGTATTTACTACACTCAATTAATTTTGCTAATATCATTTAACTTGCTGTAAGGATTTTTGCTTTTGTGCATTAACATCTGCCTCTTTCTATTACTGGAATGTTATGGGCTGTGTATCTTTGTTTAAGTTTTGTTTGAAATTTTTAAGTAAAGGATAGTTTGCAAAATAAATATACATTTCAAATAGAATTTGTAATTTATAGGCAAACTAGCATATATTTTTTGATAAACTAATTAACTTTTCAGCATTTTATATAAAATACTGACTTTTTATTAGTTTTCTTTTTATTTTATTCCAGTACATCTAAAAGTAAGGATTGTCTTTAATTATAATTTCAGTTGAGGCAAAGTGCCTTAAAAAAGGAAGATGCAGATTTGCAGCTAGAAATGGAAAAATTAGAGAGAGAAAGAAATTTACATATTCGAGAGCTAAAACGGATACACAATGAGGATCAGAGTCGCTTCTCACAACATCCTGTACTCTCTAGCAGGTACTATTATCTTTTCTCATATGCAATATTGTCTATTATTATGACAGAATCTGTTGTGAACTTATTATATATATCTTTATTTTACTGCTTTCTTTTGGATTTTATTAAATACAAAAATAATAGTTTTGTAACTAATATTTTATGGCAGAATGAGTGAAATATTTAGTATAGTATATGTTTAGCGTCAACTGAGTAAGGAGAATGCAAAAGCAATAACAATGTAAATTATGTATTTGTAGATATTTACTTCTGATGTTGCTCGGCAAAGGCGGGTTTAGTGAAGTGCACAAAGCGTTCGACCTGCATGAGCAGCGCTACACCGCCTGCAAGGTGCATCAGCTGAACAAGGACTGGAAGGAGGACAAAAAGGCCAACTACATCAAGTGAGTCTGTACACCGCACAAGCAATATTAATGTCTTTATTTTCCATAGGCATTGTGTTGCATATTATTTTATTATAGCTTAGTACGTAAATATATTTAATGTAGAGCTTTTTATGTGAAATGATCTATGTAATAAATGATTTGAAATCTTATTATTTTAATCCTTTTTGTAATTTTATTTTAGACACGCACTTCGGGAGTATAATATTCATAAAGCTCTGGACCATCCGCGCATTGTTAAGCTCTATGACGTGTTCGAAATAGATGGAAACTCATTTTGTACAGTACTTGAATACTGCAATGGACATGATCTCGATTTTTATCTTAAACAGGTAATTTGTTTTCTATAATATTTCTTATGTAATATTTGTGACATCTTATTTTATCTATTAATTACAGTAATTATTATTATTGTTTAAATTGCCAAAAGATGTCCATGCATTGTAGCAAGTTATCACATTTTATACAATGTTATGGGTGTTAATGCAGATCTTGTTGGTTTCATTTTGTTTTTCTATATATTGAATATAAATAATAATATAAATTAAAAGAGGACCGCTATGTCGCAATGGCGTAGCTCTGACAAATAGGTAAAGCGCGGCGTTGAGTTCCGCCACTCTATATTTTTTAAATTTTAGCATAAAACAATACCCGAACGTGAGGCCAGGTCCATAGTGATGCAAGTGGTCTCTGCACTGAAGTACCTGAATGAGATTAAGCCGCCGGTCATACACTACGACCTGAAGCCGGGCAACATATTGCTGACGGAGGGCAACGTCTGCGGGGAGATCAAGATAACAGATTTTGGATTGTCCAAGGTTATGGATGAGGAGAACTATAACCCTGACCATGGTATGGACCTTACCAGTCAGGGTGCAGGCACTTATTGGTAAGTAATAATTGAATACTTCTACGCTTGTTCTGAACAGAGCAAGGTAAATAGAGGAAATCTAGTGTTAAGACACAGTTTTTTACTTTCTACCTAATATTTGCAGCATTGTGTGTATTATGTACTTCAACAACGCACTTTTGTTATCAGACCCTAGAAAATGATAATAAACAATCCATCCTTTCCGAGTAGAAATCAAATTTACCACCGTTACATTTACAGTCAGACACTTCCTCTTCATTAATATTTATGGAATTTCTAACTTTTTTAACATAGACTTTGGATATGTAATAGTTTGTGAAAATGGATGTTTATTCTAGTTTCTCCCAAGACTACTGAAAGGATTTAAATGGACCTGTACAGTTACATATCCTATACATAACAATAGCATACAAGCTATAAATTATGGCATAACAAAAATTTCATTCACTGATAAATAATAGTGCAGATTAAGTGGACGAAGCCAGGCCTGGCCACTTGTTCTCCTAAATACTATTTTAATTTCTGAAATGTTTTATTAATTATTAATACCAAAATATAGTACACCAAACTCTAACACTCAATATGCCTCAAGTTTTGGTTCAAGTAAAATTCAATTGGAGTACTACTACTCCATTACTTAATTAAAATGTGAAACAATACTTGTTTTTTGTAGGTACTTGCCGCCAGAGTGCTTCGTAGTCGGCAAGAACCCACCAAAGATCAGTAGTAAGGTGGACGTGTGGAGTGTCGGTGTTATCTTCTATCAGTGTCTATACGGCAAGAAGCCGTTCGGACACAATCAAAGTCAGGCCACTATCTTAGAAGAAAATACTATATTAAAGGCGACTGAAGTTCAGTTTGCCAACAAACCTACAGTCAGTAACGAGGCTAAGGTGAGTTAAAGACTAACAGAATTTTAACTTTACGTGTTGTTTCTTTGTATTAAGTGAGAATATTGGTTTAAGAGGCATACAGATTTATTTTATTTTTATCTCTATAGAAATTAAAATATTACGATGTACATAAAACTATTAAATCGCCCCCTTTGTCTATTTCGGTATTTGAATTGTCCGCAGAGTTTCATCCGCGCGTGCCTAGCGTACCGCAAGGAGGAGCGCATCGACGTGTTCGGGCTGGCGCGGCACGAGTACCTGCAGCCGCCCATGCCAAAGGCGCGCGGCGCGGCGGCGGCGGGCGGCGCGGCGGGCGCGGGCGGCGCGGCGGCGGGCGCGGGCGCGGGCGGCGCGGCGCCGGCGGCCGCCTTCAGCGCGGGCCTGTTCGCGGCGGGCTCGTCGTCCTAGCCGCGCCGCGCGCGCCCGCGCCGCCCGCGCCCGCCGCGCCCCTGACGCCGAGGCGCGCCGCCCCGCGACCCGCGCTGCCGAACGACCGTATCGTTCGCGGAATGAATTGTTTAAGATTATGCTTACTGTTGACTGTATTTATTGAGCAGGTGATAAAATGTGATTCTACGTTCATCGACGGTTTCGACCTTTTGTCACTAGAGAAGAATCCTTGGGACTATCCCTAGCATATTATATAAGTTATCCCTATTAAAAAAGTTAAAATATGAGTGCCGTGTTTATTTATATCGATCCTCTCGCGGGTATTTATGTAAATAAAATATGTTAGATCTTTATGCGTATGTTACTACGATGTATCGTATTATTGAGGTGCTACGCGCCGCTCCCGTCTGTCGGAGCGTTTGTAGTGTGAACTACCCGAGTGGCTTTAATGCAAACAGATGATGCTCGTGTTGAAGAGTGTTCTAAATTTGGCTTATAATTATTTTGAAACATGAATAAAAAATATTATTGACTTTATGCAAGTCTATTAATTAATCACTTCTTTGCAGTCGATTATTTTTATTTATACATTTAACAACTTGCGTTGCTAATTATATTTTTTTCCTATGTATGAGTTATGACAGTTATCTGTGATATAGACATTGGCCTTAAAACATTTCATTTGCTTACATGTTTTACTTTCATACATCGACCATATTCTGTATGTTAAGCAAAAACAAGCACTTATAGCACATATGTTATGCCAATGTGAGGCGACAATATAATATTAAAATAACGGCGCCGTCTTTGCTTAGCGGCGCATCTTCAGACTGTAAATGTGAAACTTTTATGAGTTCAATTTCTGCTTGAGTTCAATTTCTGCTCGAGAAATATATTTTTTTTAGTTTAATCTTAGAAACAAGGATTTTCAAGAAAGCCCCACTATGCCTAATAAAAGCATTCCGTTTTAAATTATTATGTGCATACATTAAAATACCAAATAGATAATATAAATGAACAAACCAGAAAAAAACGTTTAGTTTCAAGTTGTCATCGAGTAATACTATCTCATTTATAGTTTAAACTGGTAAAATATATTTGACAATACTATATGGTTAACATATCAACCATCGGGGTACTATGAGTGCATATATACAAATATCACAAAAAAATCATTTAGACTTATCTGTAGTTCATTTCATTTCATAATGTAATATACACAGATTCAAGTTTGTTTACGCTTTTATAAGTGTTCATAAAAGTGATACAGTATCCACAATGCTCGTGAAAAACTAGCTTTGACTGATTTTTTATCAAATAATTTAGACAAAGTAATGTTTATTTAACAATGCTATTTCATAGCTATTAGCTATGGCAATATTGTTTGAATCAATTTTTTTTTAGGTTTATATTGTTAAAAAAATTGCACAATTCATGGCCAGGAAGATTGCACAATTCATGGCCAGAATTTTTAGGTTTATATTGTTAAAAAAATTGCACAATTCATGGCCAGGAAGAGCAGGATGAGTTTACCCAGTTTTCTTACATTTTCCAAATAATATTTGCTATTTAATTAAAAAGAATTAAAGATATAAAGATAAAGACAGGGCTATCATGTAGGTATTCATTACGTATTAAGTATAGTGTTCAGTGATATTCGAATGACAAAAATATGTCGAATTATTGGCATTATCATTTCTAATGTACATTATATATAGTAAAATTCACTGAAATATTAATGAACGTCTAAATGTTTTATTTTTATAAGGAATATCTTCCTCCATGGGATATTTACAATCACTCAATACAACCCTCGGTGTGCGATATTAAGACTTAACTAATGTATTTTAACAACTTTATGTTATTTAGGCTTTCGTTTTATCCATTTGAGGTACCACAGATTATAGGATGGCTTTTTTTGCCTTTTGCGCGACCATACTACCTCCTTAAAATCGCTTTACACTTTGCAAATTTTGAGGTTGACAAATAGTAAAAATATAAAATCACTTTTCTTTCCCATGTTTTGTTTATTTTTTTTTTCGTAGCTAAACGCGTAAAAATAATTATATAGAATTAAATGGAAAAATACTATAAGAATCTTGCTTTTTATATTGCCCTAACAGAATAATTACTATAATACTTATAATTACACTATAGTAAATTCAATAATTTATAACAATAATACAAGTTGCATCTACGAGGACTTTACGACCCTTGCATGACAATAAAATATGTTTTATTTAAACTTGTAGCAAATAGGAAAGAAAACCTATTGTCAATACTGTGTTCGGGCTGGCGCGGCACGAGTACCTGCAGCCGCCCATGCCAAAGGCGCGCGGCGCGGCGGCGGCGGGCGGCGCGGCGGGCGCGGGCGGCGCGGCGGCGGGCGCGGGCGCGGGCGGCGCGGCGCCGGCGGCCGCCTTCAGCGCGGGCCTGTTCGCGGCGGGCTCGTCGTCCTAGCCGCGCCGCGCGCGCCCGCGCCGCCCGCGCCCGCCGCGCCCCTGACGCCGAGGCGCGCCGCCCCGCGACCCGCGCTGCCGAACGACCGTATCGTTCGCGGAATGAATTGTTTAAGATTATGCTTACTGTTGACTGTATTTATTGAGCAGGTGATAAAATGTGATTCTACGTTCATCGACGGTTTCGACCTTTTGTCACTAGAGAAGAATCCTTGGGACTATCCCTAGCATATTATATAAGTTATCCCTATTAAAAAAGTTAAAATATGAGTGCCGTGTTTATTTATATCGATCCTCTCGCGGGTATTTATGTAAATAAAATATGTTAGATCTTTATGCGTATGTTACTACGATGTATCGTATTATTGAGGTGCTACGCGCCGCTCCCGTCTGTCGGAGCGTTTGTAGTGTGAACTACCGAGTGGCTTTAATGCAAACAGATGATGCTCGTGTTGAAGAGTGTTCTAAATTTGGCTTATAATTATTTTGAAACATGAATAAAAAATATTATTGACTTTATGCAAGTCTATTAATTAATCACTTCTTTGCAGTCGATTATTTTTATTTATACATTTAACAACTTGCGTTGCTAATTATATTTTTTTCCTATGTATGACTTATGACAGTTATCTGTGAAATAGACATTGACCTTAAAACATTTCATTTGCTTACATGTTTTACTTTCATACATCGACCATATTTTGTATGTTAAGCAAAAGCAAGCACTTATAGCACATATGTTATGCCAATGTGAGGCGACAATATAGTATTAAAATAACGGCGCCGTCTTTGGTTAGCGGCGCATCTTCAGACTGTAAATGTGAAACTTCTGCTCGAGAAATTTCTGCTTGAGTTCAATTTCTGCTCGAGAAATAGATTTTTTTTAGTTTTATCTTAGAAACAAGGATTTTCAAGAAAGCCCTACTATGCCTAATAAAAGCATTCCGTTTTAAATTATTATGTGCATACATTAAAATACTAAATAGATAAATATAAATGAACAAACCAGAAAAAAACGTTTAGTTTCAAGTTGTCATCGAGTAATACTATCTCATTTATAGTTTAAACTGGTAAAATATATTTGACAATACTATATGGTTAACATATCAACCATCGGGGTACTATGAGTGCATATATACAAATATCACAAAAAAATCATTTAGACTTATCTGTAGTTCATTTCATTTCATAATGTAATATACACAGATTCAAGTTTGTTTACGCTTTTATAAGTGTTCATAAAAGTGATACAGTATCCACAATGCTCGTGAAAAACTAGCTTTGACTGATTTTTTATCAAATAATTTAGACAAAGTAATGTTTATTTAACAATGCTATTTCATAGCTATTACCTATGGCAATATTGTTTGAATCAATTTTTTTTTAGATTTATATTGTTAAAAAAATTGCACAATTCATGGCCAGGAAGATTGCACAATTCATGGCCAGAATTTTTAGGTTTATATTGTTAAAAAAATTGCACAATTCATGGCCAGGAAGAGCAGGATGAGTTTACCCAGTTTTCTTACGTTTTCCAAATAATATTTGCTATTTAATTAAAAAGAATTAAAGATATAAAGATAAAGACAGGGCTATCATGTAGGTATTCATTACGTACTAAGTATAGTGTTCAGTGATATTCGAATGACAAAAATATGTCGAATTATTGGCATTATCATTTCTAATGTACATTATATACAGTAAAATTGACTGAAATATTAATGAACGTCTAAATGTTTGATTTTTATAAGGAATATCTTCCTCCATGGGATATTTACAATCACTCAATACAACCCTCGGTGTGCGATATTAAGACTTAACTAATGTATTTTAACAACTTTATGTTATTTAGGCTTTCGTTTTATCCATTTGAGGTACCACAGATTATAGAATGGCTTTTTTTGCCTTTTGCGCGACCATACTACCTTCTTAAAATCGCTTTACACTTTGCAAAATTTGAGGTTGGTAAATAGTAAAAATATAAAATCACTTTTCTTTCCCATGTTTTGTTTATTTTTTTTTTTTCGTAGCAAAACGCGTAAAAATAATTATATAGAATTAAAAAGAAAAATACTATAAGAATCTTGCTTTTTATTGCCCTAACAGAATAATTACTATAATACTTCTAATTACACTATAGTAAATTCAATAATTATGCCAATAATACAAGTTGCATCTACGAGGACTTTACGACACTTGCATGACAATGAAATATATTTTATTTAAACTTGTAGCAAATAGGAAAGAGAACCTATTGTCAATACTCTCAGCTGTCTCCTTACCATCTACAGTTACGACATTTAGTTCTAGTAATATTAGTAATATTAGCTCATAGCTAACGTAGCTATGAGCTAATATATATATATATATATATATATATATATATATATATATATATATATATATACATATATATACATATATATACATATATATACATATATATATATATATATATATATATATATATATATATATATATATATATATATATATATATATATATATATATATATATATATATATATATATATATATATATATATATATATATATATATATATATATATATATATATATATATATATATATAAAATTGGTCTGTAGTCAAAAATAGTCTTTGGAGCATAGAAAGAAATAAACTGTTACTAATAAAAGATACTGAGGATTTACACTTCGCCTTTGTCGCAATTTGTGTGAAATTCGTCCATTAAATTAAAACCTACATAAATCCCGTGTACCCATGTACTTTGAATTATGAAATTTGGTATTCAGTACGTACTATGAAAAGAAATTTAATAGTATCAAAAAAAAATTATGCACCCGCAAATTTATGTTTTTTAACTTTTATGAGTTGAATTTCATCCCGAAGAAGAAGGCTCTTCCTCCTCCTTCGTTTCTTAGTTTCCTAAGTGGTCTTCCTGTTTAAAGAACGGAGGTTCTTTGAAAATGGTGCTTCTTGAAGGATTTGAAATTATTTAGGTAGATCTATGTCACCTGTGTAGTAGATGTTTTAATTATATTGTAGTCTTGGGATTGCATAATAAAATCGATCTTTATGTACATAATAGATGGAAGAAAATGGATCCACTCTCAAATTATATATATATATATATATATATATATATATATATATATATATATATATATATATAATTCCGTGTTTCCGTGTTCTTTCCACCCGTCTTGTTGTCTTTCTTCGTCATCAATATATATACAAATTCATCATCATAATCATTACGAAAGTAAGAGAAAGAGAATTAACTGACATTTATTCAAGTTAAAACTGTACAATACGACATACATAAAAAAAAATGTTTTGATGACAGACCTCCAGGATCAAGGAAACCAAATTGTTTCAATGTTTTATTGAATACATTACAACACATCACTACCATATAAAACTACTCTACATCATGCTGCATGCATAGAAACACGCCACGCTTCTTTACTATACAAAAAATATACGCGATGATTTTGTGCAAAATGAGGCAAAAAAAGCATAAACGTTCACATGTTTTAATTACGTCGGCTTAGAAGCTTGATTTGTTATTTATTTAATCTAATCATGTGTTCTTATACGTTATATTTGGCAAAATTTTCCACGCCTAACGTCCAATAAATTGTTTCTTTATTTATTCAAGGAGCTAACACATTAAAGAATTCTGTTTTTTTCTTTTAAGGTAAAAATATGGACATTTTAAATTTGCTTGTCATTATCTTTTATTACATTGCATCATTTATACAAAGCAATATATTTTATAATAACTATATGATAAATCATAAAAATATATGTTTACATTTTAATGTAACATGACGTATACTGCGACCTATGTTTAGTACATGCGTACAAAAAACGCTAAAATGAACACAAAATGTGTCATCAGACCAAACTTTGAATCTAAACAAATGTACTCATGATTAATGATCGGAATTTACTCCAATTCGATTTAAATTAATTACATGTTCTTAATTAATTATAAAATAAACAGACTCTTGGAAAATAAACTGAAATGGTTGCAACCTAAATATTTAGAGAGCATTTAGTTTTTCTGTGTTTTAGGTAAGAATATTTTTTGCATATTTAAAAGAAATCTGTCTCTCCATCTGCCAATACTTTTAATAAAAATCATATATTGGAAAATTATATATATATATATAGCAGAAAACCAATATTTTATGATATAATAAATTTAAATACCCTATTCTTCCGTCTTCCATTAATAAATGTTGCCGGTTAAAGTGTTTGACAGTCTTAAATTAAATTACGAAATTTAATAATTATTCATAGTAAAACTGTACTTTTTTAGTGAATAAAAGAATATATAAAAAACATAACGATATATAAGTAAATATAATATTTAATATTTTCATTATATAAAGTATATAATAAAAAAAAATCTCAATTCTGACGTGTCTGTAAATTGATTGTTATATAATCATAATAACTTTACGTTTTTTCCTACAAAGAGTGATGCAATATTTTTTCATATTTCTTTTATTTTGTCCACAGTTCTACTAACCTCTTCATGCCATCTGGGGTCCTCGTCATTTTTGAGTGACCTTCTTGCATTTTCGACAAAGTTCTCAAAGGTCAACCGAGGTCTGACCATGTTACTAACTCTTGTTTCATATATATTTTTTTACCATTCTTTCATCATTCGTTCTCTAAACATTGACTATATTCAGAGAACGACAGCACCTCCTTCTTTTTCACTGCTATCTAAGGTCGTACCTGCTTTTCTTTGTTTCATCATTCCAAATTCCGAAAAGCATGACATTTCTATATCATTTATCTTTCTTTTATGTGTGTATATTCTCCTACATTCAATATCTAAATCTATAAAATTAACAATATCCTAGATCCAGTTTTTATAAAAAAAATATATATATTCACATAAACACAAAAAATTAAAAATAACTGATTTTTTACTCAAACATTATAATTATTATAGTTTATGTAGATAGCCTAGATAATCCGTTAAACCGATTATTTAATAGGTTCCTTGTGATCAAAGAACGTCGGCTGTTATGTGTAGAGTAAGTAAACTCAATAAGTGAAGGCTGACGACACGATAGTGTATTTAACTACAGACACTATTTGAATGATAGCTGCACTCTTACTCTGTGAGTAATATTCGTAGATACAAAATATAAAAGTGTATTCATAAAAACCATTTCAGGACGAATTTAATTAGTGAGAATTCATGAGATGAGCCGAGTTACTCTGAATGCTTTTATAAAGTGAAGAGGCCGTGCTTCATGTTCTTTTTATTTTATATATGTATATGCTAAAAAGGTGAGTATGTGAATTTTATAGTTATAATGGTTAAATCATAATTTTTTATTTGAACCCTCTCTAAGGGGTTAATCGCATATATTTAAGTACTGTACCTTTTTGAAAACAACACGTTCGAATACTTTTTTTAACAAGTTTAGTAAATTTAATTTTTATTAATTGTTATGCAACACATGTCTCATAAATTTTTATATTTATTTTTTAATAATAATGAATTATACGTGTATATATTTAAATATGTATATTTCATTTTTGAAATTGTTTCTATAAACAATTAGATCATGAACGAGTTTAATAAGACAAGATTAGTTCTGGCGACTTGCCTTGGAATATGGATATGTAACTTAGTATGTACTAAGGGTTTATTTTAATTGCAGGACAATCATTTTGAAGGAAATGTTTTAATATGTTATGCCCTTACGACCTGAAAAATGTCTGTTTTATTATATTTATGATATTTTGTTAAATAAATTTATTCTAATTAGTATAATAAATTTACTAACTTGATCAAACTTTCTAGTCAACAAAATAAAAGCTAAAAAAACATTTTAGTAATGTTAGTGAGTTTGTAAAGTATTTCAACGTTATATTACTATCTAGAAAGGATTAAATTCAACATTCATTGGAGCAGAACTTCTCGTCATCTGTAGCGATGGTTTTACTTTTATATTTTTTCATTCAATGAGGTTCCCAGCTCAGCTCCACACAGTACTCTCAACTGTCGCCTTCAATAAAATATTATGACGATTAATGTTTTAAAATTGTACGTATTGCAATTTTAAAAATAAAAATGCCAAAACTGAGGAATTCTAAAACAGAGTTTTATAAATAAACAATTATTCTAACAGTAATTTCTTTAAATTATATATATGTGTGTACTTTATAAAATATAACTATTTATAAAGTACACACATATATATAATTTAAAGAAATTACTGTTAGAATAATACTAATGACCTGCCCAAGCTTCACGCGTTAGCTGCACGAATTTCTATTAAGCTGAATGGCTTTATAGCTTACAAAACATCAATGTTCTCGGATTTAATCCAATATAAAATGCATACAATGAATTAAGAAACTATCTATAAATAAAAAAAGTAAATAGTCAGGGAAAAAGTAGCCTTTATGTTACTCCACAGCAACCTATAAATTTATTGCTTTATTCGTAAAGCTTTAACTTACTGTGTTACTGACATATAATTATGTGAGGTGTATATTTTTCGTATGTAATGATTATTTCTACAGTAGCAAATACAGACAGGCAAATTATTAAGGAAGACAGAGTTAATATTCATTCCTTCATATAATGGCTTACACATTATTTTTATAATGCTTTTAGATCATCAATAATATATTTTTAATATAAAATACAAGGAAACTTTTTATGGATATTTTTTGAACGATTTATCTTTCTAAGTATTAATAATCCAGTTTAGGTAAGACCCAATCATTTGAGCTTCCACAAAAATTCTAATTCCATAGTAACTTTATTCTCAAAAAGAGTAGCACAAAAGAAATATTCTTCTTATAATAAGCAGATTATAATAAAATCATATATTGTATATAGTATTTAAAAGTAAATTTATAAAAAATATCCACATGTCATAGATTTACTTTAAAAATGATTGAGTAATTAAATCATTCAATAATTCAATATATAGTATTTTTTTATCTGTTTAAATATATATGAAAATCTGTGTAATTAAATTTGAAACGTTAATAATTCATAGAATAATGTAGGTAAGGAGGTTAAAATTGACACATATGCTTGGTATGACTTATATACAATTATTATTTTGATGAATGTTTTGTCATACAGTGGCGTGTAAGTAATAAAACACCGTTTCATAAATGTTCATACATAAACAGATATCTCATACAATAATTTCACACTCTTTCTAGGCGACGCGACGGCTGCAGCACGAATGAAGCAAACATTTTATACTGCACAAGCATATTCTATTCACAATATTTCGAGACTCACGCTCCGCAGGACACTGGCACCTTCCCACAAGGACTTTTCACGCAACGCACAAACAATACTAACTTTTCTGCGGTACGAAGTTGTGAAACAATAAACATACTTCTATTGTTAATGTTTACATTATATATTTTATCATTTTTTCCTATATAGCGAAGAAAGTTATTATTATTTCAAGCATAAAAAATAATAATAATATTTTTTTTTTTTTTGTAGCTTCACGCTTTATCCCGCACATGGCAGGGTAGGGAACTGCAGGGACCGTGGGAACCTAGTGTAAGACACTCCGTTGCTTAGCCCCTGCTTTCTCCGTCCCCGCTTTCCGCCGTTTTCGAGGCATTGCATGTTGAGTGGCGGAACTCAACGCCGCGCTTTGCCTTAGTTGCCAGAGCGAAGAAAATGGAAATAGAAAAATCCATCTTCCCCGACTGGGGATCGAACCCAGAAACCGTCGCGTTAGCCGCGTTACAGGCAGACGTTGCGCCTCTGCGCCACGACGGTCCTCTCATTATTATTTATTAAATGCAGAAACTAGGAAAACGAGTGTCTCAACACTATGTACCGTCTGTCTAACCCTGCTTTGCAAGGTACAGCATTAAACTGACAAACAAAATAATATTTGTAGTAAATATATAATTATAGATTTAAATGAACTAGATATCAATCAGTGATAGAAATGTATGTGCAAAGGTTTAGTTAAAATAAAAGTGGATAATCAGATAGAACTAGAGTCCTCCTCATAAACAAAAGTAAGTTAAATTACAGGTTCAGACTTAGGTAATTCATTCAGTTCTGTGACTCTTTTAATTTCATCATTTTAATTTCACGATTTTTGGTATCACTTAACAAGGTAGGCAAAGGGAGCTTAGGGGTAAGATTCTACATTCAATATGTTTTTGGCTTTTCAATTCTGTACTGCGTGGCCACACAACGGTTCCATTTATCTAACCATATTTCTATTTTTTAATTTGCGATCAGTTAAAAAACACGTTTTAAATAAGTTATAATGTACTTGAAAGTTTTTTTATGTCATTTATTTCGTAAAATTAAGGTTTTATAATTTTTTCATCTCATTTTTTGAGTATTTGCAGAATCAAACGAAAATAGATTTTGGTAATACAATGATTGCTCAAGAAATTGGATTTATTTATTTGATAAATTAACAATCTGGTTGGTGCGACAAGAGGCTTTTTTCGGGAAATCGCTTGTAAATTGGAAGATGTTTATTAGGAAATGAAGAAGATAAGGTCATTCCAGCGTTTTGATAAATTAAAACTCAATTTTTTATTTCGCAAAGTCTATTTCATGAATTAAGTTAACGGATTAAGTTTTTAAAGATTAAAATTAGAGAATACTAAGTAAATATATTTTCATATTAAAAGTTTTATTTCATCGTTTTATATTTAAATTTTTATTTCCCTTACGGCTTTTAATTACATGATGAAATTAGGTGAGATTTTAGAAGAATAGCTTACTTTTTATAATAGATTAGTTTATAATTATAAATATACTGAATTAACAAATAATCAGAGGTTAGCCGCCGTGATTAATACCTGTGTAGTAGTAATCCCAGCTCCACCAACACTGCCTTGAATCTAGTATTCTAATTGGATTAGCCAAGCGGAATGAGAAGATAATTAACTCGACAATGAGCTTTATTTCGAATATAGGCTACTCATCAGTTGCCCACGGTGCAATATATGTTTGAAATTATTACCATATTTGGTATTAATTTACTACAGCATAAATAGTAAGAGCAGTTATTATATAATTACGTTAAAAGTTAAAAAAAGGCACCGTTCTGTCACTTTTATACTATCTAATAATGTATTATAGTTAAATGTAAAATATAAAAGCGTTAATAAATTCAACAACGATATATTTTTTTACTTGTGTCATATTAAATGTTCAGCTATTTCTGATCACATTCATGTGTGATAGCGGCCTGAGCTTCTGTTCGACGGAGGGGATAATTTGCAGCGATCGAAGGCTTTGATGTTCAACGGCCTTGCGGCATGCGGCGGAGCGTGAGCTGCCTCTGCCACCACCGCTTGTTCCCCACGAACTTGACCTTTATATGGCCCATATGCCTGAACTGTTTTTGCAAAGTTTTAATCCTTGTTAGAATGTTTGACCTAAAAGCTGTGGTTAGCAAAGTTTTCATTGCTATTAGTTTAAGTAATAAATTAAGTAAGTACTTGTAGATAGACAACAACAACAATCTTAGTAAAGAAAAAGCTCAGTGTATACTGCAAAGAGAGGTTGGCGTTTCTATCGTTGGCGTTCTGGTATATAACATCATATTATTTACGAAATATTGAAGTCTAATTTAACATCAGGATTTATTCAAATTGTTAATAAGTAGTAAGAGATGACCTCTGATACCCGCTTTGGGGAAAAATTTAATGTAAATTGTTGTCATTTTCCTGCTTTATGGAAGCAGCGTGAAGCTAATAAAGAGAGAAAAGGCAAGTGGAAGTCGAACTGACACACTGAGAGTTCTGTATCAATTTACTCATTGTAAATCAACAGGGAGATAAATTGAATTATGATTACTATATTTCAAAAAAATGACAAATTAAACGATTGAATGTTTTTTTTTTTCAATGATCAGTATTTCCTTTATTTGTACTAAATTTTATAATTCCTTAGTTGACTTACATTTGTGTAATTTATACTATATATATACACACACACACACACACACATACACATATATATATATATATATATATATATATATATATATATAATAAAGAATAAAATTCAAAAATTACAAATTTATGTATATATATAAAAAAACCATTACAAGCTTATATTGTAATACAATATATACAAAATCAAATCACTTTATGCGGCTGCAAATTTAAGTTATCGACTCTATTAGTCTTTCATTGATCTAAAATTACAGCATTTGACCAGTAATGAGAACTTATATACATATACCGAATGTTAAGTAAAATAGTCTAGATATTTTCTAGGTGGATAAAAAACGGGTTTCTGTAACATTCATATTTTTTGAGTGATATGTTAAATAAAAATATACACTATTACATTAAAATATATTCTTTTTATTATTTTTAACATACACACATAGCTCAGAATAGAATTAAAGTGATTTAACTTTCCAATAGTAAAAATAATCGTGTTATAAGCAAAAGATACAAAACCAAAAAAAGACTTTTTAAGTTTAAAAAGGTTCAAATTATTTAAAAAAGTAGTTTGCGCTTCCCCTCATGACAAAATACATTTATAATTTACTAAAAATTTTTTTTCTACATAATTCCCACAAGTAGATTGTGAACGACGAGCATTAAGAGACTCAACATTGAAAGTATGGTCTGTAGTCCATAGGGATGTTAAACATCTATTCCATACAAAAGCTGGAAGCAGGTTGGTATTTATTACACTATAATAAAAAATTAAAACATATTAGATCATAGTTCTCATAACAAAAAATATTTGTATAGTCCAACTTTATCCACCTGCAAAATATCTACTCTTCTGCATAATTATATATAAAGGAGAAAAACTCAAAAATGATAACCTTACTTGAATATTTAACATATAGGAAAAGAAAAGAAATCCTCAGTGAACAACGTATAATCATGAAATTGGTGAGGAACCGTTCATTTTTTACACATTATTTACATACAAAATTGGTTGTTTTTTTGTCGTTCTGTTTATCCGGACTGATCTCCAGAACAATAGGACTAATTTAAATGCTGCAAGGATTAAATGCTAAAACTTAATAAATGTAATACTTTATTTTGGCAATATTTAAACTTTAAGCTATTTTAATTGGCTCATAAATAAAAAAAAGATGAAATTTATTTTATTAAAATTGCTGATATGTCAAAATTAATTGTCCACGTAGAATAAAAAGGCATTGGATCTTTGTCTTTACTTTTATCCACCCATTTCATAATACACAATAGAAAGAAATCTAAATCCACATTTTGTATATTGAGCAGTTTAACCAATGCCGCGATTTTTCCTACTATTATAGGGAAATTAATACAATTCATTTCCTCGAGTAGTCATTGCAACCCAAACCCATAGATTTTACAGCCAAGAGTTATCTCACCATACTACCTATTTAATAAAATAGCTAAGTGTTACAAATACTACAAATATGTCAGAAAATTTTAGGTCAGGTCAAAAAGTTGGTGTCATATTTAACAAAATTGATTAATATATGATTACACATAGTAAGCTTTGGTACAATTAAACAATGCTCAGATATATATAATGAAACAATATATTTGCACTTTTGATACATAATTATATTATGTTATATTGTATATTTTTTTTGTTTAGTATCCAGTAATATTTAAACTACTAGAAGTCTAGTAGAATATTAGTATAATGATATATTGTATGTGAATTTCCTACTCTCATTCCCGAGGTTGTGTTAACAAAGCCAGTGTCACGACCCTCAAAAGCGTCCTTGACGTTATACCGCTCGCCTTTAACGTCATTGACGATACAAATGAGCTCATTGTTAGTGCGAATAGGGAAAACATACTATGAACGAATTTTCTTCATTATTTATTTAATATTCAAAGTTCTATCCTTATCAGCAGATGCTTATTTTATTTTTTTTTAACATTTTCATTATTTTTTAAGGACAATTTTAATTATAATAATTATTGTCAACAAATAGTTCAATTACATAATAATAATCAAATTTAAAATCTCACAGCAAGATGCAATAAAGCGCTAGCGAGACAGCAGAATAAAAACGATTTAATAGGAATTTTAATGAAAAACAAGACAATCAATTTAGAAATAACGCAAAAAGAGATACTTGCCGACTACTATATCTATACAGATTTGTGGAAAGCAAAGGAAATCCATAACGAGAAGGCTGATTGGCTGATTTATGTGAAAAATTAATAGAACTATATACACAATTTCAATTTTAAATTAAAATATTTTTTGTAATATAACTTCACCAACAAAGACAATAAAATATTAGCACGACGTAAGAAAAATAAGACAATATCAGGAGTTGACGGTATTCTTAATGTCTGGTATAAAAAATTTTCTAAGTTTATAGTAATTTTTAACAGATATATTAGAAAACAATTGCCACAAAAATGTGTAACAAAAGGAACAACATACATCTTCACTAAAAGTAGTGACAAGGTGGAACCTTCTCAATGTCGACCCATAATCCGCTTACTAACCATTTAATAAATTATAACAGCTTGCATAATGTATAAAGCTAAATGACATCGTCTACAAAATATTATTGCCGATACATAATAAGGATGTAGGTGGAATCACAAACGTTGTAAAGAGATTCAATAGTTTTAAATCATGCTAATATCCTTAAAATCTTTGTATTATGCTATACATATATAAGTTTTAAATAGCCTAAATAGGCTTTAGATAGTGTTCCCCGATCACGGCACGTTAAAATACTTAAAATTTATAAAACGCATTAATATATCCAAATTTTTTGTAAAGTTCCATGGCAAGCTGGTAAACTACGGTGCACCTGACAGTCGGAAATAATACTATATTTACTGATATAATAAATATTGAAAATGATGTATTTCAAGGAGATTACCTCAGCTCTTTGCGGTTTTGCCTCACTTTAAATCCTGTCTCCCACTTTCTTGACAACCTTTCATCTAGTGGATATAAACGCAGAACCCACTTGATAAACATTTTGAAACAACAACAGGTTGAAGTTAAGATACTTTCAAATTCTAACTAAGATATTTTCATGATTTTTATAGTGGTAATCCACACTAAAAATTGATACAATACTTTAAGAGAGCAATTTAAACACATTAGAAATTGAGCCCGTGCCATATTGAGCCTGTCGCCTGTCCAAGCGCTCCGATCACTAAGCCATAGGTTCTTCACACTGTGTCAAAATCCTTATATGCTTTTTACTTTACTAATTTACTACTTTACTAACACATTTGTGTAAGGTAAATACCATAATGTGTTTTTGTTTACAGAGAACTTTATAAATGATTCAAAATTATTTGTTTTTTGTAGAGCATAAGACGAAGTGCCCTGCCCTGAATATACATGAAACCAAAAACAAAAATGTACTTGGTTGCAATGTGACTTTCTACTTTTGTATGATTGCAGTTTTGTTAGGTGTCTCTGATAAGTTATAACAGACTTATATATTTAGAAAATGGCAAAAAGTAAACACCACTGTGGAAATAATGTATCCTGAAAATGTGCAAGTCGGAATCGCGCAAACATATCCCGTAAAAAGTAAGTTGAGAAATTTTCATTTGGCTTCAGCATATGCCCTTATTGTGTAAGAAACTGTAAGTGTTTATACTTTTGTAAAGCGTTGATGATTAATAAAAGTTGTAATTTATAATGGCGCTTTACTTATACTGTAAAATCTAATACTTTTTCTAATTTGACTATACAACGATAAGTATTAGTAAGCGCTCTTTCTAATCAATTTTTGATTGCATTAACTTAGAAATTTCAAGGACTGACAAGGCATACCTGAAAATTTATGTTAATTTCAGCTTGGTATACTCACGCTATATATATATATATATATATATATATATATATATATATATATATATATATATATATATATATATATATATATATATATATATATATATATATATATATATATATATTTTTTTTTTTTTTTTATTCTATTCGAAACCCTAGAAATAAGAAATAAGTTAATCCCTAAGATCAATAAAGGACTAAACTTTTTAAATCAAATACGAATATAGTTTCACTGCTGTCATATAGATAGATATTAGTCATTAAAACACACTAACATTTAGAATATAGTTAGCGTTTTTATCTTTAAAATTAAATTTTGGTAAAAGCCTTCTATATATTTGTACAATTACTATCTACTTTAAAACTATCTAGCATATTATTGGTACCAGTTCATATTATCTTACTTCAAACAATATATTAAAATCAAGTGGCTAATATATACATGTCAATGTTCCCATTCACATTTTTTATAAACATTTAGCGATCTTAATGATCGCATATTACCATAAAAATAACATAATAAAAATTCATATAATGTATATATTTCTATGTGTCATAGCTACATAGTACATATTACATATACAAGCTTTTATATATACGTAATATTCATATTATTACGTAGATTTTGTATCATGGACAAATACATATATACAGAAACTAAAATAGAGAAATAAGTAATAAATAATATTAAATAATAATAAAAACAAATATTTTAAATATTTTCATAAGCAAACAGTTATCAAGTATCATAAAAAACAAATCCTTTTTTGACTGGGCTACAAGTCTTTTTTTATTTTTAAAAATGAAATCAATTTACCTACTGAATTGTTATGTACGTTGGTGTTAGTTAATAAACGTTTCCGTTAGCGCTCTCATATTACCTGACAATTGCACGATACATTTATTTTAAGCCTCTGAATTCAGACTTTTATAAATAAGTGCCATTGAAACAATTAACAAGGACTGACATTGACTTTGCATGAAGTCAGAAGGTTACATGGCTTTGATGATAGAAAGCACGCGAATTGTCAATTTTCGAGGTTAGCATATTGCATGCCTCAAGGCGGGGATACCACTACCGACGAGGCTAGATTTGATATAATGATAGAACGTTATGATTTACTTGCCGTTTACCAGTCGATCGCTCGCATTGTTTTGTGCAAATCGATATCCATTTTAAAATCCTTATTAATGAGTAATTTAAGGCTATGTAGAATAAACCGCCCAATTCAGAACGTATGTATGAAATGTGATATTCTTTTCGGATTTACTACAATTGTATTGATATTTATCTTCTATCCTAGTAGGATAGGTACACATTAAAATAATTTATTTCTGCCAAACCGACAGCACTGCGCAAACGGGGCAAACATGGGCGGAATAACCGATGACGGTCCCAGGATCAATAAAGAACAACAAATACATCGGGGCCGGCTTGCCTATGAGCTAGCTATTGGTAACTAATTTTAAATGTACGTTTAAAGCTTTGTAATATATATTTATAAGTACAAATCTGCATTGTGGTTTACAATGTAGCTTGATAAACAAGATAAGATTTTTGTGTTTCTTACAGAGAGGCACTTGTCTTCGACACACACTTGACACATGTCATAGATAAGAAAACGGTTAAATACGCGTAATACTCACTTACAGAGCATTTCATACATTTGCAAATACAATTTAGAACGAAAATACAATTTAGGAAAGTTTAAAAACACGTTGAAAATTTAGGGTTCTGTACCTCAAAAGGAAAAAAATCGGAACCCTTATAGAATCTCTTTGTTGCCTGTCAAACTGTTTGTCTGTATGCCTGCTTACATATCAAAACCATTTTCTTTAAATGTTATAAAGAATGAATTTAAAATTAATACCTATCACATATCCAAATCGATGATCTCTTGAAGCACAGAAATAAATCAAACACCTAAATCAATGCAATTGAAAATTATTTCGTTTAGTAAACTGATTTAGTATAAAAAATTAAACACCATATTATAATATGGCTGCAAATTTATGCGTGTCAGTTTTTTTCTAAGTATGATAAGATGGGATTCTTTTTGAATTTTTTTCATATATATATATATATATATATATATATATATATATATATATATATATATATATATATATATATATATATATATATATATATATATATATATATATATATATATATATATATATATATATATATATATATATATATATATATATATATATATATATATATATATATATATATATATATATATATATATATATATATATATATATATATATATATATATAATGTCAGTCCTTGTTAATTGTTTCAATGGCACTTATTTATAAAAGTCTGAATTCAGAGGCTTAAAATAAATGTATCGTGCAATTGTCAGGTAATATGAGAGCGCTAACGGAAACGTTTATTAACTAACACCAACGTACATAACAATTCAGTAGGTAAATTGATTTCATTTTTAAAAATAAAAAAGACTTGTAGCCCATCAAAAAAGGATTGTTTTTTATGATACTTGATAACTGTTTGCTTATGAAAATATTTAAAATATTTGTTTTTATTATTATTTAATATTATTTATTACTTATTTCTCTATTTTAGTTTCTGTATATATGTATTTGTCCATGATACAAAATCTACGTAATAATATGAATATTACGTATATATAAAAGCTTGTATATGTAATATGTACTATGTAGCTATGACACATAGAAATATATACATTATATGAATTTTTATTATGTTATTTTTATGGTAATATGCGATCATTAAGATCGCTAAATGTTTATAAAAAATGTGAATGGGAACATTGACATGTATATATTAGCCACTTGATTTTAATATATTGTTTGAAGTAAGATAATATGAACTGTTACCAATAATATGCTAGATAGTTTTAAAGTAGATAGTAATTGTACAAATATATAGAAGGCTTTTACCAAAATTTAATTTTAAAGACAAAAATGCTAACTAGATTCTAAATGTTAGTGTGTTTTAATGACTAATATCTATATGACGGACAGTGAAACTATATTCGTATTTGATTTAAAAAGTTTAGTCCTTTATTGATCTTAGGGGTTAACTTATTTCTTATTTCTAGGGTTTCGAATAGAAAAAAGAAAAAAAAAAAAAAAATATATATATATATATATATATATATATATATATATATATATATATATATATATATATATATATATATATATATATATATATATATATATATATATATATATATATATAGCGTGAGTATACCAAGCTGAAATTAACATAAATTTTCAGGTATGCCTTGTCAGTCCTTGAAATTTCTAAGTTAATGCAATCAAAAATTGATTAGAAAGAGCGCTTACTAATACTTATCGTTGAATTATCAAATTAGAAAAAGTGTTAGATTTTACAGTATAAGTAAAGCGCAATTATAAATTACAACTTTTATTAATCATCAACGCTTTACAAAAGTTAAAACACTTACAGTTTCTTACACAATAAGGGCATATGCTGAAGCCAAATGAAAATTTCTCAACTTACTTTTTACGGGATATGTTTGCGCGATTCCGACTTGCACATTTTCAGGATACATTATTTCCACAGTGGTGTTTACTTTTTGCCATTTTCTAAATATATAAATCTGTTATAACTTATCAGAGTCACCTAACAAAACTGCAATCACACAAAAGTAGAAAGTCACATTGCAACAAAGTAGATTTTTGTTTTTGAATTTATGTACATTCAGGACAGGACACTTCGTCTTATGTTCTACAAAAAACAAATAATTTTGAATCATTTATAAAGTTCTCTATAAACAAAAACACATTATGGTATTTACCTTACGTAAATGTGTTAGTAAAGTAGTAAATTAGTAAACTAAAAAGCATATAAGGATTTCGACACAGCGTGAAGAACCTATGGCTTAGTGATCTGAGCGTTTGGACAGTCTCAATATGGCACGGGCTCAATTTCTAATGTGTTTAAATTGCTTTCTTAAAGTATTGCATCAATTCTTAGTGTCGATTAACACTATAAAAATCATTAAAATATCTTACTTAGAATTTGAAAGTATCTTAATTTCAACCTGTTGTTGTTTCAAAATGTTTATCAAGTGGGTTCTGCGTTTATATCCACTAGATGAAAGGTTGTCAAGAAAGTGGGAGACAGGATTTAAAGTGAGGCAAAACCGCAAAGAGCTGAGGTAATCTCCTTGAAATACATCATTTTCAATATTTGTTTTATCAGTAAATATTGTATTATTTTCGACTTTCAGTTGCACCGTAGTTTTCCACTTTGCCATGGAACTTTGTAAAAAATTAGGATATATTAATGTGTTTTATAAATTTTAAGTATTTTAACGTGCCGTGATCGGGGAACACTATCTAAAGCCTATTTAGGCTATTTAAAACTTATATATGTATAGCATAATACAAAGATTTTCAGGATATTAGCATGATTTAAAACTATTGAATCTCTTTACAACCTTTGTGATTATACCTACATCCTTTTTATGCATCAGCAATAATATTTTGTAGACGATGTCATTTAGCTTTATACATTATGCAAGCTGTTATAATTTATTAAATGGTTAGTAAGCGGATTATGGGTCGACATTGAGAAGGTTCCACCTTGTCACTACTTTTAGTGAAGATGTATGTTGTTCCTTTTGTTACACATTTTTGTGGCAATTGTTTTCTAATATATCTGTTAAAAATTACTATAAACTTAGAAAATTTTTTATACCAGACATTAGGAATACCGTCAACTCCTGATATTGTCTTATTTTTCTTACGTCGTGCTAATATTTTATTGTCTTTGTTGGTGAAGTTATATTACAAAAAATATTTTAATTTAAAATTAAAATTGTGTATATAGTTCTATTAATTTTTCACATAAATCAGCCAATCAGCCTTCTCGTAATGGTTTTCCTTTGCTTTCCACAAATCTGTATAGATATAGTAGTCGGCAAGTATCTCTTTTTGCGTTATTTCTAAATTAATTGTCTTGTTTTTCATTAAAATTCCTATTAAATCGTTTTTATTCTACTGTCTCGCTAGCGCTTTATTGCATCTTGCTGTGAGATTTTAAATTTGATTATTATTATGTAATTGAACTATTTGTTGACAATAATTATTATAATTAAAATTGTCCTTAAAAAATAATGAAAATGTTAAAAAAATAAAATAAGCATCTGCTGATAAGGATAGAACTTTGAATATTAAATAAATAATGAAGAAAATTCGTTCATAGTATGTTTTCCCTATTCGCACTAACAATGAGCTCATTTGTATCGTCAATGACGTTAAAGGCGAGCGGTATAACGTCAAGGACGCTTTTGAGGGTCGTGACACTGGCTTTGTTAACACAACCTCGGGAATGAGAGTAGGAAATTCACATACAATATATCATTATACTAATATTCTATTAGACTTCTAGTAATTTAAATATTACTGGATACTAAACAAAAAAAAATGGTTGCCTGTAAAGTGGGTTTTACGGGCGAA
Source organism: Dione vanillae (assembly GCA_037178615.1). Taxonomy (NCBI): domain Eukaryota; kingdom Metazoa; phylum Arthropoda; class Insecta; order Lepidoptera; family Nymphalidae; genus Dione; species Dione vanillae. The sequence continues at coordinate 2,511,154 of JAZFAU010000097.1, read as the reverse complement.
AATTTTACGTGACAACGTCTTTTTCTCGGTAGAATATTTATTGATATGAATAATAATTATAGTATAAATTGCACAAATTTTAACTATAGAAAATATATTTTGTTTACTAAAACATTGTACATGTGTCAAGTGATACGCGCGGCGGACCGATCATAGTTCGGTGACAGTTGACACATCGTTACGTTACCATTTTCATATTTGACTCCGAGCCGCACAACCTAATTTAAGACGTTGTCACGTCAATACAATATAACATAATATAATTATGTATCAAAAGTGCAAATATATTGTTTCATTATATATATCTGAGCATTGTTTAATTGTACCAAAGCTTACTATGTTTGATCATATATTAATCAATTTTGTTAAATATGACACCAACTTTTTGACCTGACCTAAAATTTTCTGACATATTTGTAGTATTTGTAACATTTAGCTTTTTTTCTTAAATAGGTAGTATGGTGAGATATCTCTTGGCTGTAAAATCTATGGGTTTGGGTTGCAATGACTACTCGAAGAAATGAATTGTATTAATTTCCCTATAATAGTAGGAAAAATCGCGGCATTGGTTAAACTGCTCAATATACAAAATGTGGATTTAGATTTCTTTCTATTGTGTATTATGAAATGGGTGGATAAAAGTAAAGACAAAGATCCAATGCCTTTTTATTCTACGTGGACAATTAATTTTGACATATCAGCAATTTTAATAAAATAAATTTTATCTTTTTTTATTTATGAGCCAATTAAAATAGCTTAAAGCTTAAATATTGCCAAAATAAAGTAATATATGTTGTGATTTGTTATTTTATCACTTAATTGTACTGTAATTTATCGATATTTTATTATTATTTGTATAAAGAAATAAGATATTGTCTTGAACGTCACTCGTTATTTGCCTATCAATTAATTTTAATATTTGTAATATCCGATGTTATAATAATTTATTAATTGTTATACTTGATTATATATTTTATTATGGAATTGTATTTCAAAAATTAAATTATAATAGTTTAGTTGGCAACATTAAATTGTATCGGAAGTGGTCAACTGTGTGGGGGTATAAATGAACTAGTATAAATATTTGATCGACCATTCTTGGGAGGAACATTCTGAAGAGAACATTAAGCAGTCATGCTGTAGCTTTTGATATCTGAATTGTACTCAGTATTAATAAATGTAATTGAAGAAGGAACCTGGTTTGTTTCATTATATATATTTATTAAGTTTTAGCATTGAATCCTTGCAGCATTTAAATTAGTCCTATTGTTCTGGAGATCAGTCCGGATAAACAGAACGACAAAAAAACAACCAATTTTGTATGTAAATAATGTGTAAAAAATGAACGGTTCCTCACCAATTTCATGATTATACGTTGTTCACTGAGGATTTCTTTTCTTTTCCTATATGTTAAATATTCAAGTAAGGTTATCATTTTTGAGTTTTTCTCCTTTATATATAATTATGCAGAAGAGTAGATATTTTGCAGGTGGATAAAGTTGGACTATACAAATATTTTTTGTTATGAGAACTATGATCTAATGTGTTTTAATTTTTTATTATAGTGTAATAAATACCAACCTGCTTCCAGCATTTGTTTGGAATGGATGTTTAAGATCCCTATGGACTACAGACCATACTTTTAATGTTGATAGTCTCTTAATGCTCGTCGTTCACAATCTACTTGTGGGAATTATATAGAAAAAAAATTAAAATTTTTAGTAAATTATAAATGTATTTTATCATGAGGAGAAGGACAAACTACTTTTTTTAAATAATTTGAACCTTTTTAAACTTAAAAAGTCTTTTTTTGGTATCGTTTCTTTCACTTATAATACGATTATTTTTACTATTGGAAAGTTAAATCACTTTAATTCTATTCTGAGCTATGTGCGTATGTTAATGTTATAGTGTATATTTTTATTTAACATATCACTCAAAAAAGATGAATGTTACAGAAACCCGTTTTTAGACTACGTATCTAGACTATTTTACATAACATTCGGTATATGTATATAAGTTCTCATTTCTGGTCAAATGCTGTAATTTTAGATCAATGAAGAGACGATAACTTAAATTTGCAGCCGCATAAACTGATTTTGGATTTTGTATATATTGTGTTACAATATAAGCTTGTAATGGTTTTTTTATATATACATAAATTTGTAATTTTTGAATTTTATTCTTTGTTTACACGATAAGTTTCACCTTATTACATTTAATAACTCTCCGTTACCGGAAAGTACACTATAGATTTTGATTACGTGACTATTTTCATACAAAATGGAAATAAATAAGAAAAAAAACGTTCCTATCCTTTTGATTATATGAAAGGTTTGTCTGTTATCCCTCCACGATTCCAACAGACAGACAAACGGGCAGACGAACAACAAAGTGATAAGGGTTCCGTTTTTTTTCTATTGAGGTACATTTTATTATGTATAGTAGATGACGTCTTCCATAGATACTTCATTGCTTAAGAAAACGTATAGAGTAATTAATCAAGTATGCATACGATACAATAGCATTACTTAATCCCGACTTATACACTAAATTCAAATGGAATTAATTTGCATAGAAACTGCCAGTGCCGAGAATTAAATTTTGCTATTGTTGTGTATGTTGATACATATGTAGTTATTGTAGTTAAAGCCACACGAACGCTTCGCCCTAAACTTACAATAAAACTATGTAGTATGTACAGAATAATTTAACTAATTTACTTTGAAATTATAAACAATACCCAGTGTACAACAATAGTTCCCTATACTGCTCTTCAATAACGCCTTTTAAGGATTATTTTGTTTATATATATAGTATATTGAAATGTAGAAACGAAACGATCATATTGAATGTAAAAGTTACATTTATTTGAGAAATATATAAATGTGTTTCAGTACAGTTACTGCACTGAAGTGTAAAAACTGAATGTTCCTGAATTTCAATATAAAATAGGTTAAGTTTTTAAATAAACAGTAGTTAGTGAGTTATATTCCATTAAAATATCTATAACATTGCATTGTCTAATCCAAGATTTGGATTACACTTAATAGATTCGCGATATAGATTACTTCAACTCTTTATGGACGATTGTCATTGTGTGTGCCACTTCGATGGTTGCATTGTTCACCTTCTTAAATGCAAGATATGATAGCTATCAAATGAAGTTTACTTGGCAACAATTAATAAATATCTTTTAAAACCATGAAATCTTTACCATGGTTATAATCAATTAAGAGCAATTGAAAAAATAGATTTTACTTTGTCCTATTAAATTAAAAACCCAATCTTTCTAGGTTATAACTTTATAGCATTATCCATCGAATATCTAGAATAGACTTAGAATTTTTTATTTATTTTATGTATTTTTAAATTGATTTTTCTTTATCGGACTGTGACAGTTTTGACAAATTAATAATATATATGGTTTAATGTATACCTTTTATTAATGTTCTTCTCTTTCTAGGTTTAATATATAGTTTACTGACGGACTCTTTAAGCTCGTACAGTAGACCACAGTAGAATAGTGGACAAAGTAAGAATCCATTCATCTATCTTGCATAAGATAAAAAAAAAGATACGCCTGTTTCCAAATCTTGTATTCTTACAGATATTATAATTTGTAACTATCATTGAAAACAATTTGAAGTAAATATATTTTAATAAATGTACATTTAATCATCAATAAAAGATCTATAGGTGTTTGAAAACAACACTAGCTCTACAAAGAGCAAGGTACAATGTTTTTATTGACACACGACACCAAAAAACACGATATTTCCATTTCAATGCGAATCGTTGAATAATGAAACAGGACAAAAGAATAAATTTCCCAATTATGGCAGTGAATTTAAACATTACCTATGAATTTCTACTAAGGATAACGTTGTATGGAAAAACTTGGAAAGGTCAAAAGGTATTATCATATTTTACAACGATGGTGGATTTACTAGTTACTTAGTAGTGTGGGTCTTTTCAATTTGACATTTGTTTATGTACGAATATTGCGGATGGAGATTAAGTTTTAAAACGTAATATTGTTTGTTGTTTTTGTACTCAGCTCGATATTCGATTATTCAAGTAAGGATGTGAAATGTTACAGGCATGCAGCGCTCGGGCTCAAGCGGAAAGGATAAGTGGAAGCGCACGCCTACATTCGCAATTCCGATATCGCAGTTTCCTGCAAAACTTGTGGCCTGGAGTTTATTAGAGATTTAACTTCCCTACTACTAATACAAATACAATATTTAAAACTAATCTACATATAGATATTATATTGAATATAAAATTTACACAACGAAATATATTACGCTAATTTTAATGTTAGGTTAGGTTAGTGTCTCTCTCTCTCTGCTTGGCCTTATCCCACTTCACTTGTGGTCGGCTCTCCTCGTCATTCTTCGCCAGGTTGGTCTATTTTGGATGGTCGAGGCATTAAGTAAGATTACGGCGAATTGGGGTTTTGTATGCCTTTCCTTTAACTCTTATCGGCATTCTACTATCGCATAAGACACCTGACAGTTCTCGCCACTTCATCAACCCTGTGTTAATTCAGTGGTTTATATCAGCGTCGATCGTACCATCATTTGTGATAAAAGAGCCCAGATACTTGAAATTTGCTACTTCCTTCAGATGGTAGCCTTGAAGCACAACCGGTTGACATTGGTTGGGTACTGAAAAGTAGCAACGCATATATTCGGTTTTTTGAGGCGTTAGGAACTAAGTGTGTGACACTTTGGAATATTATTAACATAATAAAATCAAAAGGACGCATACTAAGCTTTTAATAATTTTACATATATTTATATTTATTTAAATAAAATCGATATTTGGATGGCACCTGGTGTTACGTTTTTATTTTTCTACCGATTTTCGAGACGTATTTGCTTAACATAAATAATAAATACAAAAATAAATAATTTTCTTTGTTCTGGTAACTAGGCAAACCGTAGCGTTGATTTCCACCACTCAACACGCAATGCTTCGAAACGGCGGCAAGCGGAGAATGGCGTGTCTTAACACTAGGTTCCTAGGGTTTCTGCAGTTCCCATTGCCTAACCTGGTGATAAAGCGTGAAGAAAAAAAAATAAAAATAAAAAGAAATTCTTGTATTTTTATCTCATACAACAAAAACATTTAATTATAGGTAACCTATATACGTGAGTTTTCTATGTACTATCTCTATTTATACCTGAACGCGATCTAACGATAAAAAAACATGTTGACTATCCGTAAAAAAAGACCGGATATAATATTATAGTTCGAGAAATGTCAATGTCGGAATATTATCTATGATGCTGCAAGCATATGTCGGTAGTCAGGGACCCTGTCATCTTAATATGTGATTGGAATAAATTATTCAAGGCGATTGACAAGACCTGGAGCCTTCATTTTACCTTATCGACTATTTGTTCCGGCTCGGTAGAAATACTTATCACGCGCAAGTGAAAACTGAGGAACTTGTTATAGGGAAAACGAATGGGACGTGTGCTGTGATATGATGTGGTCACTGATCATGTGATAATTTACTTGGCTTTTTAACAAATACTAATTTTTCGAATATTTAAAATATTTGTTCAAATATTTTTTTGTGCTTGAAATACAGGTAGAGTAACTGAGTATATGTGCCTCATATTTATTAGTTTTCAAGAAGCATAATATATATGTTTAATAAATGTATACCTTATGTTAGTAATATATAGGTCATTCTCTGGGTTTGACTTCTATTGTTTTAAAAGTAATGATAGTGATCTGCATGCAGAGTTTGTTTTGTCGCGGACATATACAGCGGGCGCATGATTCGATAATATCATATTAAGCGAGGTTACTGCATATATATATATATATATATATATATATATATATATATATATATATATATATATATATATATATATATATATATATATATATATATATATATATATATATATATATATATATATATATATATATATATATATATATATATATATATATATATATATATATATATATATATATATATATATATATATATATATATATATATATATATATATATATATATATATATATATATATATATATATATATATATATATATATATATATATATATATATATATATATATATATATATATATATATATATATATATATATATATATATATATATATATATATATATATATATATATATATATATATATATATATATATAATATATATATATATATATATATATATATATATATATATATATATATATATATATATAATATATATATATATATATATATATATATATATATATATATATATATATATATATATATATATATATATATATATATATATATATATATATAATATATATATATATATATATATATATATATATATATATATATATATATATATATATATATATATATATATATATATATATATATATATATATATATATATATATATATATATATATATATATATATATATATATATATATATATATATATAATATATATATATATATATATATATATATATATATATATATATATATATATATATATATATATATATATATATATATATATATATATATATAATATATATATATATATATATATATATATATATATATATATATATATATATATATATATATATATATATATATATATATATATATATATATATATATATATATATATATATATATATATATATATATATATTATATATATATATATATATATATATATATATATATATATATATATATATATATATATATATATATATATATATATATATATATATATATATAATATATATATATATATATATATATATATATATATATATATATATATATATATATAATATATATATATATATATATATATATATATATATATATATATATATATATATATATATATATATATATATATATATATAGGTTTACGTATATATGACAATGACAATGCAATTTGTACCCGTAAATATGTTTTATAGTATTTAAACTCATGTATTATGTACGTGCACATATTGTAAAGATATATCAATATTTTCTTAAATTACTACGTGTTAAATCGCCTGTGAATAATTGTACCTACACAAAATGAAATGTAACGACTTCGAAACATACAAAAGGGATAGAAATAGTAGCATAGTAATCTTTTTCCAATTGAACACTTTTAAATATTTTACTACTTTTTATGTCACGTGTAATTCCAAGATTTCAAGATAAATGCAGAGAGATTCTCAAGACACAACTTCTTAGCTTTTCATCGAAAATTAGAGTTATTGCGTGTCTAATACGAGAAACAACTGCATTTGTTTTTACAAGAACCAATTAAAACATACTTACTATTATTGTAGTGTCAATTTCAACTAACAAAGAATATTTAAAACAAAACTCAAAAGTAAGGCTCTTCAGAAATCGTGCCAAAATTGTACCTAAACGTAATTGTCCTCTTAACTTTTGACCCCATTAGTCCTGGGATCGAGTAATAGTTTTTTCAACAAAATATCCGCAGAAAATATTACTTTAATTGTTTACTTTATAAGTACTAAAGTGAAGTATTAAAGTTAAAAAAAACATTGTCATTTAGATATGTACTTAAGTAATCTTTTAGAAATTGGTATTTGTTATATGACAATAATTCGTATTTTTCTATATATATTTTTTAAATTATTTACGACAAATTATTTAATTAGATAATAAACGTATAATATATAAAACTATATTATATATTTTCAGAACACATTAACTCTAGTTTCGTTTAAACAATGTGCCAAACTAGAGGATGGCCTCATGCAAATTCGTTACTAAATAAATACGTCGACTCCGAGAGCAAACAAATGACTGGACATTACACAACATCAGTGCTAACTACTACTTAGTTTTACGCTTGTTTTTTATATTATGAGATACATACGGCGAGACTAATCTATATTCATAAAAATATTTATATATGAATATATATATTAAATAAAGCTTTTTTAGCCTGGAAGGTTGTGCTGGATTTTAAGACGTCGGAAAAAAAGTTCTTTGTGAATCTTGAAATCTTTTTCCATTTATTTGATAATATAAGAATCGAGTATATGAAAATAGAATATAATAGAAAGAAATAGACAGGTATTGATAAGAAAATGTTTAATTTTAATCTATTTTCAATAATCATAAGGATTGATATTAAAGTTTAAAAAATTAATAATTAATTATTGCAATAAAAACGCAAGTTGATAATTTTGTTAAAAATCAGAGCAGTGAAACAATTGGTATATAACAATTTGGTCCTTAAATATTCTTTTTAATAAATCTTGGGTTTCGTACTATACTAAGCCGAACTTGTTGTCCGTCCGTCAGTATATTTTTTTAAGATAACTCGAATGTGAGATAAAACTGAAATTATTGTAATATACCACACGCGCCACAAAAAAAATACTGGTAAGTCAACATAGCCAAAAAATATTAGAGCTTATGTTTCTTGTTTTAAAATTAGCAGCTTCACATATTCTCCTATATAGTATGTAACAGGATAGGCAAAGGCAACTAACACACTGTCTGAGTGTAAAAACACTCACTTAGAGACATTGCGTAGTTAGTGGCGGGACACCAGCACCAAGCTTTGTCTAGTTACCAGAGCGAGGAAATGAAAAGGTTCATTCTCGCCGAGTGGGAAACTAAAACCACAACTGTCGCGTTTACAGTCAGACGCTGCGCAACGAAGGCCTGGAACCTAATTATTTATATTTTCTAATTTTATTCTAACATAACGACTTCTTTTAAGTGGTCTCCAGGATCTCCATTATATGTTGTATAAGCTTAGAACTGAAATGAACATTTTAACTTGAATTAGATTCATAATATTTTTGTTTGAGCACAATGCATATATGTACACATTTAGTCCATATGTGCACTTGCACTGTTTGAATAAATTGAGAGAACTTATTAAGAATGTTATGTCCAATATATTATACGTCGGCGTTTAAGAATTATTAGACATATCAGAAGAAGCTTTTAAGTAACATTATAATTATTTATATTAATTAAAATGATTCTTAAAAGCTTCTCGATTATAATATCATTAATATAGAAATAATTGTGTGTCATAAACAAATACGTTAAAGATAATTGCACACGTTCGAGAAATAATTCAATTAAGCAAGAGAGGCTTGCAGATGAAAGTGAACACACTGATATTCAATTAAATGGTTATGAATTATACTCTTTGCACAATGGAGAGGGCATCGTCCGTGCACCACTGACGTCGGTGGTGGCTATTTGCGTCGCATTTGACTGTTAGCTGTCAAACAGAAGATTAGCGAGCGGAGTACACATTGCTGTTTGATTTACATTATTGCAATACAGAACACTTGGCTTTTTGCATACACTGTTTTAGTACGGTAATCCAAGTCAATATCAGTAAGAGAACCAGGAAATGCTTTGTAAAAATATTACACTGGCATCACATGTAGATTCGCAATAACGAGTAATATTTTATGTTATTCGATTTCATTAGTAGAACGGTTGTAGTGCATATTTCAATGACTCTTAATACTAGATTATGAAATAGATACTGAAAAGAATATAAAACATATATACACATAGGTACATACATACTCAAAATCTTTTTTATTATTAAAGTAATATGTTGATGTCTACTTTAATAGGATCAATTTATAAATAATAAAAGAAATGAGAGCATAAAAATACTGTAAATAAATAAGTGACTGGCTTCACACTCTACTGTGCGTATAGCAGGGAACTTAATATTAGGAATCTTTTCACCCTGACTTTTAAAATTTGATTAATTTTCATCACTAAAATTTTTCAATAATTTTCATTCATTTTATGCAACTTAATAATTTTTCATTGTGTGTTCAGCAGCAGAATTAGTCTTTACTCTTATTAAAGAGCAAAAAAGTGAAAATTCCTCTGAGTGGGAATCGAATACGCATCCGTCAATCTTAAAAATAAACTAAGTGCGCCAAGACGAGCATAAGTTTGAAGCAATTTGAATAATTACATCCCTTAAATATTTTTAAAACATGTTTTAAAAATCAAAATCAATTAGACTTGCAACGAATCGTAAGCATATTGTTTGTTTATACAACAAACAACAATCTTATTATAAAATAAAAAAATAAATAAAAGTTAAGTTTTCAGTACTTCGCCAAAAATTATGTATTACTTACATTTACTTACAATTAGGGTATTCGATAAAATACAGTATACTGAATAAGAACCAAACATTCGTTGCATGTTTAATAATTTAAGATGTAAATAAATTTAACATTTCTGGTTTTAGACATATCCAGGATATGCGGTAGTATCTCGTTCATTCATTTTCTATGTCCGGTATAACGCTGTCGAATTGAGGAGGTGGTTGCGGTACACGCGCCCGCCCTCCTCGCGCCGCAGCTCTCCCCCGACCGCGTATATTCCTCCACCGCCGCCGTCGGCTTCCACCCGAGGTAACCCGACCGCTGCGAGACGTGCGGCGTGCGCTCGCCAGTCATCGAGCGACCGCCTTTAGGGATGGCACGATGAAGCTTTAAATCATTTTTTAATTCATATGACATGCGCTCTTATTATTGTATCATTTTTTAATAAAAACAAAACATTGAATTTGGATTTCAGTGATAATTATCAGTGATAGTGAAGTGTGAATATTTATTGTCCCATTCTTGTTAGTTCCTTATTCCGAACTCGAGCTTGTGCTGTGTTTATGTTGGGAGCGCGGCGCCCGTTCCGTCCGGCGTGTTGCAGGGACGTCGCCCCCGAGGACTTCTCTTAGAGGTATTAATCTTGAGAATTTATTTAATGTATGTCAACAAATATTTAAATTATATGTGTAAATTTATTAACATATAAAAATTTTACGGAAACCTTAGTCCGTACCGAATTCCTTTTTCAATGCTGCTTGCAGACCGTTAAAAACCTGTTACGAAACATCTTCTATAGGTTTTGCCAGTTGTAATGAATTGTTATTTTGTGCATCTATTATCTAAATCAACCAAATCAACAACACACCTAAATGTATACTTAGAAAGAATAATAAAGTATAAAATATTGTAATCGGTTAAATTACAAATGCATAGAAATGAAGCTGATAACAGTAACAATTTACGGATAAAACACAGAGCACAAAACATGCACAGCACCTATTTATACTTAGGAATTAGTACTTACAATATTATGTACTATGAAATATTATTGTATATTTTACCTAGATTTTCAACAAAACTGGCAAACGGTACTAAAATGACTCACACATATATTTTAAAGGTGAATAACAAAGACATATTTATTAATTGCTTTGCATAACAAAAAAAGGGTGAACTTACATACTGACGTGGACGTACGAAAGTAACGAAAGTTGACAAAACTAATATTATTTAAGAATTAACTGTAAACATGGCTGTGTCTGTGTAATAATAATATATTTTTACTGATTATGCAGGGCTATGTAAAATTACTTACAGAATATTTAAAGAACATAATTCAGCATGTAATTTTGTATATCTATTTGTCCATTCTCTATAATAGATTTAAATTCAATTTTTTTGTTGTATACCAGACCAGGGCAGAATTATGGCTATAATAAATTTTGAAACTTGCACACTGATGAAGAAGATGAAGAAGATAAGAAATAATAAAATGCTGCTAAACAAAAGTTATTGAACCTGATAAGCACTTTTTCTTTACATAAAAATATAGTATCTGGAACATCTGATGCGGAACCATAAGAATATGTACATCTAAATTATAAGAAACAAGGAAAAAGCTCTTTAGTAAAAGTTGTTAAGCGCGAGGAGTAATTTTCGTAGAAATTTTAAAATCGGAGGTCCGGAACTCTTTCTCTCTCTTCTCTCTTTCTCTTTTAAAAAAACTATTATGTCCATCTAAACTAAAGTACTCCTTAAGCAAAAGTCATTTGGCGTGATACACATTCTCCTTTAACGTTTACATAGGTATATAATGTCAAGGCTAAGAAAATATTTGATATCAGTTGTAGTACCAAAGTAGATATGCTAAATTAAAAAAAATATGTCTAAAGTAAATAATAATTACTAAGCTTATTAAGCAGTTTTCCTTGTTATGTAAAAGTCTAACATATGAATTACATGTGCATCCCATGAATCTGAAAGATAAAGCATTCTTGCATTAGATTGGCAAATTGATGTCTTCATAAATATTAAAATATAGGCGTATAAAACTATCTATAGTGCGACGCTCCTTTATTTTATGGGGTAGTTAGAGAAAACAATGATATTTATTTGTTTAATTTTTACCGTTATATCCCTAACATTGTGTTATGTGGCAAAACCTGATAATAAAACGTATATGCAAATCAGGTACTCTATGGACCTATATAACTTTGCTATATAAGCTGGTTAGAGTTAGTATATTTGAACGCACTTATCTTAAGAATCGTTTGTTTTATATAGCCTAGTCGATTTACAGAAAGGTCCTAGAGCATATTGCATAGCTTCAATCGGTTTTCTTTAGTAAGACTAAAGAGATACCTCGGATACTTCATATGTTCTATGCATTATATTATACATATATCAAAGACAATGTCGATGAAGCTGCAGTTCGGTACACAGTACAGTTTTGGCTAATCAAGCGTAAGTAAAAATTAAAATCAGAAACCAACATAAGATTCAAACACACAATCAGCCTATTAAACTTAATATATAGTTTTATATAAATATTCATATATATATATATATATATATATATATATATATATATATATATATATATATATAATATATATATATATATATATATATATATATATATATATATATATATATATATATATATATATATATATATATATATATATATATATATATATATATATATATATATATATATATATATATATATATATATATATATATATATATATATATATATATATATATATATATATATATATATAAATTTTGCATTACACACGACAAATTAGCAAACTCACGTTAATAATAATGCTATAAGCTATAAATAATAAACAAAGCCGCTGTACCTATATTCCATTAGTTATTAGTTATTGAACATTATCAGTTGAATTAGTAGTGAAAAGCGTAACGCACGAACGGTGAAGTCATTGGCCATAGAGATGATGTCACAGATTTTGATCCGAGCCGTCTTATCTAACGTACTGCGGAGTAAAATAATAATGGATACAACAACATACTAAATTAATTATCTATATGTTTTTAAACTGATTCATAAAAAAAGTAGGAAATGATAATAACTTGTATATAATACATGACACTGTTATATTATTATTAATTGTAAGATGCACCACGACTTAAGATACTTCTAATTTAGTATACTTTATTTGGAGAATTAGAACCAAGGTTTCACTTAAATACCACATTTTAATAAATCCTCTGCAGAGTGAAACTTAACTTAAATAACCAACTTATTTTATTTGTCCTCTGATTAATAATGAGTATATTAGTAGCTATAAATTATAAACAATGCCACTGTACCTATATTGCAGTACTTATTAGTTATTGAATATTACCAGTTGAAAAGCGTATTGCACCGTACGGTGAAGTCATTGGCCATAGTGATGATGATGATGATGATGATGACAGATTTTGATCCGAGCCGTCATATCCTCTGTTAGAAATTAAGAAATTAATCTAGTAGTCGGCCAAAAGCAAAGAACGAGCTCTATTTTTATATTGTTTGTATTTATCAAATACTAAACTTTGATTGGCTACTAATAAATTTATTTTATTATAATTCTTATACTTTTTTATGTAAAATATAGCCACTTTTTCCTAAAACAATTACTTAGTTTCTAAAATCACTTGAAAAGAACCTGGTCTCTAAGAACAGCCGCTCACAAAAAAATAGATTTAGCAGGATTTTGAAGTTCTTGATATTCAGTTTTTACGTTTCAACGGTACTTCCATACTTTTCCAGAGTGTTCCAAATGATTGTCTTGGATTAGTTAGCCGACTTCCCGAATGTTTAGTTGATTATAATAAAGATTCACTTATACTAATGTTTTTGACGTAAAATATTAGTAAATAAAATAATATATACAGAAAACTATTGTCGTAAAATATTAAATTATTAAATTAGTTCGATTCCCAGTCGGGGAAGATGGGATTTTCTATTTCTGTTTTCTTCGCACTGGAAAACTAGGCAAAGCACGGCGTTGAGTTCCGCCACTCTACATGCAATACCTCGAAAAAGGCGGAAAGCGGGGACGGAGAAAGCAGGAGCTAAGCAAGGGAGTGTCTTAGCATTAGGTTCCTATGGTTCCTGCAGTTCCTTCTACCCTATCCTGCCATATGCGGGATAAAGCGTGAAGCTAAAAAAATTAAGTTTTGGTTCTGCTATAATTGTTAATAATTTCAATTATATATATTGTAAACCATTTCAATTATATTGTTGTTTATAAACTACATATATAAACTACATGGCCCACAAATTATTATTTTTCATTTTATCAGTTCTGTCTGAACACTTTCATACTACTTTAAATATAAATTTATTAAATATGAATATCTATTACAGATGATGTAAAAGTTATTGTTAAAAATTCGCTGCATGACTTCAAATTATTATATAAAACGCACGAGATATTGAAGCTTATATTAAAAATTGTTGGGATATAATATTTACTTGCTTTGCCTTACTTGACAGTTAGAACTTTGACTAAATAAGCTTTAAGCTAAGAATTTTATCAGAAATTATCATCTTGCATTATATCCTTTACATTCTGAAGTTGACCTTCTTAAGTTGGTTGCCTTGAGACCATCGAATGAACAATACAATTTCAGCTTTGGTCGGTGAATTTATAAGGTTTCCCTAAACATGATATTCTTGCCGCTTGTATATTTCGTCGGCGTCATATTTTTGGTGCTTTTTACATATTGAGTTAAAATCGTTTATTGTCAAGTTAAAGGCAAATAATTAAGACATATGTATAATTTTAATCTATAGCATTTGTAATTACTTATTAATTTCGAAATCTTGGCGGTAATTTTTCTTTCTTTCTTTGGCCACGTAATTGTTACAATATCCTTTAATGACGTAAGCGACGCTATATCGATGAAATTGTGATCATTGTGTTAGATATTTATAGAAATTGTTACTAAGAAACGAAAACTAATTTTGCAGCTTACGATCATTACGAACGGGACCTCGTTTTGTTTAGGCACATTAATTGCTTTTAATTTCCTCGAGATATCTTACTAATTGTTCTTTAACTATAAGGCCTTATCTCATATTTTGTGTACTTTGGCTACAGTTAATAAAGCTATTTGTCTTAGCTACGTATGCAGTACGTTTTTGTAACTTGTAAAACGCTCGAACTAAAAATTTGATATATAGATTAATCAATTAAAATATTATAAAATTTTATAGCCGGATATTATTTAATTCGTAAATTATTTTCACTTACTTCTGTGCATTAAAAAGTATTTCAGTAACTATAGCTACCAGAAAGACTAATGTCAACGTCATGGTATATTATAGATTTAATATATACAGAGATTATTATGAAATTGACAATTAGCAAGATCTTATTTAAATATAGCATGTAGGACGTAGGTGTATACCAAGGTAAATTGTTGTATTCAATGAGAATTGTTAAATACACAATTTACATGTTAATTATTTACTGAACCAAGTAATTTTCAATAATATAAAAGTTTACCTCGCCAATACTTATTTGGATTTCATTACAACCTTGCCCCATTTTTTAAATAATTTAGATAAAACATAACGATTATCAATAACAATTCATGCTTGCGATATAAACGTTAATACTTTTTTAATCAAGGCTTCATGCTGTTAATTTTTAATTTAGTATCACGTTATAACCTTTGATGTTTGTATGTATATAATTTTTACCATAAGTAATTAATTGCTTTATTATGTATTTATACTACATATGTACCTATATATTGTAATAATCTATAATACGGATATATTTGTAAAATATTTGTTACTCAACTGTTATAACATGAGTAATCGTGCCTTGTAAAGATTTTTGTGTTATTTAATTTGATGTAACCACAGGTTTATTTTTTTAGGTTTTGCTAATGTTACTTTTTTGCTTAACAATTTTTGTACTGAAAATTTTAAATAATCGTTCTTCATCGGGACATTGATATAATTCGCCGAATTCTTTTCCTTTTTCGTTCACTCACTTTTTTTCTTTAGCATATTTATTTTATATTTTAGGTAATTTATTAAACACGCATGATTTCCTTGATGCGTGGTTTCAATCCCGCTGCGTTCAAATAGGTACTTATATGTTTTCTTTAAGTAGAAATACAACGACAAAAGGTAAGATGTCTGTAGTAGGAAAGTACTTTTTTTCTTAACCACTTATCCACTGAATATCTATAGATGGCTGCTGCACGGATGTAGCTGCAATGTGTTTATAAAGCGCAAAGTATGCTGCGAATTATAATACTGAATTACATCAACTTAGCCAGAAATTATGAAGGACAAAGAGCACGAACATGTACCCTACCCTACATACGTTTAAACAATTTGCCCATATACTCGCAAGGGTTGTTATAAACTAGCCAAGTTAATTTCAATAGTAAGTCAATAGTACGTAACAACATACTATATTTGTATTATTTATAGTATATGCACAAGGAGTTATTCTGACTGGCTCTAAATGTGTATTACACATTTAGGTCCAGTTTCACCACTTGCAGATAAAATCCCAGATAGAAAATATTTTTACTATCTGGCAGATAAAAAACAAATCCTGGTTCCACAGCTCTCCGACAGAAATATCTAACAGGTAGACCGTTTTAAACTATCTGCATATTTAAGAGCCTAACAGTGGCGGTATCTGAAAGAAAAAATGTTATAAGTAGTACTAACGACATATTTTTAATTTTAATTGAAACATTACTTTATGTTTTTGTGTGCCTTGTGACTTAGTGGCCTTTTGACTTAAATCTCTTTTTTCAGTTTGCGTTTGTTTCCGTAAAAATAATAATAAAAATTAAAAAAGAACTAGAAACTTTAAAAACAATCATGGCGGCCTCACACAAATTATCAACAGACGCAAAACTAGACAACATTAACTACCAGCTTACTATCTGGAACTTTACCCGTAACCGGTGAAATTGAACCCAATAGTTTTATACACGAAGGAACACATACATTTACTATGTTATATTTTTTTATACTTATGAGTATGTATTTGTGCTTTCCACAAGTCTCCATTTTACATTCAACGATTTTATGTTTTGAAATTAAAAACTTTGCCTCATTCTTTTGTAGTGTCTATGGCAATGTCTGCGTCAATACATCTACCTAGAATAAAGAAGCATAAATGTGGTGAAATAAAAAGGAAATTTCATAAAAGTATAAGTAAAGTGTTTCATAAGTAGCACTATTGAAAGGAATCTCAATTATTTAAAATATATAGATATGTATTCTTTCATTGCTTATTGTATTACTGTGTACATATATATGTTATATACACTACTTGTGACTACAAATAAGCAATACAATAATGCATTTGATCGTTAAGTAAAGTGTTATTTGATCGTTTGGGAACAGCCGCCCTTGGCCGCGACCGTACTTCCGTACGTACCGTTTTGACTAGAGTCCAAACAAAATATTAGCGTGACAGGCGTAAAAGGGGCAACGCTAATATTATCAGCATATTAAGGTGACCTTGATGCTTAGTTTTCAACTTTTATATAAGAAGGAAGCACTTTTGAAGTTTTATATAAACGTTTTATTTAATAAATTCGTTTATTGAAATTACTTTATTATATTCCATGTTCAATTCAAAATTATTGTTATGGCGTTTACTAACCTGGACTATATCGTAATTGACGTTCAAAAAATTAATCATGTATTCTTGTTTTGTATAAACTTATTTAAATTTGAATTGAACTTTCAAGGAGTCAATCGTTGTGAAAAAGGAACACAATCTAGTAACAGTCTAATCACATGTGTAGGGTTCTGTACCTTTAAAGAATAAAATGGAACCCTTATAGGAACACTGTCGTCCTTCTGTCATAAGTCCTTTTTCCAAATCACGTAGACGAATCAAGCTTAAAGTAATATCAAATATCCCAATCGCACAAAAAAATTAAACTTAAAAGTTTATTTTTTTGCATTTTGTGTGAAAATCGTCGACATCACAAATTCAGTCATCACAATTGAATTACCTACTACTACCCGTTGACCCGTTATTCTTATTGAGCTATAGAATTTGGCAATAACTTAAAACTTATAGTACAAACAAACAGAAAAATCAAAAACCTAAAACTAAAATTGCAATTGTACTGCAAAATTCACTTTGTTGACTTATATTAGTAGTATTTCGTTGTGTGTCTTTTGAAATTTGACAAGAAGTCAAAACTAGCAATATATAAAGATGGAAAATCTAGGAATTGATAACGTGTAAGTTTAGCACAGAAGCAAACCATTACAAATTTTTATTTAATTACCATTACAAATTTGTATTTTTAAACGTAATATTTTCCTCGGTAAAATATCTATAATCAGGTTCGTACGGAACCCTCGGTGCACAAGTACTGCTCGCACTGGCCCATTTTATATATTTATTAGCTTCTTCTTAAACCATTGCGACAATAATAAAAACCGGTAATAAATAAAATTATATTGTCAAATTTTGTACTTTACGTCAGTTAAAGTGCTTTTCATTTTAATTTGAGTTGCTTACGTTTTTGAGTGTTAAATTAAAAGGGAATTCATAAAGGCTTGTTGTAATTAGAGGAAAATTTCTATGTTAAATGAAAATAGGTCAATAGGTCTACCGTGTGTAAACTTCACATTCACAATGTCATCTTTTAATTTCGTTTTAAGAGTTCTTTCTATGCTTAACGATATTTCTACATGTTTATTTGCTATATATTTTTAAGACTTGTAATTTAATACAATGTATATGAAATTTAGAATTCAAATAAAAAAAAAAACTAATCTTGTTCCTATATGTGCTGAATTCATGAAATTATTATTCACGAAACATATAAACGGTTTAATAGTTATTATTTTTTGTATTCTTCACGAGAATTTCTGTCATATTACTCAACTTTTGAACCTGTTCTTTTTATTGTTTTTATTGCTCCATTCTTAACACGAACACGGCTTACACAATCACTACCAATGTCATACAAGTCTGCCTTCTTCTTGTTATGTCAATGACGATTCTGAACTTATTCTCGAAGCGCATTACAGCCTGTGAGATGTTGAAAGAGAAATACTCGACTTGTATATTATTTTAATACATACGTGTACTTTTAACATAAATTGTACAGTGTGGAGTAGTTGTAAATAGCCAGCTATTTATTCATATTTCGAGGTGACAGTCTATTTTCGCCGTCGCCAGCCGCCCGCTGTTGACATATCTTATAGTAAGCCCCGTATTTACTTTTACTTCGTGGAAAGTCATTAATTTTCATAAAAATAGATTACATTTAAATATGTTTCCTGTGCGATTATTTTTACTTATTTTTATATAAAAAGCTCTAACAAAATAGAACAAAGTTAATTTGCAGCTTTTTTACATTGCAAGTAAAATATTTTAGTTTATACAAAAGCTACTAGATGAATCGTACAATTGGACTGGTCGGGTAATTAATTTAAATACGAATACTGATATATAAGCGATGTAACCAAGACGAAGCCTATCTTTATATGAAATTGCTCTTGCACTACATACATAATAATTGTGATCTGTCACAATTACCTATCGATGAATATATCTCACGTGTTGTATTGCTCAGCTGTCGGTTGGAATCGATCCATTAATTATTATTACGATGACAATTGAATTGATTGCATTACAAAGAGCTACGAATGCAATTGTTTCTAGTGCTTCATTAATTTGATCATGGTAATAGGATTATTGATGTTCACAATGTTTTTTGTTTCTTCAGGCCATATACAAGTTCATGTAAATTTTATTAGATTTTTAGTAGATAGTGTCATAAAATGTTATAAAATAAGTTTAAAATATCTGCCCAATTATTGTTTAAATGGAATATTCAAATACAACAGGTCAATATTCTTGTAAAAGAGGTAAACATTTTTTTGTTTGTGTGGTTGTCATGAAAGGCTCATTTTTCATAGCTGTGCAGTGGGCGCGCCGAGCGCCGCGGCGCTCTGCGTACCGAGTTCCATTCGTCTGCCTCGGTGCTCGGTGCCTACAGAGTTTATTGACCCGACGACCGTGACCCCCTCTTCCCCCTCGATGTACCCCACCAGTGCCTACGATTTGCAACTAAACATCGCGGCGAACGAATGCTTAGTTCATATTTCATACTCTTTCAGGTCGTGTCTGGAAGTCCAATTAAGTGGAATGCAGAGATCACTTTGACCCCTTTTTAGGAAGCTTAAATGTGTCTAGCACATTATCGACGCATTTAATATCTGTAATAGGTTTTACTTTTATGGAATCTGAGCCTTGAAGTTTGAACTTATAACGACCAATATTAAGTATAATCATTGATAGGGTTTTTCTTAAGATGAATCCTGGATTAATATATAAAATTAAATTTAATTTAAGAAGATTATAATTACCCGGACAGTTAGAAAATCTCATTAGGGTAATTTTATTAATTAGTCTTTTAATTTCAAAAAATTGTTTTAGAATAGTTCTTTTATCTACAATGAAATGTTGTGTTGATATGACCTAGTTATATGTTTTTCTTCTATTAGAAATGAAATCGTATAGTCGTATAGAGAGCTCCTACCTAGGTCACGGGTGTCTGTACACGTTTTATCCAGTAATGCGCTTATATGTTATCTATAGCTGAATCATATATGTGTATGTGCATTGTAACATAAATTGCAAAACTGTGCCTGTAATATGATACTGTTAGTTACTTATCTTACAGGGCTTATACTGTCTTACATTCGAATATATGTATATTTATTAATTTATGCATATACATGCATTGTCAACATCGTATATTTTTGTAATTTATTTTTAAAACCATTGTCAATATATTTTTTATCGGCACAGAGGCGAGTGCGGCTGTAAACGGTCCTGCGGTACGTTTAACATACAAACAACTACACAAATGCCCCGCCGTAGTTTTAAATTCACAAAGAGCAAGTAGAATATTTTTTATTACAGTAGCCCTACCACCACGTTGGTAATATTTGTTTTTTTTTAGCTTGCGAAAAGTATGTTTTCGTGATAGCTGCGTAGACAGGAACTGTAAGAACCTAGAGTTAAGACACTCTGTTCCCTGTTTTCAGCTGTGTGTTGAAAGGCAGAACACAGTGCCGCGCTTTCCTAGTTGCCAGAACGATGGAAATAATGGAAATAAAATAATCTATCCTCCCCGAGTGACAAAAAAAAAACCACAAACCGTCACGCTGATAATTTTTTCTATGTCAAATTATACTCTGGAAACTAGGTAAAGCGAGGCGTTGAGTTTCGCCATTTAACACGCAATGCCTTAAGATGGCGGAAAGCAGGGACGAAGAAAGCTGGGAAAGAAAGTAACGGAGTGTCTTAACACTAGGTTCATGCAGTTCCCTCTGCCTACCTTGCCTTGTGCGGGATGAAGCATGAAGACATAAAAAAATAAAAAATAATTATGTATTATTAACTGTGGATATAGTAACCTTTCTGCTTTCTGACTGAAAGCGATAGTTGTGGATGTGATTGCCAAGTACGGTTGTATTTGGCGTTAGGTATTGCATTTAACAAAGACAATGATGAAGGGGTGACGTATCCCTTGACATTCTTGCCCATGCCATGCAATGAATCATGATATGCTACAATTGCAATAAAATCATTGTTATCTTATTAATAGAATAATTGAAATGGTAATTTATTCTTTAAGTAGCATCTTAAACGTTTTAAATGATTTAATATATGTACAGAGTTATATTTATTAGAACTTAAGTATGAGTTACTGTCACTATTTACATAAAGTAATATTTATTAAAAGTAAATTATAAATTAATAGTAAGTATATATTATATATTGAATTGAAAAATACAACTTAATCGTTACAATATAATAAGAAAAAACACAATAAAATTTCACGCAGTATTTATGTGGTTGGTATTATTTTTTATTTTATGCAGCTAAATACTTAAAGTCAAATTCACCAACTATGTAAGTTAAGATAAATTTAAAAGCCTACAATATTAATGAGGTGTCGTGGCGCAGCAGCACAATATCTGACTGTAAACACGACGGTTTTGGATGCGATTCTATCAACGTGCAGTGTTTTAAATGGGGCGGAAAGTGAAGAACGTAGTGTCTTACCACTAGTCTTAACACTAGGGTTCCTAACTAACCTACAATATAAAGTTTTCTACAATCAGTTTTGCCACTGAACTCGCAATGTTTTGATTTTGTTTAAAAGACAGAAGATGGAGTGTACTGTATTACTATGGTCTCCCTACTTATGCTGCTGCGGGATACTTCGTTCAAGTAAAAAAAATATAGTTATGTTACGAGTACATGTATATGTTTGTTTTATATGATATATAAATATAAACTTTTGAACTTTATAAAAGACCTAAACATTACGCTTTAAGTCTTTTTATACCAAAAAAGAACAATGAGCTTTTATTAAGCTTTTGTATCTGAGTTAACAGTAGCTGGTTTGTTATTTTGCACATTTAGTATAAAGATCTTTGAGCTGCAAAATCACCTAAAATGTGAGCATAAAAAATATTTTACTCCTGGCAAAACTAAATCATCACTTTAATAAAAATATTTTATTTATTGTAAATAGCACAGTTATGTGTATTAAACTTAGATAATTTTATCTTGTAATGTGAATCATAATTATACAGATATTTTATAGTCAATTCTAATACCGAAATGTCTTACACCTAACACATTGTGTACAGGGTGTATCTGACACAGCGGCCTTTATCAAAACTACTTATAGGGGAAAATATTTCAAAGCTATATACAAAAAACTAATTCTAAGCAATAGTTTAGGCACACGATCATTTTTTCCATTTCACGATTTTTATATGTGCTGTGTAACGCGTGAGGTAAACATGACTAAACACGATTGACGTATAGACCTCGTACTAAAAAAAATTAATAAACGTTGTCAATTTGTCACCTTTCATTCAAAAAATGATCTAATGTGAAAGAGATATATCTTTGTTCCACTCTGACAGTACAGTATACGCTCGCGTCATACTTGACAAATTATTTAGGAAGAATAATTTAATTATTTATTTTGTTTTTGAAAAGATTATTTTGAAAAAATATTTTTAAATTTTTGAAATTATAATCGGCCATTGATGATGCGCTCTCGCTTATCTCCTCCGCTGAAATCGTGATACTTGGCGATTTTAATGCCCACAATTCCGATTGGCTTGGGTCACGCAACACTGACCACGCGGGGAGGGCTGTATTTGACCTTGCTGTGGCTAATGGACTGTCCCAACTGGTTGACTCACCTACACGTCTTCCAGACGTGGATAGCCATAATGTCTCCTTTCTGGACCTTCTGCTGACTTCACATCCAGAACAGTATCGGGTTGTGGTCGATGCCCCTCTGGGATCTTCCGATCACTGCCTAGTGCGGAGTGAGGTGCCTATTAAGCGCAACAGTCGCAGAACACCAGCGACTCGTCGCGTCTGGCACTATAAGTCAGCAGATTGGGACGGGATGCGTGCTTTTTACTCATCTTATCCCTGGGGGCCGATTTGCTTCTCTTCTGATGATCCAAGTACCTGTGCTTCGGCTGTTGCCGAGGTGGTTTTACAGGATATGGAGCTTTATGTTCCTAGCTCTGTGGTGCCGCTTGGTGGCAAGTCACAGCAGTGGTTTGGTATGTCTTGCAAACAAGCTGCTACTGAAAAGCGTAAGGCATATCAAGTGTGGGCTTGTGGACTGCCCGTCTGGAACACGTCAGTTCTGGGTGCTCTCTAAGGCAACACTTGGCAACTCCAGCCGGCCCTCGTTTCCGCCGTTACGCACAGAGAATGACATCCTCGTCCATACGGCCAAAGAGAAAGCGGACCTCCTGGGAACTCTCTTTGCCTCTAACTCGACTCTTGATGACCAAGGCAAGACACCGCCAACAATTCCGAGATGTCTGAGCTCAATGCCGGACATTAAGTTACACAAGGACAGTTAAGGACAGAAAGTCACAAGTCGAGTGGACCTGATAGCATTTCTCCTTTAGTGCTCCGTTCTTGCGCTCCTGAGTTGACACCGGTACTAACGCGTCTATTTCGGCTTTCCTATTCAATCGGCGTAGTCCCGAACTCGTGGAAAAGCGCTCTGATCCATCCGATCCCGAAGAAAGGTGACAGCTCGAATCCGGCAAACTATAGGCCTATCGCTATCACCTCTCTGCTCTCCAAAGTTATGGAGAGTATAATAAACGGCCAGCTACTAGATTATCTAGAGGATGACCAGTTGATCAACGACCGTCAATATGGCTTTCGCCATGGTCGTTCAACTGGTGATCTTCTACTTTACCTTACTCACCGTTGGGCTGCAGCTGTCGAAAGCAAAGGCCTGACAGTTAGTATGGATATAGCGAAAGTCTTTGATCGTGTGTGGCATAGAGCACTCTTAGCAAAACTTCCATCGTATGGGCTTCCCGAGAATTTATGCTTAGCTTTCTTACCGGGCGTAGCATTAAAGTCGCTGTCGACGGTTTTTGCTCTGATTATTTTCCCGTAAATGCTGGCGTCCCCCAAGGTTGTGTGCTGTCCCCCACGCTATTTCTTTTGCATATCAATGACATGTTAGAAGATTCTAACATTCATTGCTATGCAGATGATAGTACCGTGGACGCCGTATACTCCGGCCATGCAGGTCTGATCTCGGGAAAACGTCGACGATTGCCGAATGAAACTTGTGTCTTCTATTGAGACCTCCCTCAGTAATGTCTTATTGTGGGGTGAAAGGAATCTTTTTCAATTCAACCCCCTGAAGACTCAAGTTTGCGCGTTAACCACTAAAAAAACCCTTTTGTTGTGTCACCAGTTTTTGAGAACACTTATCTTAAAGCTTCGCCTACTATCAGTATATTGGGGCTCAGCGTTTCGAATGACTGTCAGTATCGCGATCATTTGGATAGCAAGGCCAAGTTGGCCGCGAAGAAACTGGGTGTCATCGGACGAGCGAGACAGTACTTCACGCCTGCACACCGATTGGCTCTGTATAGAGCCCAGCCCAGGCCTCACATGGAGTATTGTTCGCGTCTCTGTTCTGGGGCACCCCAGTATCAACTTGAACCATTTGATCGCATACAGCGTCTACGCCGTATGCGATCAAATGGCTCTAGCCGTTCGTATCGTTGGGGACCCAATTATCTGTGAAAGGCTAGACACTTTGGCGCTGCGTAGAGACGTTTCCTCGCTGTGCGTTCTCTACCGCTTATACCATGAACTTTTAATCTGGTGCCTGCCACTGAATTCTCCAACCGCACAGTACGACACAAATTAAGATATCATCCCCACCATCTGGACATGTTCTTCTAGTGTGCGGTTCCGTAGGAACTTTTTTCCACGCACCACACTAATGTGGAATAGCCTACCTGCGGCAGTGTTTCCTGATCGATACGACATGGGTACCTTCAAAAAGCGCGTCTACATCCACCTTAAAGGCCGGCAACGCTCTCGGCAACCTCTGCTGTTACACAGGGCCGTGGGCGATCACTTACCATCAGGTGACCCGCCCGCTCGTTTGCCTTGTCCTTCCCATAAAAAAAAAGCTAGTTTATATTACTATTACTATGCTTTAAATTACGGTCGTGGTAACAGCCACACTCTGTATAAGCAATAACAAAACTTATAATCTTATTTTCTATTATTTAAATAATATTCCATTGTATTCTTGAGTACCGTCGTGGCACAGGGGCGTAGCATCGGCCTCTAGACGCGACAGTCTGTGGGTTCGATTTCCACTCCGGGGAAGACGTGTTTTTCTATTTTCGTTTTCTTCTCTCTGGAAACTAGGCAAAGCGCGGTGATGAGTTCCGCCACTCAACACGCAATGCCTCGAATAAGGCGGAAAGCAGAGACATAGAAATCAGGGACTAAGCAACGGAATGTCTTAAAACTAGGTTCCTATGGTTCCTGCAGTTCCCTCTACCTACCGTGCCTTGTGTGGGATAAAGCGTGAGGTAATAAAAATATAATAGTATTCTTTTTCTAGATGAAGCGGTCAGCGGTGCACGAGGGAGCGCAGGCGAGGTGAGGAGCATGGACCACGCGGTGAAGGCGATGACGGCGCGCGGGCCCGTCGCCCGCCTCCTCGCGCGCCGCCGCTTCGAGTCAGCCGAACTAGAGGAGCTATACGCGCGATACGCGTGCAAGCTGCAGCGCACTTCTGTAGGTTCCGCACTGGCACTTTGGGCTGTACTCGCCGCCGCACTCGCTGCCGTCGATGCAACACGAGGTTGGCGTAGAGCCCCGCAGGTATTTAATTATAATATTTAAATGCAACAAGCTGTCTGTATTTTCAAAATAAATAAACAGTATTATAAGCTCTAGAATTGATTGTATTTAAAAGAAATGAAAACAAAAATCATTTGAATTTAACGAATAGCAACGTATGGAAATTAAAAAGGTACTCTAATTACATTTGTGTTTATTGTATTCCCTAGGTAGGTGTGCTCAGTGCTCACGCTATCCTTTG
Source organism: Dione vanillae (assembly GCA_037178615.1). NCBI lineage: Eukaryota > Metazoa > Arthropoda > Insecta > Lepidoptera > Nymphalidae > Dione > Dione vanillae. The sequence continues at coordinate 2,484,517 of JAZFAU010000097.1, read as the reverse complement.
TGGTGGTCTCGCATGGTGGTGCGGGCGGACTAGCGGGGTGGCGCCCGAGAGACGTCTACCGCGAGCTTGCTGGCTAGCTTTGGCCGGCGGCGGCACAGCTCTAGCCGCCACCCTGCCAGCTTGGAGCCCTGGTGCTGCAGCGGAAGGCGCCGCTCACGTCGTGTGGGCAGTTTTTGCTGCCTATGCCTTATTGCCGGTGGGAGCTCCCGTCGCAGCTGCTTTTGGCCTTCTTCTACCTATAGCACATACAGTTGCGGCGGCACTTGTAGCACCTCGCTTTCCGTACTATGTATGGCAACAGGTTAGTGTATTTATTTGAAATTATGTCCTTATATAACGTTATATACGTTATAACGTTATAATATTGACGTTATACGACGCGTATAACTTCAATATTATGTGAATTTTTTAACCACCGCGGCGTAGTGGCTAAATACGGAATACAGTGTAAAGGGAAAAAAAACAATTACTATAAAAGTTGAGAAAAGTGACACAACAACAAAATGTAAATAATATGTTTGTATATATATATATATATAGATAGATAGATAGATAGATAGATAGATAGGTATTATTTAAATGTTGTAGATATTTCTTACAAACATTGCGTAGCATCTTGCAAATAAGATTTGTAAACTCCTTTAATAAATCGCAATACTTCAAACCTGAGTGCTCAATAGCAGATGATATTGTTAACGGTGACTAGGTATATATATTCCTGGAACAAAAGGCAAATCCACCTATGTGTCATATTGGGTGTGGAACTGTTAGCGTCGTCAATATGTAAATTTATCGTATTACGTATGTGCGAGAACTGCGGTAGACCGGTACTTTGATATAAATGATACTTATAATCCCACTTTACGCCTTTCTTATATTGACAGGATGTCGCTAGGTCCTTGAGTTATGGAAATAATTTTTTTATCTAACGTTATATTTAAATTTGGACAATACCATTAAAAACCCATCACTCTCTAAGAACATAAACACTGGCATATAAAGTTGAGATCACTAGTAGAAACAATAAAAAACGACCTTCGCAATGCGTATTCACATTGTGTTTATCCAAAAATCAAAGTAAGATGTTTTGTGAAACGTTTTATACTCTTATTTATTTGCTTCGTCGGTGTCGGTTTTTTAAGGAATCTTAATTTGCCAATTTTATATCGAACATTAATCGAGAAAATAATCGGAATGGTATAAAATATGTTAAATAATTATTATGACTATATATATGTCAATATTATTATTCATTAATAATATTTTATAGAATAATAAAATGATTATAATTATTGTCATTCGAGCAACCCATCGAACTACCTAGTGGTTCTAATTGATATATATCTAGAATGTCTTATGTAACATACATAGTTCATGGTTATTTTTATTTGAAAGCACTGCAGAGATATCTAGCTAGTTGTTCCACATATCCTTCAATAGACAGGCAATACCACGTATCAGTATGTAAATGTAGATCTTCATATAAATAATACTGAAGCTTTTTTCAACAATTCTATATCTGTTAAGAACATTATTTCTTGCAGTAGTAGTTTTTATTGTGTAAATTAAAGCTATAGGTAGATGCAAGTGTAAGATCGAATAACATCGCTTAGTTTGGAGGCAACATCTGTTTCGTGTAAATCAGAGCCGCGTGCCGAATCCGATTAATATATCTACCAATGAATTACTATTGAGATATTTAGTTATCTTGAAATTATCTGCCGCCGAGGAAAATTAAAGCAGTTACGAATTTCGCAGTGAATTAAATGCTATCTATGCAGTTATCAGAATATGCAATTATTCATTATTATAACGTTTATAACATATATTAGGTATGATAGAAATCACGTTATTACTATTTATTTTTACCAAATACTAAGTTATTTTAAAATCCTGTTTACAATATCTGAGACACGGTGTCATTAATATTTATAAATCATTAATGATTATTACAAATCAATTAACGATGATTCTTATAGCCAGATAAGTGGTTCGCGATCCGACAGTGATTTATGGAATCCAGCCAGACACATCGCTCCCTAATAAATGTTTTGCTCTGTCGACCTCCGATTCTCGTCCACTTGAACAGAAACCTCGTTTGTCTTAACGATTTGGAGTCTGTAATAATTGAATAACCGACCAATTGTAAACGAAGTTTAATATAAAATAGTTATTAGATGAGTCTTCGTCACACATTTTTACAGATTCATTACAGGCGTAGTTGCCTATATTGTATTTTCAATATCTATTGTGTTTATTATTTAATATAGTTAATGTATTTGTTGTAAAATTAATAAATTTTAATGATGCAGCATATTTTTTTAGTTACACAAAAAGGTGCTGATACGAAAAGAACTGTAGAGTTCAACTACACTACGTTAAAAACCCGTATCAAACCCGCTAATTAGACATGGATATATTTTTTTTAATTTTCCCAAAATAGCTAGTTTAAAAATTCAACAGCATAGAATCGTAATCCACTTACTGTAATGGAAGGCAAGGCTTCCTTTACGATCAATATAACAGGCAACCGACGTCAATTTTATAGCTTTGACAACATTTTCGACATAAAAGCAAACCGTGCAGTCAAAACTTGATGGATTATGATTTATAGAAACGTCATTGTTGTTAGACTTAAATGTATAGTAGACTAACTACCTAACATCTATACCTATTATACTATTCTTATACTAGTGTACTCTTATATTACTTATATGTATATATATATATATATATATATATATATATATATATATATATATATATATATATATATATATACATGTGTGTGTATATATATATATATATATATATATATATATATATATATATATATATATATATATATATATATATATATATCGTGGCGCAGAGGCGCAACGTCTGCCTGTAACGCGGCTAACGCGACGGTTTCTGGGTTCGATCCCCAGTCGGGGAAGATGGATTTTTCTATTTCCATTTTCTTCGCTCTGGCAACTAAGGCAAAGCGCGGCGTTGAGTTCCGCCACTCAACACGCAATGCCTCGAAAACGGCGGAAAGTGGGGACGCACTAAGCAGGGACTAAGTAACGGAGTGTCTTAACACTAGGTTCCCACGTTCCCTGCAGTTCCCTCTGCCTACCCTGCCATGTGTGGGATAAAGCGTGAAGCTAAAAAAAAAAAAAAAATAAAAATATATATACATGTACATGTACAGTGAATAAACATGTGAATATACGAACCATAAATTAGGCTAATCGCCCATCAACATCAACTCGAGGGAGTGCGTTTAATTGATCCCAGGAATTTAGCACTTATGAAACGACAATTAATTCTTTAAATGTGTAAATGTAACCAACTAAATATTATTAACGCAATGCCATAGTTAGCTATTTCTGTGTCTTTAAATAATTATTTATTTTTTTAAAGTGAACAGACCAATATATATATAATAAATCAGTTATTATATGATGATATATAGTAAATGAGGATCATCGTTGTGCAGAGACGTAGCGTCTGCCTGTAAACGCGACGTTTGTGGGTTCGATTTTCGCTCAAGGTAGATGGATTGTTCTATTTCCATTTTCTTCGCTCTAAGAATATGGCAAAGCGCGGCGTTGTGTTCCGCCCCTCAACACGCAATGCCTCAAAAAGACCGAAAGTAGGGACGAAACAACAGAGTGTCCTAACACTAAGTTCCTATGGTTCCGGCAGTTCCCTCTGTCTACCCTGCCGTGAGCGCGAGAAACCGTAAAGACATAAAACTGTAAAGACAAAAAGTAATAAGTTGAATCGATTTCAGTGACACATGCTATTATTTGCTGATACAAATTTTGTTTGCTTTGTTAAGCTTGTTTAATGTTTAGTCATTATCTGAAATTGTTACAAGACCTAACCTTCAGGCGCTTTTAAATTCTTACATAATGTTAAGTCTATATTTCTTACAAGGTATATCTACATAATATATTTTTTACTTAACTGAAAAGTATAACTTTATCCTGCTACTCGCATATAAAATTCAAATGTCAATCAATGATTATACTAAAATCTTTGTTTTTATTTTCCTATACTATTTATATTTTAATCATTGCGTCACTCAAGCGTCTATGTTTAAGATATCCATAAAAACATCACCACATAACATTATGCATGAAATTTATTCACTGTTTCACATTATTTACACTCTAGTAATTCTATGAAGGTCAAAGCTGACACGCTTTATAAAGATAATATTTAACACATTGAAAGTATGGGGAGGAATAATATTTTATTTATTTTATGTATCTTTTATATCATAGAAAGCTTCAACGTCAAAGTTGTATCTTCAAGTGTTTGAATATCTCATTTATATTATTAGTTTTAAAGCTTTCATAGAAAACTTACGAATAACAATACTAAAATGGTAGAGTATACAATAGCATCTTGCAATACTAAACATAAAAGCTAAATGATAATAACAGTTGTAGTTGAAATAAGACGTTGTTAAATTATAGCTAATTGTATCGCTTATGCGTTTACTATCTAGATGAGTGATTGGCATTTATTTTAAATAATATGTATTGCAATCGATAGTAAGTGGATATCGATAATGGATAGAATATACCACTTTAGTTTTAATTTTTCTTTCGCATATGTGTGTCTTTCATTTATATATTCACCGACTTCTTTACTTGACGAAAGTAATAAAAAAAGACTTACAGTCGGATTTGAAAAATGTTCGCCGCTTTGGGTGGATTGTATTGGATGGTGAACGGTAGGAATAGATGTAGAAGCTTTCAACGTCGCTATTACTGATTCACGTGTATTCTTTATAAATAGATCTTTTGTTGCCTGTTTCATAATAAAAATATGATATATTCTAGCTATTACGTATATGAACTTAAAAGCTGACTTCTACATTGAAAACTTATTAGATTTATTTTAAATATGTGTTTATCAGCTTCTGTAATGAAGTTATCAGAAAGTGACAAGCCGAACAGATACATGCTAATAAACACGTCTCGGTCTCCATTTACCATTTAATATATAAAAGTAGTTTGACAAGTGTAGCTTTCTTATCTCCAATATTGTAGTTCGAACATTACGATAACTCACTACTTACATTCGGAGCGCACCTAATTAGTTTTGATAGCTCGCTTTTAAATGCGATTTGGATCTCAACTATCAATCAAACAAAACGAGCACTCCAATATTTAAGACGTAAGATTCTTCCGGCTTCACATTTCGCATTTGATAAGATTTTATAATATTTTTTATCTACAGAATGAAAAAGTACAAAAAAATAAACATAAAGTTACTGTATAATATTATTATTAGTGCTTAGTAGGTCAAAGATATTTTGCGAGGGCCGAGTGGAAGTCGAAGGGGCACTAATGCTCAGTGGGCCGTCGCAACCTTTAGTGGGACAGGTTCTATTCACATCCTGCCGTATTACACGCTTCACTGCTATAATACATACTTGGATAATGTCACCTTTTTACCTGGTATCATAAACTCAACTATACTATTATATGCCATGGTATATTTATAAAATGTACTTTGTTCGAAGATACACTTTAATTAGGTTTAATCATATGATGCAACTATAGCCCCAAGAGTCGGCGTTTTAACATTAAGCTTTATAGATATGACGATGAGAGTTTGATATTATTTATTGCTCGTCAGTGTAATTGAAAGAAAATCATAATCATACCATCGTCAATCACCATTATAACCACTACATTCTTCGTCTGAGTCCAGTTATTTTCTTATATGTGATTAGTCTGCTACGGGATCGTTATTTATTAATAAGCTTTATCTTTTGATTTATAGTATCAAAGTCTTCTTCTACAAAGATTATGTATTGAGATATTTGGGCATATTTGAGAATCATGTTATTCATGATTCGAGGAGCAACTTAACGTTCTACTGAACGTCTTTCCGTTGAATCCTGTTATTCTTATAGTCACGATCTAGGTTCTTTCTACGGTAGATAAATCTAAAATATACCTACGTTGTTATTCTTGCTTCCTTGCTCTTCTTTTCTCTGCATGACAATAATGTATAGCAGTAGGAATAATTAAAAAAAAATTAGAAATTGATATGTTAAGAGATTTAAATATATTTAATATGTACATGTTATATATATGTATGTAGGTATATGTACATACATACGTAAGCATGTGTGCGGTAGTATTTAATAACTCTGGTATTAAATTCTCTAATTTTTGCGGTTAGCGAAGGGCCGATGGAATAAAGGGTCATTTGTTTAATGAGTTTAAGCCGAAGTTCATACCTAATTTCACTAACGAGTTTTCAGACGTAGGGTGCGCTGATTTCATAGCTATTTTATTTTAACGCAATGTAAACACTTGAGAACTGTGTCATGCGTCCCCTGCATGCTTTTCAAAAGAGTGTTCGTAAAGAGATCCTTTCAAAGGTAAATACTTAAAAGTTTTATAAACTTCTATGTGTACTTCACGTTTGTCAATTATTTGTGTTCAAGCTTTTCTTGTATTTGAAAATTGAAGGAGATAGTTAAAAGTTCCTTATAATATGTAAAACATACGTATCATTAATCTTTAAAAATTAAAACATATAGAAATGGAGAACGGAATGTCTTATTCGTCTCTTAGTATACCCGACTATATATTGGATATAGAGTCAAACTGTAGAAAGAACTTATTTTTAGGTCTTCACGCTTTATCCCGCACATGACAAGGTAGAGACCTGCAGGAACCATATAAACCTTGTGTTAAGTAAGACACTCCGCTGCTTAGTCCCTGCTTTCTCCGTCCTTGCTTTCCGCTTTTTTCGAGGCCGTGCGTGTTTAGTGGCGGAACTCAATACCGCACTTTGCCTAGTTTCTAGAGCGAAGAAAATGGAAAAAGAAAAATCCATCTTCCCTGAGTGGGAATCGAACCCACAAATCATCACGTTTACAGGCAGATCATACGCCTCTGCGCCACGACGCTCCAGAAACAATTTATATACTATATAGTATCTGTATTTTTAAAAGTCTTTAATTTGTTATATATTTTGAATTGACGTTGTTGAATATTCGTGAATTATTCATGTTCGATGACTACGATTTGCTGTGTACAGATTTTCTCTCGTGTCCCTATTTCTAATCAGACATCTATAAATCAGGCGTCGCGACACGAACTTAACGAGTCATATTTTTATTTAAATTTAACGATTAAGGTTACTCATCTATGAAGAAATAAAAATACAATTACGATTTTAATTATCTACTTACACGGTGTCTAGGAGAGATAATATGTGTAAATTAAAGTTGCCTTATTGTTTGTTTATATTAATACTACTAATATTACTAAACTTACTACCTATATAGGAATGTCCAATTTATAATTTTTGACGACATTTAACTGCAAATTATTTTATATTATTGACTTAATTTTAGATGAAGCGTAAAAAAAGCATTTATATAGTTATTCAGAAAACTAATATCTGGGTGTAATTTAACTTTTGATTGCTTGTCACCAGATACTGGGCAATGTAGTGGTGTTCCTGTGTGTTAACATCGTGGGTGCGCTCATGCATTCACTTATGGAGACAGCTCAAAGGCGCGCCTTTCTCGACACGCGGAATTGTATCGCCGCTAGACTCGACATGGAAGATGAAAACGAAAAACTGGTACGATAATACACAAACATCGATAATAGCTTTAGCTTGATGTAAAATGTAAAACTTAGTGTACGTACACATTAAGAAGTATATTTTACATGAAGCCAAAGTTATAAATATCATTTGCACAGGTAGAGAACTACTGACTAATATTGTACCTGCATATTTATTTAGAAGGTTTGTTGCGGTTACATTAACCGATGTTCGACAAAAATAAAACCTTACAACTTATAATACACTAAAAGCAAAGACAGAGGAAAACTAATCGTCAACATTAACGACGCTATTTGAAGCGGAGATGTATACATACGTTCACCCGGACCACGATTATTTGAACTCGTATTCCGTGTAGGTAAATATTTACATCAGTGGAACGGGTCAGGCTTGGAGTACAAAGTAGGCTATTATTCTTACTGAAATAGAGACGTTGGGAAAAATAGAACGTAAAATACATTTCCACAACCAAATGAAATTGATAATATATAGAGAATTTATAAATGCGAGCATTCGTTATGTGAATACAGGGCGAAGGCGTGGTATATAAAAGATATTAAATATATATAAAACAGTAATAACTCGCTATACATATATGTTAACGCAATTTGTATGACATATTTCTAATTTGTTAACAGGAGCGATTACTGTTATCCGTGCTTCCGCAACACGTCGCCATGGAGATGAAAAACGACATAATATCACCCGTCGAAGGACAATTTCACAAGATATATATTCAAAAACACGAACAAGTTAGGTGAGTAAACACCGTCTTTTAATCTCTTATTTAGAGATAATGTTTCGCTGTTATTCTTATAAATTATTTGTCAATTGATTTTTAGAAACTGAAATGACTATTGACAAACTTAAATCATTACCTCAATCTGATATATATATATAAAAAGGTAAACATCAGTTTTGCATTCTAAAACTACTATCTTTCACTCAGATTTAGAATTGTTTAAAATTAGTAATAAAATATAATAATATAATGTTTACACTTTTATTATGTTATTGCCAACTACGCTAAATTACTTGTGGTTGGCGATGTATCTTATCTGGACATTGCGGTTTTGGCCTGCCTCCAAATTGAACTAGAAATGACTCCTCTCGACTCAATAATCTCCCTTCATTATTGATTAATCTTTATAGACGTGCTAACCGACACGTTTAGGTCAATATTGATGTTCTGTTGCAACCACATAAGAACGTTGAAAATGCTTATAAATATTTACAAAGTCTAAATTGCGCCACATTATATACAAAGAATCATGAATAATTCGTGAAGAATAATGTTAATTCAGCTCCGTGCAGAATGGTCAGTTCTGAGCCCCAACAATATAGATATATAGCGCAAATGTGTAATGACAGGGTTACGTAACGTAACTGTTACGTCATAGAACATTTTTTTTTTCATTTTTTATTTGTCTGACTTCTAAAACGACTGAAGCAGAACTTCAGTGACAAATTACTTTCAGCTTTTTACTAATAATCAGACACTGCCAATTATTAACTAGTAGCGCAATGATCTCTTATCATCAAGTTTTGATTTCCAATTCAATCATTGGTATTTTTATAACAATCTAAAATAAATAAATAGTGAGCATATTTATCAACAATATAATAACAGTAGTCAGTAAGGCTTTCAAGATATTTATTTGTAATTAATAACTACCAAAAATAAATTCAGCTTAATTTACTGTATCGTCAGCGTGGCGTGTGGCGTCTCGGCAGTCTGATGGATTAATTTGTGTGTAGTTGGATGTCATCGTGACATATTGCTTTTTTTCATGCGGTCATGACCTGTTTATTGCTTTTTTTGCTTTAGACATTCCACTTATGTTGTCGTTTTTGATAGATTATACTGGATATCTAAAAATACACGCGTTTATTCTTACAAAATTGCTTGTAAATAAACTTATCTATATGTGTTGTGATTTGTTATTTTATCACTTAATTGTACTGTAATTTATCGATATTTTATTATTATTTGTATAAAGAAATAAGATATTGTCTTGAGCGTCACTCGTTATTTGTCTATCAATTAATTTTAACATTGTAATATCCGATGTTATAATAATTTATTAATGGTTATACTTGATTATATATTTTATTATGGAATTGTATTTCAAAAATATTAATTATAATAGTTTAGTTGGCAACATTAAATTGTATCGGAAGTGGTCAACTGTGTGGGGGTATAAATAAACTAGTATAAATATTTGATTGACCATTCTTGGGAGGAACATTCTGAAGAGAACATTAAGCAGTCATGCTGTACCTTTTGATATCTGAATTGTACTCAGTATTAATAAATGTAATTGAAGAAGGAACCTGGTTTGATTCATTACATCTCAGAAGTGTAAAGTTCCACGCGCCATGGAGAGGAGAAATTTATGTAAGTAAAAGAAATGAAAATATTCCGTTTTAGCTCTTTATTTTCCGAGACTAAATTGTTGTATGAAAGAATTATCAACCAGATAATGTGGTTTAACATCGTTAGTTTATTTTTCTTATAGTAAATGAGTACCCTCCATGCAAGTTTTGTTGTAAGACGGTAGAAAAATTTTTCTGATACGCATGTACGTTACTACTATATCAAACGTTTGAACCATATGAAACAGAAATTTTGTCTTATAATAATAGTTATTTATGATGAATATGCGAGTTCATTTAAGTATTGTGAATTTTGTATATGAATGAATTATAGATTTATTAATGCGATCTACTACCATGCAGGTGTATTCAATTATAGATTTGTAAATGCGATCTACCACCAAGTAGGTGTATTAAATTATAGATTTATGAATGCGATATACAACCAAGTAGGTGTTGAATTATAGATTGAATTGTTGAATTATAGATTGAATTGTTGAATTATAGATTGAATTGTTGAATTATAGATTGAATTGTTGAATTATAGATTGAATTGTTGAATTATAGATTGAATTGTTGAATTATAGATTGAATTGTTGAATTATAGATTGAATTGTTGAATTATAGATTGAATTGTTGAATTATAGATTGAATTGTTGAATTATAGATTGAATTGTTGAATTATAGATTGAATTGTTGAATTATAGATTGAATTGTTGAATTATAGATTGAATTGTTGAATTATAGATTGAATTATAGATGGAATTGTTGAATTATAGATTGAATTGAAATTGGCTTGAACTATAGAATTGTGATCTACCACCAGGTAGGTGGCTTGAATTGTATAATTGTGATGTACCAACAGGAAGGTGGCTTGAATTGTTGAATTGTGATGTACCAACAGGAAGGTGGCTTGAATTGTTGAATTGTGATCTACCACCAGGAAGGTGGCTTGAATTATAGAATTGTGATGTACCACCAGGAAGGTGGCTTGAATAATAATGTCTGAAATGATCTACCACCATGTAGGTGGCTTAAATTATGTAAATGTGAGTTTGAATGTAGATGACTTGAAAGACGGACCTATGAATGTGACGTAATTGACTTGACTTGAAAAACATGTAGGTAGCTTGATATTAGTGATGTAACGAATGTAATTTTTTTTTTAAACATTCGTGAATACGAATGCGAATATATGTTATCGATATTCGCAAATGCTACAATACGAATATTTAATTTTGTAAATGATTATATAATATTGAAAACCTAAGTAATAACTGATAAAACTTAGAAGAGAGAATTTGTTTGTTTGTTTAGTGTAGAAATGGTTTCATGAGAAATAATAAAGGCTGATAATGTGATTTCGAGGTAAAGTTAATATTTTTGTTGTTTAAAAAAAAACACAAAGTAAATATATTTCGAATTAATAACGTATTATTGTAGTCAAATTTTAACTTTTCTGACAATAACTATCAGAAAAATGTGTAAAAATAGATACAGATTTGCGTGAGGAACAGCCATATTGGTAATTATGTTGCAACCATGTAGTGCGAGATACAACCATATAGGCGGGTTGAGATAACAAACATGAGGTTGCGTATTACATAGTCTCTTAGTAAGAATATTGAAGTATGTAGAAGAAATATTGTTGTGCTTTTAGTTATACAATAGTAATTAGAGCTATATGAATGAGCTAAGCCATATATTTACAAACGATGTAAAAACTTATAGATTTCTGTTATGTTGGTTATATAGCTGAACTCAAGTTATCGATTGCAGTAAGATAATTCAGCTATACAGCTGAAACGCAGTCGGTCAAACAGTAATTTTGGAATGAAGAATAATTTCATGTTAACTAAGATTTTCTTAAGCCGTTTTAGTATTTATAATCAAATCACGTGCGATTTTTTGAAATGAAACGCTAATAGATGCTTGGTACGTTGATGTGAAATAGCTTAAGCTAAGCTTAATACTAGTATACGTATGGTTTAAAGATTTATGTTTAAAGATATTTATTTTCAAAAGACAATACGGTCATTTACGTGAGAACATAATCTACAGTTTGTTAATAACTACAATTTTACAATCGGTCGTTATACTCGCACAATTTTTTTTTATCTACTAGAATAAACAAAAAAAAAAGAAAATAACATTAATAATACAATAATTCAAGTTTGATTTGAAAAAAGTACAAATTTTTATAAAATAAAAACATAGGCGGGTAGGATGAACATTTTGCCAGTAAAGTTGTAGTCACAATGAGATATTTATTTAAATATTTTAATAGTATTATAAATATTTGGAATAATTTTTAAAAATATGTTTCTTTAATTTTGACTTAAGACATGTAAGCTCGTACAATGTTTTTATGTCGATGGGTAGTTTATTATACATTGTGCTCCGTCGTATGTTACATTTTTCATAGTAAATTTTGTTCGAACTCTCGATAAGAAAAACAAGCTTTCCCGGCGTGTACTTCGTTTGTATATTTGTGAGTTTTGCTAAAAGTAGCATTTGTGTAAAAGTTATAAGTAGAGTTAAGTTGTTTTTTAAGAGTGGAGTTGTTTTTTATTCATTATTCCTAGTTCAGTAAATATAGTTTTGTTGAAGTAAGGTGGTGATAATGAAATAATAATTTTACTAATTTATTCTGTTTAACTTGTAAGTCACGCAGTTTTGTTTTAGGCACATTTCCCCAAATCTCGATTAGGTAGTTTAGGTGTGATTCCACTAGCAAATTATAGATATTGTATTTTTATTTCTTGAGGATACACTGGGAGATATTACCTAGTGAACCCAAAATGGATGAAAGTTTGTTTTGATGTGTTCAATTTGATATGTCCACGAGAGATGAGTGTCTGACCCAGGTATTTTTCATTTTTTCATTTCAGACGTTTGTTAGATAATCACATTATTAACTATTAGTGGGTTATGAGATGAAATATTTTTATTTTCATTTGTTTAAATATTACATAACACGTTTTTACGGTATTAATTGTCAGTAAGTACAATTTAAACCACTCGGTTAAGGTATTCAAATCTTTTTGAGCTTGTGCTACATCTGTATCTTTAATGTTGGCCCCAAAGTAAAAAAAAGGCAAGACAAGTTTAAAATTTATAAAAGAATGTGAAGCTTCGTAAAATAGTTTTTCAGGGGACGAGAAATGTTTTCATTCCAGTAAGGTAGAATTGACAAGATATAGATATATAAGAGGTCTTCCAGTCGTGAAAGAAGTTGAAATACCAACCAATTGAAACAATTGTTGTGTTATGTGACGACCGCTGAACCAACTAATGGCCGATAAAATCCAAGTAAGAGTATAAATATATATTTTTTTAAATTTGCTGTCAAGATGATAAACTGTCTGTTCTTTGAAGATATTCTTAGTAGATCGTGGATAAATGAAGAAATTATTTTTATTATAAGTTTTCATACTCGCAGCAGATGTGAAATAACGTAAATGCCGATAACTCCATACGTAATAAGATACAAGCTCTAAAGTGTAATAAACAATATAATCAGTGATAAATATTAAAAATACTTTAGTGTTATTCCAGATTTTAAAAGACCCGACAGTAGAATGGACCTATAATTTATAACAAATGCTCATTAAACTTTTACTGAACTTCTAATTATTATTGTAAAAGACCAATTGTTAAGTGCACTAAATGGGTAAGATCGTCTTCTTGATAATTAATTAAAACTAAATCCCCTTGTATCATACCACGTATGTACACATATCAAGTAGTTAACTTTAACTAACTAAACCGTTCGTTAATTGTGTGTTCAAATACGTAATTTGAATTATTTGATGCTGGTAATAGATATTTCAAATTTGATTTCTTACACTTTGGCAGCGTTTGTAATCTAATGAAGTGTTCTAAAAATATCTGTAGTTAGGATATCTGTAGAAATTGAAAGTTTTGGTCACAATGAGCTAATTTTATTTTTGCTAATAATTTAATAAAGTACTAAAATTTAACTGCAATTAAAATGGAAGTACTAAATTCATTTTGCATAATTTTGAAAACTACTGAAATATTATATACCATTTGTAGTGAGAAGAGTGATTCCTATATTATTAGTTTACACTACTATTATTTTAATGAATATTCTAAAGGTTTATTTTAAAGATTTTTTTTTTCGCATGACCCTATAGTAATATTAGTAAAAGGTTTCTTAACGGCCGGTCTCAATAACATGTTAAAAGTTAAACTAAAGTATATACCAGAGATTTCCTACAACTTTAATTTTCTGCGACCTCCATTACAATACAAAAGTATAGTAACGATAGCTTAGCCAAACGCATACCTAATTGATATCTTTGGTTAACATATCCCAGCGAAGCGTACTATTAATGTACCTAACGCTACGGCCGTATGATTCATATCATATGTTGTTATATGATGATTTAAGTGGAAATTATATTATTCTTTTTTGAAATATATACTTATAATAATTTGCATAATTATGGAAATTTAGTAAATTAAAATCGTGCTAAAATACGAATTCTGAAGTTAACATAACGCATTGTTATTTGCTATTTTTGTAACGGCAAGTTGCTGTGGCTAGTATATCTATTTAAAATTGATTGACTTATGTATTTCTTAAGATATATTGATATTATTTTTTTATTGTCAATTAAATATGTTTAATAAACATTGGAACAAAGATTTATTCCTTGTGTTGTTAGGATTTGTGTCATTAAGGTTTCTTAACATTGAAATTTATTTTAAAATGTTTAAATTTATTTCTCTATTAATTTATTTCAGATTTTGAATGTCAAAATGATTAATACAGAATTATAAAATATAATCAACATTACTTTATGCGCCTCAAACGCGGCAAAAGAATATAACAATTCAAAAGATCTCTTGCAATCCTTTATTCAAGATATCTAGTGGAGAAGTATCAAAAACAAATTATTATGCTGCTAAATGGTTAGGTAATTCAAATGTTGATTTAATTGTTTTTTATATTGCACTAACAGACGTGTAAGAATATCATCTGATAGAATTAGACCTTGGATACGTGAATATTCTCCTTGCTGTGAAATTTCTTTAGCTTTATTAGAAATGGTACTGAAAATAATGAAAAGGTTAGGTATTTTTATAATATAAGTAACGATTTAGAAGCTTAGTTTATTTATTTTTACTGAATTTGTATGTAAAAACCTCATTACGTAACTATCGCAAAACCCGAACGTCTAGGATATCAGCATTACATAGTTTATCATCATTATGATATTGTCTTTATTATACTTGATTGTTTTTTTTTATTAATATATTAAGAATTTACTGTTCGACATTATAAAGTAACTTGTGTTATATCATTGTCATTTCTTTTATTTTTATGAAAAAAGTTGATAGCTATCGATTGTTGCATGCGGTATTCACCTTGAAATGTATTTGTTTATGGAAACTTAGTTAAAAATTTATTATTGTTATATATTGTAATTGGAAAAAGTATGCTGAGAAACAAGATTTTAGACAATCAAGTAATTCTGATATTAGAGACAAAACCATTTGAAATGGGGCTAGACACCACAAGCTGCGTTGCACCAGAAAAAGCAGAGTAAACAGGTCACTCTGTGGTATCCAAGGAAAGGGACTAGAAATAGGACGGTCAATGAGAAGATGGAAATACGAAATCTGCACCACTGTGGGACCCTGCTGGACTGGACCTCTTGACTAAGGTGGTGGATGACCGAAACAATGAAAAGTTCAAGTTGAAAAGTGGGGGACATTATGTAATACGGAATAACATACCCTAATAGTGAACTTTGCAGAAAATGGTCATTATTATTATTATTATATATTGTAAGTACCACTGGTGAACCTATATATAAATAAAATAACTCATAGAATATATGGATATATAATAACAAGTGCAGATGCGTTAAGTATAAATATTGTATTATTGTAATTTTTATTTACTTTTGTTTGTTAATAAATTTGTTTTCTTAATAATTTGAAATTGAATTTAAAAAAAAAATGTTCTGTATACATAGTAAATATATCATAACCGAGTGTTGTGATTTGTTAGTACGTGCTCCGGAGAGAGCACGCGTTCGGATGGCCGAGTGTTGTGATTTGTTATTTTATCACTTAATTGTACTGTAATTTATCGATATTTTATTATTATTTGTATAAAAAAATAAGATATTGTCTTGAACGTCACTCGTTATTTGTCTATCAATTAATTTTAACATTGTAATATCAGATGTTATAATAATTTATTAATGGTTATACTTGATTATATATTTTATTATGGAATTGTATTTCAAAAATATTAATTATAACAGTTTAGTTGGCAACATTAAATTGTATCGGAAGTGGTCAACTGTGTGGGGGTATAAATAAACTAGTATAAATATTTGATTGACCATTCTTGGGAGGAACATTCTGAAGAGAACATTAAGCAGTCATGCTGTACCTTTTGATATCTGAATTGTACTCAGTATTAATAAATGTAATTGAAGAAGGAACCTGGTTTGATTCATTACATATGTAAGGATGTTATACGGGCGGAAATAATTATCTATTATCTACCTTCCTTAACGAAGGAAGCCATATTGATAGCAACAAAAAGAAAAGAGTCCACAAGCGTTACTGTCAAGTGTCACAATCGTTGAAGCAATTATTTATATATAAAATAGAATGGGATAACGATAAAAAGACTAATATTTTTGTAAGTAATTATTAATTGGTACAATTTAGTATAGCTTATACTACAAACACTTAGTTGTGTATGTAGTTGTTATATGTAGTAATATGTAGTTTTGTGCACAACCATAACGATATCTTACGCATATATATCTTAAAGGAAAATATACTAAATAAAATATTTTTGTGGGCTGGCGAGAACCTGACAAGAGTCGCGTATGCATTCTTATCGTTTACTAATTAGTTACTTAAAAGTCATTAGAACATCTATAACCATTATTTAACTTTCCCAGTAACTCGTATTTTCTGAAAAAAAAACAAACAGGACAAATAATAATTATAATAATTTCTTTGTCGTTGCAATCAAATAAAAAATTTGATTTGTTTTAGTTGTGGATGCAAATGTTATAATTTTAATTTTAGTAGATAGTTAAAAATCTAAAACTTTATAAACATATATTGCTTGAATTTTCTTCCTTGCTTTCGTGAAAATTAGCAGCCGTTGAAATATATATATATAATGTTTTCCTTTTCGACTCGTAATGTATAATTAACTATTCTAATGGATAATTGAAAATATCTCGTAAGGCCGTCGACATGATAGCAAAGTAAAAGCGACGTTTGCGGGTTCGATTCGCACCTAGAAAATTGATTTTTTTCATTCCTTTGCAGTGGTAAGAACGCGTTGAGATAAGCCACTTAGCACTTATATTACTAAATAAGATATTTATTTCCCGACAGTTAGAGCTCGCAATAGATACTACTATTACACTAGCACGAATGCTGGGTTCACAGATTGCACGCGTTCTCTCTCTCTCTCTTTCTGTCAGTTGTTCGTATACTATTCTCATAATAATAATGTATTTAACTGCTTCAATTCTAGTTTTTTTAGTGGCTTAGTGGGAAAAAGATAATTTTTCTTTTGTGGTATTGAATAAACACAATAGATAGTAATTACACAGTAATCTTAGAAAATATGTTTCTTTCGTTTTTGTACATCCTTTAAAATAGTATGAATAGTAAAATATTAATTTAATGTACGAATTTAGGACCGTTGTGGCGCAGAAGTGTAGCGTCTGCCAGTAAACGCAAAGGTTTGTGGGTTAAATTCCCAGTTGGGGTAGATTTTCGTTTCTATTTTCTTCAAATTAGGTAATAAATTATATAGGCAGTAATGAAAATAATAATAGTTTAATTTCTCTATGTTATGATAAATTTAACGTTATTTTTTCTATTCAATTTATAGAGAAACTAAGCAAAGATATTATTCCTTACGGAAAAAAGTTAGTGAGCAAGTGGTGCTGCTGTCTACCTCAATAGTTAATTTTTAACTTTTATTGGTTACACACAACAGTTGTAAAAAATAAAGGTTGTCAACTTAGTTATATGTTTGTAGAAGGTATTTAAGAACACTTCTAGTAAATGCATATACACGTAAACGTAATATATATATATATATATATATATATATATATATATATATATATATATATATATATATATATATATATATATATATATATATATATATATATATATATATATATATATATATATATATATATATATATATATATATATATATATATATATATATATATATATATATATATATATATATATATAATATATATATATATATATATATATATATATATATATATATATATATATATATATATATATATATATATATATATATATATATATATATATATATATATATATATATATATATATATATATATATATATATATATATATATATATATATATATATATATATATATATATATATATATATATATATATATATATATATCATAAACTACTGTCCAGCTAAAGCACAGGAAGTTCGGAGTCATCACAGTCACGAGTGTTTTTACTTACAATTAAAATAAATATTTTCTATTAAATTGCTGCGTCATCAATAACTGCA
This sequence comes from Dione vanillae, assembly GCA_037178615.1. Lineage (NCBI taxonomy): Eukaryota > Metazoa > Arthropoda > Insecta > Lepidoptera > Nymphalidae > Dione > Dione vanillae. The sequence continues at coordinate 2,465,937 of JAZFAU010000097.1, read as the reverse complement.
GGGTACTTCATGTGAACCGTAATCATATGTACATCAAAATTACGGTTAAAGTAAAGGACCAAGTAATGCTTACACCCACAAATTTTTTGTCATTTCCTAAACTGCAACCATGAAATTGATGTCGATGCCTCCGGTGTGTGAGTCTAACTTGCTCTTGATCGATATTTTTTTTCTCAGTTTGTGAGCTGACACATGTAGCTTTGATGGGAGTAGTGTTTCTAATTAATAAATCGTTGGTGTTGTTGGATTTGCCATTTATCAATAGGCTATATTACAGGACATTATTGATTTTGATGTAACATGTTGATTATTTATATACATATTATGTGCATGTAACTCATATGTAATATGTGCATGTAACTTAATTCATAGATATTTTTATTCAACTATTGGGGCGACGCCGCAGCTTAAAGCTAGTCAAGATTTAAAAACAAAAAATAGTTATTTAAGTATTTTACACCTAAAAGAGGTTAAATAAACAAAAATCATGAGTAGACCAGAGCACATATGATAAGTATGTAAATTTGAATGTAATGAAATTAACTGCCAGTGATTGGCATTTCGTTCACTGTGTGTAATTTGCTTTATTATGGAAGTGCGAAATATTATGTAATTTACAGTACAGCATTTTTTATATAATCTGTATGTAATTATATTATTACTATTTATTATTACTGTCATTCCTATTCTTATTTATTATTATTATAGATTTGATTTATTTTTTTCGAAATTGTATAATAATAATTATTATTATTGTGATTCCCACTCGAGGAAGATAGATTTTCTATTTTCATTTTCTTCGCACTGGAAACTAGGTAAAGCGCGGCGTTGAGTTTCGCCACTTAACACGTAATACCTCGAAAAACTCGGAAAGCAGAAAACAGCGTGTCTTAACACTAGGTTCCGATGGTTCCGATGGTTCCTATGGTTCCTGCCTACCCTGTCATGTGCGAAAAATACCTGAAGCTAAAAAAAAAAGAAAAAATAATATAATAATTATTCTTTATATAACATAAATATTGTTTCTGTATACTTCTTTCGTTTTTATTATGTATATAAATTCTATAAAAACAAACTAGTCCAGCTAAGAATTTTTTACATATATTTATTACGTAGTAAATAAAATAAATAATACTAATATTAAATATAAATAATGTTTAATAGGACGGTTTTTTATTTACGTTATTTAGTAATAATAAGAAGCATATTATTGTACATGTAACATACTTATTATAACTTACTTTTTTATTTATAATTAAGATTTATACATTGCGTGGAAGACTTAATATACGAACTAAATTATCAACATTACATTTCTATGAATGTGATTCAATTGAATTAGCGAAGCCAGTCACCAGTCCTTATACTTAATCGGATGAATCGTCGAGCGTATTTAAACTCAGGATATTTACTTTGTCTCGAGCTAATATTAGCTACTTGCAACACACCATCATACGAAACGCACTTCAATAATATATTATTGGAATATTAGACTTCGAAAAATATAAATTTTTATGACGAAATTTGCTATGTACAGAATCAGATCCGTTCTTTATTAACTTATTCGGCGTTTATTACTTGTCGAGATCGCCGCCAATCAACTGTGATTCATGTCGGAAATGTAATTTTGCCTTTAACGTTTTTTCTTTGCGTTCATTAGTTTCATTTAGTATACGTAGACAGCACAAGTGCACACATTCTCCGTTGAGTTAATTAATTTTCAAAGTTTCCTCCATAGTTTCTGTCTTTGTTAGATCTGAGTCTCAGAACGTCATAACTTCTATCCAATTTAATGATGCATCTCGTAACTCAACTGATAGCTAACTTCAACAATATATCGTATCAATTATCTCTATTCAGCTGGCATACTTCAAATATCATATAACTATTTAATACTTGTCATATCTTGCTGATAAAGCTTAAATCAACGAAGTAAACTGATATTGTCTTAAGGCTCTTTAGTTAACTATTTTCTATTCTATTTTTTATTTTAAGATCATTATGTATTGAATTTCGAGTACATGACATTTCTTTCTACTTTAAGAAACTTTTTAGTTTTTTGGGAGATCACCACAGACTTTTGGTATCCGTGCCTTTGTAGTTCTCGTTGGAGTTTTTCGATAGCACTAATTATTAATTGATCTAAGTTTATAATGTAATATGTTGTATTATATTTCGCTTTTATGGATTTCTGCTTTTTATTTTTTATTTTCGTTTATTAAGCTCCTTCCGTTCCGCTTCCGTTCCGTTTACAAGTATCTTGTTAGGGCCTTAATTGAGTCCTCTTTTGTAACATTTGTTAGACTACATCAGTTACAGAACTTTCATTTGCCGGCGAATGATCTTGCCGATTGTGTCTACGTCAGAGTCGTCAATATATACTTTAAAAGGAAAAACAAAGGAAGAAAGAATTTATACTATAATATTGTTTTAAAGGTATAATTTTTGGCTCTCGTTTGTGTAGGTTTTATTTTAGTTTTAACTCATTATCAGACCTATAGATATTGTATTTTTCTATTTGTACATATTTTGAAGTTCTCAATGTCATCACCACTTATATCTTACGGAAATTCAAGTCGTAACAGTGACTTTGATTGCGATCACGGCGCCGGTGCAAGAGCTTGCCGTCGCTTTCCGGTTTCGGCATCCGTAGAGTCAATGTCTTGTTAAATTTCAGAGTTAGTCTTAGTTAATTTATGTTTTAATGTATTTTTTGTATTAAATCTAAATGTATGTTATCCAATTAAATATTAATTGCAGTTTCTTATCCAACAATTAAAAAAATACAAATTATAGTAATAATAAATATCATAACAAATATTTATAATAATCTGTGTTCTATATAGCATAACTGAAATGCTTTGTGGAAAACATCAAAAAAATATTTTCTTTCATTATCGGAGGTGAAGAGTGACATTTGAAAAAAAAATGTTACTTAACGTAACCATATTTATGTCCACGTACGTGTACGTAATATAATATGTACGTGTATATAATAACAGGATTCGATAACATAGTATAAAATTTTAATGTCGTAAACACACAAATTCCTTTAATTTTTGTTGATGTTGTTATTTTTATAAATTAACCTTGAGCTTCATTATATTATTATACGTGACAAACGACAAACTGACATGTCAACACCCACAACCAACGTCTGAAGATTTAAGGGAGATAGGTGTCTTGTGGAATTATATTTTGCTACGATAAGTTTAGATATATATTTAATGTAGTTAAGTAATTTTATTTAAAAAAAACTTCATGAGGACCGTCGTGGCGCAGAGGCGCAACGTCTGCCTGTAACGCGACGATTTCTGGGTTCGATCCCCAGTCGGAGAAGATGGATTATTCTATTTCCATTTTCTTCGCTCTGGCAAACTAGTCAAAGTGCGGCGTTGAGTTCCGCCACTCAACACGCAATGCTTCGAAAACGACGGAAAACGGGGACGGAGAAAGCAGGGACTAAACAACGGAGTGTCTTAACACTAGGTTCCCACGGTCCTTGCAGTTCCCCCTGCCTACCCTGCCATGTGCGGGATACAGCGTGAAGCTAAAAAAATAAAAAATTTCACATTAACCATTATGTTTTCAATCTGATGAACGAACATTTGATAATGTTTAGTTAATATTAAAGGGATTGGATAAGTTTCTTGGTAATTCAAGGCTGCATTTCTTTGGCTTAATTGGGTTATTTATGGAAAATTTGTTTGAAGCGATTAGAATAAAATTTCCCCGCGGGAGTATTCGTAAGTAGTTTCTTTGGCTTCTTACCAAATCTTATTTTACAAATATTTAGTACGAACAAAATATTCTGTTACTAGAAAAAAGGTTATGAGTACAAGACAGCGACACTTTATGAGTTATTTTAAGAAGATGTATAGCGCTATGTGTATATTAATAGAAATTATATCTTTTATATACTGGAACAGAACATGTTACATCAACGTTAGGTACATCAGTTTCCTTGGAACAAATAATAACAGTTATTGTTTAATCGATTATATTTATTTGTTACTTTAAAAGCCAAAGTGATTCTGTATAAAGACTAATGATACTTTCCACTTAATATATATCACTGTCGTACTCAATTGAACAAATTAAAGCGATACTTCTTCCGTTGTCTGTTTCATTGTAGTTGATACTACACTATATGTAAAGTTCATACATTATAAGAATATAATTATAAAAGAAGATAATTGTACTGCCACACGTTTAAAAAGGGACCTTTTTAAATTAAAAAATTCGCTGGTAACATTACTATAACATAACTATATATAAATATTTTAATATACTAATATTAAATTAATTTAAACTTTTTAAATTTCTATTATTTCATATACAAGAGGCGTTAGTTCTACCTAATATTAAACTCATTTATATGTAACAGAAAAAAGAAATCAAGAGGTCGACATCATTTTTATCTGTGAAGAAGACTTCCAGTTTTAACTTGATACGTGTGCCAGATTAATATGTTTGTATGTGTTATATAAAATACTTAAATTAATTCAATTATTTACTTCAAGTAACATAAATAATTTCAAGTAAGTAAGATAATAAAAAGCCAGTAGCTGAGTAATAAAGATTTATGTAAATATTCTTACATTTCAGAATGTTATTAGCTTTTACCTGCGGGCTTCTCCTACACAAACTGAGTTTGCGAGGTAATTTGAACACAGGTACCGTGGGGTCATATCGAAACGATTAATATGATATATTAAGCCTAGCCTTATTCGATAAATGGAACTAGTAGATCCTGAGAGAAATACTTTTAAAGAGCAGGTATAATTCACTACAAATATTTCTTAAGGAACACATTGAAATTATTGGTTTATTTGATTAGCTTATTGTTTCTTCAAAAAATAATAATTTAGAAGTTGTACAATTTGAAAATTAAGTCGTAGCGGTGGCGTAACCTCTATAAAATTAGATTCAATACATCTTTTCTTGGTTGTGAGCTTAATGAAACCTGTCAGCTTTTAGTGTTGGGGAGAATATTAATACATAGTTAAATTTCATCGATTTTTTTTGTTGATTAGAGGACGAACAGACGGCAACATACAAGGATTAATCATAAGTACATTAATTATTTTCTATGAAGAGTCAGCGTATGCCTGTAAACGCGACAGTTTGTGGGTTTGGCTACCGACTTAAACAGTATGAATTGCTCTTACCCACTCAGCTACGTGCAAGATAAATGGAGGAAAAAAATGCTATTAAAATAATTAAATAATAAAAAAACTTAATAAATATCTATTTTTATGAACTTATCATTATTTTTATATAAAATTTCCAGAAAATTGTTCGAGTATCTTTAGTATTCGAAACTTGAATAATTAGTCCAAGCTTTTCTTCCGACGCTTTAGTTACCGTGAAGTATGATAAAAAATCTTAGCTTAAAATTAAAAAGTTGCTCTTGCAAGCAATTTTTCGTCGTTAAAGCCTCTCCTGCGCCTTACTTTTTCAGTTTTGCAGTGGTACTTTATATTGCTATCTTGAGGTATATAGAAATGAAGACTTCATTATTATATCACAAGAATTAAGAAATCAGTTTAACACCTACTCAAATTATATAAAATATGAATTACATTTTTTTTTTACATGTTATTTACCTTAAGGGAATCGTACACATGTCTAGGATAATAATTTAAAAAAATCATATAATTCGTGTAAAACACTTCTGGCGCTTGGTACTACATTAAAAATGCTTTTATGTTTTTGTGAATGGTTCGCTACAACGCGAATAGCTGTAACATCTTTCGACCGAGGTCGAGTTCTATTGTTTTATTTAGACGTGGTAAATATACTGAAAATAACAATACTGTTCCACAAAACTTTTGATGATGTTTAAGCGATAAATTATAATGCAATCTAAGTTATTAAAAAAAACACGATTATGAGTACATTTAATGCTAATGTTAACGCTACGGTTAGTGGGTTCGATTTTTTTTTAGCTTCACGCTTTTATCCCGTACATGGCAGGGTAGGCAGAGAGAACTGCAGGGACCGTGGGAACCTAGTGTTAAGACACTCAGTTGCTTAGTCCCTGCTTTCTCCGTCCCCGCTTTCCGCCTCTTTAGGGGCTTTGCGTGTTGAGTGGCGGAGCTAGTTTACCAGAGCGAAGAAAATGGAAAATAAAAAAATCCATCTTCTCCGACTGGGGATCGAGCCCAGAAACCGTCGCGTTACAGGCAGACGTTGTACCTCTGCACCACGTCTGTCCTCAGTTCGATTCTAATAATTTTAATTTCGCTCGGCTAACTCTGCGCTACGGTGAGTTCCACCGCTTAACACGCAATGCCTCGAAAAAAGATTAAAAACAAAGAACGTGTCTTAACACTAGGTTCCGATGGTTCCCGCGGGCCCTCTGCCTACCATGCCATATGAGGAATTAAGCGTGCAGCATTATCATTATAACCATAGATCTACATTAACATTTGAAGAATTATTACATGTTAGTAAGATTTAATAAAAAAGATATATATTTTACACAGAGCTTCCATTAATTTCAATTTGCCTCGAGACACTTTAAGGTTACCTTTTTTTAATATGAGGTCGTAGTTAAATCTTCGCGTTTGTTTTCGAGGCACGTCTACAGTTGCGCAACGTGCAGTGTGACGTCACTGTGACAGGAAGTCTATTACCGCGCTTGAACCGTTTAGGCTAAACGGATATATACAGGACTCCAGGCCTTTTAATTGACTACTGCATATAATAAAAAAAATATATTTGGAGTAGTCAAAATATAGTTGATGAAACAAATTTTAACAATTTTTAATTTTCAAGTGCAACTTATTGTACTTATTTACAACTTTGACAGTTCAGCAAACCGTGGTTCACAAGTTCACTAACCATTTTTTTTCACTGTATTTTTATGTGAAAAATTATTATTATGTGATTTATTTGTTAAAATACATAATAAATAGTAGGCAAATTATAACAGGCGGACAAAGATCGCACAATATCTCCAATAACAATTCATAACGAAGTTACTTTAGCGGCGCCTTGCGTGTCTGGAGGCTGTTCGTAATAATCGCCCAACATTGTAAGGAACCTTACAAGATTATTGAATACCCTTATAACAAAATTCAAAGCTCTATTGTTAAAGTATTCCTAAAGTAGAAAACAAATTGTACTGTTCAGTAATATTTTGTACCGATAATTTCTTTTTAACTTGTTTTCAATAGCAGTGACATTAGTTTGTCCTTTCTTATATAAATTTAATCAATAATATTTTCAATAAAATTATATTTCCATAATAATATTATATAATATATTAAATGAATATAGTAAATGTCTACATTAATTTTGCTACGTGCACACGCAAATCATCCGTAAAAAAAGTATGTTTTTCTTTTTGTTACTTCGTTACTACGTATATATACTTTTAAGAAGTTTTCAATACTTAGTGAACTTAGTTGGCACTTTTATCGAAATTCAATTTAAATAAAAGCTCTACTGTAAGCAAAAAAATTGGTCAAGTATGAGTAGTACTCGCGATGGTTTCGTACTGTCTTGTATTAGATTGTAAGTATTCCATCGTCGAATACATATAATCATCAATTCATTTTAAATTTTGATAAACTTAAATTTGCAATCGTACCCTTTGTTTTTTTAATTACCATAGGTCCATAAAATGCAACAAAAGTGTGCAGTCATTTTTTATGATGTATGCTATAGCTTGTATTTATTTCTTGTATTTATTTATACCTATAAAATATAATTTTTAAATGTAAATACAGACACAAACACTAAACTGACAGTACAATAATCCTATAAGAGTACCATTTTTTTTAAAATACAACACCCAAAAACAAATTTATTTAGCGTCACATAAATTGTAAATTGAATATTATTATAAATTTCTTACAGTTTTTCTATACAAAAATCGTTTTTCTATATAAAAATAATAATTGTATTGGTATTGGTAACAATCTTCTCGCTTTGGGAAATATCCCGTATAAATATTTTGCTGTTGGAAGAAACTAATCAGTAGAACTTACAATAAAATTCTCGACAGCAATGCTTTTATAACATTGAAATACTTGTAAGTTTCTTGAAGTTAAAAAATCTAACTAGTATAATTGTGTATTTTTTAAATTTTATATCGACATTATAATATTAGGATAGTAATTGAAACTTAAAAAAAACTATTTTAAATGTAAGAGGCGATGACGAAACAAATAAATATGTCTTATTTACGTTTTTAATTTATATAAAAAATAATCTATTTTTTAACATTAAAAAATAATCTTATTTATTTAAAAATATCTGCTGTTTTGAAACTAGGCAAAGAGTTATATCGTATGGTACAAATAAAGAGAAGAACAATTACAAATTTATACCTGTAATTCGTTTCATACAAATTGATTGTACGAGTATACGCAGCTGTAAGTTTGACAACTTTTATAAGTTACTATACTTTATTCACCGAGATGTTTTAATTTGACAAAGCAGGCTACATTATAAATAAAGGAATAAGACTAAATTGTTAAAAAAATTATGATTACGAATCTATCACAGATAGTAAATATCCCAATCTATATATATCGTTAATTTCATACTAAATGGGTAAATATAAAATAGAGTTTAAGTAATTTTTAATACGCCTTTATTAGTTTCGCTTGTATCTGAGTAACTCTCCTTGGACTGAGAAACCGTGGTTTATATAAGTTGTCAGTATACTCAATTATCGTATGCCGAGCGGTCTGAAATGCGCGTTTGCGGTAACTTTTGTGACTTTTCATGCTGTGGTCGTGGGTTCGAATCCCGTCCGTACCAGTGAAAATGTTGTTTTTTAGTCTGTATTTTCCTATTGAGTTGGTCACTTCTTTTTCCTTACCCTTCATAATCAATCACTATAAATATGCATAATATAGTTTCAGTTGCTTAATATACGAATAATATGACACATAGCGCCCCACGCCTTTTCACAATAATATTAGTATTTTTCGATCATTACTGTTTTTAACTTGTTTTAAGAATTATTGTTTACTTTTTAGTTTGATATATTTAAAAAAGGGGTATTTTTTAGTTTTTTTTTTAACTATATTTATTTGTTGTAAGTTGCACCTACTTTCCGCCAACCTACAATCATGAAATCGGTAAGGAATTCTCGATGCGCGAGTACTACTTGCATTTACATATAAACAATAAATGCCCAATACTTAAAATTAATTTATTCACAAAATGGTTAAAATTGTGAAAAAATATCCTTGTATCAAATAATATTTAAGTGTTGAAAGCATGTTCGCTTCGTTTAATTAAATTACGGGCTCCACGCGCGTCCACTTATGATTTAATTTTTGTTGTACGGATTTTATTCCAATAATTTATTCAACGGCACAAAGCGCCTTTTAAACTATAGAAATATTGTTACGGTTAGACTACTAAATATTCGAAAATATTATGTAATATATATGGTTGAGGACTCCTTATTTTCATTTGTCTATATTTAAATATTTTGCCCCTATTAAAATTCGTTTGAATATATCTTTTCCAGTAGTATCAGTGTAACTTAAAATTTCTTTCAGATTATATCTGTTAAATGTAAAGTATTGTTGCAGCATCCTGTTTGCGGATATCGTGGGTTTCACGGTTCTCGCATCGCAGTGCAGTGCGCAGGAGTTGGTGCGGCTTCTCAACGAGCTTTTTGGCAGATTCGACCAGCTTGCCAACGTAAGACATTATGTTTTTCATTATTACAACGATTAATTTTACATTCATGTCTCCTGCAAGCAGGTGCTGGATCTAGATATTAAACACCTGCCACTACATACACGTTAAACAAGGTTACATTTTATCATAACTACTCCACCGTCATCAGAATCATTTAAGCCGCAATGTCGTCTCTATTAATAACGTATAATTTTAGCGTAGATACTATATTTAAAATTTGTTTTGATAGTTATGTCAGTCGTGTCCGTGTGTATTGATCGCTGTACGAATGTTTACATGCCACGTGGGTGTTGGCCATGTCTACTGTAACGCCAAAAGCCTAATAGCATCCATTATGCTTATATAAATAAATATTTCAATTATTAATACAAGCTCGATCTTTGTAATTTAATAATACGAAGCACTTGATATAATATAGTCATGGACAACCGTTTTTCTTTAACATAGACTATTATCAGATTACAACTGATATCATCTACAAATTAAAATAGTTTAAAAAAACAAACATTTGAAAGTGAATAAAATCGTAACATCCACGGTCCACATGCAGATCATAAATTTAGAATAATTTGTAGTCGTATCTTTTAATGGGTACTTTAATTTTACGAAACTCTTTAGTTCCATAATATCGTTTAAGGAGTGCTTTAATTAGATTTTTTATTGCTTTTAAAGTAATAATGCAATATTTTAGTATGAAACAACTGTATTTAATTAATTTATATACAGTGATTATTACGTAGATTTCTTCGACGCTTATCTCGCCTGTGAGATTGTAATTATAAATTACATATATACATATTTTAAATAAGCTGATGACTCAATATCTAATACATACGATTTATAGCAATAACCGCAGCTCTATCATCACTGTACCGTGCGCTTGACAAACGCACAAACGTTGCACTTAGAACCTGACGCTATCTCACTAAAATAGCCTGTGAGCTGTTTGACATCACTTCGATTGGTTTCTAGCATTTTATTAAATATATTCAATATAAATTGTTAAAAATTGACATTATTTTGCTTGAGAAGGTTAAATTCATAAATTTGTCTAGGATAACCACTGTCTCCGCATCAAGATCTTGGGTGATTGTTACTACTGTGTGTCGGGGTTACCCGAGCCGCGCTCAGACCACGCACGTTGTACCGTCGAAATGGGACTGGACATGATCGACGCTATTGCGTAAGTGATATTCTGTTATTAATTTCTTTTAATATATTACCATTTTTATTCGATATTTTTATTAACATCTTTAAGATTGTAAAGTAGTAAAAATAAATTGCATAGAAGTAAAAAATAATAAAGTTTTTACGGCTTATAATTTTCTTATTTTATTTCTACTGCAAATATTTATAAAAATACTACTCTTGTAAAATAACAATTTTATGAATATTTATAGTTGAAATTAAATAAAAATAACGATTTATAAGTGTGAAAGGTAAAAGAGATGAAGGAAACCTGGTTGACATTCGAAAACACAGTATCAAACATAGAAAAAAGAAAAAGTATGAGGACATCCGGGAGATGAGAGGAAAGAGCGTTTAAATCTATTGTCTCCAACTAACCACATAGTTAGGTATAAAGCGTGAAGTATTTATAAATGTATTATATTTCTTGACATAATTATAATAGTTACTATGTGACAAACGAACACACAAATTGCAACAAATAATTATTTATTATAGAGTGCGAATCACGCAACAATATACCAAGTCACGAATAGCCTTAATGTTATTACACTAATTTAAATTAATATGAATGTCAAACTTTAGATTGGCATCGTCTGAAATAATAAATTATATTTTAACGATCCTACATCCGAGTACCTGAAACTAGAATGTTTTACAGTTTTCAGCGTCATACGTGAATACGTATTAGTATGTAGGTGTGGGTGTACGTGTCATTAATTATTTACGACTCTCCTTGTTTATGCTTTTTATAATCCATAAAACATACATTTTAAGTTTTTGCACCTGGGATTTGTGGCATTACTTTTTTATACGAATGGTCAATGGATTTGTTCGTTGGTTGAAGCTTTCTCTTATAACTTTACATGTGAATTATGCAGTATATTTAATGAAATACTATTTATATATATGTTTATTAATACATGTATAAATTATCAAGAAGATTAAACAAAATAATGCAATTACAATAATAGTAAAGTACATAATTGCCCTCGTTGTAAAATTCAAACTTTAATATTGAGTACAGCATTAAGTTATAGGAATATCTAACTTCATAAATTCTCGTAGCTCGTTATCTTAACATGCTACCACGGATTATCCTATAATCCTTTTTGAAAATCCACTTTCTAGGAAAGTTATAACATTATTCTATTAAAAGTAAGCTTTATTATAATAAGGTCTCGAGTATCTTAAGATTACAAAAATGAAAGATAAAATAGAAACTCTAAAAATCATACAATAAAAAGTAAAGTAAAAGATAGTAACAAGTGAATATGACGGCATTTGTTTCTCACAGAAATGGATATGGCGCTTTTTTATGTAAATTAATTCAAACTTTTGTTTACTTATAGGATGTTCCAAACATTTTAAACTTATTATTACAAAAACAAAAGTACCAAACACAATCACGAAATCTTTATCAAATAATAACATTAATATTTAACAAAAATAAAACTCTTTTGAACCAATGGAATCTATACTAAAACAATGATAGCATCACGTAATTGTCTTGAAATTACAACGACGATGAAACGACAATTTTATAAAATTTAGATTCCCAACTTTTTTAAACAATTATTAATAATAAAATAATCAACAAATATAATAAAAATATATACTCAACATTAGTTTTTATATACTTATCCGAAATAATTAATATTATTAATTAATAACATCCGAAATAATTATTTCTTATAATAATAAGTATATAAAAAACTAAAGTTTAACGATAACTAAACAAAATTCTGGGGTTCCTTCAGCGGTATGCATTCTAAATCAAAATTTTCTTCATATCATTCATTCATTAACCAAAACAATCAAGCCATGATGTTTACCTGTCAAAATGCAGCAATCTAATTGGTCAAACTAGACTTAACGTCTTTAGATAGCAAGTTGTTAGGGATATGACGGGATTTGAAACAAAACTGAATATTTGGAGGTGATTTTCTTTGCATCTAACTCAGTTAAACTTAAAATTGTTGGTTGGTATCACAGAACCAAGAAAATCCAATCCATAGAATATAATATCGATACTTTTAAAAAGTAGACCTGGCGGGTTTTGATTTTACGACATAATTACAATGGTTATTTTTATATATGTGTTTATTATAACTATAAATAACACTTCTTTTTGCGACAAAAATCCAATATTCTGTAAAAATATATTTAGTTTTTGAGGTAAAACTGGTCCATCCAATTATGTAAGAAAGTTATGTAGGTTTATCTCGCGAGGCCTCGAAGCCAGTCTATATGACATTTGATGGGATATAGCCCCAGTTATGCCTCATATTATGACAAGTTTATTCCCATGCGCGTTACACTGTCATATCACAGTATATTTTAGCCGCTTGTTTCCAATGGTACTTTTAAATGAAAATAGGAACAAAGCAAATTTACTAAATATTTACTTTTTACATTCTAGTTCTTAAGTTTTTATTGATTGTGGCAAGTGCTGTTAAGTGAGCAATAAAAGAGAGATCTGTTAATTTATATACAAATTTGAAATTTACGCTACTCGACTTTGAAATCGAATTTATTATTAGTTTGTTGTATTAAAAAGTTGCCAACACAAGCCACTAAGAACCTTACAAAAAATACTGGTAAAATATAATAATTTGGGAATAAGCTGCCCTAATCTAACTTTATTTACATAATTTTAGTATATATAAATATTTTATTAAATCACTGTATGCTAATCTACAGTACCCAAATGCTTGTACGTTCATTTGCCGATTTATTGATTTTTCCTATTTCTTTTGGTTTGACATAATTTTGTGGTTATTCATAAGAAGTACCAGTCGTCCAAATTAAACTATATCTTTCCCATACATTTACTTACGGTAACATAACAAAAAAAATACGGTAGTCGTTTTTTATAAACTGTAAAGCCAGATTTATTTATTGTTTTATTATAATATAGAACAATGTCATACAACGCGCAAGCTAGAAAATAAACGTCTTACTCGTTAAACACGACTCGGACGTTGTGTTGAGAGTTAGCCAAATAAATAATGTTTTTATTACACACTCAGCCCGCCACGCTCGTCGCCGCTGACGTCTGACGTAACGCTTGTTTCCACGACTCACAGCCTACACTTGCCCATTTGTCACAGCTCAGTGTACATTCTCAAATACGACAATAGATTAAATCTGTACGTTAATATATTTCTCTGAAATATTTTCTTCCATCAATCACTCAATCTCCACATGAATGTTTTGAATTGTTAAGTTGCTTAACGTTCCATCAATCAATTTCTTACTAAGTTTTAGAAAGAGAAGAAAACTGTTTAGCATTCTTTGGATTCACCATGCGGGTGCCAGACCCATCACGTTGTAGGAAGAGGAGCTCCGATCAGCGCTTGGGACTTGCGACCCAAGTGTAGGTTTAAAGGGGCCCCTTTAAAATGCATTAACCCTCACTTTCACTGTCCGAGCTCCTCCCACTACCTAACCTAATTAACGATTCTACCAAAACCGCCTTTGAAGTGTATTCTAGAAATGAATTTATAATAGTTCTAGACAGGCCGAGATCTTTTAGTAAAGTATAGAGCGATTTCGCTGTTATACCTCTCGCTCCTACCTCAACCGCCAATAAACTAACTCTAAATCTATTCTTTCCTGGTCAGCTCGTTCGTAAGATCGAAATATTTATTAAGTTTTAGATGGTGACTTTTTGGGATATTTGTATCCCACGGTACTGTAAATTCTACAGTACTGCGCGTTTTAGGACTTCGAGAATAAAGAAATATATCCGGTGTGGATGACGAAACACAAATATCCTCAGGGATTCTATACTGTTTCTCATACGTGTCCATCATATGTATCCAAGCGGGAGCTGGATCTAACATAGAGAAAAGTTTTTCTGTGGGTTTTTTATTAAAACCTTTTTTCACAAACTCTATTGAGCGTTTGCTGGTTGTTATATTTTGCTGTGCTCTTGCTACAGATAGACTAACGGTTTCATGTATGATTTCTAGTACTTTTTTGTGGCGCCTCGAGTATTGACCACTATCTAAGAATACCCTACACCCTACCAGCATATGTTTAGCTGTCCCCTGCTGCCTCTTTACAGATGTAGCAAGATTTATGGGTAGCTTCACCCCATCTTACTAAATTACTTTGATCTGGAAGAGTCATTTGGAACGCATTTAGATAGAATTTTAATAGTGCTGGAGAGCAGTCGTGACTTAGGGTGCGCCATTTTAAAGCTAAAGGGATTCAGAATTTTCCTATAGTTAGCCTATAGTTTTGCATTTCTAAACCCAATGCGTGCACCTTATACTTGTCGTTCTCGTCTTGCCGAATAAAAGATTTTATTATGTCTATGTCTTGAACTTTTCTCTTTGATCCTAACCCTACTTTACTAGATTGTGCTAAAGCTGTCGACTGGTACATCTAAAGATGGAGTTAGTAATCTATTTTCTTGCCGAGAAATTTAAAAGGTGCCCCTTCGGAAACTATAGCAATGCTTTTACCGCCAATTTTAAGTCCCGGATCGTATGAGGTATATTTAGTGTTTCGCCTTCCCAGACATAAACAGTGACACTTACTAGGTTTTGTCCTCATTCCCTTCGTCCACGCTCAAAACTCATCTACTTTATCCAATAGCAGCTGGCATTGCTTTGGGTTTCTAGTCAGTATCGCAAGATCGTCCCCAAAAGCAAGGATGGATTTTGTGTACTTATTGTTGAACCTAAACCGATAACCCCATTTTTTCTAAGGGTTTTGAATGGCGATCTTTAGTGGTTATAACGAGTTTTAATTTCGAATAGAATGACGCGATTATGTTGCTTACTATCGTAGGAAAATTGTTCCATTTTAAAGCAAACATCAATAGATCGTGTTGTACTGACCCGAACGCGTTTTCTAAATCTATCCAACACGCCGTAATTTGAATCTCACACTTCCTGGCGTCTAGATTTTACCATATAAGTTGTGAAGGTATTTACGAACAGATAAACATTTTTTGTTAAAGTTTAGTTTAATGTTTTAGATAACATTTTTTTAATTCTAATCATCAGATATTTAAATAAATAATTCGTAAATTTTCTTCGGGAGATCGAGAGATTCCATAGATACAATCAGTAAAGTCGACTTTTATTTCCCACTTAGGAGGATTTTATTTTGATCTAATCGATTTTCTCTTAATTTCTTACAAAATGAGTATGTACAACCAAAAACTTCTAGTAAATAAATAAAATTAAATGTTCCAGATGTAAACTAAAATTCATTTTCATTTCCACTGTGCAATGTCAGTCGCTCGTACATCAATTACGATATGATCACCCGATTTATGAACAATTGCTCCAGTAGTAACTTTGAGTAAGTTTTACTTTAGTAAGTTAGTAAGTTTTATTAATTATTAACGTTTCCTTAATAGATTTGTCGTCTCGTATTAAAGAAAACCAATATAGAATCAACCGACTACGGTTAATAGAATAAATTGAATATGTAATGCTATTAATTTCCAGCGAGCACAATTACCACTTAAAGTAATAAAATAAGAAGATAATGTTCGCCACTCGAGGGAGGAAAACAACCGTTGTCCCCCATCCTATAAATAATATAGAGTTTCAGCTTTGTAGGTCACCGAACGAGTGGATTGTTCGGGTCGTATGTACTTACTCTTTTGTAGAGGCATCGAGTTCCCGACTCGATCTCAAAGCATTGCATATCTTGAAGTTTTCAGAATTCAAATGTTTTTTGACCTTTGTAAATGGTTCTCTAATTTAAAAAAGGTCTTAAGTTACTAGAGGTAGCAATATTTTTGATAAAAACAGCTTTTGAATAGTTATAAATGTGTAATAAGTTATATTATATATAAAAACTGAAATAAAAATACTTCAGGAAAAACAGTCAAAACTTGTTATCGAAACACTACGTTTCCCGCTTTCCGCCCAATTTGAAAAAAATATTGTTAAATGCTTTTTTTTGTTATTATTTTTATATTAATTTATTTAATACTATTTATGTTAACTTCAAGTTAATAAATAATTATATTATAGAGATTATAAGAAATTTGACAAATTTAATTATTAATTACGATGAATCTGCTTTCCGATTACTAA
This sequence comes from Dione vanillae, assembly GCA_037178615.1. Classification (NCBI taxonomy): domain Eukaryota; kingdom Metazoa; phylum Arthropoda; class Insecta; order Lepidoptera; family Nymphalidae; genus Dione; species Dione vanillae. The sequence goes on along the minus strand of JAZFAU010000097.1, from coordinate 2,449,006 downwards.
AATTACTATAACTTTTGAATTATCTAATTCATTACCAAATTTTCCTTTTACTCACGGAATCCTTAAAAAGTTTTTGTGTTACTTAACTTCACTTCTTTATAAAATAACACAGCTAACGCCAATAAAATTTATACATAGATGACAAACGACGATATTTATTGCTGGCATTAACCAACAAGGAGGATGCTGTGCTCGACGTGGACAGTCACAGATCAGCATTTTAATATGTAAGACGATTATAGTTATCAGAGGTGCAATTGTTATATGGTGGTCTACCAGATATCAAGGCCAAAGTTTATCTCCCAAAGCTATTATACACGCATTAGGCTTACAATAAATTAGTTTATGCACATAGGCCTCAAGCACAACGCAGATGAAAGAAATATCTTGTTTATAATTAAAGGTAAAAGCATGTTTCAAGCTTACGGCTCTCTACATCCAGTACAGAGATGAGGACTTATTTGATAATTATATAATATTCGTCGTAAAGATTATTTTTGAATTACAATTGTCAGCTGTTTATAGATTTAAAGTTATAAAAATATGTATGTTACAATTGTCTTTCTTAAAATCATACAGACGTAGACGCTAATGCTACCAAATTTCATTCAGTTCCCTATCTATCATAATTCAGACAAAGAGTCTTCATTAACATATAACATATAAAATATGTCAGATTCCCTGATGATATTTACTTACATTTAATAACAGATATATATAATCTAACCATTATATTCTATTTGCTTATTTTTATTAAAAATTAATTTAATTATATAAAATGGGTAAAAATTTATCATATTTATATTTTTCATCTTTTTGTAATATCTACCTACCAGCATCTGTGTAAAAAATCGAATTAGTTGATCAGGATTAACATATTATGAGTTATTTTTGTTAAAAGCCATAAAAAAGACAATTTATTTACTGCAAGATTCTTAAAAGACTATTAATTACAACGATACATAAAAAACCAAAATTATTGCGAATACACATTTGTTTGATACGCTACGTATATCTAGAGTATTTGAAATACGTGTGTTGTATTTTACAGAAGCCGTGGGTGGTATTTATTGCTGACTGCACGTTTGAAAAGTTTCACGTACCTAACTGTTGAACAAATTCCTTTTTCACATTTCCATTTCAAAGCTCCACGCTATAACGAAGCTGACAGTTATGAAATCTAAAAGAAAAATGAACAGTGCCTCTGAGATGTTATTAAAATCTTGAATAGCAGATTTGGTAAAATAGCTTCTTTGTCCTTGAGTATCTTATATTGTTATACGACTTTGCTTAGTAATAAACCTTTGCAACAAATAAATCTTCGTATTCATGATTTATTTTTTGCACTACGCTGGCACAAAGCGAGTGGATCCAATTTTAATGAAAGTGACACAGTTTCGTTATAAGCTGGCAACGATTCTATAATTTAAACGTCTGAATTGTAGAACTTCATAAATGAATAGGAAATACAGTCATACAAATATGAATTATATATTAATATCATATAAAAATATCAAAACTATATTACAAGCTACATACTAACTTACATATTATTCACTTTAAGATCTCTGATACTTTTAATAAGTGTCAAAGATCCTGGAGGTAGGTCATGCTAAAAGCATTAGGACCTCCCCAGAGGGTACGTTGACATTTTCTCTGACTACTCTGCTAGAGAAAACTATCTACGAAAAAGTTTTTAGCATTGTTAAATTATAACAATTAACATTTAAGTTTTCAATAGCCGAATCAAGTTTTTATATTACTTAATTTTCATTTTTAAAGACAAAATATTGAGTATTTAATTTTGTCTTCACTAAATTCTACTTTTTTATTATGCAATAATTTATAATTTTAAAGAAATTATTTAAATAAAAATATCCTTGTATATGTAAATCCATTCTAAGATGTCATATAAAAATGTAGCATAACGGTATCGCATTGTCATCTGCTGCTTGCGGTGAGTCTACGGTATTCAGGGGCAACCAGACCGCAAACCTCAAGATGCAAATATCTTTATACCTCTTGCAAGTGTAATTGCATGCCCACTTACTTATTGTGATTTAAGATAGTAAGTAATGCTAGTTATCTATAAAAAGTATTTAAAATACGTATTTATAATATAAAAATAAATTATAATAAATAATTACATATATCACACGCAATAACAATTACCTCATATATTTATTCGTATATAACTACTAATATTCATATAAAATATAAATAAATAATATAGAAAAATAATATTAGCACTGGACGAAGCCTAACGGTCATAATAATTTACATAAAACGAGTGTCAGTTTACTGCTCAGATTTCAAACATAACAAGTTCCTGTATATCGCATAGATTGTCTTCCGCATTTTTATTAAGTGTCATATTATGGATGTTACGACACCTAACTCTTTCTTTACTACGTAGTATTATGACTTTGAAACGATGAAATTTAGTTAAGTTGTTTCTTAAAATAAGTTTGTGAACCAGAACATGTATTTCAGACGTCTCCCGGAAGGCTACGTCTGCTGTACGCAAAATAATCGCTGAGTCAAAATCACCAATTGGGCCACTGTTGCAATTTTTTATAGATTATATTTAAAAAAAACGGTCAAGTGCGAGTTGAACTCGTGTGGAAAGGGTTCCGTACATAATATAGTGAAATATTTTCCCCTGAAAACGTTTTTCCGCTAAAAACATTTTTTATCGAATTTACCATTTTATTTTCAATTTATGAAATCCTTACAGGTTTACCTATAATCTACAAGCCATAAACTATATTCAGTAATTTTTTCAAATTTTTCGGCCCAGTAATTTCAGAGATCAAGGGGGGGGGGAATGGTCAATTTTCGGCTTTTTTGATGAATATCATCGAAACTATTTATTTTAAAACATTAAAAGATATATATTCGAGATCCTGATAACAAGCCCTTTTATTTGATATATGACTCAGTAAGGTTCGCAATTTTTTTTTAATTACCTAATTTATCCCCCGAAAATTACCCTTATTTCAAAAAAATATTTTTTACGTTACACATTTGTGTTCGGGTCAGAGCATTACACCATCCTGCCTTTTCAATTTCACCTGATTCGGTCTAGTAGATTCAGAGAAAATTGGCTGTGACAGACGGACGGACAGGAACACGAGTAATTCTATAAGGGTTCCGTTTTTTATTTTTGTACGGAATCCTAAAAAGTATCTAAAAACTTTTCTTCTAGCCTTTTATAAACAAACTTAAAGGCAAATAGCGCTGTAAGATCTGTATCACCGATTACATTTAACATTTAGATAAGATTGATGATAATAATCATAGCAAATGGCGGTACCTACACTAAAATATTACTTCCAATAGAAATACACCAACACACAAATTAAGATATTTGCTTTATTGCTAAAATACACGTGAGTAGTGAGTACTCATGTGATTTACATTACAGTAATTATGTTAACGTCTTTTATTATAGTCAAAAAGTGTTTAATTAATAAAATAAGTGTATATTTTTATTTACATATCACTATTGATATGCCGGAGAAGTATGCTTCCTATCTTTCAATGTATTATGTTTTTCTAAATTAATGTTTAAAAATGGACAAAAGTATATTAAAATAATACTGAGACCAAACTTCTTTTGTAGTTAGCTAGTTTAGAAGCTACACAAGGCGTATCCGGCTCAATCGTTAATCAAACTGACATTTAACAATTAAAACACTATCCAAGAATTCTACTGGCGCTAGTCATTCAAATTGAAATAAAGTTCTTGGTATTCACTCGCTTTTATGAGCATATTGCATCGCATATTTATATCGGTGCACTATTTGTATCAAACTATGAGATAAGCAGATGTATATGTATAAATAACGTAATAATGTGAAAATACTTATGTCGATATCGCAAACGCTAATAGCTGAATGCTACTTTGTGATTAAAAAATGTTCTACATACGTATACATTCTATTATATTTATAAACTAGTAAATTTTAGTAATATCTTTTCTGCAGTTTTTAACATATTATATATTAAAACTACATATATAAATACATTAAACATGTACATTTTTAACGTATTAAGTATTATTTATTTACTGTTTCCTTTTGTAATTTTTCAATTTACAAAAAGCTGTTAAAACGTTTGTTGCCATTCGAGAACGAAACATGTTTACTAAGTAAATAAGAAGTTGAACGGATGAAATGTTTTAGCAATAAGGTTAAATTGTATTTCCCTGTCTTCTTTTCGACAACGCTAAGTTTATTTAAGTTCAAAATATAATTTTGTAAATTGTATCAAACAATTTAAAAGCTGCTGCTTGGGAAATTTCTGTTCCAGTGCGTGTGGTCTCACACGCGTTGCTATAAAACGTAATGTTTATCGCTTTTGTATTCTTTCGTACACTATGTTAACTAGAAATATTACTACTTGGTGTAACTTTATTACATTTCTTAAATATATACCTTTATTATACAAAATTTTATAAACGTTTTACATATCACATTAAACTTAAAGTGGGGCCGGAGAAAGCAGGGACTAAGCAACGGAGTGTCTTAACACTAGGTTCCTATGGTTCCTGCAATTCCCTCTGCCTACCCTGCTATATATGTAGGATAAAGCGTGAAGCTAAAAAAAAATTAAACTTAAAAGCATTTATTCGTTAAACCTAATAACACTTAAAGATTCCCACATCTTTTACTAGATTTTAATTATTTCACTATAAATGTGACATAACATTGAAAGTAGTATAGTACATACATGTGATGTCTACATTGTCATATATGTAATTCGATTAGACTGCAAACATATTTAAAATAACCTAATTATTGAAGAATTGAGAAGAATTTATAATATACACTCATTTATATAAGTACTTGATAAAATTGTTTCGCAAGTAGATTTTGACGTGACAACGTCTTAAATTAGGTTGCGGCTCGAAGTCACTCATGAAAAAGTGTAACGCCCGGTAACGTTACGATGAGTCACCGAACTATGATCGGTCGGATTCGGTTCGGATCGGAAAATGTGGAGTGCTTAGATTCGTCATTTACAAGGGTGACATGTGCATGACTGACGTTACTTGCTACACCGTTAATACTAGCTTCAAGTTTATACTCGTTCGTGCAAGTTGATTCTAGTATACCGATTCTTCTGTGTGGTGATTTTAACAAAAACGTAAAGTCTGACAACTCGTTTCTCAATTTCACGAAATATGCGTATAATCTTGATTGCGTATCAAACGTTTCTAACGTTTCAACTACGTTAAAAGGAACAACCATCGACTTGACTTTCGCAAGACACATTACAGCAGAAACACTTCCTTTCATTTCATATTTCTGCTATCATCGTCCTATCCTCAACAAAATCACTCAAATAGGAATTAGTTAAGTTTAAATTTACATGTACAATGTTTTAGTAAACAAAATATATTTTCTATAGTTAAAATTTGTGCAATTCTTATTCCTATTGTGCAATTTAATAATATTCATATCAATAAATATTCTACCATGAAAAAGACGTTGTCACGTAAAATATTCGCCCGTAAAACCGACTTTACAGGCAACCATTGTTTTTTTTTATTTATATGTAATGTATGTATTCTTTTTTCATATCATAATGTTATTATTTTTAGATATTATCAATATATACCAGAGACCCTACCATTTACGTTTGAAGTGACGATGTTGCGTGCGCTCGAATGGATTCATTCATAACACTTCGATGCTCACCTACAATTTGTATAGTCACATACTGCTGTACTTATCGCCAATTTATAATAAAATACAAAACTTTTACATTAATTTACGATATTATTTTTATTTATCAAAGTCTGACCAACTTGTAATAGTGCTTGCCAAGAAATCTGGCGTATTGTTTTTGATGTCAATTCTCGTGGCCTCCACATGTCATGATATGACGAACGCTTCGTAGCAATATTTGATGCCTTACATTAATAATCGTGTTTGTTATTAGAACATTACAAATAGTTTTTTAGCTCTAAAAATCTTAGAAAACCTGTAAGTGGATTCATATTTCAACAATAATTAAATTAAAAAAATAAAAGACATTTTGTGTAGTATATTCTGGAAGATGACCGAGCACAGAATCATTAACAATGTTATTTTTTAACCTGTATCTTTTTCTAATTAAGTGTAAATCTTTTATAAGTCACTTGTGCATCATTAAACGAAATTTGAAATATGTAGGTGACGTAAAAATAATTAAATATTGGCTAAGCGTACACAATGCTATATGTTGACGTAATTTTTATTAGGTAGATCTAAAGCAATGATGTACAAATTTTAAAGACAAATTTACTCCACCTCTGTTTGTTGTCTGTTATTTGTATTATATTTTTAACGTTTTAATGTATACACGAGGTGTCATTTATTCATAATATATCTTTACTTCGGAATCGATTAAAATATTTAAAAACAAGGTAATTAAATATGAAAAGATATGTAATTTAAATATGTATTATTATAAACTGTTCCAAAATTCAATGTTGTTCAGAAATAGCAAGGATATGTAAGAAAATTTTCATAATAAAACCATACGTGTCAAATGGATAAGATATAATTGGGGTGGGGTATATAATGATAAAGTCACAAATATTACTATTTTACTGTTTTCCTGAAAAGATTTAGGTAACATGTTTCAGGTATATGTTTAGTAGGTGGAATTTGATTTATCAAATTCATAAATATATCGAAAAAAAACTACATTAGCTTTTTTTATAAATACCTAGATGTAAAATGTGTTTATTGAAGTAAATAACATAAATCTATTTCAGATTTAGAGAAATAAGCTTCAATCTTGCAAGAGTAGAGTTTATTTCCATGAAACTCGATGAAAAAATAGGGTTAATAAATCAATCTGTCAATAATGTTAAGTCGAAGAAAACTAGCGTCTTATTTACTTATGTTTATTTATAGATCTGTAGTAGAAGCAACCGACGTGCAGCTGAATATGCGTGTAGGTATACATACCGGACGTGTGCTTTGTGGCGTTTTAGGACTACGAAAATGGCAATACGACGTATGGTCCAACGATGTAACGCTTGCAAATAATATGGAAGCCGGGGGTGAACCTGGGTAAATTATGAATAATTATTATTTATTATTAAGTAAACATAAGGTTGTTAATTGATTGTAAAGTAAATTCTCTTGATATTTTACATTTTACATTACTGTAAAATAATATCTTTTGATATTTTGCAGCCGGGTACATATAACGCAAGCTACCCTGGAATGTCTTGGAGGAGCGTACGAAGTGGAGCCTGGTCATGGTGCTAGTCGAAATGCATATCTGCGCGATCATTCCATTCAGACATATTTTATTATACCGCCACCTAGACGAAGAAAAGTATGTTTATTTTTACTAGTACGCTGATGATGTATTGTGAATGCTTTATTTAATTTCTTTTACGTTTGCAGATGTGCCTCTCAGCGGGCGTGGGATTGGGGTCTGGATCTCGTCGGAAGCTGTCTTTCAAAAATGTATCTAACGTTGTAGTGCAATTATTACACTCGATAAAGTTCAACGTAGACGTTCCATTTTCCAATATGGCCGCCTCGCCTCAGGAACTCAAGGCAAATGCTGCCAGGAAGGTACTTTTCGCATTAAATGAGTCTACCGTAGATTTAATAAAGATTGTCGTTTAATAATAAATACACCATATAAAGTTTCTTAAATTTGAACTTGCACTTGGACGTTATTCATATCGTACTGGACACGCCATAATAATACGAGGTTGATGTCCACATCGTGTCTTTCTCTCCAGATGTTTTTTATTGAGTGATGTTTCTTTTTCGGTGAACTGCACTATATACTTCAAAGGTAAGTCTGTTTCTTTTACTCGGATTTTATATTGTTCTTTACTTGTGTGTTTTCATATTAGAATGTAAATATTTTGTAAGTACAATATTTAAGAACTAAAATTTCCTTCATGTCCCTTTCCCCACATTGCGTTAGGTACAAACAGCTTAAAGTTAATATACAGTGTGAATATGCCTTTTACAGGGTTTCTTAAGCACTATAGTGTTATTAGTAGGTGTTAGTTTAATTAAATTATAAGTACAAATTACTGTTGCTTGTTAATATATAAATAGGCACAATTAAAAATCTGCATCAAATTATAACACTACAACCAATTTATTTTAAAATCGTTATCGTTAAACTACAAATTGACGAATGCCTATTATTAAATACAAAACACACAGAAGTGTAGACTGATGTTAAAACTATTATTTTAAATTATTTCTATCCTCTTAATCACTATATATGTCACTACATTGTTGATTGGTTTAATTTATATTACTTATTATGACGGCTCATTTTTAAGTGCATTAAAAAAATAAACTAAATGTTGCACTAAAAAAGATTCGAATTTGAAAAATATATTGCGCATATATAAGAACATGGATGCCAAAGGAAAGTAAATCGGTCCAGAGGTAGCCAAAGAAGTTGTGGCAGCTTGTCGGGTTGACAGGTGCTGGACCTGCGGCGCGCGCTGCACGCCGAGCCGGGCTCAGCGGAGGCGCTGCGTCTGGCAGCCCTGCGCGGGGAGCACGTGAGCACCGATACCACCACCGCCCCTCACCAGCACACCTTCGACGCGGTCATGCAGCACCACGCCCTGCGCACTACGGTCACCGATAGCACCTAGCAATGCCTTAACCATGCACTTAACTTGTCTATACGACGAATTAAACTTATTTGATTATTTGAAATCGTATAGACAAGTTAAATATAATCAATATGCAAGACGTTTTTGTTTGTTGAATCATCCTTGGCGCATCTTCATGTAAATTGAATATTTTTCTTGCATATTGATATTGCTCTTCAAAAGAATTGTACAATTTGCGATATAACGGGGTGTAGATTATGAAAAACAATATAGTTGTATGAATACGATAACAATTTGAATGATCGCTGATATAATTGTACTTAATGTAAGATTTTGAATTGTTTCGTTTTCACCATATGACTATAGCGTCCTATTTTCTGCTTAAAAATGTACATGAAATGCATTTGTAAATGTGTTTCATATGCGCAGCCAGCTATAACCTCGCTTAATGTTTTCTAGTAGTTAGTGGTGGTTTTCAAGTGTGATTTTTTAAGACTAAATCTGCAGCTTTTTCTGATATTTCATATTACGCTCTCAGGCTTTCTTGCTGCACTATCAAAATATTTTGCGAGGGATTGGAGTCTTTTCGCTTCTCACTAAAATTTTATGCGACCAACAAAAACACCTCACACCCTACATCCACACCATTTTCCAAATTTAAACACAATTTTAAAGTTGCACAACATTTTTTTCCTTATTTATTGGTAAATACTTTATCCTTGTTAATACATATGACAATAAAAATCAATGAATATCAATATAAAATAATGTCCCAAACTAATGACATTACGTTACAGTACAACATATATTAGGTAAATTATGAAAATATTGAAAGAAGGTTCCAACAACTAACATGGAACGTCTGCTCGTTGTTTTTCAGATTTTCCGCTCTTGGACATTAGTTCCACAACAAATACCCGCTGAAACAGTAAGCGCAGAAAAGTGTTTTTCATGTGTATTATTGTTTTCCATTCACCAGGTGACACTAAATATCCCAAAAAATGTAGGAAACTTATTTATAGTCGAGGGTCGCACCTCACGAATGAATTCGTTCGCACCTTTGTTTTCTAACGTCAAACGAATCGGGTGAATCGAAGACCGAGCTAAAGAGAAACGCGAGCACTCAAAACCTACACTCTATATATCACTATTTTCTTATGGGGACTTATTTTCTTTCAAAATTGTGAAACTATACTTGATATTGTTTTTATTAAATTTTGTTTGAGAATAAAGCCGAATGCACCGAAATGTGTTTCACTTGCTATCCCGGTTAGCTACCTGAGCATGGCATGGCATGACCCACAACATAACCTGCATGGATTTCTAACAATGGGTTCTAATTTAGTTGTATAACATTGATGTAACTTACGTCTTAATAGTTCAATTCTATAAGACATATCTGTTCTCTGTGTGCAAACGTCACGTGAATCTTTCTTGTATCTCTTAATTGGAAAGTTTAAAATCACTGTTTTCAATTTATTGGTGTTATTTAAATTTTGACAAACTATATTCTGCAATTCTAATAATGCTATGCTGCTTCGGATTCCGGAACTTTTATTTCTAAGGTCAGTCCAATTTTTAAATGGAGCATGGAGTCAGCATGCTGTGGACCCTACATGTATCCGGTCCCCTCACGTCTGACCCTCGATGTGTAACGTAATAACTAAACCTTTGATAATTCCACCCAAGTAATTATAACAAAATCGAGTTCCAAATAATGCTATGGTGTTGAATTTTTATTATTTTTATACAGAATAAGGTAACGGAGAAGTCGAAACGGCCTTTGAAAAAGCGTCATTCCTCTGTGTATCATCAGCCTACCAACCGCGTCAACAAGTACTTGGCGCAGGCGATAGACGCGCGCTCCGTGCACCGGGAAAAGGCCACCCACGTTCATCTGCTGACGCTTTGTTTTAAAGATGCTGATAAAGAAGCTCAGGTAATATTCACATTCTACGTACATACGTGCAAAACAAATCGTTAGATTAGTGGATATATTCAATAATGAAAATTGATATAAAATCTTTTTTTTTAAATAATTTTTTTTTAAAAAAATAGAGTAATTAATAAAAAAAGACGCATGTAAACGCAAACGGTATGTTCTATTGTTGACTTTGCAACCTTGATTTCGAGGACCGTAGTGGTGCAGTGACGTTGGGTCTGTCTGTAAACGCGACGGTTTATGGGTTCGTTTTCCACTCGGGGAATATAGATTTTTCTATTTCCATTTTCTTCGCTAGGCAAAGCCCGACGTTGAGTTCCGCCACTCAACACTTAATGCCTCCAAAAGGTGATAAGCACGGACGGAGAAAGCAGGGATGAAGAAACGGAGTGTCTTAACACTAGGTTTTTATGGTTCCTGCAGTTCCCTCTACCTACCCTGCCGGTGCGGGATAAAGCAAGAAACTAAAAAATTTTGATTTTTACATTTGAAACTTTAGCTGCAATACTGTGTTTCAGTACCGGGCGTCAACAGACGGTGGTTGGGCGGGATCTTTAAGCGCTGCTCTTGGAGCTCTGATGGCGGCGGGAGCACTTCAAGCTGCTATTTTACCACGCACAACTATTCTTCTCCTCCTATTTGTTACTGCCTTCGCCTTGGTCCGCGGCCGTGCTCGCTCTTACTTTGGCTGCTCGACTTAGACTCATTCCTTGTGATGTATCAAGACCTTTCGCCCTTAGAAATGCTATTACAACTTTCACAATTGTACTGGGTTACGCAGTAGGACAAGTAAATGTTGTAAGTATTTTATTTTTTTGTTTTATTAAGTTACCTTATAATTTTTATTTAATGAACTTGGAATCTATTACCACTCACAGGAATTTAAGTTACAAATAGACGGAGATCTATTAAGAGCGATTAGATAAGCCGAAAAGTATCCACATATACTATACAATACTTGATATTTACCATTGCTTATAGTCTAACTTATCTATTGCAGTTTATTTATTAAACATCGACTAAAATATTATATACCAAGTCCATTTGTATATTTAAATTTTATATATACCTGTGATATATATGCTATTTTTTTTTATATTAGTCTAACTGTTAAGAAGTCTATTTAATCTGCAAAAAATTCTAAATTCTATTTAATGTTAATTTATTATAGAATAATAATTGTTAAACAAATAACAATATATTTTTAAATTACTATTAAACATACTCCACAGATAACATGTCGAGAAATAAACGTGTGTGCGAACCTAACGGAAAACGTAACAATGGAGAATATACAATCTGCCCCTGAAAAAGTGTCTGCAGTTTTATGGAGCAATACAGATCATAGGGCTTGCCCTATTCCTCTATATATAACACTGGGATGCTGCCTTAGCATGCTTGCTGTAGCCGTCTTCTTACGACTGCCTATATTAGTGAAGGGTATTCTACTGGCTGTGATGACAGCAGGCTACGTCACTGTTATACTGGCTTATCATAAACATCTCTTCGATTGCTATGACCTTATGACTGAGTAAGTTTGTTTTATAGTAAGTTTATTTTATTTCATGGAAAATAGTGTAACCATTTATGTGTTTATATTTTATCGTACTTGTCATCTTAATTAATGATTAGACGTGGCGCTAATTTTCGTATCACAAATTTAATTACTTTCATGCTTCTTTATAATATTACTTCGCTCGTTTCGAACGTGAAATTATATTATTTAATAAATATATTAGTGAAATTCGCTACGTGGTGCCGTGATAAAGACGGGGTGATTTATGAATATACTATGTTTTAGGCTTATCTCTCGAAAGTAAGCAAGAGTTGAAAGGAGATTAACAAAAGATACTTAATAATTGATAATATTCAATTGAATATAATGAGACTTAATAATTGATAATATTCAATTGAATATAATGTACATATTGTTAACGTATTATTTATTTGTAGATTTAAAAAACTTATTACCTGAAATTCCGTATGAAATGCTAGAAATTAATTAGTCATCTTATGATTGTACGAATTTTTGACTATTTTTTATCTGGTCATTAGAAATATCTTGCGACGAGTGTCAATTGAATTCTCATACGAAGGAATAAAAGTCTTTCGATTGTACTACGGTAATAACATTTTTGTCTAATTTTAAATTATTAATTATATAGAAATACTTCTGTTACCAACATTTAAAGCTGAAGAGTTTGTTTAAGGAAGTAATATAAGAACATATTATTTTCTTCCTCTGCTTTGACCTATTGTACCTGTGGTCAGACTTAGGTACCTAGGGCATTTTAAATTATATCATAAAGTCAACGTCAAAGTCAAAGTCAAAACAATTTTATTCAAAATAAGAAGTACAAGCTTCATTTTTTGAAAGTCAAATAATTAATTCAATTTACCACTGGTTCGCTAAAGTTAATGCCTTAGACCTGATAAGAACCGGCGTAAGAACTCAGCGGGACTTAATCTGCTTTTTTTATTTTTTTTATTTACTAGATATTTACAATTTTACAATTCCTGTTATTGACAACGATACTCTTGAACTAGACTGGAGCGAGCATTTCATCCCCAAGGTGTGTTATCATTTACGAAATCATTAATATGGTAATAACCTTTAACAAACAAACGTCGTTTCACAACTTTTTTAAATTGTGATATAGAATATTATAATTTTCACACAACTCTTACTTTACCGTTCATTTGTTGTTTGACTACATAAAATATGGTAATATTTACGTAAAGTTAAAAAATAGATTATTCATATAACGACTATTATAATGTAATAGCGGGGTCGGAGATAACAGGGACTAAGCAACGGAGTGTCTTAACACTATGTGTCTTAATCCTATAGTTCAATTAGTTCCCACTGCCTACCCTACCCTGTGCGGGATAAAGCGTGAAGCAAAAAAATAATGTAATATATCTTTTTTTATCTGCACGCTGTACATCCTTTTGAGACATACGTACATATACATATTATGTAGTACAATATAATATTTATATATTTTAAACACATTATTCCAGTCCAGGATCAGTGGGGTCAGCGTACGTGGCGTGCGCGTGGACGCTGGCGCTGGCGCTGGCGGTGCTGCTGCACGCGCGGCAGACGGAGTGGACGGCGCGACTCGACTTCCTCTGGCAGGTGCAGGCGAGAGACGAGAAACGAGATATGGATGCTTTACAGGTGTATATTGTACATTTATTTAAAACATATTTACTTGTAAATATATAATATTATTTGGAAACCGCCCAAGCGCTTTTACCATTAATCATACGAGTATGCTCTCAATTCTAGGAAATTGTAAGAAACATGTAAAAATTTACTTTACAATGTACGCCACTCTCATCAAGGAGTGGCGTAGGTTCAAAAATGTTATAATAATAATAACAATAAGCGTTTTTAATACCATGTCGTTAATAATTTTATATGCACTAATAAATATATTATCTTATTTTTAAGACTATAATTTTAACTAAACAATATTTTATAATATATGTCGTTATTTTATATTACAGGCATCCAACAGAAGAATATTGTTCAACTTGCTGCCTGCACACGTAGCGACACACTTCTTAGATAATCAGTTCAGGACAAACATGGTAAATGAATTAAAAAAAAAATGGTTGAATGTAAAGTGGGTTTTACGGGCGAAAATTTTACGTGACAACGTCTTTTTCTCGGTAGAATATTTATTGATATGAATAATAATTATAATATAAATTACACAAATTTTAACTCTAGAAAATATATTTTGTTTACTAAAACATTGTACATGTGTCAAGTGATACGCGCGGCGGACCGATCATAGTTCGGTGACAGTTGACACATCGTTACGTTACCTTTTTCATATGTGACTCCGAGCCGCAACCTAATTTAAGACGTTGTCACGTCAATAAGAAATAAAAAAATAAAAACCTATTAATAATTTTTATGATTTTTTTAATCATGGAATCTTAATCCACACTGATTATGGAAAAAATACTTAAAGAAAACATATTAAAATAAAAATAGCAACAGAGTAACACTAGGTTCCCACGGTTGCTGCAATTCCATCTGCCTACCCTGCTCGTGCGGTATAAAAGCGTGATAGTTATACCGTTTATTATAATAATTTATAATAAACCTAACAATAGAAATTTCCAAAAGTATACATTTGTATATATATATCCTCAGGATCTGTACCACCAGTCGTACCAGCGAGTGGGCGTGGTGTTCGCGTCCATCACGAACTACCACGAGTTCTACATGGAGCTGGACGGCAACAACCAGGGCATGGAGTGCTTGAGGCTGCTTAACGAGATTATAGCTGATTTCGATGAAGTATGCCAATTAAAGTTTTTAAGATATTTTTTATATATTTTTTAAACGTTTTTGTCTTTAAGATTTAAAATTTTATTTGCAAATTGGAATCTAAAACACTAGTTGTTGGCCTTGCCATGGCAAAAATGCAATAGAAAACTAAATAGTGCCTTTTTTTACCAAAAAACATCTAATTTGTGGTATTTGTCCATTTATATTTGTAAGGTAGGTTGTTGTGAGTTTTGTGTAATAATTTGTGAATTGATTTAATTTTAATTTTTGCGTACCACGGTCTGATGTATCCAGAGTGTTGTGTGCTTTTTTTCACGGAATTAATATTGAGTATACATAAACTGTGCCTAGTGCTTACACAGTCTAGACGTGGACCGCGAATTAAAACTTAATAATATATTGCCTGATTAGAACTTAAAATTATATTCATAACTTATTTTCTCTTAAATATTTTCCAATTACGCTACGGTTATCTTATAATAAGCTATTTTTTATAACTATGCCAGTTACTATGTTTTTTTTCTTCCAGCTCTTAGGTGAAGATCGATTTAGCGGTATAGATAAAATAAAAACTGTAGGCTCGACATACATGGCCGCTGTCGGTCTCATTCCCGACAAGAAGATGTTAGACGACGCGAGCACGAGGAAACACATGGCCACGCTGGTGGAGTTCGTTTTCGCTATGAGGGATAAGTTGAAGGATATTAATGATAATTCGTATAATAATTTCATGCTTCGTGTGGGTAAGTTGATAAAAACTATTATATCATGGTATAATACAATAATATTGTGAATCGAATTTTTTTGTCCTCGCTGAGTTCATTAAATAATATTAATATAACTTATATATAGCCTTCTTTGATTAACATTTTGTACTATAATTTTTTTTGCTTTACTATCAACTGTAAGTTACCTAAAGAGAAACATATTTTTAGGTATCAATGTCGGACCCGTGGTCGCTGGAGTCATTGGTGCACGGAAACCTCAATATGACATCTGGGGAAATACAGTCAATGTCGCCTCTCGTATGGACTCTACTGGACTTCCGAATCACACTCAAGTCACTGAAGAAGTGTTCCAAGTGCTGAAAGATTTACCATATCAATTTGTGTGTCGTGGAAAAGTCAAAGTGAAGGGAAAAGGCGAAATGACAACCTATTTTTTAACAGACAGAGCGCCATCGAACGGTATCAGTCAGAATAACACAAATAATCAACCGCAGAATCCTCCCTCCGCGTACGGCGGAGTCGCCACTCCTCTCGCGATGTTGCAGAACTCCGCACGACGAGCCGCTCAGCCCTCACGGTTGCCGCCCCTTAGAGAGTCGTCTGTAGCCGGCGAAAACGAGCCGCTGCTGCCCTCCAACGGACACCAAAGCAATGGAAACAATCACAAAGGCAATAAAGTGAGACGTAACATGGAGTCCGAGGATACTCCCCCGCCCCCGCCTCCGCACGGGATCAACGGTAATCCGCGCTGGCCACCCCCTCGAGCCCTGGTGCCGCCCTGGCCGCGGCCACAGGAATCTCGGCCTCCAGCGGTGCACAAGCGGAGGCCCCCTACGAGACTCCCTCGACCGCGCTCCAGTGAAAGCCTCCCTCTAGCCCGGAGCCCTCGAGTGCACTCCTCGGCGGACGAGCTGAGCTCGTTGACCCGCTCCCCCAGCCTGAGCTCGTCGGACGAGAGCTACTCGCGCACCACCTGACGCGTCCCCCTCCCCGCCGCGCCCCGCGCCCTGGCTGCGCACCGACGACCGACCGGCGACCAACTACGACTACCCCCCCATCCGACTCAACAAGCCGACTTCCAACATCATTAATGAAATCTATGCGAAACACAAAAACAAAAAGTCTTCCCTCGAGGAGAAAATTATCGAGAGCAGCTTAAATTTCCAAAAGGAGGAGGAGAAGCTTCAGAGGAGCATCATCAATATGCTCCAGGCGTCCGTGAAGAGGGACGGCTGCAGCCAGACGGACAAGAAGGACGTGCCGCACCGCCTGGCGCAGCGCACCAGCTCGTTCTCGAGCTCCGGCGGACGCCCCTCCAACCTGCGGCACCTGCACCACGACGCGCGGGACGTGGCCTGCGTACCGCCCTTCGAGAGAGAGATACAAAGGCTGTTTGATGATAAAAATCTAATTAAGATGAACTCGCCTAAGGCGGAAAGGAAGGATTTGAAGTTAGAATTAAGGTAACTTAAATTTTAATACAAATATACATATTTTATGTCTTCACACTCTATCCCGTGCGGAGCAAGGAAGGCAGAGGGAACTGCAGGAACCATAAGAACTTAGTATTAAGATGCTCCGTTCCCCGCTTTCTGCCGTTTCGAGGCATTGCGTGTTGAGTGGCCGAGCTTAACGTTGCGCTTTACCTAGTTGCCAGTGCGAAAAAAATGAAAAATGAACAAACTTGCCTCGAACTCGAACCTACAAACCGTCGCGTTTATATACTTATAATATGAATATTATTGTCATAAATTATTGTTAGCTTTGTAAAATTTAACTTTGTTCTGTTTGTATCATAATGTTGCACTATACAATAGAAATCAATATCTTCAAAGACCAAATCCTTCACTTACAGAGCTCCACCATCAGTGAACAACAACAGTAGTCCGTTACACGCGGTAGGACTCGCAGCGATCACGCAGCTGGCGCGGCAGGAGGCGCGCCCCGCCCCCGCCCCCGCGCCGCCCGCTACTGCCCCGCCCCCCGCGCTCGCCCCTGCCTCCGCCCCCGCTCCGCCCGCCGCCTCTCCCCTCAAGCCCGCGGACTTCCCCGGCGTGCTGCCCACGGACGTCGTCGTGGAGCTGCCCTCGCCCACACACGCCAACGACCAATTGCGTACTGCGTAAGTATTATATTTGCAAAAGTTCACTTATTCATAGTTTATACTTTATATTTAAATAATTTTATTCTGTTATATAACTTATGTATCGAAAAAGGCTATAGTATATTAATTACATTATCTTAATCAAAAGATGCAACGTGAGCATCAAGGTATAGATGTGTTACTGTAATATTTCCAACTGGCCAGTGCAGCGGTACTGTACGTTAGGTATCAGGCGAAAAACCAGAGGGAGCTTTGGGTTCACATTGGGTGATTACAAAGGTATTCTTATTAGTTGTGTTTGCACCAGTATTGTTAGCTTCATCAAATATCGTGGTGGATTTTGGGAGAGAGTCAAGGATATTCCTAAATTTAGGTAGTGTAAGAGGAATGTATTAAGATGTTATTGACAGTTGAATTTGGCGCTTTGAATGTATGTGTTTCGTAGTGAACACTATGGATGAAATTAAACCTAGAATAATCTTGATACTGCTTTTAATTACTAGAAAGGTGTACAACAGTTCGAGTGCAAAGTTAGAAGTGACGCAACAATAATTTGAATGAGAAATAACATTTTATGAAAGTTAAAATAATGTGGTCGGTAGATTTAGAAAACTGGTGCGATTATAAATTGTATGTAGAACTATGAAGCGCCTGATTATAAAAAAACAGTAAAGCGGTCTTAAGGAGTTGACACTCCCTCGAATGGTTGTAGGCACGAACAGTATGTATAAAGTGATTCATTTCTTTTCGTCTTTTTGAGTTTGCAAGATTGATAATTGCAAGAAAAAGCTAATTAATTATTAACACTTTAATTTTTAATAGTGCACCAACCACCAGGACGAGGGAAATGATGCCGGTGAAAGGAAAACAAGAAAAGGAACTACAGGAGAGACTACATAACCGGGTAAGAATTTCTTTGGATTTTATCACAATTTTTTTTAGCTTCACGCTTTATCCCGCATATTGCAGGGTAGGCAGAGGGAACTCCAGGCACCATATGAACCTAGTATTAACACACTCCGTTGCTTAGTTCCTGCTTTCTCCGTCCCCACTTTCCGCCATTTTCGAGGCATTGCGTGTTGAGTGGTGGAACTCAACGCCGCGCTTTGCCTAGTTTCGAGAAAGAAGAAAGTGGAAATAGAAGAATCCATCTTCCCCGAGTGGGAATCGAACATTCAAACCGTCGCGTTTACAGGCAGACGCTTACGCTTCTGCGCAACGACGGCCCTCAATATATGTTTATAATATATATGTTTATAAAAAAATAAAATTTACTTGAAAGTACGATATTTTTGAGTATAAATACATAAAATAATACCTTCCTTTCTCTTTATCTATTTTAAAACATCTTTAACTTGTTAACACCTCTCCTGTCCCAACAGGTAACCACATCCAACCACAGAGAAATGGGCATATACGGGGAGAGTCAGTCGGAATGGAGCTCATCTTGCTCGGAGGGTGAAGGAGAGGGGGAGGGGGAGGGCGAGGGCGGGTGTCCGGAGAGCACCGGCTACACGACCGACGACCCCGCGCTGGAGAACGTCTCCATGCTGAACGAGGCGGGCCTCACGGACGCCGAGGCAGCGCTCAGCGACGTTAACTCGTGCTATCTGGACCGCGACGACCTCTCGTCGCGCGCCTCCTCCCGGCTGCTGGACTCGGAGGCGCTGGTGTCGCTGGAGTCCCTGAGCGCCGTGTACGACTCGGACGAGCCCGCGCACCGCTACCGCGCCAACATCCGCACCGTCAGCGAGTGCATCACGAGGAACTTCGGCCAACCCGCCCATCTCACTGACGCCGAGAGCGACGTCTAGCCCCTCCCCGACCTCCCCTCGGAAGCTCTCTAACCAATACTCAATTTCGAATCGAATTTAGAACTCTCGATGTCGGTCGTGTCATTCGTGCCTGTAACTCGTAACTTATATCTCGTGTACTTTATATGTAAATTGTCAATATGTACCTATTCGCCACTGTATAATATTCATTGTACATTCGCGGCCGCCATCTGATGGCGTCCCCGCGCGTCGTGCACTAGTGCGCTCTCTACAATTATAAGGTGCTCTGATTTAGAATTATTCGTTACTTGTCTAATGTCTTGTGATAGAGTCGACCCGCGCCCGGTGTCTGTCTGTGTGTGTGTGTGCTATGTGCATACTATGTGCGTACCGTGTGTGTGTGTGTGAGGGACACTCACTGTGCTTTGATAATAATGTATTATTTTGCATTTCGAATCATATTGTGTATGTTTAGGAATATCGTTACCACAATTTATTATTATTTTCGTAGATGCTTAGATTTTATGAATTCTTTGTTCCTCCTTCTTTCCTTGTGATAAAAACACAAATCTTTCAAATGTTCTATTACTTTTAATCTTTCGATTCTAGTCACACTTTTTCATGACACTAAAAAAATATTTATTGCCTTAGTATATTAATAAAATTCCTTTGACTTTTTTCTTAAGAAAGTGAACTTAATTGTCAACGTAGAAGCACTATTACCTATTATCAACATACAAACATTTTTATTGTTCATAATATAAAAACGCAACTATGAACGTGTACATTTTTATTATATACTAATATTTAATAAAAACTTAATTTATATCCTCTTTTAAAGTAACAACCTCAAACATAATCTGAGTATCTAAACGGAAAGTACAATCCATATACAAATCAGTATCGAATATTTGTTATAAAATATTCCTCATATTATTCATAGTTTAATAGTTTTGTGTCAATTCATGTTATCATTATGTGTACATTTATTATTATAAACTAAATAATCAATTTGGATTTAGATGTCATTACTTCTATATATATCGAGTGCCACTCCACACTCGATTTGCTGGTGCCACGTATAATTTTAATTAGCGTGTACTTAATTGCCATAAAGCTTGGAGAATGACTTAACTTTACTGGTCGTGGAACATAAAAATACAATTATATATAATTAATATTTCATTTCCTCTTTGCTTGCATCAAGCGTCTGTTTATCGATTACTTATTTATACAAAAAAAAAACCATTAGTAACAAATCTTTAGGAGTTTTATAGCATTTTTTTAAACAGGAGTTCATGGAATCTTTGCATTACATTGATTTGTTGAAGTAACAAATTTAAAGTAAATATTCAACTTGTACATTATACATGGGTACTCCACTACGATCTATTTCTAGTGAGTTGTTAATAATCTTTGTAAATATTGTTAATCATCTGTCTAGTGCTAATCTTAAGTAGTGTATCATGCTGTGAAGATATATCTTATTTTTGGAAGAGATCTCTCGTTTGCAACCGGTCTTCTCAGTATGTCAATTTGGATATTCTCGTCAACGTGTTTAGGTATAGTGCCAAATATTTTTGAGTATATGCTTATATTTATATTTATTTTGATGCTGTTCAGTTTACATTCTTACTTTTATGTCATGTTATACATTATTCAATTTTATAAAATCATAGGAGAATTTATGGTATTTCTATATAAATCAGTAGCGCATGTAACAATATTAGTAGAAATTACAAAATTCCTTAACAACTAAGTCATTTTTGGACATTTGAATTGAAGATTTAGAATTATACTATTTTGATGATTAATGATTGTTGTGATGCATTAAAGATATTTATTAAGTCTTTTAATTAGAAGGATATTTTTGGTTTGAAGAAAAGAACTTAAATACAACAGCCTATTATGGTAATCGATAGAAATGACAAATATTTGTTTCTATTATTACTTTTTCACTAATAAATATCTTAAATGATCACAGATCAGCTACAAAACTTACCAAGTATTTACCAAATATCTTGTGTATCACTTATTTTGTAGTTGTTGTTATCTTCTATTGCTGCATATTTGGGTGTCTACTTTATTTATTTCAATTCAATTAAGCAATATTAATTAAATATAATAAAAACGGTTTACAAGATCTGATTTTTGGTTTTATTACTAGCGTCAGTATGTTAATCCTCCAAAACTAATACGCGGCTCGTATATAAGTTATTGAGTACATACGAATATATAAAGTAGTATTGTTGAAGCCGTCGTGGCAAGGCGACAGACTGAACACAAGGGTTGTAGGTTTAATTACCAATAAGGGGAATTATCTCGCTCTGATATGAACGTGTATGTCTTAATATTAAATTTCCTCTGTTTAATCTGTTACGAGAAAGAAAAAGAGTATAACACATAAATAATCAAATGTTATTTGTAATTCGTCCTCGCCCTTTATATTTATTTTGATGCTGTTAATTTACATAAATACGAATTTAAATATATATCTGATATAAAAATACGATTTCTGCATTGCATTATAAAAACCTATTATATTTGCTTTCGGTCGGTTGTTTATTACAATATAAGATTTTAGAAACTACTTTGCATAACGCTGAGTACTTAGCTACTTATACATATACGCCCCGGTTCTGATGTAAGTCACGTTTATTAGCGCCATGCTTTACCATAGGCATGAGACGTCAATGTCATGAACACCGTCGCCTACGGTGTTGTGTTCCGCATACTAATGGCCGTAGCCTTGAAACTAACACCATAGACTACCATAGACTTGTTCGTGCGTGGCGAGCTTTTACGAGCGACCGTTGGAACTTTATCGTCACATTAAAACGTGGAAGAATTTATTTAATTATAACAAAAGTGGTGATCAAAAATATTTTATAATAAATATTTTAGGTGTAAAGATAAAAAACACCTTTTAATAGGTATGTACGAGTTACGTACTTTAATTGACTTTGAAAATTATTGTTGATTTCCTTCTTACGAAACACGCGCATTATATGCAGTCATGCACATACAGCTATGTAATTATACATACTATTATAATTTGTAAATATTTTTCATTTTGCGTAAGTGTTGGTATTTCGTAAAATGTTAAGCAGCGAAAGTTCGCGTGAAATCATTTACTGGATCTGGATAATAGTTATATTTTTAAAGATTAATCTTCATAAACTCGTTATAATCAATACATAAAAATAGTTTAATATATTCATGCGCTTCGCCAAGTTTTTGGCCTTATTATGTAAACACACACTTTATGCACTTCAATAATTATACTCATAATATGTATGAATCTTATAACTAGTAGGTATATTTCTACCGTCAAGAACACGGGTTAAAACTTAAGACTTAAAAAGAGTTTATATCTAAAGTAGTAATGCATTTCGTATCTGTACATCTAAGCATATACCTAAATAAAACTGCATTTATTTGCGATTTCAAAATAACAGCAGAATTTGCTTTTTTCAGCTATTTGTAAGTTACTTAAGCATAAACGAAGTTTTAAAATTTTTTTATCAGTTTGTCTATTTTGTTTCGTTTATCCGCGCTAATCTCCGGAACAGTTTCAATTTAACTTTTAAGTCTGGAATCACAACGAGTTTTACTTTGCGCGTTGGCAGTTTACAGAACATCGTTCAAGCGGGTGAAGCCGTGGACAGGTCACTAGTTGAATATATTTTAAGGAATCATTAATCAAAACTTACAGGGTCCCGTTGACTTAGAGGTGTGCAAATTCTCAATGAGTAAAAAGAAGTCCAAAAATCGGAAGTTTGTTGAATAAAACTTTTACAAACTTATATTTCATTTCATGATTGAATTGAATGATTCCAAATCAAAGTTTATCGATTATCTTTTTATTAATACTTTATTGACCTAGATGTATGAAAGGTAAATCTCGACATTAATAATTTGAAAATTGGTTAAAAGTTCATATGAAGAAAGACTTGATATGGTCGTAAATTTGTATTTGTATACTGTATAGTGTGTACTTACCGTTGACCTACATCATAAAATGATACGGAACCCTCGAAACGTAAATATTATTACGCTCAATGGCCAATATTTTTTAATAATACATAAAGATACGTAGGAAAATGTTAAAACTTCTGAGCTGTCTTTTAAAATATTTGTTAAATATTAAAATTAAGTAAAATATAACATTTTTATAATTTAATATTCTAAGCTAACTTAACAACGGTAGAAACAACTGACTCAGATATTGCGTCATATTATAAAACAACAAAATATGAATTGAATTGTGATGAATTTAATCAAAGAATTTACTGCTGAATAACATATTTCTTACAGTTTATGAAATACAGATATAATAAAAATCTCTGTTAACTACCTGCCTCCTATCTACCTATAGGTAATTTCTTATCGTCATGACAACATTGATCAAACTACTTAATATGATACTTTCTATGCAATCGCTACGAAGTTTAAATGAGTTCAAAGCCATTACTCATAGTAATAAAAACTCGTCAACGTAAAGTTTTTTATAAAATTAAAAAATGTATTTTACAAATTAATTACTGTAATCAATTCTTATAACCTATTGAATTTTAAGAAATGTTTTCAGATTTGTCACATTCATTCAAAATTTTGAATCGGTTGATATGTTAGTGGAGTACGGCACCGGCGGTCGGCACTCGGCAGGTATGACGCGTCACAGCGCACAGCTGCCACGCCGCCGCGGATTGGCTGCGGCGTAACCGGTCCCGCCGCCGCCCCCCGCCCTACCCCGGCACACACCCGGCCACTACTTCAAACGAATTCTTATTCATACTTTGCGTTACTCGCTTTGCTCGTCGTTGTCAGTTGTCGCCGATCGAGCGCTCCGAACTCGTATTTCGCGTAATCTTATCGAAATGTGCTCAATTTTGAATGCTATTTTTGTAGCTGTGTGAATTGATACAAAAAATAATCCAAAGCATTTGGTGCGAACGTGCTGTACGCACAGGCGCGGCGCTATGACAGCACACCACCGAACCCATGGTTTTGGGCTTTTTATTTCAACGGTGCTTTGTGAGTGGCTTCGTCGCAGAGCTGCCGGTGCCATGTGCGTCAGATAGTGGAGTGCTCCTATTAGTTTTGGACAAACTAATATGTTAGCTAGTGAATACTGCGGTGTACGCTGAGCGACGTCGCACAGCTCGGTCACTGGTGAATCATAGTGTTATTGTGTTATTATGAAGGTGACGGTGTGTTTTGGTTCCGTTCGGGTGTTGGTGCCCTGCGGCGCGGGCGATTTGCTGGTCAGGGACCTCATACGGGAAGCGACGCTGCGATACAAGAAAGCCACCGGACAGGTACTCACTCTATTGCTTATATAATTTCGCGCGTTTTCCGCGTCTTTTTATTGGTTGAGGGAAACGTCAGTTACGGTATCACGCTTTACTATTACGAGTGCTGCGGGTACTTGAAACAAATTGTTTATATACAATAATTAATTTTATTAAACACTATTGATTTAATATTGGAAAGTGTGAATAAGGCGATGCGAGTGACAAAACGAGTGTCACGATTTGTAGATGTTAGCCATATCTTGTTTTTGCGTATCTAATGATCGTTTCGCTACGGAATGCACGATCGTGGTAGCGAACCACTTTCGCGCCGTGTATGAGATCAGAGCCCGGAGCCGTACTAGCGCAACGCTTTAACAGTTTCCTTCACACGAGTTCAAATTTCAACGCAAAAAAAAACCTCCTAACTTTCATTCTGTTACCAACAAAAGTAACAAGTAGTTTTTTTTAATAGGATAGACAAGGCAAACGGTGGTTCGGGTCACTTGTAATACCAAGTTACGCCGGTACGTCCTACTGTGTTATTCTAAGTTGGTTAGTGTCATTAGAAGACTAGCATGTCGAAGACCGTCATTTTGTTTGAATGTTGCCTATTTACTTTCAACATAACTTTAACTTTAAGCATTTTAATCGTTAGACATTCCTCAATAACAATGTGAAATTTGTATTGATTGGCTTATAGCTGGTGACTTATTAAAATAACAAACATCCATTATTAAAATGTGTACAATCTAACAATTAGAAGGCACGCTGATCACCTGCAAATACACCTGCAGGCACACAGTACAACCTACACATGCAGGCTGGCCTTGCTAGTTTTTTAGGATCACATCTATCATAATATTAAGCGGCTTTAAATCAATTTTTTACTTACATATAACTCATATTATAAACAATATATAGTATGACATAATATATATTATATCAGTTATATATAAACATCCATAATGCTTATATGGATCAATTAAATCCTTAAACATGTTATCCAGTACGTTTGCATCCGCGGTAGTGTATAAAATGTTACACAAATGTAGTACCTATGTAGTTTTGGCAAACTTTCTGCATGATTGCCCGGCGGTTGCACAACTTAAAGGTCGCCAGCACTAGTTAACGACCGGCAAACAGTTTCTTGTCGCTCCACCGGCTTTACGATATTATATGTTATTGAATTTGATTAAATTCTTTATTGCCATCTATTTCCTGTTTTATGATTCATTCTTAGAGCATTTACTGGTATCAATTTTCAATTAAAACACGGTACATAATACTACATTTTTTATACGGTGTATGAGTAGTACTATAAGTCGAAATGTTTTCAATTGAAACAAAAACATTCCACCATATAATGCAAGACATATAAGATTGGGGCTGTTATACATACATTTTTCTGAATATTTTTTATTGAAAACTGCACTACAACTGTAAGTTTGTCTTTATCGTTACCAAAAATCATAATAAGTATACTTCGTCTAATACGTTTATTGTATTATGGAATATGACCATTTTGTACTCGTTCGGAGAAACCTGATTAATCTTTTTATAGTGCTTGGACCTCTATCTCATAATGTATATACAAATATCGGATTACTTACTACTTCACAGCTCGTGTAACAATCGTAGTCTGCTGAATTCGTAGAAAACTGACTATTAAGTCTATCCGACACTAAATTATACTCCGCCCAGTGAAGCAGTGACAAAAGCTTTTTGTTCCCTTCAACTAAGTCATAAAATTTTAATAGATTTTGAAAATCAAATATTATTTCTAGTTCTTAGGTATTTTAAATTGACTTAATAATTATTTTAATTAATAATTACTTAAAAAAATAACAAATAAATTCCTTATAGTTGTGTAACAGCAAAGCGTTAAAGATTCTTGTCTAACAGAGACCATTAAAGTCAGTATGATGGAAAAAACTATTAAGTGGTATTCTCACAAGATGACCGACCATATGTGAGGTTCCTGTCAAGTGAATAAATGTGCTTCTTTAGTTTTTATTGAACTCTTCAGATTCTTACAACTGAAATATTATTTGCACGTGTAGAACAAATTGTATCTGTACTAAATATTTGTATTACAAATATTTTGTTTGTTTAAATCGCTGTAATTTTAGGAACGCTTTCAAAAACTAGTTTTGTTACTGAATCTATTTATTCCTGAAAGCTACTGTTATACATATATTGTCACGTTATTCCACTGCGTTTATAAGAAAAGTAATCTATATATAAAAATACATATAAACAATATTTATAATTATATATTGGCCTAAGTTATCTATTATAAAATTTAAATTACCTACATGACACACGTTTTAATCTTATCGTCATTCAAAAATGGGTAATTGGGACAAAAAGCGGATCAAATAAGTTATCATATTCTTATAATATGCTTGAAAATTTAAAATCATTGTAAGAAAAAACTAAAGTTTTCTCATAACATTGGTAAAGGAAGCCATTTGAATACAAATCCGATCTTATTATAGAAATCGAGAAACCAATAAGTACAACATGTAGAACATAGTATGTTATTGTGTGTAGGCACATAAGATATTATACATTCTGAAATATTTGTGCAAAACTGTGCATTGTCATTTGTCTCACAAAAGTTGCGTAGGTTGGCCAGGATTACTCATGCGCACGTGCAGCGTCAGTCACGTCCCATGTCCAATTAGGCGACAATTTTCTGGTTTACATTCACGTTATAGTTCCAGTCTCAGAACACTATCTAACGAACCTCCCTTTGACCAATTGTAATTTAATATATGATAATTAAAAATAACTAAGATATTATCAAACATTTATGGTAAGCCATGCAAGCTTCATTGTACAATTCAACCCTACTATGTTCGCATCTACGTTTGTCTCTCAACGTCCACTGACATTTGATGATTTCCAATCTGAGATGATGAAGCTTTTATATGTTTTACTATAAACATTATTTTTCAAGTTGTTTGTAGCATAAAATACTATCTAAATAATAAAGAAAGTTATAAGTTTACACTAAAACTATATTTTATTCAAATATACGAATATTAAATAACAAAATAGATATATAACAAATTAAACATTACATACATAACAGTACATCTTTGTTGAAGGTCAAAATAATGTGGACTTTGCATTGATTCGGTATAATTTTCCTGCATCGATTTACAAGAGCTGTAATGTTCACCATAAATAATTAAGTAATACTCATCATGTGATATTCTGTACTAATATAGCGTACACATCAATGAGTTATTTTAAAAACTTCTATTACACTACAATACAAATAATGATTAATTTATAAGAACAATTCAATTCAATAGAATGAACTAAATTCGTTGATCTTTTACCTAGCCTAAGTCAATTGCTAGAATTTTTTATGCTTTATATTTACTGTTACCCTATAAAATTAGTTTTAGAGTTGGATACATTAATTATTTATTATTTTATGTAATATTTCTAATATTATTTAAATCCCTGACTCATCAGCGAAAAATTCAAGTATATAATAATAACACCGTAAATTCATACAAAAACAAGTAATAAATAGGAAAAACGAGTTCTTTAAGCGTGGAGTTACCAATTTAGAGATAATATTGTGTCTGCCATTTTGGCTATATATTAACAGTGACTGACATGTACACAATACGGCAGATACTAGGTATTAAAATATGTAAATAATAAGAATATTGTAATTTTAACATTAGGAAATACGTTTTACTAGTTTGTTTTAACGTGCAATGTGGGACAAATATAAATTGTCAGAAAAGTATTCGCAAGTCAGACGTTTGTTCAACCTATTTATTTTACTTCATCACTTTGAATCAATTGTGTATTTAATCAATAAATAATACAAACTTTATTATCATAATCTTTATTAATATAATCTAAATCATAAAGTAATTTTGGTAATTATTTATAACTTTAGTTCTGTTATTTAAAAGAGATTAATGGAAAAATACCATCGTAAAATCCGGCGGAAGTACACAGATGATTTTACAAAAAAAAGTAATATAAAAACTTAAAACTACCTGCTTCATTACATGCGAGAAACAAGATGCACCTGTTCTCAGGTAGCGCATAAAACTATCCCAGATCCGCGTCTCGGCAATTACTTGTTTTTTTACCATCTTCACGTTTCGAGAGAAAACCATATCATAAAAAGTAACTACGATCTTAACTTAGGCTATTCTATTTAAATGCCATTAAAATATTTTATACATCCATTAAAAATTCTACAAACCGGTAGAATTCAGTTTTAATGGAGACAAAAGCATATATTGCACAATTATTAATTTTTAGATTTTTTTATTTTATAAGATATTCACCTTATGCCGAATAAATAACGTTTATTATCTGTTAGTAATCTTTATCTTATTAATAACAGGAGTTGGAACTTTAGTTTCCCAGTAGAACTCATCATAAATAAAAAAAAATAATTATAGCATAAACAGTTATAGAAACAACGAGAAAAAGACAACATAAGTAAGAAATATTATTAGTATTAATTGGTAGTAAATCTAAAGCATAATGAACAATCCGACATGTGGGAACGTGGAGTGGCCAGTGTCTTCTGATGGAGTGGTTTATATCCGTTTGCTAGTAATTGCGTTCGACAGATCACGATAGGGCGAGCGAGCTGGAGACTCCTCCGACGCAAGGTTGACTCTTTTACGCCGCTGTGAAATTGAGACTTGCGACTCGTTTATATCTGCAGTAAGGCTTATAATTGCAGTATTATTTTAAGATTTTTTGCTTATGTTAGTATCAAATCACATTAATTATATTGTAATATTAATTAGCACAATATAAAAAAGATACTTATATTTTATTTCAAGATATTGATAATGAAGTATTTGTCTTTTTATCTTCTTTTTTAATATAACTATTAATAATACCATTTTTTATAAAAATATAATAAAATAATCCATGAAACACTAGACGCTTGGTAACCTTTCGTCTATGGAATGCCGTCCTACCTGCAGGCCTTTTAAAACACAATTGTACATTCTCGTCTAGTCCTGATCAAAGCTGATGTTTTTATATTTAATTTAAGCGTCGCAACAATACCAATTTTTTCATCGTTGAATAATATAGTGAGGGCCATGAACTTGATTTGTGCGTGAGTTCAAGATTCGTCCGAACGTTCATTTTATCAGAAAATATGTAATTTAAGAAACATTTTATTAATTACGCCAAGCACATTTACAACAAAATATTAAAATTAACTATAGTACATTTCATACTCTTTTATTAAAAAAAAATAATGACAGTCACTCAGCTATAAATTCAAAAATTAAATAGATTTTGACTATTTACAAATATAATAATAATAAATATGATAAAGGAATGAGTGATCATACGTTATTTACTCTAAACCAACATTGTTAAACATTTCCTTTGCTGAGTAATGAAGTTGATTCACTTACTATACTACTCATGAGTATTTTTACTAGTAGTCGATGTCATGCGCGTTGCACGACAATTAGCTGTTATTTCATAGTTCTTGCCTACCTACCTTATTATTTGGAAATAGTGGCCATACTAAGTCATAAATTTAGTATATAAAAATTAATCTCAAAGGCATATAAATGTATTACAAATAAGGATATACCTGAGAAAAACTGTCTAAGAATATTAGTAGAACAATTTATTTATTTTTTTTTAATTTCAAGTACAAGTTACTAATTAACGAGACGATTTTTAATGATTCAGTGTAGTGAATCAAGATATATTATACAATACACGATCAACGTGTTGTAAAATTTTGAGTAAGTTCGCAGATGTATCGTAGTACATCATTATTGTACATTATTCCGTTTTAAAAATTCCTTACCAGTAATTCTTCTGGTATAACTGTAATAAAGTGGATTATAATGTTAAAGCATTTTCAGATTGTTTAAAAATATGTAAGTAATGTAAAGTTAGGACAAAGGGCTTAAAGCAACATTACCTTGTTTTGTCTGCCTGTTACAATTTGCACGTTTAAAATAAAACAGTATTGTGTTTCAAACTATAGTACAGGAACAAAGAGTACAGGTATAAATTTAAAACATTGTGAAACGTTGGGTAGGTAGTAGGTACCTGAACCGGCGCACACGCATCCATTGTTTGAATCCTCCGTAGGTATGTGTACTGTGTAGTAGACGATCCGGCGTGTTCTAAAAACTGACTTACTTCATTATAATGACCATACTAATTTAATAACGTTATCTTATCTCTTAAACATATTACTTTTCTTAATTTGTACTTGAAGTGTACATGTACTTAAAAATATTTTTTTTAAATTGGCCTAGCTGTCGCCCGCATCTTTTACCTGAATTCTATGGATCTTGTAATACTTTAATTATTTTTTTTACTATTCCATATAGTATATACAATTTTTGCAAATGCTTCATTTCTGATATATTCGCTAGTTTATAATAATTTTTCATTTGATGTTACAGGTATTTTATATGCCAATTAAAAATGGCCCAATGGTTTTGGTTTAGTAGAACTGCACAAAACCTTTCTTTAAAATAATAATATGGACATCAGTAATTTCGAAGATTTATAATCATTGAATAAAATATCTGTTTTTTGTAGAAATATTTCATATTGTTACTCTAGAACTCTTATAATGCTGTATTATAATACATGAAAGAAATCCCATTTAACAATATTAAGTAGATTTTTTATCGATTATATACTTTTTAACAAATATGCACTTAATATAACCCACTTTTTGCCCGATAAGAAAATATGTGATAAGTTGGTTTATAGACAAACATTGCTGTCTATTGTGATTAGAGATAACGTAGATTTTGAAATATGACCATTGAAAAACTGAAATTCGCTAATATATCTTTTTTAACCACCACTATACATGAATTTTGTATGTGACAATTATTGAATTTGAAGTAAAATAAAATAAAATATATTTAATGGTACTATATGTATGTAGGAACGATTCATAAGGCTAATCCATTGTATTGATCGCGTAATATGTATGTACGTACGTATTTAACTCGTGACTTGAAGATTATCTGTATCTTACAAGATAATATATATGTATGACTAAATTAATATACCTTCTTGTTTTGCATGTTTAATGCATTTGTATACAAACATTCTTGCATAATGATGAGTAAATATATATGTACCTTTTAATAGCTTATAGTGTTTGTAGTAGGTGCAACATAATATATAGGTATTATGTATACTGTAGTACTACTATTAGTCTATACTATCAACTTTCGTTTTCTCCCACGATCGTTACCCTCGGCTGGCCACCCTGCGTGTCCTGCTGACTAAATGAAACAAGTGAACCGAATCTATATATGTTACGTCTGAGTCAAAGGTGTTTGTGGATAGAATACAATACAAATTCCTCCAACTCTGCATATTTTTTAATGATGTTTAGGACTTATTCAAAAATATTGTAAGAATAATTTTATGAATAGAAGTGATAAGGTAAAATTCTTTGAGTACATATTTTTTCACAAATATAAGAGATGTTTTCACTGCAGAGCTGCCAGAGTAAGAGCACAGATACTTAATATACCTATTATGTGTCAATTATATTTCACGAGATTGGTAAACATTCATAGACGTTATTCTTGATTATCTTAGTTTTCTAAATATATTTCTACTATATTGATACGATATTTAAACAGAACTTAACTTAAATATTAGAAGCTCACTTGTTTAGGTAAGCTCTTTAAATTACCTATATACAAATATAAAAAAAATAATAAATGTAATGACAGCAAAGTTGTAATGAGCTGTCAAGTACAGAACTGCAAGCGTCGCTTTTTATTGAAAGTAAGCTACACATATCAGCAATTAGAAATACAGGTTTGTTTCCAAGCCATAAGCAACAAAAAACAACTTTATAAGTTAATCTAAAGCAAGTTTCAAACTACACACTAATTCTGTGACGTGTGACCTCGTGTTCTACTATATTAAATACAAAAAGGAAAGTCGTGTTAATTTCGTAACATATAATACTATTTTCGTCAAGATTTCGTTGGTAGTAGAGATTTCGTTGTCAGCAATAAATGGCGGTTAATGGATCACTTTTTAATGGGATCGACAACCTCATATAGTAAAATTTCAATAAAATTAAAGACATAAAGTGATTTACAATCCATAATATAATCATATACCTACTACTTACTAGTATGTTCAGATTTATAACTTAACCTTTTAAATTTATTTATTTGCTTTAAGATTATTAAATGTAGGTATATCCTGCGAAAAAATAATAAAATTAACGTTAGAGCGAGCGTAGCTATTCCCAATGGTTTACGGTCACGACACGAAAGCTCCCTCAAAAAAAAAACAACAAGGTCATATCAACAATATAGATATCAGACCCGCCATCCAGTTTTCATAAATATCTCTATTGTTCCATTGGGAAATCGAGTTTCTATTATCAGTAACAATGTTTGTAAAACAATACTTTTCCGTGATTAATACAACATCAATAATGCAAGTAGTTTACATTCCATATCTGATGTATCGCGTAGATGCGACCTTTACAATGATCGATTGATTTAGTTTAATGCAATTTTACAGCTACGCTCATAAAAATATATTTAGAAGCAATCAGTTTAACGCAATAACTGTACATTACTGTATATTATTGTACATTTGTATGTTGCAAATAAGTTATGCACTATATCTGAACACGGGAAATATTATATTGTTTAAGTAAAAAAGATATAATATTATTAAAATTATTAGTTAAATTTTGAATGTAGCAATTGTGGAGTATGGAAACGCTAGCAAGCTCTAAATTTAATAATTACTCTGTGTTCATGTCCCACACCAGGTGACTCTTACGATAATAAGTTTTGTATATTAACGTGCTTTTTTTTATAAAAAAGTATTTTTAAT
This sequence comes from Dione vanillae, assembly GCA_037178615.1. Lineage (NCBI taxonomy): Eukaryota > Metazoa > Arthropoda > Insecta > Lepidoptera > Nymphalidae > Dione > Dione vanillae. The sequence goes on along the minus strand of JAZFAU010000097.1, from coordinate 2,415,363 downwards.
TTATAATTTAATTTATTTGTTTATTGCATGCTGTAGATGCACTAGTAAAAAAAACAAGGAGAGACAGCCAGAAGGGATTTGTGTCAAATGTGTAGATTTATGTATATTTTTATTACTTTAATTAATTGCATACATTGCGAGTATGCTCGTAAACAATATTTTCCAAACATAAAATCCTTTATATTTTGTTTCTTAATGATTATTTATCAATTTTATAGAGTGAAGTGTGTGTGTATAAGTGAACCATAAATATATTTAGAACCAGTTCAGACCGCTTGCGTGACAATTTGTCTATGTAAATTGTAAGTGAACGTAAAATACCTCTGAAATCTATAAAATGCCATTAGCTAGGTTACCATGGACGCATTACTCAATAGTACAGCAAGGGGCTTAAGATGTAACATGTAGTGGTTTAATGAACTCTAAGTGCTATATATGTAGGTATTATATATTAGTACAGAGCGCATTACGCAGGGGACTAGCCTAGTAGGATAACAGTTGGTAGGTTTCCTCTGATTGATTTTTACCGTGGATGTCGCGTATATACCGTCATTTGATATACAGATAATTTAATAATAGCTGCATAGAAACAATGAACTAAAATTTAAAAAAAAAAGTAAAACTCCAAACAACAAAACATGCGGGTTAAATAGTGTACGCTATAAATGCCTGATAACATCGATGAATTTGTACTATCTTCTATAAACGTTAGACAGAAAGTCTCGAAATTTTCAAAGTATGCTTTCTTATATTATTTTAATAACGTGTTTATAATAAATACATCACGAGAATAAGACATATGTTAAATTATGAATTCCAATTTTTTTTGTTAAACGGCTTAAAATTCTTATTTTAATTATTATTTATACATTATCGCTTCATAAAGAAATGAAAAAAATACTCAAAAAAATTATGTTTAATAAGGGGCTATCAATACCCATACGATATTTAATTTAAATATTTTTTATTTGCCTTGGAATTAGAAGATAGTGCTACACAAGGAAGTTTCCTAATTTATTATGAGGCATCAGGTCAGGTCAGACAACGACCCGTTGTTTATAAATCACATTGACATACATGCATCTAGTTTTTAAGACGTTTCTAAATAAATTTAAAATAATACAATATTATTATTAAATTATTACTACTGATATGGTTTTTTTATATATTCTATGTTGCCAGCTGTTTTATTTAACAATATGCGTGTTGTTTACCGTGACCCCATATAAAAAGGTAGAAAGAGGGAACACATTTTTAAGACACTCCATTGCACAATATTTCTTTGAGCCATTTTAGACATGTCGTGTTGTGTGGCGGAACACAACGCCGCGCTTTATGACAAGTACTAGAAAATGAAAATAACTTATCCTTCTTGAGTGGAAATCGAACCTACGACTTTCACGTTTAAAGTCAGATACTGTACTTTTTTTTCCGTATAAATAATTTTCAACATTTAAAGCTTAAACGTTGTATATATTATCCATTAATGTAGTAGATAACTGTGTAGATGTCTACAGCGACATCTGTTGATATGTAATCACACTATTTTCTAGTTTTATTTTCGATTACGTAGGACGTTAGGGCTTAGTATTACTATATGGTCTGTAAATTTGTATTTGTAGTTATAAAAAAGTAAACAAGTATATTTTATAGTACCTAAATTTTACTAAGCATAATCGGTTCTTACACTGACAGCGAAATCTAGATGCGCCTTGTATTTTACTTATTTAAATGTAGGTGGCGCTACTAAATAGTTTTGAAGTATATATGCCGAGATAGTCTCTTACTTTTTTAAAATACAATCATACTCTCTCTATATATACTCATCCTCAAAAACATCCTGTATTTAATGGGGTACGCAGAAAGAACTTAATGATGACTAAACCTTTTCTACACGTCATACCTTCTGGAAATATGGATTTTCCAGAGGTACCTATGACGTACACATTCTTCTAAGAGGTGCATTACATCAAAACGACTCCTTTTAGTGACGTTTACCGTGTATATAACATAAACGTCACATATACAGTATTTTCATAAAATATATAATGTGCTTAATGCTACATATATTTATACGCACCTTAGGTTGGGAAAAGTAAAAAAGTTCTAACATACAGTGTATATTTTTATAGGTATAAATAATAAATAAATTCAAAATAAAAATTGATTAATTATTTTAATTTCCTATTAGAAAGTGTCTAGTGTCCTTGATACGAACTGGATCGGGTCGGCAGTCAGCACCCCGGGCGTTCCGCTGGACGCCTCCGTCGCGCTCTGTTGCATTTTTAACGACATCCTTCCCACCCTTAAATAAAACTTCCAGTCCATTCTCATGATCTATATTATTTATTATATAGTTTTAAATTTATCGATTTTTTAGTAAATTTTAAATCCTTATTTAAACTTAAAATTAAGTTCATTAAAATTTAGCGTTTAGGAACATTAAATAAAAGCTATAAAACTGAATTTATTTATAAATTAAAATAACTAATCACTATTATTTAAAGAATTTATTTAAATATTGTAATATTTTTTTAATATTTTATTATGGTAATATTTTATTATGGTATGGTATGGTACCTTTTGACACTGTAGTGCATATATGAATATATATGCCTAGAAATATTACAAAAATATCATTCAACAGAAAAATTAATGAATTCTATAACTGCTCAACTTGATTATATAATTAAATTTAAGTCTCTGTCATACATACACATAAAACTGACCTCTAACTTAACATAATACATACTTGTATACGAATGTTTTTTGTATATAATAATGAAGCATGGCTCTTTTTTTGAACAAATGATTCTACACACAAATCTAAATTTACTTATTTGAGTTAAAGCAACAGAAAAATAACTAACATTTTTCTAATTTATGTGATGTATGCAGAGTAGTAGCAGTCACACAAGTCAAGTGAAACTTTATTTGTAATAAAAATATTTTAATCTGTACTTAACAATATTTTTTGATATCTCTAGTGCTACACATTGTAATTGTTTACATGGGGCTCAATGACTTTGTTACCTCCGGGGGGAGAGGAGGCGATCTGAGCGCCGGCCCTCCCTCCCTCCGCGGACACCGACACAAGCGACGCACGCGCAGAAAACCGAGCCAGTTGCTTGCTGTCGCCGTGCAGCCTCTTGTTTGTTTACATCCGTTATTTTAAGTCACGTTAAACCTATTAAACATATTAGTCATATAACGTTACAGTGAGAATAGCTGTTAAGTGAATTATTTTGATAATACTTAAGTGGTAGTTTACATGTGCTAGTTCCTGAAGGCATTGTTCCTTAACACGGCTCGACCAGATAGGTATTCGTATTTGCACAAAACTTGCACAGTCCACTGCATTAGCGCAAGCGATAGTGAAGGTTGAAAGTATTCAGGCAAGAGATGTGCTTAGCTTCTTATATTAATGTCCTGTTTTATGCTAAGCTAAGAGAATTGAAGGTTAGTTTGATGAGTCTTCGAAGGAATATTAACATATTCCTGTAAAATTATTACGTTCATACATTTTATATACAAGGAATATAAAGCCCTGTAAATAAATCTGTAAAAATAAACGTGCTTTAGTACAATTTTTTTGTTAAATTTTCATTGTGGCGTGACCACACGCAAGCCAGATTCCCCTTGATCATAATAGATAACGCAATACTATGTAATTATTAAGCGAATCACTCTTAAATGTATACTATACTAAAACCATATGCGTTAAGAATAATGTTATATTGTACTTTCTCATCGTAATTCTGCTTTCTAAGCAACAAAAGCATTCGTTCACCTATGTTTTACCACATGAAGATTTTAACATTATTAACCAGTGAACATAACATATTGAAATTTGACACTGAAAGTGCTACGTAACTGTATTTTGCACAGTCGCATTATACATATCATATTAAGTATGCAATCTTACACTTATAATTTTATATCGAAAACATTAAAAATACTAACATTTTCCATAATAAATTAAATATAAAACAAATGAAGTAATATTTTTCAAAAAATATAATTTGAATTGCTTGTAGATCAGACATGAGGTGTACAATTGTGTTGGAAATTGTTTACAGCCGCTAATGAGTATCAGTACTGTGGCCTAATGCATTGTTATTTAGAGCTAACGTTATAATAGTGATCTATTTACCTCGATCTAGAATATAGAACCAACTGTTATCGTCGTTCTTACCTGAAGTTATATTAAGAGAAATCTTATATTACCATGCTGACACCATTTGCTTTTTCTAAACACTATACATTAATAGTTCATTAGAATTGTGTTTAAGATTACTTATATCTTTGATAACGACTATATTAAGAGCTAAATAAATGTCGCAATTATGATATAAGATTCCAAAATACTCCCACGTCAACGTAACCTCGGCACTGATAACAATGGTTTAGTCTTAAATCGGAATTGTTAACATGCTTTTGTTTTTTAATGTTCGATTGTTTAAATCTCAGAATAGAGTTCTAAAGCATCTCACGACTGATGATGAGTCGATGAGGAAGAAGTTATCCTTAAACATTTAGTTTTAAATAATATAATACTCTTCAAATCGCTGTGGACGTGAGGTCATTGAACTTTTTAGCAGTTTTAACATCCCGACCCTCAACTTGTACTTTGTTGTTTTATACTGAGGTCTCCCTTCACATTGCATTTGCATGTGAATATTGTTCGTATGTATGTAACCGGCGGCGTTAACCAGTTACTAATCCATCACTTTTAACATACTGTAATTGTATGATTGTTCTTATATTTTTTAAAACACTTCATACATATTTTGATTGAGTACTTACTTAAATATGTCAATTACTAAAACTTAAGATTTATAAAATACGAATACCTAACTGGAGACAGTGTAGTAAATGAGAGAGATATTAAAGTAAAGAAAAAATAATTTGTTCTAATCTACAGTGAGTTGCCTACAGATGTATAAATAAATGAGTAAAGGAATTTAGAACTTTATCAAGAAGGACTTATACGGACTCATCAGTGACTACCTTTTAACTGGTACGAGGTAATTGGATGTGTCAGTAGTTTAATTTTCGAAGCTTCGTTTGAAGGCGAGTATAGTGGGGATTGTAGATAACGACAGAAAGATAACGGACTTGAGGCCAAACACAGTGCGCTGGTTAGACGCATCGCAATTTTTTGCACTTTTTGCTCGTCTAGTCGGCAAATTTGACCGATTTGTACTTGAACATTACATACATTGCGTTGGAGATCAGAAGTCTTCTTGCCAAACGTTTGTTCTTTAACATACAAAAGTTTCGATTGAAAGGAATACATAATAGTGAATACAATGACACTTGTATAAATAAACACAAAAGTACAAATAAATATCCTAAAAACAAAATATGAAAGATCCTCCTAGCTGTGAAGATGTGGCTGACAAGTTAGTGAGATTGTTTGGATGGAGACAAACTTATCCTGTTCAAAAGTTACAAAGGAATATATTGCCCCAATGTAACGATTCGGTGAGTAAGTATATGTATAAGAGAAATATATATAGAAATATATAAACATTTGTATACGTGCCTTTTAGTCACCTTTCAAGCTCTGGCCAATTAAGTTATATGATATAATCGAGTTAATCAAAATTAGTATATTATGCAATTTAATTTTATTAATATTGTTGTAACTAAATAATAGCTAGCGTCATCTAGTGTATGAAATGTGTCAATGTCCTGTCAATAAGAAAATAAAAGCCTGTCTGTTTTCAACTATCCATGCGTTTTATTAAATTTTACTGTTAAATTCTTTGTAGGCAAATAATTACGCCTTACTAGCCCAAGATATTTTATAAAGGTTCACTATTAATATAATAAATAAACTGAAAATATTTTATTTATTCATACTTTAAAACTGTCTGTACAATGCAGGCAGTTTTAATGTTAAAAAAATATTGCATTGCCAATTTTATTTTCGTATAAAATAATATTTATTATTTTGTATAAGTATTACAATATTCATGGCACATTAAAATATGTATTTCTTTTTAATCTAATAAATAATCCATATCGATCATAACTTATTTTTTATGAGAATGAACTCCAAACAATATTCATATGTAAATATTATAACAAATAAATATTTGGTGCAGAGTATATAAAAATTTCATAGCGAGTACTTTATTCCAAGCGTCATCGTAGGAACTTTCACGGTTCACTATTGTGAGGAAACATTGGAAAGTATTTCATTAAATAAGTAGTTACCAAGTGTATTTAAATCTTTGATCTAATAAAATATCTTGCTAACTGTACAGAGTACGTTTGCACGAGGCAAATAGAACTATTTGGTCAAAAGATTTAGAATTTTTTGTTAACAATTTACCTATAACTTCGAAATGACGAAAAATTTAGTAGTCAACTGTCGTGATAACTATTAAATGTTACGTCAGTAACAAATATAAATTAAACCTTGAATATAAAATAGGTTTTGTAGTAATTGACTATCTAATAAAGTAGAGATTGATTGTCTTTGCCTTAATATGATCGATAAGTAATTACCAAACAAAGCAATCTATAAATAATATTCTCATGATGGCCGGCTAATCTGTCACATTCCAACGCGATAATGTTAATAATGACTAATATTTGTCATAGAGAAATAATGATAATGTTTTTTAAATTAAAAAAACTTTAAAGAAATTTAAAATGTTTGTACAATACAAGGTCTACATTTAAGACATGTACCTACACTGTACATAAACGTCTACTTTATATTAATAGATGGCTCACTGTGTTCAATTTGTGATGGTGATGGATGATTCTTATGTAGGTGGTGTCCATGACGCGTAGTGTGTACAAATATTACTTAATTATAATTAACAAAATGCATTATAACTAAATATCAATACTAAAAGTGGTTGTTTATATTATGTTTATTAATGTGTGAAAAGACAGTGTGAGTAAGATATTTGATTTTTACGATGTTAATACATTTTAAATAAGACAATTTTTAAGAGAACAGAGAAACCCGACGTTTCGCACACTTTGCAGTAGTCCGTAGTCACGGGTAGACTGAGGTGGCATTCGTCTGTCATTTGATATAATTATTATACCAGACTACCGCCAACTTTTCCTGAGTTACCTCGCGTACTATTTGGATTCCTGCAGAATGAGCTGACTGGATCCTGCCGTCTAGTGTGGTGTGTTTGGGATTTTAAAGTTTTTATAAGTGGATTCCAAATGGCAGAAAGCTTTCAACAGTCTTCTTTATTGAAATTAGGATATTTTTGTATTTCAATAGCCAGTGCGAAGCAGTCACATTAGATGATTATCCCGGATGAATAGAATACAATGTTGTTTTTGTTTGTTTATATATAAAATAAGAATAAGTTTATAATGCATTTTTTTTATTTAAATTTAATGTATTCACCAAAAGTAAATGCTTTGAAATTCAAGTCACTTAATCTTGAATTAATTATTAGCCTTGGCATGATATCTTAATAACTGGATTATTGCATATAGGCTTCATTGAATGATTTTATCATGTAGGTATTCTGTTCACCATTCTGCTTCATTAAAAACGAATACCTAGCCACATGTATCTGCTACTCTTATTGTTAGTAAAAAAAGCCATTTCCTGTAGTGTGCATGGAACTATAATATGCATTATTGTACTTCTACATGTTTATAGAAAACGTCACATAATACGTTAACATCCGAAATTTAAAACACAATTAATAAGATGTATGAAATAGAATTTGTCACTAATAGTTGACGCCGTCAAGGCGCAGCGGCACAGCGTCTGAATGTGATCAAGGGTTCGATTCTTAGTCATTGAATAACTTATTATGTTTTCCTTCTAATGGTAGCAAGACAAACTGTAGTGTTGAGTTCCGTCACGCAACAAGTGTTGTCTCAAAAATTGGGCGGAATATGCGAACGGATTTTCTTAAGACTACACTGTCCCCGCCTAAAGCTTAAATATTATTGTTTTTAAATATATTAAACGCGTAAAATGTTTAATTGTATAATATGACTGAATACATTTTGCTGTTGGATAGTTGAATACGGTGTATTCAACTATTCAACATATCATAAGACCGCTATAAATGTATAAGTATTATATTACATATTTGTATATACACATATACACTATATTTGCTCTATTATGTTCAGATAGCCTATTACGGTACATTTAGCATAAATTTCTGCTTCCATCTGCATATATTTCTTTTTCTTCGGAAACAGTTCTTTTCTCAAGTTTATACGTTGTTGTTTTGCGATCTTTATTAGTTGCCTTCAGTTGTATTTACGCCGCGGCACGGCACGATTGTGCGATACGCTCTATAATTTTTAAGTTTTTCATGAGTTACCGATATAACGTTGAAAGGACATATTAAATATAATTAAAATGAAAATTAATTGGCTATAATGAAAGAAGTGAATGGGTTACGGTGGTCGTGTTGCGATTTTTCTTCAATTTGAAAGCATGGTGTCCTTAAAACAAATAACTTACTTTTAAAAGTAATGTTTCACTTAGTACGTTATAGTCTACGTGTGTTGAAACAGCTAAACTAAGTTGAATGTTTTGTACTTGGTCCAGTGAAAACTGTAGTGCAATGCTACATTGTACACACCTTGAAACACTCGAAGTCAGTGAAGAGTTGCAAATTACTGCGAATATGCACGTCTCTATACTTACTATTTACATAAGAATTTCGCGGGCTGCCTTTAGTAATGTTTTAATATATTTTAAAAACTAGCAGCCTTTGTCCGCATGTCTGATTTTCTCCGGTTTATTCGTATAACTTTAATATTTATATAAAATTATATACAAAATATTATATAGGCGAAAGGGGTGCACTTGCGGTGAACTGGGTTTTCCAATGAGAGATCCATAAACATTATTTTAGCCATTTTGGAATTTGACCAAACCGTAACGAAATTGACAGACAAAAATTAAAAAAATATTTACTTTAAAAAGGCAGTCAATAAAGTTAAATGACAATCAAATACTCAATTTGCTTATATACTTTTTCCTTTGGATATTATAAATTATCGTCAGTATTAACAGGACGGGGTGAAGCTAAATAAAATAATATGACGTCATTTGTTGTATAAGTTAGTTAGTTAGTTATACATAAAGGCATACGCAAATTTTACAATTTTAGTTAACAATTTATAGACAAAATTATTAAACACGTTTGACGCACATCGTCTCACTTATAATTCGACACGGGCAACCAGAACCATAAACGATTGCATTTCCGATGGCTCTAGAAAAGGTCTTCTACTTTGTCGTCAAGATAATCAGTCTTGTTTTGAATTACATGTAAATTCGTGCGTATATATACATACAATTCGTGATTATAATAATAAACGTAAAATTATTGTTTATTCCTGTTCAGATTGAGTCTTTATGGATGGTAGGTTAAAATTTAGTAAGTTTTGTTATCAATTTTTGCTCAGGTCAGCAAAAATTGATAACCAAGTCAGGTAACATGGTCATTAATGGAACAACATGGAATAATAATAATAAATAAAATAGTTTTTTCATTAGTATATTGTAGTGTAAAAGAGTTAATAGTCAAATTGAAAGTAAAAAAATATTAACGCATTTTGTACACACGGTATGACAAAATGCAGACTCCCTCGTTCACTCAATTTCATTATTTATAATGTGTTACGAAACATTAGCTTCAGATCGCAAGATAACGTTTTGCGTTCTTTGCAAGATTGCTCTGTAGAGATAGAATAATAAGCATATTTTCTTCTTTTAATGCATCGCCTGAATTATTGCAGGGTACTCAAAACACATACTCGATATGTCAAGCCGTTTGATTCGAATTGGCACCTATCCTTTCAAAGAGACACATTTCAGTAGTGTGTTAGCTTTAAAATTACGAAATATAACGTTTTACGCAAAATTGTTGTGCTTGAGTTGCAATGTGCATCGAACGCTGAAAAGCTTTGCGTGATCCCGCTGAATCACTGCAGTCACGTTTTCAATTCAATAGCCTTTAGCTATAGTATTACAAATTATTTTTTAAAAACATTTATTTTAGTACAATTAATCTTTTTCTGTTATGTGCTATTGTATGTCTGGTTGATAGTATAATTAGATACAATAACGGCATGGCTCTTGATAAGCGGATTTCTAATGAGTCACGCGATCCTAAATGGGATGTAGCATCTAGTGCATGCTGGGTAGGCGCGAGGCCGTGTTTGGTCGACGGCGCGCGAAGGTCAAGGCTTCATCCGCACCAATGACCTGTTACAATTAATTGCTGTTTCGTGAACACCACTTCTTTCATACACATGGCCTTATATTTAACTCAAATTTACTGATCGAAATTAAAATAATGAATTGTGAGCATGATTTTTATGTAACATCTCAGAGAAAAAGTGTAATAAAATTGCTTTCATAAGTGAGTGAAAACTCAATAAGCAACAAACATGTGTAAATTGTTAAAAAAAGATGACTGAGACTGAGGAAACGCCGGTACCTCCGCCTCGATTAAAGAAACGTGCTCGTTTAGCTAATAAACGTGAACGTGAAAAGAGAACAGTTTCTTGGGTATGACAATATTTTCTTTGAAATAGATAAATGCAATACCTATAACATAATGGAATAGAATTAAATATTTATAATTCTTAAAATTAAGTTGTTTGATAGATATTACTATATTTACATACATAAAAAGTATTAACTTGAAGATAAATTATAACAGGGTCAGCCATATTGATTTTTGCATCAATGGTAATCTATCCATGTTTCTCCATCATTACAATACGCATTCATTGGCAGAATACTCGGCTGACAGCCATACAAAGCCTTACGAACATCTACACAAAACAACTCTATCTGAATAAAACGTACATGACATCCAAGTGTTCACGCAACGTTCACTCGTTGAATAGATTGAAAGGCGCAAAGGCTGCGTGGGAATATTCGTGGTCGCAAACTGCCGTGATTAATTCCTGCATAAAAAAACAGAAATTTGCTAAACTAACGCTACAATGCCAATAGTCGAATCGAATATTGTTTGTTTGTTTATTTAGAATTTGAAACAGAATATAAACAATATTCGGGTTATATGGCAATTATAAACTACATTTAAGTACCTCTACGTTCTTATAGAAATAAAAAGTAAAACTAAATATAGGTATATAACTAATTATATATGTAAAACTAAATATATATTATGTATCGTATAAATTTATTAACATGTATTCAATTCATAGGGACCAGAAACATGGATAGGCGTCAGAGCAATTCGTGCCAGTTCAGGAGGTATCCTAGACCTCGACGATCGCGTTCGAGATGTGGCGGACGACAGGGAAACCCTCACTGCAGAATGCGCCAATCAGGCGCAACCACGAGCAGCCCAAGCTGATGGTGCCAGTGGCTCTTCTGCTGGCACTGCCTCGCCTGATATGTTTCGGGTAAGTAAGCATTTATTATAAGAACACATTGATGTTTGTGATGAATATAGGTGTATTATGGTCACACCACTTAAGTTACAAAAATCATTTAATTTATGCTTTATTTTTATTTTTAAAATAATAAAAAAGATAAAAGAAAGAAACAGTAAGAAAAAAGAAAATAAGCATTATTAAAATAATAAAATTAAATTAAAAATCACTAAGCTGAATAAACATACTACAGTGGTCACAGTAAATATCTAATTAAAAAAGGCGGGAAAAGTGAACATGACAAAACATGATCGCGTTGAAGCATAAAATTGATGTGCAAATTTAAACATTTTTAGAACTAGTTTTGTAAATGTGCAGAAGTTTAATTCCGTTTGTAGTGAATTATTTAATTTATAATGGGTAAATGTTTATCAAGCTGCTTTCACGTTATAAAACTAAATAAAGTAAGTTGAATATCTTTATATAATTTTGTCTATATAGACAATCTTAAACTTATTTTCATAACATACTTTTTAATGTTAATGTAAAAATTATCTTGAAACGCTTTTGCACTAACTTTAAATCATACATTAACACATGTGTCAATATATTGTATGTATAAATATAGGTGTTTCTGTTTCATAGATAAGAGGCTAAAACTAGGCTAACAGGATTATAATATTTACTTACGAAACTACATTGGTATATATTTAAGGTGACTTACATAACTTGACGTAGTTTATAGGAAATCTTTTGTAGATTTATAATTTTTTTACCAAAGTTTTGTTTTAAAATATTATGGAAATATATAGTATAATTTGTATACTTTATGACTGGAAATAATATATTGTTATTAATAAATTGTTAATAAATAAACAATATAAAAGAATATGATATTTATAAATTATTGTGGTGGCGGTAAATAACAACCACAGATATTGAATTTTGTGATAATACAATAATACGGTACTGCCAATTTAATATAAATTGAAGTAACGGAAATGAATTTAATAGGAACGGCCTGTCCACTTATAAGGGACTACGATGTAATTTAATAAAAAATATCTTTATTTAAAGATATTGGATTTTAATAAAAGCAATTATTTATAGGGTGTCAGCAGTATGGGAGGCAGTATGCGAGTGCCTAATACGGACTCGTGCGTGGAAGTAGGTGTTGCGGACTTGGAAGATGGCTCTAACGGTCTACAAGTGCGTCGCGGTAGTGAACCCACACTACATCAAGATACGTTACCTCCACAGAGACAAGTAATTATGTTCCTAAAGTATTATTGATGAAGCGTTAAATATTTAAAAGTTTTTTAATTATTGGATCTTAGCTTTTTGGGTATATCTGGAGGTTAAACGGTACTTTTTAGTTTTCCTAATATGAGTATCCGAATTTATCATATTTGATCGTTTAATTATTTTCACATTACTGATAAATTTAAAAATAAAAAAAAATGTTTGTAAACTTAATACTTTACAATTTATACACATTTCAGGACTCGGATCAAACAAAGCGGTGGTCAACGGCAGTAGTGTGTAGGGACGACAGCAGCCGCGCGACGCACAAAGTGCACCCCATGGACGGGCCGCCCGACCACGGCGCCGCCACGCACAGTCACTTCCAGAGGCAGTCGAACCGTCTATCTATGCAGTTTTCTGGACCTGGGTAAGACATTAACGTTAATTGGAATTAATTACAATTTTACTAATTATAAAACTTTTATTTATATATTATTAAACAGAGAGTTACTTCGATTTGAATGAATACCATGTATAATATAAAAATAACGCATGCAATGATGATGATGGATTGTGTACTACCTCTATTCACTATACGCGCTTCCACGTTTATATATATAATATATATTGTACTTAAACAAGTAAATGATACGTTAAACTTTAGAATTAAAAAAATCAATAGTAGTTGAGTTCAATACTTTAAAGAGCAAGTTTTTTGTAATACAGATCTTATTTTATATTACTGCAAAAAACGTAAACAACCAACAAAGGAAAATTAAATAACAGTTTACACTGAATTGATTTGCAACTGGAATACCTTGAAGCTATTGATGCCAACGATTTAATTGAATTTACTAGGTTGTTATATAGAGACTTTGTTATAAATAATTGATTTTTTTTGCTAAACTATTACTAATGTGATGTAACCGTCAACGAACTTTCTTATCAGAAGACAAATTAAAATGCAAGTAGCGATAAGCATACATACTGAAATTCAATTAGTACCTACGTTTTCCAATAACGTGTTACGTACACACATTTACAACTATAATTTTTTAACATAACGTGCTAAATGCCGAAATATTATATAAATAATACTTATATAAATAATATTTATATAAACAATAGTTACGCGATTATTTTCAATAAATAGCCCGTTCTATGTTAAATATACATAATTTTATGAATGACTATAACAACTAATATACGCACAGGTTTCCTACTTATTATTACACTCCCTTAGACTTCTTAGATTAAAAATAATCAAATGTGTGTTTAAAACACGCACATATTGTTTCCTTTCGTTAAATAGAAATACATATTTACAGTGTGTGACGTAATCTAGTCATTTGTTAACGCCATATACTTTTCATACTCATCATTTTTGCATAAAAGTTACAATAATTAATAACTTATAAAATTGAAGTTACATACATCATATTACATTCACTTATTTCGAGTGCTATATATTTTTTGTGTTAAAATGCAATAAAATTGATTAATTTGATTATTATAATACATTTGTTATTGACTATTAGTAAGTAATAAGTATATATGAATATTCATTAAGTAAATATATATGAATGTATAATTATTAAGAAAATCTATATTATATGTCTCTAATTACATAATATTGTTAACAGATATAATGAATCGTTATAGTAATTAATTATATATTGTACATCAAATTACTTAAATTGTTAATGTACTACTAGGCAGGGGGAACCTGGTGAAGAGGGAACCAAGACACCTCTAATTACCTGTTGAGTGTCTGATATCAACGCCTTGTTCTTTCTTGTCACCAAACGAAGAAAAAATGACTCTTTCTTATCAAATGTCATTTACATAAACACTTTGATGATATGATAATTGTAAAGTCTTATAAAAATGTGCATTTAAGTTAATTACTTTAAGTTTATTAATTTAATGACTTATAAAATTAATTATTTTAGAAGTGGTGTATGGCTAGATGCAGCGGAACGAGTTCAAATATACGACAGCAAGAGTTTACCGCGAGATGCACGAAAGGAACCTTTAGGACAAGATACACCTCCATCTAACGATCAGAACCATAGGTAAAGTTATTTGAAATAAACAAAAGTATTGCATATTTCATAAAAAATATATAATTGCCTATTATTTACTCTAGATTTTTCTACTATTAGTTAGTAATTATATTGAATTCGTGTCAAAGTAAATCAGTGTTTGGATAGCATAATTTCATTTATTAAAAATATTTAATAAAAACACCACTTTATATTCTATACACAATTTTGAGCATATTGCACACTATAAGAAATAATGTTTCGATAAATGCATATTTAATGATTTAAATATATAAATTTCAGGGTGGAAGACATGCTGCGCTGGGTGTCTGGGGTAAACAACGTCAATGTGGCTACCCCTGCGGCGCAGGAACGTCCCTTGGATTTATTGCCTGAAAGTAAGAGAATAAAAATATGTTTTCTTTATTATTCATAAATATAAAAGTGTACAGTAATATAATTATTACTTTACGTTACGCTCTAATTGCTTAAATATTGTATAACATATTGTATGGCTTCCCTAAGTGATGTGTAAAAGTAAATTAACATCCACTGGGATTTTCTTTCTTTAGATGAGGCAAATGACGCTCATCTTTAAACAAAATAGTATATTATACCATATAAGTATATCTTTTTTTTATTAAATAATTTAAACCCTGTAAATTAAACATTTTCAAATTTAATATTGTAAAATATAGTTGTATGTATAATACATAGTTGAAAATTATTTAAATGTATTATTGTGTATTTTATTAGTTTACACTGACTACATCAACTTCACATAACATTTAAAAATGTTTATAATTATTTAAATATATCAATATTTATAACATTCTCATACTATTTATAAAATTGGTTTTTCTTACAATGCGGGGACAGTCAGAAACTAATATGAAAGCCTAAAAGTAATATGTTATTTGGTGTGGAACAGAACTTTTTATGCGTTTTAAGATGAGAGAATTTAAATAGCTAGGCCGCTTGTAATTGTTACTGTTATCATACAAATAGAGGGCAGCAGCGAGCGGGCGGTGTCGGGCGCGGCGCCGGCCAGCCCCGGCAAGGCGGGCGTGCAGCGCGTCGCCGTGTCGCTCGTCAAGGGCGAGAAGGGGCTCGGCTTCACCATCACCACCCGGGACAACCCCACGGGGGGACACTGTCCTATTTATATCAAAAATATTTTACCTAAGGTTTGTGGGTTTTTATTATATTATTATGGACTTTATTATTTGTATATAAAGTTGTGGATGTTGCTACGACTTTAATTTATGTTTAGGAAAGTTAAAAATGTTTTTTTGCTAATAAAATAAATAGTTCAATTATTGTTACAAAACAAAAAGCGATTTGTCAAGTATGACTCCACCGTAGATTATCTTGTCAGACCTGTAAAAACATGAATTTTCATGTATGACATGACTTTCTCATGCAGTTATTTTTTTGTATGAAGCTTGATTGACAACGCCTAATAGTATTTTTGTATTATATTTTGCCTTATAGGTAGTTTTGACAAAGGTCGAGTTGTTAGATACACACTATATATTCACGTAATGAAATGGCAAAAATAATATGTGTAATGTCCTTTTCACACATTTCGTTTTCTTCTCGCACGTTTTTGAAATTATCGAGAAAATTGTTACTACGGAAAAGTCTATTTCATCGGAGAGGCCAGGATATTTGACTAGTAGTGTCCGCAGGGCGCGGCGGTGACGGACGGGCGGCTGCGCGCGGGCGACCGCCTGGTGTCGGTGGGCGGCGCGGCCGTGGCGGGCCGCACGCAGCAGCAGGTGGTGGCGCTGCTGCGCGCCACGCCCGCCGACGCCGTCGTCGACATCGTCGTGGAGCGCGACCAGCGCGACCAGCGCGACCAGCGCGACCTCCGAGATCGAGTACGTGTATATTTTTATATATAAATTTAACGCGTAAGTAAGTAAGTAAACGCGTTTGTGGGTTCGATTCCCACTCGTGGAAGATGGATTTTTCTATTTCCATTTTCTTCGCCTTGGAAACTAGGTAAAGCGCGGCGTTGATTTCCGCTACTCAACACATGTCTCGAAAAAGGTGAAAAGCAGGGACTAAATAACGGAGTGTCTTAACACTAAATACCTATGATCCCTGCAATTCCCTCTACCTACGCTGCCATGTGCGGGATAAAGCGTGAAGACAAAAAAAATTATAAAAAACAAAGAAAAATTTGTATTACGCTTAAGTTTCCCCACTATTGAATACATAGAAGGTTAGAAACTAAAACCATGTTCAATTTTAACATATAATATTTCTTCAATAATATTCATACATTCGTCTTTTTAGAGAGTCGAACCACCTATAAGTCCAAATAAGTACACAGAAAAGTCAGTGGGAACGCCCGTTAAAGAACGTAGCAATCAAGAAAATGGCCGCGTCTCCAGTATGGTGAATGCCATCAATCAGAGCTCGATGAGAGGCAGGATACCGAAGAGTTCCAGCAAAGATGACCTGTTGAAAGAACATGAAAGATCTCTCGACGGTGCTATGCAGGATGCTCTTAATTCTTCTTCTAATTCAGTAAGTTGCTTTTGTTAGATCTTTCTAGAACATATTCATACGCTTTATTTTTATATATTTTTATTTTATTATACACTTCAAGTTTTCTATTGTACACATTGTAACAAACGAACCAACATAAAATATTCAGATTAAAAAAATGATAAAAATTTTCCACTTTATATTGATAAATTTATTAAAAACATGAAAAAATCAATTTTTTACCAAGAGAAGAAACAACTTAGCTTCCATGGATTCACCGTGCGGGTGCCGGGCCCATCGTGTTGTAGGAAGAGGAGCTCCGAGCAGCGCTTGGGACTTGCGACCCAAGTGTAGGTTTAAAGGGGCCCCTTTAAAATGCATTAACACTCACCTTCACTGTCCGAGCTCCTCCCACTACCTAACCAAATTTTGAATGATTCTACCAAAGCCGCCTTCGAAATGCGTTCTAGAAATGAATTTGTGATAGTTCTAGACAGGCCGAGATCTTTTAATAAACTATAGAGAGATTTCGCTGTTATACCTCTCGCTCCTACTTCAACCGCATATAAGCTCGCTCTAAACCTATTCCTGGTCAGTTCGTTAGTAAGGTCGAAATACTTATTAAGTTTAAGGTGGTGACTTTTCGGGATATTTGTTTCCCACGGAACTGTAAGTTCTACCAGTACTGCGCGTTTTAGGCTTCGAGAGTAAAGAAAAATATCCGGTCTAGATGACGAAACACAAATATCCTCAGGGATTCTATACTGTTTCTCATACGTGTCCATCACAAGTGTCCAATCAGGAGCTGGATCTAATATGGAGAAAGGCTTTTGTGTAGATTTTTTATAAGAACCTTCTTTCACAAACTCTATTGAGCGTTTGCTGGTTGTTATGTTTCTCTGCGCTCTTGCAACTGAAAGACTAACGGCCTCACGTATGATTTCTAGTACTTTGTCATGGCGCCGCGAGTATTGACCACTATCCAACACCCCACCAGCATATGTTTAGCTGTCCCCACTGCCTCTTTGCAGATGTAGCAAGATTTATCGGTAGCTTTACCCCATCTTACTAAATTACTTTGATCTGGAAGAGTCATTTGGAACGCATTTATGTAGAATTTTAGTAGTGCTGGAGACCAGTCGTGAATTAGGGTGCGCCATTTTAAAGCTAAAGGGATACAGAATTCTCCTATAGTTAGCCACTCATTTTGCATTTCTAAGCCCATTGCGTGCACCTTATACTTATCGTTCTCGTCTTGCCGAATAAAAGATTTTATTATGTCTGTGTCTTGGACTTTCCTCTTTGATCCTAACCCTACTTTACTAAATTGTGCTCCTATCATAAATTGCTTATGGAATTTAAGTCTTGACTCGAGCTCTGGGACACTTTTGTCTTTTGGGAGTGAGGTAACAACCTCATCCCGAGATTTTCCCAGAATATGTGTTTTGGCGACTCTTAGATGTTTATAGACCTCTGATGGTTTCTTTAATCTCAACCCAAAATTATTTTGGTCTCTAAATAAGGTTGAGGTGTCCGCCGAATGCGCTAGCCCAAGCCAAAACTTCAGCATCTTTATGACGCTTGCATCTAACTTTGCCAAGAGGGTTTTATTAAAATCATATACGAGGAAAGGCCAATTCAGACGTGATGTTAGAAAATTGTCATAAATCCAAGCTTTCTTGACATTACTTATAGGTCGATGGTCTACCTTTTCAAGATCCGTCATAAAGCTGTCGACTAGTACATCTAATGATGGAATTCGGCCTTTGTAATCTATTTTCTTACCGAGAAATTTAAAAGGTGCCGCCTCGGAAACTACAGCAATGCATTCTCCGCCAATTTTTAGTCCCGGATCGTAGGAGGTATATTTTGTGTCTCGTCTCCCCAGACAAAGACAGTGACACTTACTAGGTTTTGTCCTCATTCCTTTTGTCCACGTGCAAAATTCGTCTACTTCATCCAATAGCAGCTGGCATTGCTTTGGATTCCTAGTGAGTATCGCGAGATCGTCCGCAAAAGCAAGAATAGATTCCGTGTACTTGTTATTGAATTTAAACCGATAACCCCATTTTTTCTCATGTTTTGTTAGAATATCTAGTAAAATATTAATAACGATATTAAATATTATTGGGGATAAACAACAACCCTGAAAAAGACCTACATTATAGCCTAAAGGTTTTGAATTGCCGTCTTTTGAGGTTATAACAAATTTTAATTTTGAATAGTATGACGCGATTATGTCGCTTACTGTCGTAGGAAAATTATACCATTTTAAAGCGAACATCAATAGATCGTGTTGTACTGATCCAAACGCGTTTTCTAAATCTATCCAACATACCGTAACTTGTCTCTCACACGTTCTGGCGTCTTTTAAGCTAGCAGTT
The DNA here is from genome assembly GCA_037178615.1 of Dione vanillae. Lineage (NCBI taxonomy): Eukaryota > Metazoa > Arthropoda > Insecta > Lepidoptera > Nymphalidae > Dione > Dione vanillae. The sequence goes on along the minus strand of JAZFAU010000097.1, from coordinate 2,395,814 downwards.
AACAAACTATTATGCTCCAAGCATCCAGAAATTCCGGGCAGTTTGTTAGTGTTGAAATATTTATTCAATATCATTAAGTATAATAATAATATATTTTTTCAGTTGCTAGGCCTGAGAAATCGATTGATTCTTAGGCTAGATGTTCCAGTCCACGACTCGGAGAAAGCAGGTCTTGGCATTAGTGTGAAAGGCAAAGTAACCGTTGGACCGGAGCCTCATGATTTAGGCATCTTTATCAAATCCGTCCTACACGGGGGCGCTGCTTCTAGAGATGGAAGGTATGAATAGTGAAATTAATTCTTATACTAATTAATAACAATTTTACCTAAATATATGAATAAAATTGTAATTTTTTTAAATTTATTACATTATTAAAAAAATATTTTTAATTTTTTTTAAACATTCTTTCCCATTAGCACGAAAAAAATATTTTAAATAACTATTTTGCATATGAGAACTGAATCGATATAAACTAAATGTGTTTTTTTATTTTATTTATTTATTAGGCAAGCCAACGCAATATACAATGTGACTTATTACAAACAAAATATGAGTTGATTAAAAAAAGCGAATTACATTGTACATCACACTTACAGGCTCAACATGATTAAAAAAAACAACAAGGATTTCTAATCTAATACTCTACACCAATTAAAATAAACTACAATTCATTGAGGGACGAAGTAAGCAGGGACTAAGTAACGAAGTGTCTTAACACTAGGTTCTTATGGTTCCTGCAGTTCCCTCTGCCTACCCTGCCATGTGCGGGATAAAGCGTGAAGCTAAAAAAAAAAAAAAAAAAAAATCATTGACCACGCCTCGCTCGAACAATATGATATCTTCGTTTTTCTATTAGGTTGCCTGGAAGAGAAATCCTTTTCACATTTTTATATTGCAAATTTGTTGTGAAATTTTATTTTATTATTATTGTATTTTATTTTATTATTATTTTATTTTTTTATTATTGTTTATTAAAATAATAGAAATATAATGTAACGTTCCAGACTGCACACAAACGACCAGCTGCTGAGCGTCAACGGCGTGTCGCTGGTGGGCATGTCCAACGCGGACGCCATGGAGGCGCTGCGGCGCGCGCTGCTGCACGCGCGGCCCGCCGTGCGCGGCAGCATCTCGCTCACCATAGCGCGCCGCACTGGTCAGTGGCGGGCTCCACATTTATTTATACTTACTACTATTTTTACGTTTATACATTTAAAGAAAAACATATTAAAAATCTGAACGAAGCGGGATTTGAAGTCTTGTAAGCGTTCTCACCACTGAGCCATGCGTTCTTCGTCACGCTGCGTCGAAATTCTTATATGCTTTATACAACTTATGTCGTTGTTAGTATAGAGATACTAGTAGGTAGTAGGTAGGTAGTAGTACAAATTTCCGCTACCCAAAGATATTACAAAGAAGAAAAGAATGCTATTTTTATAAAATATCTCGCTGCGTTTAGAATTTTTATAATATTTTTCTATCCTTGTAGACACTAATAATGATAAACTAATAATGATAAAAATATATCATGCACATTTATTTAATATTTTCAACAACATTTACTCACCTTTTTATAGGCATGTGAATTATCAATTTATACAAATATAGCTTACTTGTCACTACAATGTCTACAATGTCTTCCTAATTACAGATAGCATGGACAGCCTGGCGAGGTGGAAAGATGACACTCCGCCTAACGGCAACGACACAACCAATTCAAACGAGAACAGCAACTCGCAGAACTTCAACACCGTCATATACAACACGACACACGACAAAGAAAATAAATCAACCGATTACCAAAAACACGAAATTAAGGAGCCCGATAACAGAACGAGTAAGAAACACGCTTCAATAGTCACCATAAATAATAACAATAGCTGGGTGTCCAACCAATCAGATGATAGCAAAGGTTACTTGGAAAGAGATAAGGAGACGATACCTCACGACAGTAAACGAGACAGCTTTGAATGGAGTCGACTGGACGGATGGAATCCGGTCATAGATAGACTGACCGGTTTGAGGAATGAAAGTTACTACATGGCGACGCAGACGGACGCGCCGGTCAACGGACACCACTACAGGCAAAATCTGGGGCACGTGCATATGTCTCGGTCGCCGCCGGCGCACCATAACGTGATTATTGAAGAGGATTACAGTACGGCGAGGTAATTCTTCATTTTATTAGTAATTTTATTCTTCTGCCACTTTATCAAGTCCAGAAAATTGTACCTTTTGATCAGGAATTTCTTTATTACCCTGTTATTAAGTTGTTTGTTTTTTGTTTTTTTTTTTTTCCTAATTAATATAAGTTGACCTATTTGTTCGTATAATATTATTATAAATCGACCTCCACAGAGGCAGTGCAGGCGAGTCGGGCAGCGAGGGCGGGGGCGGGGGCGCGGGCCCGGACGCCTTCAGCCGCGACGCGGTGGGGCGCCGCTCCATGTCCGAGAAGCGCCACGCCGCGCTGGACGCGCGCGCCACCGGCACCTACCGCAAGATTAAGGAGAACAAGGCTCTTAACGGTCAGAACAATTCAATATAAAATTACTTTGAAGCTTTTTCATATTACAGAGAACTACAACCTAATATTAATTGGGCAGTAAGTAGGGAACAGAGCAATTTCGAGACGTTGAGCGTTGGAACATAATGGTGCACCTAATCTACGATATCGGAGAAATTTAAATAGTTGAAGCTTAATAACTTCCACGAGAGCCATTGCGTTCACAGTCGGAGGGATATAATTCAAAATTACCACTACCAACACTACTTACAATACTGTACAGAATCAAAAATATTTTAGTATATTTTCTATTAGTAATAGAAAATATCATATTTAAATTAATATATTCAATATTAAATGGCAATTTTTCTTATAGCGATGCAAGTTGGACCATCATTAGGCATGAGAAAGTCTTCAAGCTTAGAATCTCTTCAGACTGCGATACAAGAAACGCAGAGGAATCCGAATCGTAATGAGCCGATATACGCACGAGCACACCCGCGTGAGTACTGTATTCTCAAAATACACTATTTACATAATACAAAATGTATTTTTTTTTGTGAGTGTTAAAACACTTTGTTGCTGTCCTGCTTTCCGCCTTTTTCGAGACATTGCGTGTTGAATGGTGGAACTCATCGTCGCGTTATGTCTAGTTGCCAGAGCGAAGAAAATGGAAATAGAAAAATCCATCTTCCCTGAGTCGGAATCGAACCCACGCCTTATAAAACATCTAGTAAATTTAAGACTGATTTTCTTTTTGATAATTCTCAAGACTGATTTTTTAAATTTAAATGTATATATATTATGTAGCGTTAAAGCACTGGCTGACGGACGACAACGCGGCGCCGGACCCGATAGTGCGCGGCTCCCCGCAGCAGTCCTCGCTGTCGCATAAGAAACCGTCGCTGCTTAAATCACTGTCGACCATGTTCAGGTTATACTTCATACTATGCTACTTTCATATATTTTATTGTTACATCTTTGAAATTGTACCAAAGAGACTGAGAAATCAGTAGTATGCTATTGAACTAATCTTGTAAAGTTTAATTAGGTGACTGAGTCCATTGATAGGTTTTATCTTATTAAATACTAAAAAATATATTTAAGTTAAAGTTTTTGTGGAAACTGGATCCACAACAAAAGATCGTACGATGTGACTTTCTAATTTCCTTGGCACCACCATGCTTAGTATAATCAAAATATATTTAAATTTTTATACATATTTTTAGCTTCACATATAGTAGACTAGCCAAATAGAGATTATACTGTTTTTATTTAGTTCTCCGTTTCCCCTCGAATTGGATATATATAGTAGATCAGTAGTAGTAAAATGTTGAAAATGAAAACCTTTGTTTTACCAGAGCGAGGACATGAAAATAATTAAAATAAATAAAGTTCATGTTTAAAAATAACGGTTCGTATAGAATTCTTTGAATGTATAAAATATTACTCACAATATTTTTACTTTAAAACAATATAGCAAAATATATAAATATTGAATATGTATTTATATTTATATAAAATAGAATCGGCAAGCCCCACAAGAAGGCGGACACAGAAGTGTACGGGCGGTCGCAGCCGGGCCGCGCCTCCGAGAAGTCGCTGTCGCGCGACGACGACGCCGCGCCCGCGCACCCGCACGCGCACCCGCCCGCGCGGTATGTGGCACGCACGTGTATCATATTTCTCTGCCAGAAAGTACAAGTGCATACTAACTAGTTTATTTTGTTGTTCGTAATAGTTATTAAAGGCTTACTACGTTAATATAGTTTCAGTATTATATGTATTGGTATAGATAAAAATGAAAAAATAATCGTATTGGAATTGCTTATTAAAAGTCAGATTCAATCATTTAAATGAGATTACGCGCTTGTACTTTTTGTTTACATGCTGCAGGTATCTTTTTGCTTTGAAATATTTTTAATAATAAGTAGTAATAATTTTTTAAGTCCGTAGTTAGTTAATACTAATAAAATAATAGATTTTCGCACGTTTGTAGTCTCATAATGTCTGTTTACCCAAGCAGCGAGGAGAGAGGCTCCCGCCAGAGCAGCTCGGAGCGCAGCAGCCGCTCGGAGCGGCGCAGCGGCCACGCGGCGCGCGCGCACCGCACCGCGCCCGCGCCCGCGCACCCGCCCTACGACACTCACAACCAGGTATCTTTCCGTTTACTCTTATCAACTTATTATTATTTACTGTTATCGACTTCATAACACATATGGCCTTTGAAAAGTCCTTTTGCTTTGTTTACCCGGTGTCAACTATTTTATGTTATGAAAATTCAGTAATATATACTTATGGTCACACATTCTTGCCCGATTATCTTTTACCATTTTTTATAGTACATTATGTAGAGTTTACTAATTAGTTGAAAATGTTCTTCTTTTCTACTGTAACATCCTATCTTCTTGTATGCCCTATTGTAAAATTCTATCAGCTATACAGACTCGGTAATATCCTACTAACAAATCCGATACGAATAAACAGAAGCGTTAATTGCGTCACCAACATTAAGCGCCTTTCCACATCCATCAAATACCTTCTACCTTTACACAACACTACATGCACATGATAGTATATAAATGTAATTTAACTAAATCGGTAGTAAACCCTTTATTTAACACATAAGTTAACACCTTGAATGAGGTCATTGAAATCGTTTTATTTAGTGCTAAATATACGTCAGTATATTAAAAAAAAAAAGTTAAAACGTTTATCTTTTGTTTTTACGTTGTAATCCCAACATGACGTCCTATTTTTGTCACTGTTACCCATCATTGTACCGATAATAATAGCACTAATTTTTTTAGCTTAGTTTAAAATAATTTCACTTCACTTACGTTTTACTGGCCTAACACTAAATTCTGCTACATACAAACTTAATAATTACTTTACCTACTTTATTAATAATATATTAAGATGTGTGTGCTTCTTGTCTCTATATCTATTTTATTTAAATAATTTTGTTCCAGGCAGTGGACACGGCGTGGGGCCCCACCGGCCACTATGTAAATTACGAGGAGATACAACAAAATTTAAAGTAATTAGTTAAATAAAAATATTATAATTGTGCATTCTGGCTGTATATATGATGACTGTGGGTTCGATTCTCATTCAAGAAATCGATTTAATTTTTATTTGTCTAGTACGATTGAAGTGACATATATGATAAGCTAAATTAATTATGTATGTTTTTTATGTAAATTTCAGTAATACATTTAAATTTTAATATAGATTAATGTAATCTAATCATTTATTAAACACTTGTTAGAACACGAAGTCATTATCATAGTAGTTACACAATTTTTTGCTCATAACAAAAACGAAGGTAATCAATAAAGATAATTTATAATATTAAATTAATTGCTTATTATTCTTGATCACGGAAGTAACCTCCTTATTCAGATCATATTCGCTACAATGTTAACTGTATTAAAACTTTAGTTCAGTCTTAATAATTGCGATAGTTGCGAATCTAAATATCTTGATTTTTTATGCCTAATCATTCAATTTATTACAGAACAATACCTGTACCTATCAATTAAATAAAATACAAAATTATTATTTTAGTTTTTTGTCAGTTTGTCTGTACGTTTGTGCACGGTAATCTCAGTAATTGCTTAACCGATTCAAATGTAGTTATTATCAGTTGCCAAACTTTAACAAACTATTTATTATTTTTAAAACCTTTGTAAAATATTCTTAAAATAAATTTTCAATATTATAGTTTTGTAACATATTTTTTTTATTGACTAAATATGTTAAACACATTATATACCTAAGTTTATGTTGTATACGGTCACAAAATATTAAACAAACAGAAATGGCGCTTTATTTTTCGTGATTGCGAAAACGAAACGAAATAGCAATTTTAAAAAAAATATAACAATAAGAGAAATTAGCTAGCTACTGTTATAGATTATATGCTACTGTTATAGATAAAAGATTATAGTGTGATGTAATTAAAGACAAAATATAGTATGTAAGTATAGAAAATATAGTATGTTATAAACCAATGGCGAAGTGTCTAAATTTCAACGATTCCTACCGAGTTACTTTTGCAAATGTTAATAAATGAATCGATAAATACAGTTCAAGCCACGAAATATTGATGAATATTATTTACCCTGTCTCTTTTTTGTTTATTTCCGATGACGGCTTACCTTCTAAAGTTTACAGTCTTAGCCACTTTTATGCATAAAACTTACTATTATATGCCCGGCGATTAGAAGTATCGTAGTGCAATGGGTATGTCGTGGGTTCGATCCCAAACGACAAATTAACCGTTTTCATCTCCACACTAGTAAAATACAACGAATCTTGTTTCTTTTTCCTGACAGAAAATAGCAATAAGTAGTAATAATTGTTATGATAAAAAATCTAACAGTTTAAAACATTTCAGCGCACGAAGAGAGAAACTGAGCGAAGTACAAATCGGACAAGTGCGTCGGACCAACACCGGCCACCAGCACCTGCACACGCACGTGCTGGAGGACAGGAACGACAGGTCAGTTGCTTTATAAAATATACTACACTTTATTATAATATATACATATAAGATTAGTTTTTTTAAAGCATAAAACAACGATATGATTCGTCTTAAACAAAAGAGCTTTATTTAATAAAAAGAATATATTTAAAACTCTTATATATATATTATATATAAAACTTTATATAAGTTTATAGCAAAATATCAATCTCTGAAGTATTTACTGATCTAAATAAGAATCAACAAATTAATGTCAATACTTTCTTTATATACACAAGTAGCTAATTCTAAATTAACTTAAAAAACTATTTTTTAACAACATTTACAGTTTTATTATATGTTAATGACAATTGTAAAAAAGACAAAAATTAAAACGTTTTATTTTTCATTCTAGTATTTTGTCACTGAACTGACATTGTCATATCATGACAATGTTTACATACATATATTTATTGATTGATTTTAGTGCGTCGCTTTAAATAAATATTTATTTTTTTCTTTTTCAATATTTCTGGACATTGGTTAAAATATTGTTACATTAGAACAAATGACGTCTTCATGGTGTGATTAAAAATTTCAGCTGTTTATAGTTAAAGGTTCAAGAATTTAATCTTAATTTTAATACATGTGCTCCTCCGTCTAAGTGTACCTAAATGTAAAAAATCTTGATAATTTGTTTGTAAATGAAAGCAATTTAATCGACGTGTATACACTAGATGTGCCAATTTTACAAATGTCTAAAATTAAACTACAATCTAAGAAACTTCGTTAACGTCTAAGAAACATTTACGTATGCATTGACGTTTTCTTTTTTGCTTCAAACCGCAAAAACTTATCTGCGTAAATATATAAAAATAAAATAAAAAAATGTTATGTCACGATATAAACAACATAAACAAGTTATCAGGACAAAAAGTGTCAATTATTAATCCATGCGATTGAATGTTAGGTAGAGGTCAAACCAATCACATACTGAGCGTTGTAACAACACTACTTGTTTATATATAGTCGATCGGTTAATAAAATATTAGTCGAAGTAAAAAAGCATTCAAATATATAGATGTAGTGTTTCACTAAGGAAGTAATCTAATTTAACCAGCTCGTAGTCCACTTGGAGTGCTGTCCACTTGGCATTTGACTTGTAAGATGTCTTTTGTAAAAACCTTCAGGTTGAATCTTTACTTATTTCTAAACCAGGTTTATATATGTTACGCAATGACAACGATCTAAGTGTACGTGTATCGCGGGAGGCTCATACGATATTCTTCTATAAAATGTATGTAACATTTTGGGTAAAACTTTTATCGTATTAGTTAATTATTAAATAATTATTAATCTGTGTATAAAAATATTAGTAGCTAACTTTGTAAATATATTTAAATTTCATGTCTATTGTAATGTAATGCAAGAAAATATGGGAAAATATGTAATACTAGCGTTGAATTAAAAAAAACTTATATATTTGACGCTGTGTGTAATCAACACACAACTTGTCTATTCCAGACGAAAAATTGTTATAGCTAAATAAATAGGTTCACTATGTTTTAAAGAGTCAGATAGATATAGAGGTAACCGCAGAAATCTAGTGTTAAGACACTCCGTTTCCCAGTTCTCAAAGTTTCTACTAATCCTGCTATGAAGATGAAAGATAAAGCGGAAAGCTAAAAGAAACAGATGTAGAGTTATGGAAAGAACTATGAAATTGACGCATTCGTGGCAAAGGATTGCATGTCAATTAGATATGCATGGCTGACATGATAGTAACAAATGCGTTTTTAATAACAACTACAAGAGAATTTTTATATTTAAACATTTCCGTTTTTTGGTATAGTGCGCAATAAGTTCATAAATAAGTGTACAGCAATAAAAATATGATGGTCGCTGTATGTCTTTTTGTTTACCTTCCGTTAACCGGTTCTTACTACTATTTTACTGACCTTATTGAACAATAAAAATGAAAAATGAATGAATGAAAATGACAGAAGCTACATCTCCCAGCAATCAATAAAGATATTAAACATTTCTTACTTCCTTTTTACTATGAATGCGGTATATAAAAAAGAAGATAATAAAACTTGTATTCATAAGGTTCTTAAATCATTGGGCTTCCTTGTTCGCTCCATCGTATATATGATATGTGTGTGAGATATTTAATGTACATGTCAAGATGTATTATCGAAGTTAAATGAATTTTCGAGTGAGACTTAATTAAAAATCAATTAAAAAGTATCTGAAAAAGGTCTTAAATAAGCAAAAAAATATTTTTTTATGGCCAGACATATTTTCCTTAATAATCTTTATTCTATTTTATGTAGAATGACAAAAAAGGAACTTCATACTTTCTCATATTTCTCACACTACGTTCCCAATTTTCCGTTTAATATTTCGAGACATTTGTGTGTTGAGTGGCCTAACTTAACACCGTCGCTGATATAGTATACGCTGTCCCATAAGGACACGACGCCCTTTAAATACATTAGTGACAAAATATTAATATTTTTAAGTGAAATATTGTAACATCGTGTATTTATTGACCAGAGACTATCACGTGGTGTAAGGCTATGTTCATAGTATCGACTTAATTGCACCTTGAAGATGTTATCTTTTTTATATCTATTCAAAATATTAATGCAAGTTTACATTAAGAACTGGTTGTTGAAGTAATGTTTATTTTTGATTGAAACAAAAAATTAAACAGGACTATATACTTTTTTCTGAATTATATGATTTTAGTGCACTTGAAGTTATAAAATTTTATTTGTGTGTGCTATTTTTAGAAACAAAGTGATTGAACCTTCATTTATTAGGAGACTGATATTTTCATAAATCAAAGTTCATTCGCTTAAATTTAATATATTCTTATATTGCGAGGCAAAAGTTTCTTTTAAAATATCATAAAATTTTGTTTGCTCTTTTAAAATCGGTAATAACTACCAAAGCTTATATTATATAGAATAGTATTATATACCAAAGACCCCAATTGCGCAATGTTGCAATAATTTGTTAAGAAAATAGTTGTTTTAAATGTACATTCTGTTCATTGCGTGCCGCTGCATTGGCGGTAAGATGCGAGTATTTGTACCGTAATTGCTAGTTCTGACCTTATTTCTATCATAGACCGCCATAACAAATACAATTCTCTCTATATTTAGTTGCATTTATATTATGCATTTCTTACATTTGTCTTTTAAATGTTTTAAATGACATGCTGGGCATATAGATTCTAGATATGCTTTAGTTTAAAACTTAGCAATGATTGTTTAGACATCTTTAATTTAAATTAATAAGCATGCATATAATTTGCACTACTTTTATCATTGTTGTAAGTTAACATATTTAAATTAGCGTTGTGCAGTTGTAAGATTTTTGAAAGTGATTTCAGCTTTTCTGCATACGTTTGTGTACATAGTTAATGTTAGGCCTTAGTTGAATTTGCTTAGTCACATTGTCTTGTATGTCTCTTGGTTCGTCTGTATGTTTCATATAGAATGCAAAAATACATAGTGCTATTAGTATAGCCGTTGCTTATCCCGTTTATTCTAATTTTTATCGTAGCTGCATATGTGATGTATATTTTTTGTTTTTCGTCTAAACTGAAGCTTTTTGTATTTATTATTTTATTTATTAAATATACACAAATAATGGTAATTGAACGTATTATGCATATCTAGTCGGCGGTCAACCGGCAGCAGCAAGACGCCGGGGTTCCGCCCCCAGTCCAACTTCTACGAGTACGAGAGCGCACCGCCGCGTCGCTCCGGGAGGGCTAACTACCACTACTGATGGGGCTCCGCTCCTACTCCTCGATGTCATCCTGTGCGCTGAGGACTGCCGCGCGAGGCCCATCTATGCTGTCCTTATGTGACCAGTTCAGTCTTCAAAGTCCTGGCTCCCGTTCCAGTACAGAAGACGTCTAAACATATGAGGTTATATATTAAAAATAAAATTATGGTATTGTTCTTGTGCCATTGATCTAGTTAAGATCGATAGAGAAATTTCAGTCGTATTTATGATTTTATAAATATAATACTGATGTGAAAATTATATGCTTCTAAATAAGTTACGAAACGAACCTGCTTACCAAGTATTTGTTAATGGCGATAATATTTTGGCAGCGAGGTTTTAAATATTTGCTTATAATTACGAAAATTGGCTATGAAAATGAGTATTTCCACTGAGTGGAGCAGTAACGCGGCAGATTTGTTAAGGTCTAACTAGAATTAAGGCTATGATTTTATATAACGGTTATCAACCACACTAACGAAGAATATTATTGCGAAAATACACATGAAACCCTGAGCTTAATGATATAATTATATTATCTCTGGGACCAGAACTATTAGAGATTTTATTTATTAAAAAAAAACTAGTATCCCACCTCGACTCCATATGCGCTTTTATATTATTATTAAAGACCACTGTTTTATTTCTATAGGAAGTTTTATCTCGATATATAGTCTTAACTTATGTATATTACTTATATTTAAATGTAAATTATTATGCTTCTAGGTCTAGTAGTACACTAGAGGTATCTGTGCCTTGATCAGTCACTTAGACGGTCGTTTTTTACTTTTTTAATGTATATAAAAGCTTTGCGTTTACAAATATATGCTATGGTGCCATCTTTAACTGCTTACAATTTCACATAGTCACCGTTCAAAATACATTTGAATATAATCTAAAGAAATCACTGAATCGATAAAATAAATAAATAAAGTCATGTAGTTCTTTGTATACATATGTCTCGTTATTACTTTAGCATTCTCATCGTTTTAAAACGATCGCTCAATTCTAATCAAATTACGGTAAAAGCCAATTCCATTACATACTTATTGATTGCATACAAAATGGCTGATTAGTATAAGAGTTGACTTTAAATTTATAACAAGTATAATATATAGTAAATATATATTTTCATATTATTGTAAAAGGTTCTATAAAAATATAATTTGAATGACGGTTATATAATTTTTCAACTTCAATTTCTTCGTAAAATTGTAATTTGTTGAAATTTATTTTCTATTTAATTTGATTTTTTCTTACGATGTAATTTATTTTTTTTTATTAAATTAATCGAAATGTAATTATTTCATTCGTTCATATCATTCATGTTCATTATTTTTTATTATGAAAAGTCAATGTTAACAAGAAGTTATTATTTTAATTTTACTATCTTGACATTAATATTAGGTATTGATTTTGATCGACATCTAAATCTTTTTTCTTTCCAATGTTCAAGTCATGTCAAACGACTTGTTTGTAAATTTTTAAATACAATGATTCTGTAGTCCCAACTGTTATAAGTGAAAAGTGGAGTAACACTAAAATAATTTTGTTTGTCACATTTTATTATTGATTTATGGAGGGTAGAGCTTAGGGCTAGGGTAGAGGTAGGGCTTTGTATGTCAGAAAGTGTCAGTTATCAAACTCTGATTTAAAGTGTCTCTTACATGAGTATATTTTTTAAATCAAGCCCTAAAAATTCATACGGAACGAGGTACTTCCGTTTCGAAAGTGCAATGTTTTCGAATGAATGTATCAATAAATATAAAGATATAATTGATATATTCTTTAATGCCATTGCAATAAAGACGTAATTATTAAACCGGTTTGAAATGTAACGAAATATGTATTTTCAATTTAAACTGTACTTTTATTAAAGTAAACAATTACACAAATATTAATTAATCGAACTCAGCGTACTTTAGCATTGTTTTAGTTCTTTATAATTTATTAAATCAATTCTCGATAGCACCACATCAGTTGAATTTTTCAGTATAATTAAACGTTTTCTTTGACACTTTTTCTCAAATGAAATAAAGCTCCTTCTCCACCCTCCATAATTAGCAACAATAAAATATAGGGGTTTCATCTTTCTAAAATTTTTTGTTGACAATCACATACCTACATATTATATACTAATGAATATAATATAACAAATTGTATATATCGAAACGTTAACATGACTCATTAATGAATAAGTATTAATGCTTAATGCAATCTCATGTTGCCTTACAAAATGAGAAACGCCTAAGTACCAGCGTTCCGCGTAGCAATAGGTAGGTATACCTAATACCATACATTCCTAAGCGATTCCGAGCTTAAGTTCATAAATCAAAGAAGCTTTAACGTGTAAAATAGTTTATAAGGTAAGCTAAGAATGAACAATCGTGTTACTTGAAGCGACTGAGTTTAATTACAAGGTTAAGTTCTGTATGTTGGTCTGTCACCAAATTTTCTCAATTATCTACTTAATTTATTTTGTAATTCCAATAATTCCATTCTTATCGTTGTGATATTTACTTTAAATATACAGTAATATATACAATACAGGTTCGTTGGTGATATGTTGATACAATTTAGTTATAAAATGAATATAAATGAAATAATGAACTCCTGTAAATAGTATATGTAGGTACATATTATTGTATCGTCTTATTGCTTTTTGTATTGAAAATTGCATTATTTAAGGGTAAAAAACTAAGATGCTGCGAATTAATTTCGCATACGAGTGCCTACATCTGTAAATATACATATGTGTTCGATCAACATAGGTATTTGTAAATTTTTAGAGATAACGCGTCGGCCATCTGTACCTTAAATAAATAAGTATTATCTCTAATGTTTCTTTTCTTTTCCTCCTTTCCCACTGACAGATTTTGAATAATGCAGGTATACGAATATTTTATGAAAAGCTTGCTTAAAAATAATAAACAATATTATTGCAATATAAATAATGTTTTCAATTTAGTTTTCAAATTAAAATAAAATTCTTTAATATAAATATTAATTTTATTTTAATTTTATTTAAAGAACAATCCGGTTTTACAAGGATTTATTCAAATCTTACAAGAAATAGCCAGATATACTTGAGAAATTGATCAATACTAAAGAATTGCGAAATTTATATCCAATTAATGAATGAGGTCGAATTAGATTATCTAAGACAGTTTTAATCGCATGCAAAAGTTAAGGCATACTTTCAAAGGAAAATTTACAGTCACAGTACTTGTAATACATTAGTTCACACAATTATGTCACAGCTGTAGAAATATTATACGATGATAATGCACTTAAGTTACTTTATATATACATATACTAAAAACATATAAATTTTGAACGGAGCGGAATTTGTACCTGCTGTCCAGTACTCTAATCATAAAACCATGCGTTCTTCGTTACGCTGCATTGATATTTTTATATGTTTTTTTATTCCAATAGTTCAAGTAGGTAACGTTATATTAATTTGATCGTCACACTTTTCCCCCAGTTTACGTATTCTTTTTAAAGACAGTGTTGAGTTAATGTCAAAGCCTTATTTTGGTTTATCATAACAAGGAAATGATTTTAGACAACACTCAAGTGGATATCAAACTCCACTACCATTCAGTCAGTCATTCAGACGTCATCGTATCACACCAGAACGACATCTACCTAGTTGATAATGTAGACATTTGTTAATAATGAACCGAATAAATTATATGTACTTGTAATAGAAATTTCTCTGTAGCGAAGTAAGGTAAGTTTCCACATCGACCTTTCCAATGCAATGTTGAACAAAGTACAGTATGAGTGCAATTTATATTTAATAAGTGTAGTTTAAATGCAGAAATTGCAGTGACATTCCCTACCTATTGTGATTAAATAAAAATGTTAATATCAAAAAATATTTTTCTTTCATTACTTGTGCAGTGCAGTGGTAGGCGGCATAACTACAGCATACTATAGTATACTTGGGACTGTCGTGTAAGAAGGCACTTATCTTAACCATAGAGTGGTTAGAAAGGGCAAGGCCAAGGCTCGCATGTCTCATACAATTTATTGCAAATTGTTTCTGTTTTTATGTCGTCTTTTCCCTAGGAATTACTAATAGGTCACAAAGTTGATAGTGTCTTTAGTAAATAACAACAATTTTATAGACGAGTAATTGTTTATTCACTTAATTAAACAACAATTGATATAATAGTTACATACATGTAGAATAGAAGAAATAGTAACGTAAAATCGCTAAAATATTATATTAAATTATGATTTTTTATTTTTTATCTATCAATTTTAGTATTGAGGACCGTTGTGACGCAGAGGTATAGCGTCTGCCTGTAAGCGAAGGTTTGTGGGTTCGATTCCCACTCGGGGAAGATGAATTTTTCTATTTCCATTTTCTTCGCTCTGGAAACTAGGCAAAGTGCGAAGTTGAGGAAAAGCAGGGATTAAGCAACGGAGTGTCTTATCATTAAGTTCGTATAGTCCTTGCAGTTCCCTCTGCCTATCCTGCCATGTGCGGAATAAAGCGTGAAGCTAAAAAAAAATATTTAGTATTTTTGCCCGATTTTACACCGATTTTACTGGACGGCTTTGAATGATTTTTTTATTGTATAGTTTATAGCTAAAAGATATTAAAAACTAATATAATCTGTTGCAGAACCAGAGTAATAATAACAATAATAAGTAATATTTAAATGCTGTCATAACAAATGAATGCATATAGCTTTTCCATTGGTATACAAAAATTAAGGATATATAGCATCCGTTAAGATAAAAACAGCTCAACTTTAAATATTATTTTAATGGCTTTCAAAGTTGCTGAGAGTGATGGGATCTGGAACTCTTAATATAAATCCAAAATAGATACGCCAAACTATAAAAAAAGAAACAGAATCCTTAGTAATAATTATTAGAATGTGAATATGCCAGAAATCTCAATAAAAACGATAATACTCTGTATGATTATGAAATCCTCGCTAGCAAAAAAACGAAGAGTAAATCTGGAAGTTATTCCTAAAAGAATGAAAATGATGAGAATTAATTAATAAGCTGGAATAATATTATTGTATTAAATTTTCAAAGGGAGGCCATACAGCCTCTACAGCCTAGTTATTTCTATTTAACCACATGAACGGAACCACAGCTAAAGGCTGGATATTTCCATAGTCTGCCGTCATTGCGTATGCAGCAATTTTCCTTTATATACAAAATTCGTAGAAATAAAAAATATTATTTGCTCAAATTTTGTCAAGCAGAAAAGCATGTCGTTAATAACATCTACAACTCTTGCGGTTTCAAACTTTATAAAAATGTCAATAAAGTCCACAAGGTAGTCGTTTATCAGTAAATATCGAATGCATGTTATAAACGTTTCTATTAACTGTATTTATTTAGTAATCGATTTGTAATATGATATATAAATAGCGATTTTGTAAAATCCCATGACGTCAATTGAAACTGTCGTCCCAAAGGTAATGTGGCGTAAAAGGGAGGCTGATATCTTAAGGAACTAAGGCGTGAATATTCAAATTCACAGGGGAATAACATGCCACGGCCCACAGCTAATATGTATGTGGTATGTATGTACATATGTATGGCGCATAGAACCGCGTATTATATTATTGCCACAGTTCAAAGGTTGCCTACGTAGTATTACTCGTATTGTGTATATTTATTTATAATTGCTTAACGTTGTACTTATTCATGCAGGTATGTAAATTTAAGTGAACAATTGAAGTACTGAATTCGTATAATTAGTTATTAATAATTTGTATTTAATATGTATTTAAAATACAAGTACAATATTACACGTCAGCGTTATAATTAAACATTTTGTGTCTAAGACATAATATAATAAAGTATAGACAATTACGTTTTGTATGACGACACCCAATTTTTTTATACATAAGTATAGCATAAAAAGCTTATGGTACATAAATTGAGCAAATTAATATGACGTAATGTAATCACTAACTAGAAGATTAACATTCTTTAATATGTGGTAACTTTTTGATGAACCTTTTTTATTTTTACTCAGTAAATCTTTTCATAAGCTTATGATTTTTAGCTTCACACACTATATAGCATAAATATACCTGAATATAATAGAGAAAGAGAGACCAGTATTAAGAAACTTCTTACCCTTCTTACCTCCTCCTTATCTATAAAAATTCGACTGACGCAGCGTAAAGTCGCATTTTGTCTTGAGAAACCGGCACGCTATTTTAATTTCCCGGTTTTGCAAGACGAAGCGCAACTTTAAAGCTTTGTAAGGAACGACCTATGGCCATTGGTAAGCCATCATATTACCATAGTGTTCACATATATGTATGGATATTGTAGTACGTATTAATACAAAATATATACAAATTATTAATAACTTTTTCATATACTATGTCGAAATGTATATTTTACTATGTCGAATTCATGACGACGCTAACGATAATTTAGTAAAAATAAAATTTTTAATGTTTGTTAATACGAATTTCACATAATACTTACAGTTAATACTCAAAAGATAAATTTAAAAACTCAAAGGCAATTAATAATAAAGGTCGCTTAACAAATATATCACAACCATAAGTCAATTGCATCACAATATGTAAACTGCTTAGTATGCGAAAATGGCAAACACATGACAGTTTTTTGTTTAATGTTCCATATTCATAAATGTCTGATACAGCCATACTAATATTGAACTAAGCTGATTCTTACAGTGTTACATTATAATTCATATACAAACCTAGGAAAAACTAATATTTACAAAATATATATACCAATAATCTGTGAGTTTTGATTTTTATTGGATCTGAAGAGGGATAAACTGATATTATAAAATTTAAGAGTACTAAATCCTTCAGCTTTTTCGCCATATTGACTCCAAAACTAAAGAATTTTTGTGTGAGGTCATTGTAGAATGGGATATTATATGGATTGTACGTTCTTAGTAGGACAAATGTAGGTAATGTAAACGCGATGAATGTAGGTTCGATCCATAATACCCCGCACATTTTCCCGTTGTAAAGGCATAAAAGTGCGACGATAAATTTCGTCATTCAACACGTGAAGCCTTAAATTTGGACGTCCGTACGGTATGACTTACTATTAGAATTTTCTGCATGCCTTCTAAATTAATAAAAAAGACATCAAAAGACAAAAATCTGTGAAAGATAAAAAAAAACTCCAGGACAGTTAGACGTTCAATACATTATTTGTTTTTCATATATATTATATATGTATGTAGGTACATACTACCTAGTTCTGCTTTACCAACTCTGTTTAAGTGTATCATTAAAACTGCAAGGACATTTACCCGCCAAGAAAACCGCACAGTATACATCTAAGATTTATATCAAGTAATTGCTTGTTTACTCTTAGCTCGACGAGCGTATGACGACTGACGAGGTTATTACGATATAGACGATTTCCAAGAAAGTTGCACTGAATTATTAAGTGACAATAAAGTCTGACTTTTGCTTGAGAATTTCAACATTGTGAATATTTTCAATAATTTTCTATAAATAAAATTATTTTTGTAAATCTATTATACGCAAAGTACCTGTGAAGGTCGTGTAGTGCGTAATTAAAAGAGTAAATATTTATTTAGTCTATTGGTATACTAAGTGGTACTCGTAATAAATATATAAGAATATTGAAGGACCTCGATGAGAACGTACGGTTAGAAAAAATATTAAATTTTATACTATTCTTTCAAAAATCTACTTTTCTTCCATTATTATAAAATAACTTAACTTTAAAATACATTAATATTTATCGTGTACCTACACTTATTACAATAATAAGTATGATTCAAAGTTAATCTGATTTTGACGAGACTTTCACGAACAGTTTCTAAATTTTCGGAGCATATCTTAGCCTGATTTTAATTCTAAAAAAAACTATTTTTAACACAAAATGATACCATTGTGAATCTATATTGCAGTTTATTTTATAAAAAATGAATCGATCAGTTATACTTTATGTTGACCTACAATTATAAATTTGTACGGAGAGTCAATGGAGAATGTTATTCTTCATTGGGGTTTTATTATCTATAATTTTCAATATATTATTGATGTTTAAAATTGCATTTTATAAGATATATATTGGAGTTATAGTACCAAAAACATTAAACGATATCTAAAATCATTAAAGTAAAAATATTTTTGAATAGCTTAAACGTAGTAGTTTATTAATAATGATATACGGTATTCTAGCCCCATGGATGATAACAAATATCATCACCAAGTTGAGGCCGTCGTGGCGCAGTGAGGCTGAGCGGTAACTATCTAAATCACTACGACTCTGGGCTCGTTTCCAACTTGGTGGAATGAATTTCTTTCTCTAGTAAATTTATATGAAACTTGTTTTAAATTGACAGAAACGTGATAAACGGAGTGTTTAAACACTTGGTCTGCCACTAAATTAAAACTACATTCATAATCTATACAAAAATATAACAAAACTAATTCATTTGAGAGACATTATTATAATTGCTATCAATCAGTGTAACTAAAGTAGGTTATTGAAATAACAAGTAGTATGTAAGTAGAGCTGCGCCAGCTAAAGACAGGTTCTTTCCACCTTAATGAATTTGTCAATCCCAAAGTAAACTTCAATGTTAGTCACATTCGAAAGGTCGCATTTATTATTAGGAAATTGTGTAAGATCTATTTACTAAACAGCTTAGCCTTAGCCTAATATATTTGTATTTTACTAGCTAATTGCATTGACTTCATGGAAGAGTTTGACAAATCATAATTTTAAGAATCTAATATATTATAAATGAGTTTAGCAATCTATATGAGAATATCCTAGATTTTTTAGACAAACAAAGATAATTGGAAACTATGGGATGACGTCTATGTCCATGAGATTTCATATGGATAGTTTTAACCACGCATAATGTATATTATTGTTACTATATAATTTTTCTATAATTATATGTAATGGACACGTCTTTTTTCTTAGCTTCACGCTTTTATCCCGCACATAGCAGGGTAGGCAGAGGGAACTGCAGGAACTATAACTAGTGTTAAGACACTCCGTTACTTAGTCCCTGCTTACTTCGTCCCCG
The DNA here is from genome assembly GCA_037178615.1 of Dione vanillae. Taxonomy (NCBI): domain Eukaryota; kingdom Metazoa; phylum Arthropoda; class Insecta; order Lepidoptera; family Nymphalidae; genus Dione; species Dione vanillae. The sequence continues at coordinate 2,375,978 of JAZFAU010000097.1, read as the reverse complement.
CTTTCCGCCGTTTTCGAGGCATCGCGTGTTGAGTGGCGGAACTCAACGCCGCGCTTTGCCTTAGTTGCCAGAGCGAAGAAAATGGAAATAGAAAAATCCATCCTCCCCGACTGGGGATCGAACCCAGAAACCGTCGTGTTAGTCGCGTTACAGGCAGACATTGCGCCTCTGCGCCACGATGGTAATGGACACGTGTACATATTATATTAATATATTCCTATAGTATTATTTTACTATGTTTTTTCTCTCTGATTTGCTCATAACTTTGATCAATTTAATGTGTTAGAGTTTTATTAGTTTAGAAAGAAGTGGATATCTCCAAAAAGGTAATTTTAATGCAATATCTAAACACACGGCTACAACACGATGATTTTTGGTTAATAACAACATTTTGATTTTATTTGAAAAATTGTAAGTCTTTTGTAAATAGCTTATTAAGTATATTACCGAGATATAGCTATAGGTAAGGTACATTCTTCTTCTCATTCTAATAGATTACACAATTATTTTGTATTAATAGGCTATATAACTCAACACGCAATGCCGCGAAAAGGCGGAAAGCGGGGACGGAGAAAGCAGGGACTAAGCAACGGTCTAAGCACAAGGTTCCCACGTTCCCTGCGGTTCCCTCTGCCTACCCTGCCATGTACGGAATAAAGCGTGAAACTAAAAAAAAAAATGGCTATATAGGATCAAAAGCTATAAAAAACATTTGGAAAATTTTTAAATCATGAAGTAAACAATATGTTGGAATTAAACGTACCTAAAGCTTGGATTTAGATGCTTTGTTCGAAACTTATAAGATTAACATTTTTGTGTTTTATATGTAAGCAATATATGGTAAGTAATCTTTAGCAATAATTTTAAAATCATTGATAATATTATTTGTTATCCTCAAATATATTTGCATTCGCAGTAATTTTTGTTTATTGAAATTTAATACTTAAAAGCGTAAATGTGGTCATTTTTGTTTACTGTACTCATTACTTACAATTATTTTTTTATTGTTTGTGTATTTTATACTTATTACTTGTTTAATTATAATTATAGAAAAGTGTAATAAATAAACTTTAGGAAATAAATATTATTATGTATTTATATAGCAAATTCACGTTAAGGTTGAGGTATTTAATTTAATATATATTACAAGAATAAAATAGTAATCATTCATATATAAAACATAAAATTATCGTAAATAAATTTAAATGTCATTAAAAAAAAAGTTTTTAATAAATTGTCAAGTTTTTAACCAGCTATGTTTACTTGTTATTAAGTATAGATAATTAATAAAATCGAGACCTTGTAGTAAACCTCATTTATTTATATTTATATGTTTTATATTCTGACATTTTAGAAAATGAGATTCTTAACGAATTTGCCATGTCCACAAATAGGTATACACGTTAAAATATACACGTTTTTCATTTTTGCGTTATGAGTTTCTTTTTACTTTATATATGTTATCGTTGAATAAAAAAAACAACAAATTGGTTATAGTTAGACACATTATATTCATATGTCCATGAAACACTGCAATCGGATATACATATAAGTTTAGTGTGAGAAAAAAACATTTAACGAAACGTTTGTAAACAAAAAAATTGTTACAACATGAAATTTAATTTTTGTAATATTTCCTATTGCTATAAATAAAAATCTCGTTTTAGCAAGGATTTTATGTATTTGCTTGAATGTACTTCCGTCCCGTCATTTTATTCTCGATAATCCGTCAAAATATATATATTTTTTGTATTTTATATTTAATTGAAACCAATAAAAGTAATCTGCTGTCCAAAAACAGAAAACAAACAATTTAATATTTATTATTCGTGCGCTGTCATAACGCTTAAAAACTAAATCGCCTCAACATTTGTGAAAGTGAAAGTTATTCAGGACAATATAAAGTGAAGTTAAACAATATAAAATTATCTATTTAAATTATCTTACTATATATGTGACCAACGACCATACTATCCAGTTGTGAAAATGAAATATCAGGCGGCGAAAGTGATACACACGTTTAATGAACAATCAATTCTAGGACGTATAGATGTACCAGGTCGGAGCTTGAAGTGTGTCGGAGTTGCCCACCAGTGCCAGTACCAGTTGAAGCGACGCGGTTGCGGTTGGCCGCGGCCCGCGTTAGTCTTGGTAAGAGTGTGCCACGCATACGACTTGCCACGAGCTGTCCACAGCCGACGTCGGCCGACTGTCCCCTGCGTGTGCGCATCTCGCTACATTCACTATTTTCTATATTTATAATTCACAAAAGTGTGTTGCGGAAAAAGTGTGCTGTGAAATAACATAATTTTTTCGTTTTGTCGTTCCGGTGCGAAGTGCTTGTTTGCACAGATTCAGCGAAAGCGGCCAAGCTTGCAATGTTAGCCGGAACAATTGTTTGTGTATGTGTTTTTTCTTCAGATGTGTTGCAATGAAAATAAGTGTTGAAGTGTCGAAATCTGGTTTATGAGTAGTGAGCGCGCTCATGCCACTGTAAAAAACGAGTACACGTGCTTATGTAAGCCTGAATCAGCGGATTGACAAGTAAGTAGATATCAGCCCCTTTTTAAGCTTACCTATATAAAATTAAAGAATTTTGTTTTACATAAAAAAACAATAAAAAAAAACAATAGATTGTAATTATCTGTGGTGTATGACGTTCTTCTTAACCAGAAAGCTACTGACTTAAGTAGTTATGATATTAGCATGCATCCGCGTCATTTACATGTTTTATGTTTACGTATCAATAAGATAAATAAAAAAAATATCCTTTACGGAAATTATTATTAATTTTACTGTTAATGAATAACAAATACATAAAATTACAATTTCAATGTTTTTGAAATTCCAAAAGAAATCAAAACTGGCTGGCCCTAATAATTGTTCTAGAGGTATATTTTCATACAAAACATGTAGTTTTGACAAGGTAAACAAAAATAAAAAGCAAATGGTTAAAACCCATATGACGTACAAAATACAAAAAAAATAGGTACTCAGTAAAAAACTGTTATGGTACATTAATGTGCGATTAGCCTTGTTTATTGTACCCAAGAGAGAATCTTTAATCAATCAATTTGAATATAAAGCCTTATTTTATTGATAGCTTTTAAACTTTTAAACGATAATTATATTTGCTATATTGAAGTTCACGTTATATTATATAGTACAGCAGGGTACCCAATGCGTTGCGTTTAATCACCTTCATAAAAAAGGATTTGTGAATTTATCCATGTGCGACAAATTGTCAAATTCTTTTTTATGTAGGTTATTAAACGTAAAGATTATGGATAAATCTTGTTAGTGTAGCCTTCGAGAATAGAAAACTGTATGGATTCGCGTACGCAAAAGATAAATAAAGTATTTATACACGTGCGTATATATAACTTACTTTTTTTTTAATTTTTACATAGTGCGCCAACGAAATCAGTGTTATATATATATATATATATATATATATATATATATATATATATATATATATATATATATATATATATATATATATATATATATATATATATATATATATATATATATATATATATATATATATATATATATATATATATATATATATATATATATATATATATATATATATATATATATATATATATATATATATATATATATATATATATATATATATATATATATATATATATATATATATATATATATATATATATATATATATATATATATATATGTTGCATTATCTACTAGGATATTTTTTGTACAGTTTCCTCTGTCAAAATAAAGTGTGAAGCTTAAAAAATACTTTGCTTATTTTTTATTATAATCATCAAGTACAATATATAGCCCAACTTGGCCATCGTTTAGTAAACATTGAATCATGTCATATTTTTTTACATTTGCATTGGAATTGGGATGGACTTGGTCGTAAGTAAAGTTATAAGTAACAGACTATAACCACATTGACAAGCTTTTGTTAAAAAAGAAGCAACATTAATTGGGGGCGTATCTATAGATATTTTACAGCGGTGATTTTCTCTTGCAGATTTAATTCATTTTCAAAATCATAACAAGAAAGACAATTCTTGATTTATGTATCCATATACATATATACATTCTACAATACATATCGTGCACGATTAAAATAAAAAATCTTTGGACGTCGGTTTTGAGAGTAGCCCTGCATTATTTCTTTTAGTATAAAACTACTACTTTTTTTTTCTCTCTGACTACCCCGCTAGGGATAGAGCGTGAAGCTATGTATGTATGTATGTATGTATAAAACTACTATAGTTTTACATCACGTGCTAGGTTACCTATTCAACATTGTTGTCAGTAAAGCACTAAATATAAGTTTTATAAATACTGTAATTATTAAAAACCAGCAATTAATTGTGACATAGCTTTAAGGGAGTACTGATTTTTGCTCGAAAGCTTACTTAGGAGAATGTTTATTATTATTAAATAGTACATAGAATCTCCTAGGTATCTTAGGCATAGAGTCTTTTAACTAGGATATGATACACATAAGAAATAAAAGATGGTGCACAACCCTACCGTAAGTTTAGCTTTTAGAATATAAGAAGTGTATACCTTATAATGATGTAATCAAAAATTCAACATAATTATATTCAACATATTATAATTATATATAGCTAATGATCGTAAAAAATAAATATATTACAACTTAAATCTCAACTTATCAGTCTACACATGGTATTTGGTGCTTTGGTGCAAGATAAGATAAATCCTGGATCCGGACGAGTCATAGTATCGCGTCCGTTTCTTTGCCAGTAATATGACGCATAGGGTCAAATGTTATCTAACCGGAATCAAAACTTAACCCATAAAGTTTACGAAATTAGTTACGAGCAAAGAGCAACGACATTAGTGTTTTTAATTATTTAATAAAGACCGGAATATCAATGATTTGTTAAGCGATGTCGTAGTACATAATAATATTTTTGTATATAGCTATAATGATGCAGCCTACACAGGAAAAGCCATGAACTAGTGTATAATAAAATACCACAAGGAAGCATTCTGTATATTAAATATAGGTATATACTAAACTAAATAGCACGTTGTATGAATTAGCACATATTTAAATTTATTCTAGATATTATGGAAAGATCCACAGTTAAAATCATAAATAAGAATTCATTTTTCAACAACCTTATTTTTTTTAATTGACAACACTAATAATAAATTAATTATTTATAGTTGTTTGTGTCATATTTTAGTTTTTGTAAGGTTGAATGCAAACTAGTCTTAGCAGTATCAATCACCTTCGTCTATTCAAAAACAAAATACGTTGTTACACCTATAATTAACTTATATATGTATAGATATTATATAAATATAGCTTAAAGGTGTCTATATATGAAACATAGAACTGAAGTATAAAAAATTCTAATAGAGGACCTAAACTAATGCCCAATTGTTTATTTTTTAAAGCAGGTTTTAATTTTTCATTTGGGTATTTGTGCGCTTGCGTCTGCACGTTGATATTAGAAATTTAAATCTCTTCAATAAATAATAAATTGTAAAACAACAATTTAAAGTACCACTAAATTAGCTAAAAAATAATTGTTCTTTAAGTCAATTTCTTAATTGAAACGTGCGTATTAGAAGTCATTAGACATACGCTACAAATAAGCAAACGAAATTTAATGAATATTGTACTTCTATCAAACCAGGTGAAGTTATAGCGACCCGCTAGTGTATAAGTAAGAAATTTATAAATAAGAAATTTCTCATGTTATAAGCAGTGGCATTTAATAAATATATTGAATTTAAAGACAATATGGCTTGTTGTTATACTCCATTAGCACGCTGCATTCCGTACTGCTTTCCATTTTAAATTCCATCCCTCATATTCGTGAATGTCACGCCTAACGCTTAACTAAAAAAATAATTAAATATTACTAAACTTTATTTAAAAGTATAATTTAGATGGAGTTCCTTTTTTTATGAAAAATGTTCTAAATAAAATGAATAAAAAAATATTCACTACTAACATCAATTTTGTCATTTTATTGTGGTTTTCGTAATATTACATGATATAATAACGTATTAAATAAATGTATATGTATTAATAAATTAATAGGTCCCTAAGTATAGTATTTTGTATATAAAACGCTGTAATTTGCAACAATGTGATTATAAGTAAATTTTATTAAGATTTATTACTTACTTTTTAATTTTAATGTGACAGTGTTTCCAAGATACTAAAAAGAAATAAAAAAATTTCAGTACATATCAGCCCAGCCCTTCAGCCTTTTGCCGCTCTCTCAAACGTATTTTCTCTGATATGAGGGAAACAACATATATTTTTATACAGAACTCAAGTTGAACCAAAACTCAGACAAACTCACATAAAGCTCTTATATTCGTGGAATTATAATATGAACTTATTTCAACACTTACATATTTATTTAAGACAAAAAAATTATATAACCATAAACTAATAAACGCGAACCATAACGTTAAATATATATTGCATGCGATTATGAAAACTCACAGTTCCACTTTTCTAGTTTCTCTTTGGAATGACTTTCTTGGCCCCTCAGAGTGGCGTGAGCGTGAAGGAAAACACGATTTGGCGGTAACCGGCTCGACTCGGCCGAGTTCGGCGCCGCTCGCGGTACTTCGGGGGAAATGGACAGCAGTAGAGTCGAAACGTCGTAAGTGAGCGGCGCGTGGCGCGTATACTGCGATACCGGCCCGGCTCTCCGCACGCCGAGTACCGACCGCACAGCACTAGGCAGCCGGTCGCCGACCGACGTGGACTCTACGCTACGTCAGCGCTGCGCCGCGGCTCACATTATCAGTGTAAACAAACCATATGACAGAAACCTCCAGTTTATTTATTATATCGTGTAATATAACCATTCAGAATGCACTAAGCTTTTCGACCGCGTTGTTAATTTCACAAAGTGGCTTCGATACCGATCTAGACGGCCGGCTTGCTTGAATTTTGTGTAGTTGCAGTAATCATGCCAGGTTAGAAGGTGTATTTTGGTGTGCTGTGTTTAAGTGAAAGGAGTTCTGATATTGCGGTTTTCGTGTACGATTCTGTGTGTAACTGTTACAGAGATTGTTGATCATCTACCCCGAGACTTGAGATAAACGTTTCTGTTAATATATATTTTTAAGACTATGCATAAGAAGAATATATAAGAAGTAGTGAACTGAAACAATGATATAACTCCAACAAGAGAGACAATACTTCATAGGTGATTTGTTTATGATCGTCTGAACTAGGTGAGTAATATATGAAACATAGAAAGTTAAAAAAATAGCATAGATATTACTAATAAGATACAAAACTAATGTTATTGCTTGAATCGCTTGGTGAAATACGTGGAATTATATTTTTTGAAATTTATAAGTTTGATACGAAGCGATCGTTCATAACATAATAATATAAATAACATTAAATAATATCTAGTTCATTGTTCATATAAAAAATACCTTCTTATATGAATTTGTATTAAGCTAATGTTTTTAATATTTCAATTAATGAAAATCTATCAACGTAATCACAAAGCATTTTCAATGTGAGCAATGAGAAACACTAAATTCATCTTTGTATGTCAGACTATTTTTAACTGTTGTTAGTCGGGCGTGACGTGCACCTGATGGGCCACAATTTTTTAAATTTAGTGCATTTTTGTGGAACACACCTCAACGTAATATATTTACCACAAATACCTAAATACATGTAAATATATTAGAGTAAATTATTATTAACACAAAAAAAGTAAATATACAAAACGAATCAGCTGAAGCTTATCATCTCAACACAAAATCATTTTATACAACCCCTTTAAGAATTGAATTAATTATTTAAATAAATATTAACTAGTACGTACAAAATGTATTTCGTCATAAATAAAGACATTAAAGATTCAACATTCATCTTAAAAATTACGCCGCGAGGGTAACACGTTGAATAATATTGTGTCACAGAAAAATTACCATAGCTTCTACTTTAGACATCCTCTGTATTTGTACATCTTGTAATTACCTTACCTTGTGTAAACGGTAATTTTACATACGTTTTGTTAATAATAACATGGTAGCAGTTTATAATTAGGCTATACACCTAGAATTTGATATAGCATACAATTAAGAATTTTATAAAGTAAATTTACCTAAATAAATGTATTATTAATGTAATTTGCATTTTCGATACTTATATACCTATAAGGTGATGCGTTATTTAAATTTTGACATTTAAAAGATATTATTTTGGACATAGACATTGTTTTTAAAATATAAATTTGATTAAGGAAGTTTGAAAAAACTGTAGTTTCATAAATATCTGTCATCCCAATTAAGTTATGTTTACTTTATTATTAATTTATCATTTAAATTTCATTTCATAATTATTTTTTTATAATTTTAGCTTTTAAATATTGACACCATGTGAATGTTTTGTTTTGAGGTGTTTCAATAAACATGATTTGTTTAAGGTGATTATTTTATAATATATATAGCAAGTTTTTGACCTAAAAATATCTAGATATTTAATAAAATATAATATTTTGTATAAAATAACTATTCAAAACATCAAACAAACGAAGTAGCTTTATTAAGTAAAATAATGTAAATATGTTTAAATTTGTAATTAAATCTATATTAAAATTTTAAATATTTTTATAGTTTTATTCCTATATTTTTGGAAAATGTATAATATAAAAAATTTGAAGAAGTTAAAAATTAGAATGCACTCGACCATCTTTTTTGGGTGATTTCAAGATCTTACAGAAACATTAATTCTTAACTGAGTATCAAACGTCCATTTTACTATCAAAATAATTTACTTTACAACAAACACTAATATTAAAATAAAGAATTATGTCTCAATATTCTCGACGAAAACTTCGTATCAAAAAACTTTCACCTGATATATTACGTATTAACTTTTTAGTCTTATTTTATCTCTGTAATGTAAATTTAACTCTACATTATATCTGAAAACAATCAGGATAAATAAGTATGTAAGTGCTAAATTCATATATTTATCTTTACTTTGAATTAAAATCTTAAATAAAAATTGTAGATTTATAAAAAAAAATATTTACTACTATTTATTTGTTATATAATTATATACAAATCCAAAAAAAGGGATATTTTAGGCGGTAATTATTAGTATCGGGTAGGTCAACAAGATAGCAGAGTGATTAGCCACGATCCTGTGGGTGGACACCCTGTTATACTAGAAATGTCTATATTTATCGACATTAGCGCAAGGAGGCTGTGACATTGATAAATTCCAAAGATAACTAAGGGTTTTAAAAATGGCCGAGCATTCATCTAAACAAAAGGTAATCCTTTTGTAACGTAATCCGAACTTTTACTGACACTGTATATGTCTTTGGGTGAGTTTCATTGTACACTCGTAATAATAGAGTACACATATAATAATATAGAAAAATAGTAACCATAAACTGTATAGAAAATTATACGTTTCTGAATATAACTAACAGCATTTTTTGTTATAATATTCTTAAAATGAATATGCACATAACGACGATGTATATATATATGTAATGTCATATTAATTTTGCATAAACAAAAGAATTTGCTTTCATTAAACATAGTTTTTTTCCTGTTAAAGGTCGCACCTAAAATTACATCAATACACACAATATAATAGCAAAAAAAGTACGTCTGTGCTATATACGTTTTGTAATACAAACAAATAGGGTGATAAGACAACAGTAATAGATAAAAAATAAAAAAGTGATTGTTTACACAAGCTATTCTCCGGAAGGACGGATATAATTAGGTATAACTTGTTTTGGAAACCGAAACACAGACGTTTCGGTGCATCAGAATGCAGACTTATTTTACACTTGCTAAATTTAAATAAGATGCTGTCATAACAAAAGGATCGAATGAGATAAGCTCTTTCACATATAAAAATCTAGGGTTTGGAACACCACCAGGTGTAACCACGATAGAAAATCTGAACACAAGAAACAAGGTAAATGGCTCTTTAGTAAAAAGTCCATAAGGTAGCAACGATCATAAAGTCCACGTCGATGTAGTGCGGGCGTCAACTAGTCTTAAATAAGCATTTTAATGCAATCTATTCCATAGACGTGTATTTACAAAACAACAAAGTTTACATAAAGTTGTATAATATTTTATTACTAGTATAATGCGCTTGCGTTCTAAAAGTCACATGAAAATTATATTAACTATAAGTAGTTTCTATTTGAGAATGATACATGTATGTAATGTGGGTGCATTTATTTTGTATATAATATAGAACATTTACTCTATAATATATATTTGTGTAGTAAAATTAACTGTGACCACCAAATTTCGATACATTGAACTTGATTTCACCCGACGCCCACGCTTATATTCAATTAACTTTCAGCTCAAGCTTTTGTAACTTCGATTCTAATGGAGCGAAGTAAGTAATCCAATTTATTCCACATTAACTGCGCCATTCATACTGTTTTATATGGTCTTAAAACATTGTCTGGTTCTTACAGAGCGTATTTTATACAAAAGGATGTTGAAACTTAGAAGGAAGGAGTAGGAAGTCGGAAGCTTTTTTTAATTCAATACATAGTCCGTATCTTTTATTAATAATTATTTAACAATTATTAATATAATTAAAATTGATGATAAGAAAAGAGAAAATATAGAGAACTAGGTGGCAAGTTTCTACAATTATATATGTAAGTAATCTAAGAATAGGCTTAGATTACTTACATTCACATATTTACTTATATGAAATTAAGATGCAAGTTTTTATTTTAAGAAACAAACACACTTGTATTATTTAAATAATCATTAATTTTAAACCATATTGCTTTTAATGTTCAATTTATATCTATGACAAGTTTTGTTATTGAATATCCTTATTGTATTATAGGTGACGTAAATAAAGTGTTATTTATAACATTTTCTTCCGTGTAATTTAAGTTATGAATGATTTATGAGTTAACTAAATGGCAGCATCACTAGAGTAGACTCTACTGTTATGGCATCAGTATGCAGCGCACGTACTGACATCTTCATATGAAGTGTCATCTGCATAATTAACGGCGTTATAGTTATGTCACAGAGATTTTCAAATTGATTGGATAATGATTACAGGCAATTATAATTTTTATTTACACAAATAAATGAGTAAATTATTTGTTAAAATGTTAGTATACCTATACGAGTTTAGGTATACATTTGTATAATACATGAGCATACACATAAATCAATAATTACTTAGTGATCCCTTGATCTTTAAGTAATTATTGACTTATGCATATGACGCAGGGATGGTTTCCGTCTCGCTGCGTTCTTATTTTCATACATTTTCTTAGAGTGTATTTTCTCTCCGTAGCGTGATAACAGTTTAAAAACGTTAAAATATTTAAGTAATGCAAAAGAATTATCTTGATTATCCTTAGCAATAATCTTTAAGTAGCATTTTATTTAGGTGTTACATTATTATTTTATAAACATTTTCCAAGGGGCAGTGGCTGAATGACTTCGAGAAATTTCAATAGATATTGACTTGGAAAGATAATTGTGATAGCTTTATCAAACGTAATTTGATTAGCACGAATGGTATCATTATGATGCGTAGAAATATTTATAGTACATATAAAAATAACTGCGAACCATAAATAAACCATGTAGTTGTAAAAAAGTAAAAATATTTAATTGATAAACTTTTTTGAGGTTACTAGTCAATTTCCGGTACATGTTCGTTACAAAAAGTAATAATTAAAATAACAGAAAATCTGACTGCACAAAATACTAAAAATGGAAATCCCAACGAATGAATTTTAACCACATTTTAGTACACCTGCGCCCTCGTAGCAAACTTTCAATAGGTTATTTTGTATAAAGAAGCGAAGCAATTCAAGTGCAGCCAGATGACGATCAAAAATATCTTTTGCATAGACATAACCATTGTTTAATAATTATAGAGCCGCACGCTAACTTGACTCACGTATGACACAGTAACATTAATAGTAAATCATCGTGTACAAGCTAGCTGATAATTTAACACTCATATCCACCAAATAGTGTTAGTTACTAACTAAAATGGAAGATGTAAGAAGCGAGCTTAAATTTCTTCAAAATATAATAGGCCTTAAAGATTTTATGGAGAAAAAATAGAGCTTCAAGTTGAATGAAGCATTTTCTATGAAATAAATGGAAAGGATTTTTTTATTTTTCTCTATTGTTATGAGGCTTACTTTTCTTTATTAACAAATAAACTCAAACAAAAACTACAGTAGTAAATATTACGCAACAGAACACTCGTGACTTAATTTATGATTAAAATTATCAAAAGAACAAACACATAACAAAGTAACCTTGAACATATCGATCAGTTTGTTTTAATTAAAACTAATCGATCCAAATAGTTGTCATTCATCTCCGTGTAACAAAAATACTACAATATAGTCTTTATTATTTAACTGGCCCTATACCTTAAGTCTGACATTTTCACCTGAAATAATAAAGCTTACCCAATGAAGATTAGAGGTCTCGTCTGGCCTAACGCATTCAGGTCACGGATGCCGCGCACCAATCACATAATATGCAATTTAAAACAGCTAGTCATTTAGAGCTGCGCTTGCACACGAACTTGCATAGAATTAAATCATTGTATGACTGACACAATGTTGTTTTGTTAATCTTTACCATCACATTTTAAATCATTTTTTTAAAATCAAATATGTTAAGTTGTACTAAATATAGTAAATAAAAATCATAGAATTTAGATAAGGTGATATTTTAAAAGTGTTTGAAATCGAATATCTATACTGATATCAAATAGGTTCAGTGGGTTAATTAATACAATTTTTTTTTATAAATATGAATTTGTTACTTAAAGAAAGATATAAAAATTTGAACACAACGTCATTTGAATTCACGCCTCATAGAAACCTCATGGAAAGTTGGATGGTATCCATTACGCAGGTTCTAATTCCGCTGCGTTCAAACTTTTAAATGTTTTCTTTAATTATTTTTCTATCCTTGGTATGTATAAGCACTTTAAAAATCATAAAAAATATTATTTATTAATTTATAATTTTTCGTGTCTATGTCAAAGTATTGAAAAAAAAACTTATATCCCGCTTATCACTGAGAAGAGAGAAGGAACCTAGTGTTGTCACTCTCTTTTCACTAATGCCTAACTTTACGGGACATTGTGTGTATAGTGATGGAAATCAACGCTGCAATTACAAAGCCTTGATTAATTAAATAATCACATTAAACTATCTTAAATAGAACGGTGCCACAAGTTAATTTCGCTCAAGATTAAATATAACATTGCGGTTCGAAAATCTATTTAAACAACTCTGTATGTTATTAATATTATTTTATATTAAATTAACTGTTGTATAATCTGGCACTTATTGCATCTAGTTATATATATGCATCATTGGGACACTGAATAGTTGAAATGATTTAAAAAAATATATATTACAAAATTTCTTACCAAAGACCAACATTCTTCTATTTTCTACATGAAGCCGTAGTAGATTTTTTCTAGTATGCACACTTCGCTAGCTAAATAAACTACTTAAGCTTCTAATACTGACGCTTTAAAAGTGTTACAATCAGATTTAGTGAAACCTTGACAAGAGTTACAGGTTTTCACTGCACAATATTACTACTTATATATATGTATATGTATACAGTATACAAACATTGATAATTTTCTTGTCGATAAATTCTTTTACTGATTTTTATTTAACCAACAGTGGTTTGTAAAGACTTGTGATCTAATTTTAGAATTATTTTTGTTATATCTTAAGCAACATCCTCATATATATATAAAATCCTCTAATGTCCTTCATAAGATTTATGAAAACAAGTTGCTTTGTATTTTGTATTGTAAATTGATTAATTACTGATTTGTAATTAAACTATGCAATGTTTATTTTTCATGTTACCTAAGGTAACAAGGTTATTTTACCTGTCTATTTCCAGCTCATATTTATATACAGTATATAGAATCCGCTTATTTCGAAGATATTTTTGAATTATATTATTCTAAAACGCTCCTACACAGTAAAGCCGTACTCGTATATATTTACTGATATAGATAATACCCGTAAGTGAGTAATTTTAATTTCAATTGCTTTTGTAAATGATTTGTAGATACCTGTGGAAACTTGAATTATTATAATTAGGTTAAAATGTGAAAAAAATCACGAAAGCAACAAAGAATATATTTAACATACGGTTTCAAATAAACATTTTATATTAAAATATTATTTGACATGAGAATACACACTGACTGCTAAAGTCTGAGGGCGGTCACAAGTGTAGAGACGGCAGATGTAGAGCACTGCATGAAAATACGCTTATTTTGTAAAAGCTTTAAAACGTTGTGGCTTACTAGTGGTTTGATGCGAAAATGTGTTATATAGTTAAATAAAACAATAGTACTTTCAGCACACATGAATAGTTCTTTTAGTTTTCTGACGTTTTAATATAGTCATCTATATCATAATTATGTAAAGGATAACTTACTCATTTTTAAATAAATAAAATTAATATATGTATTCCCATCAGTATTGATAAAACAATATCGATAAACGGTATCGTAAACCGCTTTCAGACTGTAGACGCACAGTGTATAGTTGTTTCCCTTTAGATTTTATACCGAGTTGTGAATTGAGTGAAAAGCGAAGACCTCGCTTTATAATAAAAGTTCAACAAAGGTTAAAAAATTCAACCTCTTCTCTCTCTCTCTCTCTCTCTCTCTCTCTCTGCCTAGCCTTATCCCAATTCACTTGGGGTCGGCTCTCCTCGTCATTCTTCGCCAGGTTGGTCTATCTTGGATGGTCGAGGCATTAAGTTGGGCTTCCTTTAGATCCTTGTTTATAACAGACATCCAAGTTAAAAAGGTCTCCCTCGCTTCTTAGGTCCGGTATCTAAGCTCAGGACATGTCTTGTCATGTGGTTTTCAGGTCTTCTCATTAAATTCAATCTCTTAAAATAAACAATTTAAAACATTAAAATATAATTTTTATGGCAATGTAGTTTTATAAAACATGAAATAACAATGCTTTTAATTGAATTGAATAGTCTGTACGGCTCGGCCTTTATGTTGCTCGCGCTCAACGCTACCCATATAACATAGGCACCTACACGTGGCCGTATAAAAGCTATTGTTTTAAAGCTTCAATGTGGTGTTTACACAATGTTTGTTTTCTGCTAGCTGGAATATAATTAATATTTTAAATTTCACTTTTTATTATTAATATTGCTTAAAGAGAGAACTTGACTTTCCTTTCTCCGCTCCGTCATACGCTGTGCAACGGCGGTTCTAAGTTATTATTAAATTACTAAAGTAAGTTTTAATTAGTATGCTTATAAGCAGTATGACACATATAAATTGTATATTATCAATTTACTAACTTCACATCAAACAAGTTAACACGTGGATTCGAATTAAATAGTAATATAGGTGCATAGTTATACTTTAATTATATGTATGACGACACGACACGACATATGAATTACTCCTTTTACAATATCCGTGGTCATTGAGAAAATAAGTAAGATATTTACGTTTCTCGAGGATACATTAAGATATTACGTAAAGTAAAAGAGAAAGTATAAAGGAGCGTGATCTGTTACAACTGTTATCGATATACCTACTATGAAACTTGCTAAATTTACAAAAATTATATATACGAAATCGCACCTGGTATACTAATTATAACCGTCACTTAATATTCTATAGGCAGAATGCGATGGTGATTGAATAGAGCAAACCGCCATAGGACTACCTATAGTTGTTGTTGAGATTATTTTTTAATATCAAAACTAGAAAAGAAATTAATTATTTCTTTTATTAAGAAATTTATCAATAAATATATAACTTCTTTATTACAGTACTAGTACTATACCAGTTAAACCTTCAACCTTAAACCGGTCAATTCTTATAAAAATGTACACGATAGCTTTAAAGTAACGTTCTTCTATATGTAATTAATAGTATAAAAACTAGACACTGATGTTGTAATCTTGTTGCTCATTTGGTAGTTTTCCATTCTTGATGTTTGTGTTGTTAAAAAACTCGACTGTTTATGATTCGCCAAAGTGATTTATGTTTGACATCTAAACATTTTTTTTTTACTTTAATAGATATGCGTTATAATAGAAAGCTATAACAGTCAATGCCTATGTCAAAACACTTCAATTCTTGGTTTAGATGTATTTTAAAATACATAAGTACGTGTTTTCAGTTTACGACAAGTTTTCTAATCAAGTAGATCGATGTTACAAATGTACCGTGTTACTCACTTCTCTCAAGCATGTACATTTGAGGCACCTCCCTCGTGAATACCGCAGCGGTACGGCAATACATACCTGAGTACTCTCACAAAAACGAACAAGAATTCTGCCTCGTATTCCCGACGGGTAAGATCAACATTTTCTTGTATGTTGTTCATGTATATGAAAACCGTTTTATTCCTTTCATCACGTATTCTCTTGTTTTAGCACACGGGAGCTGTTCAAATATTAAAGGTGAACCGCGCTCGGTGGTTCAGTAAGGTTCTCGTAAAATTTAATCTTACGATAGTTTTATGTAATTTATATGAAAACTTAATGAGACTAAAATTACATTTAATTTTTCAGTTATTATTTATGGTAATTTAGGGTATTTATTTCTTCGATTGTTCAAAGATAGCAATTTTAATTAATGTGAAATATACAGATTCACTCGGAGTACAAACAAAAACATACTTCTAAGTTATACCTCATTTGTGTAAAATTCGCCACGTAGTCCAGATCTATGCGTCACTTTTCGTAGGGCTTTTCATCCAGAGTAATATATTTGGCAATAAGTAAGAACTCATGGTACCAACTAAGGAAAGAATATGAAAAATGTAAAAAAAATATGTATAGTACCTTCTATACTATGTGTATATATACCATTCACACATTACCGACATTTTTAAAATTCTGTAAAATCTTACTGACATTTTAAATTTACTATACTTAATGTATATTACCCCTAAATAGTATTAAAAAAAAAACATTAAATATATCATTTATATTTATATTATCATTCTAAGTTTTTTGAGGACCGTCGTGGCGCAGAGGCAGACGTTCTGCCTGTAACGCGACGGTTTCTGGGTTCGATTCCCAGTCGGGGAAGATGGATTTTTCTATTTGCATTTTCTTTGCTCTGGCACCTAGGCAAAGCGCGGCCTTGAGTTCCGCCACTCAACACGCAATGCCTCGAAAAAAGGCGGAAAGCGGGGACGGATAAAGCAGGGACTAAGCAACGGAGTGTCTTAACACTAGGTTCCAATAGTTCCTGCAGTTCCCTCTGCCTGCCATGTGCAGGATAAAGCGTGAAGCTAAAAAAAATAAAAAGTTTTTATTTTGATTGTAGTATAATATTTGATGTGACGCTTTATCGAGGTACATGTCGAAACACGATGATTTTAGATTGTAATCGGATCTAGATGGGATTGAAAGTTTATTTTTCCTATTATAGTTAGCGGGGACGGAGAAAGCAGGGGCTAAGCAACGGAGTGTCTTAACACTAGGTTCCCACGGTCCCTGCAGTTCCGTCTGCCTACCCTGCCTTGTGCGGGATAAAGCGTGAAGCTAAAAAAGAAAAAAAAAATAGTTATATTTAATAATAATATTATCTCTATATTTCCTCTTAAACGACAAAGTTGACCTAAAACAGGAAATTGTGACAAAAAAGTAAAAAAAAGGTACACCTTGCTGATACATTTAAAACTAAAGAAAAATATCACATTAATCACTATTGAAAATTCAAATAATTAACTTTAATTCAAACAATTAGTTAAATAAATTCTGAATTGCTCATTTTAAACCTTCTTTGTTTAATTATAGCTTTTCTGCCCTTACTTCAGTATTTATTATTTATTTTATATAAAGAAATTATTTTTGCCAATTACACTGGGACGGTTACAGTCCAGAACGATAAAATATAATTAATTTCCATGTCTAATACCGCAGATCCATTCAACGTAGTTAAATGTCCCCCAAAGGACGGTAAATGAGTCAGTTTCATCTTAATTTAGCCAAACATTTTATATTTTCATTTCCGTTACGACAATATCTTTTTGCTTCGTCTCGAATCTTTTTGTACAAAAATAATATTGCACATTATGGTGTATGTATATATTAGGTACATAATTTCTAGTACCAAATTACTTCTACTTGTGCAATTTGATTTGAAACTGCAATATCCACGTTGAATGATAAGTAATCTCAAGCTCAGTAAGCTAAGACTTTTATATTTTGAAAATGTACATTTCCATTTAGGAATTAGGATTAAGAAAATATTATAATATAATATAATTACTGTTAAGTTCTATTATATAAATACATTTCCTTATCCAATTTCAACTCGCACCGTATTTTACGTAACATAAAGCCGTAGAAAATAACATAATATTATTATGTTGTTAACTGACATAATAAGGCTAATATATAAAGGTGACTAAGGGAATAAGGAGGTCAATGTCATTCATCTCGAACAAAATGTTGTTTTTAATACATAATTCAAGGGAAATACGGTATGTAAACATCATTAATCTAACAATTGTTGAAGTTCCTCCTCTTAGGGTCCTGAATTCGTTTTAATTCGAAAATAACGATATCGTGAATCGTCATTTGTATTTATATTCTATTAAATTTTTCGTCACAAACTATACAAAGTTTTTACTTTATATATTCACATGTGACTAAAAGACCACGATTACTACAAACATTATATAGTAATAATATAAAAAACTATTTTTATTGCTTGGATAATTTTTCACTATTGGCATTATCATTGATGTAAATTACATATTTTTGTTTATTTAAATATATTTTAGATATTTTTTCCATTGTTTCTTTATCGAATAAAAAACATGCAAAATAGTTGCTATTTTAGACGGAATTAACAGAACTTGCTGAAGCTTCAAGCCTCGATATGTTCAAAAATGACTAATTAACTAATAGAATAAGAATAAAATACATTTTAAAAAATAATGTGATACATATAGTATAGACATTAAATACTTACATAAATTTATACAACAATATTAACTCGAAAGTAATTAATAGGTAATCACTTGAAATTATTTCAAATTTATTTAGTAACATTGTTCGTTAATGGTTAGAAAGTTTATATTATTAGTTAAAAAACGTTCACTACTTGTTTTTCTGTTGGTTTGTTTAGCTCAAAGAGCTTTAGAAGCCTAGTAAATACGAAAACAAAAGTAAACGCCAATTTTCATTATACTTTCATTCTACAACAATATGAAATACCAGTACAAACGACCATTCTTTATAAATTCAAATTGTTAACATCAAATTTCATAGATTAAGTCAATGACGTAAGATGAGCTTTTATTTGCGGTCGTATGTACTCGTTTTGTATGAAATGAGTTACTATATAAATTTGTAATGGCTTCACCTGGAATATATCAATATAATATGTTTGGAAATATTACAATATTCGATTTTTATAAGTTCTACCTTCAAATTCCATAACTGTCAACAGATATAGAATGATCTATCATCGTGTCAAAAAAGCGAGGGTCGCGACCCTCGGGGGGTGTTGAGCTCGTATTTAAAAGGGGTCGCGGGTCGCACTCTGTTGAAGGATAATGCAAACTACAAATATTCGTTTACTAAATTTATAGCTTTTATTGTAGATTTATAAGGCTAACTATTGAAATGTGATAAATAACTCAACAAAACAAAATTATAACTTATTTTATTTCTACAAAATGATTATTCATGAACATTAATTAATTAATGCGACATTGTGCACAATTTCTAAGGCTTTTACTTGAGTCGTGACCAAAAAATAATTGAGAAACGATGCTATAAATCAATAGGAAGTACCCTGTTTTCATTATGCAGCGAAATTCATACAATGTGTAAAAAATAACATACACTAAAAATATGACTATTTATATGCAAAAATAAAGTTTTTACGACGATGCTTAATATAAATTTCAGTTTGATCCCCCAACGTAGTTTTAGGAACGTAGTCTTGACAGACAAACAAACAAACACATATTTAACTAATTCGATTAAATAATATTTATTACAACTGGGACTCTTGAAGGTCTCCACGAATAACCGAAATACTCATTGGATTAAGTGAGAGATGCTTGTAGCTGATTAAAATAACTAATTCTTATTGATTTTTCAACTCAACGAAAATAAGTTCGTACTAAAAATATATATTTCAGTAAATATAACTAAGACAATACAACAAATTTTAAATGTAAGAAGAATTTCTTTTGAATTAATTATATTATTTCAAAGAGCTCTTTTGGTATGTTCAATGGCTTTTAAAGATTTTTTCCGATAAAAATACTGTAGAGCCTTTCAGTTTCAATAAATATCTCAATTCAATTAGAGATTATGAGGTTTCTTTTGACGTAAAAGCACGTAGAAGAACATTTGTGTTTTCTTTACAATTTATATATTATTTTATTATTTAATAACTACATAAAACAACGTGACAACTGTTGGCGTATCGCGTGATTGTCATCAACATAATAGTTGTTGAATCCCACTTTTTACTATAATTATTATATTTTATACATATATATATATATATATATATATATATATATATATATATATATATATATATATATATATATATATATATATATATATATATATATATATATATATATATATATATATATATATATATATATATATATATATATATTTTATACATATATATTTTTCAAAGTAATATTCTAAAAATGCTGAGATCCTCCGTAGGTACGTTAATATTGGAAAGGTCAGAAATTATTAAATTTATAAAAGGTAAAGGTAAATTATTAAATTTAAAAAAAAAACAGACATTTCAATGAAATGTATTAGTTAACAAAGGTTCACTCGTATATTTATATTGATGACTGTCAAAATGGAATTTATGACTATTATTAGCAAAATCCGTGTAAATTCCACAATAAGAGGAAGGTGATAAAATAAACTAGTAGCTAAAATACCTCTATCCCATATTAATATATATTATACTTACGTATAGCTCTAACATCTTTAAAATGTTATAAATGTAATTCATATCCATTTACGTATCTTAGATTTCAAGGTATTAATTTTCATACTAGATAATTCTTGGTACTCTTATGTTTTTGCGACCACAAACACGCGGCAAAGTTTCCAAGTCTACCAATGACGTCAATCGTCGTCAATTTCTCGACCTATTAACAAGTGAGCGACATTAATGTTTTATAAAGTTTAAATGATACTTATCTTTTCGTACAATTAGCCTATCAAGATCAAAATTCACAAAACGCTTGTTTTATATGCATTGTTTTTTTTAATAAAAACTTATGTGAGTAATTAAGACAATCGTAGTTTTAATTTTAACATAATGCTAATGTTTTTTTTTATATTTATCAATTAACAGATAATTATCAACTGACTTTATAATCTAAAAGATTATAAAGTGAAGTGAACTGACTTTATAATCTAAAAGATTATAAAGTCAGATTTAACAATGTAGTCATAATAGCTAGTAAAAACGTCAGTATATACTTATTTTATTATCTGGAGTACTAATAAATAAATTTAAAACTATAATACAATTATTTTTTTCTTTTATATTCAGTACTATGTTTCTTCTGCATAAACAATATTCAGCCACTACAGCTAAGACCTTAACAATCTTATTAATTTTGTTGTCATTTTTTTAGTTTCATGCTTTATACTGCAAAGAGAACTAACTGTAAGTTGAGAGAAACATATCGCATGAACTCGAAATATTGCACATTGAGTGATTTAACTTTGCCTTGTGAAATTCTAATTAAGCATATAATGTATAAGTATATAATATATACGAGTATATGTACACAATTAGTAAAATCCAAATGTGAAACGTATTTATATTTCACACGTTTAATAAGCGTGACAATTCTCTGTTAACAAAAAGTAAATTTAATTATAAACTTTTAAATTTACAAGTTAAAAAACAATGAAATCAAAATATATTACTTGTATTTTTTTTAATTTTATATAACAGGCATACATTATATGTGCGTATGTGCATTTTCTTTAGACAACAAAGTAAACAATAACGTTTAATATCCGCGTAGATAAAAATAATATTAAAGTCCAACAGGCAGCCAATAAATCCAATCGTTAACCAGAGCTTTCGAAACACATAAAATAGATAACAAATAAAAGGGCAAGCAAATAACAATTTATTTGCTGGGACTTTCAACATGTTAGGGTTAATCTGAATGCTTAGGGATAACCTTTAGCATAAGGTTGTAATTTTTTTCGTATTTATGTAGAAATACACAAAAAATGATGACGCAATTATGTATAATCTGTGACGGAATACGTTCTATATATATGGACGTGTATTTCGTTGTGTTTTTCTTTTTGACGAGACTAGATTCTAACAATGTATATATTTCGAATTGAAGGGAATACAGAGTGACCTAAGTCTCTCTTTTCTCTGTTTTCTGTCCTAATTCGATATATAATGCTGCACATTTTTACAATCCAGAGTGGAAATAAAAATCACTCACTGCCTCGAAACACTACACCTTTTTTCATATCTACTAATTTTGTATTATTTCCTCATTTCTGCAATTTTTTATTTCTATTGATTTTTCATCAAATATTTCCATGTTAAGTTAAACATACATACAATGTCAACATTTCGATGTTAACCAAGTGTTCTAAGTAATTAACTCAAGCACTGTAACTCTTCACTAATTTTTATGCTCCCCTAAACTTTATGTCATGATTTTAGGGAACAAAATCGTAAAATTGAAACGCCATAAATAATAGCTTGTTATAAAGAAAATAATTTTTATCTTTTAGCGAATTCTTAACGAGAAAGAACTTAAGAATTCTTTGCCCTATAATATTACCTGAGTCCGTACTATGTTTTAAATGTTTTGCACTCAAATATCAATAAATACTTAATGGCTTACATATAAAGCTTCAAAACTTGTTATGGCAAGAACCGTGAGAACTATGAGTGTTAAAACACTCAGCTTTTCGTTGAGGGGCGGAACCAACGCCGAGGTTGTCTAGTTGAAAATAGAAATGAAATAATCTATCCTCCACGAATGAGATTCGAACCCCCAAGCTGTCGCGTTGACAGACGCTGCGCCACAACTCAAATAATATATATCTCAGTTAAATATATTTTGTAAGTGCTTTTACCGAATAGAAATGTTTGTTAAACGCAGTCCCAATTTATCGATTATTGTATTCGCAATAACTAGGTTCGAACCGTACAAGTAACTCGTATGAGGCGATACGACTACGTCCCACGTAATTGCTTAACTAATTAAATTATTGTGCATCCTCGACAACCTATGCACAAATGCATTAATTTAATCTCTCTCTCTCTCTCTATATATATATATATATATATATATATATATATATATATATATATATATATATATATATATATATATATATATATATATATATATATATATATATATATATATATATATATATATATATATATATATATATATATATATATATATATATATATATATATATATATATATATATATATATATATATATATATATATATATATATATATTGGCCAGTCATACGCAACAAGAGATTACGAGCAATATATAATTAATAAAAATATAACATTGAAAAATATCATGTATAAGCTAGATGTTAATTGACATTGTGACTTGTTAATATTTTTCCAAAATAAATTTGAAATTTCCGCCCTAAAAATGCCAGTCAGCTTTAAATAAACCACAGCGTCATGTAAATATGTAGCCGAGTAGATAGAAAATAACTAGTGTTAAGACACACTGGTCATCGCTTTCCGCTCGAAATCGACACAATATTTGTTGGTGGTGTAACTTAACGCAATATTTTTACCATTCAAAATGCCGCGATGTAAAAATATTATAAAATAATGTAATGTCAATAGATTCCTTTTTGTGGCATATCACGTTTGGTCCTTAATATAAGCAAGCAATATATTCGATATGTTTCATGTTTAACCTTTACGACCTTCATAAATGAGACTGTAAGATATGTTAAAGGTCAAAATATAATTTCAGTAAACGTACGATATTATTCTCAGTTATGAGTGAAAATGCGTTTACACTTTTACTGTTTTTATTTACGTTATATTTTTAGAAATTTCTTTCATCTTTCAACTTTCCATCGATTACTATTTCTATATATTGGGTAACAAAGCTGAGTAAATTTTTGTTTAATAATTTGTTAATAAACAAGCACACTAGTTATTATTTATTATTAAAATAATATATTGCTATTAAAATAATACACCGGGTACGGAGACAGACTTACAAGCTACAACTCTTACGTTTCAATAAGTATATAAATATCGATAATTAAAATCAAGCGTAACCGTTAAAAAACTATTATATTACGATGATGCCTATATTTTGTAAATATTTATATAAGGTAATGATTTATGCTAGAAAAAAAGCGTAGGTACGCCTTTTTCTTTTATTTATTTATAGATTTCTTCCCACGTTAAACCTATTTGATTTGCTTTACCAGCACATTAGACTAGCTTGAACCTCATACTTTATAAAAATTAAAAATATATTTTTATAATGTCTTGCAAACCTCTCTATATAAGTAATGTCTCACAGATAAGTAACTAACTACTAGCTTTATCCTCTTATATGTTATCTGTACGTTCAGCGGTCAAACATCATTATTTTGCCGTCCTCTATAAATTGTAGAGGTATGCCTGTAAGTTAACAGCGTAGAACTTGAAAATATGTAATTATGCGCCTGCCCCCGAAATGTCTTCTGATTTTTACTAGTAAGTTTTGCGCAATTGTTGGCATAATAATCAATCATTACAGTAAAATTTTTTAAAATAAGACCAGTTCACATATTTAAAAAATATTTTCTAATAGCAAAAAAATCGTGTGTAATCATTTCCTGTTGAGTAAAGCTTGACTTTACTTTCACTTTATATCCATTTATCAAGAAGCTTGTTGCATTACTTGACACAGAATATTTCCCAGCCACGCGTTTGTAGGAACATATGTACGAGGGCGATGAAATTAAATTTTAGTCTGTAAGTGAACTACGCACAACTTTTTAGTTTTTAGCGAACTTTTTGAGAGGTCTTCTAGTATTTATATATATATATATATATTAATATTATATATATTTCA
Source organism: Dione vanillae (assembly GCA_037178615.1). Classification (NCBI taxonomy): domain Eukaryota; kingdom Metazoa; phylum Arthropoda; class Insecta; order Lepidoptera; family Nymphalidae; genus Dione; species Dione vanillae. The sequence continues at coordinate 2,350,800 of JAZFAU010000097.1, read as the reverse complement.
TATATATATATATATATATTATATATATATATATATTATTAATATATTATATATATATATATATATATATATATATATATATATATATATATATATATATATATATATATATATATATATATATATATATATATATATATATATATATATATATATATATATATATATATATATATATATATATACATATATATATATATATATATATATATATATATATATATATATATATATATATATATATATATATATATATATATATATATATATATATATATATATATATATATATATATATATATATATATATATATATATATATATATATATATATATATATATATATATATATAATTCGTCATATGCGGCTTGACACGTTCAACCTGTATGATTATTTAAACTGAATTGTGTTAGTATGTCTGAATTCTAAGGTATATGTAATTTGTTAGTGCACTTGTTGTGTTTTTTTAATATGAATATTTTAATGGTAAATCCATTTCTTTTTGCTTGGGCTACGAGGATTCCTTGCCAACTTCATGATTGTAGGTCATCGGAATATACATCTTATAAAACATTATTTTTTTATGAATTAAAACACATGTTTAAGAGTACCATATTTTCTTTTAAGGTACGGAACTATAAAAGAAAAACAAAATTCTAAAGCCTCTCACTTTATAAATAAAAGAACAAAATTAAAGCATGCGAATGCTAAGGTGCACTAATGCGAATGCCGCCTGTGTCACTAGCTAGGAATAAAACAATACTGCAGGATATTCTTATGTATAATATACAAGGTTAAAACTATTTTTACATCAGACGGTGTAAATATACTATTTTAGAGGCTACTCTCAAAAGTGCGGTAATCTCAGCTCCATGTATATTCAATGTCTGACAACTTCTAAGATAAAAAGGCAATTATGATCTACAGTGAATGCATAACGTATCTAATGTATTTTGTTGACGTATAATACCATATTATATAATACATTACGTTTTTTATATGCAAAAGCTAAACGTCAGCCGGGTATTATAAACGTGATAAGACAGATTTTTTAAAAGATATATTTCCGTACTACATTAATTGCTATCTCGTGAGGCAAAACAAGAAAATTTGTAACGATATTCTCAACTTTGCTAAAATACATTTTTTTTATTTTTATTTTTTTTAGCTTCACGCTTTATCCCCCACATGGCAGGGTAGGCAGAGGGAACTGCAGGAACCGTGGGAACCTAGTGTTAAGATACTCCGTTGCTTTGTCCCTGTTTTCTCCGCCCTCGCTATCCACCTTTAAATATAATATACATGTTATATAAAATATACAAAATACTTTCTTTATCTAATCCTCTTGAATGGCTTTGTCTGGTGAAAATGAATATCCTAGCTTAACGTCTTAAATTAATAAATTAAAACGTATTTTTCACGTTAAATGCATGAAGAAAATGGCATCTAAATTTTTCTTAGAAATAACTGCGCCGTAGACTTAATATCCTACCTACTGACCGAGCTTTATAATAGTAATGGTAAACAAATACGCCTGAAGTGAAGATACCCAAAACGTCTGTTTCATCCGGGTTCAGCGTCCGAAGCGGTATATAGGATACGAGGGCGAGGTGATTTCAGCTTGCGACATTGTTTTGTTTATTTTAAACTAACCGAAATTTTGCGGTATTCGGTACACAGTATTTAGTAAACAAATGAAATTTCTGAATTCCATGATGTCGTTATAGTTATGGTTTTAAATAATAAAAAAAAGACTATTTCTTTACTCGCGTGATATATACGTAGTAGAAATTTGTAATGATTTATTCTGGGATATGTCTACAAATTCTCAATTTTTCCAAGTTCTATGTTATTGCCAAACTGCATGACACAAGGTTAACGGGTATAACCCTAAAGGTTTTGATTACGCGACGAAATGCAATTCTATTCAATTGATATTCTTTTGATTGGGTTGACTTAGAAGTTTGATTTTTACTGCGCCTCATGAGGTCATCGACTTGTATATTAGATATTAATTTCAGCTTGACATTCTGACGGATAGATAAACGGACTGACAACAGTGTGATCCTATAAGGGTTCTGTATTTTTCTTTTGAAATGTGTAACCCTAAAAAACAGTTCCGAATATAATAAATAAATGCCGTGGCAAACCGCGTACTAATGTGTAAAGATATTAGCTTGTTATTTATGCGAATTACGATATCAACTTGCGCAAAATGAACAATTTGTTCTTACACAACAAAACTGGATTTTCCGTTGTCAGAGGTACTATTCCTAATTTCTTATGAGTGTACGTATTGGTTAGAGTATTATAGGCTTTAATTACGTTGATTTTAAGGTGTTCTTTTGTTGCAGAATGCCGGCGCTCCGGCTCCTCGGGCGCAAATGGCTGGCCGCCTCAGATGATCTCGTGTTTCCGAGTATCTTTGAACTTCTTTTCCGATTTGTTTGGTAAGTGCGTTATTCGATATTAATATTATTTTCGACGACAAGTGAATGTGGAGCACTAAAATCATGTTTCGTTAATATGTTATTTTGGTTATTTTTCTTATAGCATAAAAATATTCTATTCTAACAATAGTTTGGTATAACACAAATTTATACTAAAGTGCCTGTAAGGAAATGTTAATTTCATGCTTGTAGGTATAGATGCAAGCCGTGAATTTCTTAACACATTTAGTTGGTAATTTCATATTTGATTAAATAACCTTGCATGCGAAATGAAGTAAGTGCTAGATAGCCTAGTTTCTGTTCAAGGTTCACACTTGTCCGACGACGTAGGTTCATCTAAAGGACATTTAATAGTTTATACACTACTAATTACGGTATGTTACTGTATGATTTTTTAAAGTGGCGATGACGATGACGATGATTTGTTGTATTTCTAGGAAGCTATATTTTTATTACATTTAAAATTGTTATTACTTCACAGTTATATTATATGGTTATATTTAAAACATATTTTTTTTAGCTTCACACTTTATTTATCCCGCACATGGCAGGGGGAACTGCAGGAACTCTTCGAACTTAGTGTTAAGACACTTCGTTGTTTAGTTATTGCTCTCTCCGTCCCCGCTTTCCGCCGTTTTCGAGGCATTGCGTGTTGAGTGGCGGAATTCAACGCCGCGCTTTGCCTAGTTTTCAGAGCGAAGAAAGTGGAAATAGAAAAATCCATCTTCCTCGAGTGGGAATCGAACCCACAAACCGTCGCGTTTACAGGCAGACGCTACGCCTCTACGCCACGACGGTCTTCTCTTAAATTTCCATTTAAAATTATATTTAACAATGTGCAATATATTTAGGTATATTAAATATATGGTAGGTCTCAAGCTCTTTTCTGTTTCTCGTAGGGTAAACGTTGGGTACCCAGTGATAAGACACTGTTTCACATTTTTTGCCTAATTTTGGAAATACTGCGTGTTGAGTGGGCTGGGCTTAGTTTCTTATCAGAAGCTAGGAAATTAATATTTTTTTTCCTAAACTATGAGTAAAACTGACGCGTTACAAGCATAAACACTCAAAACTCTATTTAGTACGTATTTTGCTCACTCAAAGATTAATTACTTATATTGTCTGCTGTCAAATAATCTTAAAAATTACTGATGGTAATTTTCTCAATTCTAAAAATATTACTGATGGTAATTTTCTCAAAAGATCATAAATCTCTAAAACATCGTCAAAATTTCAACATCCCATAGCCCAGCATAAAATTTTGTTGCGCTAGGCGCTCCAATCTGCTATGAATGAATTATTCATTTGCAATAAAATCGCCAATGCCTGTGATATTATGCGTTGCTCAATTATTAACTGTATTTTTAGTTATTATTTATTCAAAATTTTCCAAAATGGAGACTTTGTTTTTTTTAATTTAAGGCTTTGTTTTTTTAATTATATATTCGAAGTGATGATACAGGAATACCTAATACTCAATATAATGTGGGTACCGATGCATATAACAAAAAGTTTACTTGATGTCTATTTGTAAACATGTCTTTCTTATGTGTTTTTTTTTATATTTAAAGTCGTAACATATAATATATATATATATATATATATATATATATATATATATATATATATATATATATATATATATATATATATATATATATATATATATATATATATATATATATATATATATATATATATATATATATATATATATATATATATATATATATAAATATAAATATATACAATATCACGTCATTAAATATTCATCGGCCAATATTTTCATTAAGCTTTCTCCACTCTTCCTAGTGGCGCGATCTGTCCGCTACTGACCTTCTGCTCCCGCCTTATTGCTTCATAATGGATTTTAAATTGTCAAGAATCGTTTTGATTGCCATTATTTGCTGGCCACTTACTGTCGCACCGGACATTTCATTAGTTTTGGACATGTCATGCTTATTATTCAATTCAGCACTTATTCCACTAATAGATCTAGGTTATTTACTAGGCGAGGCTATTACAGAAGCTGGTTATTACAGAGGCTATTATTAATATAGTTTTTTTTTTTTTTAAATGTAATAATAAACTTAATACTTTTTGTTGTTTATTATGCAAGTGGTTTTCAATGCAAAAAATTATAAATATTATAATTTTTACATTTTTTACCATATTTAATTATATTTTAAGTATCTAATATATACAGAATAGAACATAAATAAGAAATATTAATAAAATCAAAATATATTACTCGTATAATAGCTAAAACAGTGTTAACAATTAGCAAATACACGTACAAATTATTCTTTTTTATAAAAAATCTTAATTTAAATACGAAATACATATATAGTTTTATTTTAATAGCATTATGTAAGGAAATTAGTAATATATTTATGCAAATTACATCACTATGCTTGAGGCAAACGTGATTCGTGACACAGTGGGGCGGTGTTTGGTTAATATACTAACAACGGTTGGGTGCATCTAACTTGAGAAAAGGTTTATTTTCATTTACTCGTTCAAGTTAGATGAAGTGCAGTGTTAAGTTCTGCCATCCAACAAAAAAAAGGTAAAAAAATAGGAAACGCAATCCTCTGTATTTATATAGGTAAAAGCGTGATACTGAAAGTAATGGATCCAGGAAGATAACAACAACGTGATATTTGCTACCAATACCACACGCTATTACAGGAAATAGAAATGCTGAATTTCATGTCAGCGAATGGACACTGTTTGCCATTTTCAACTTTCATCAATTGACATTTCAGAAGTTTTAAGAGATGACGGTTACTGGTAGCAGTTCTTTGGTAGGTTTTTCGTCAGTCTCTAGAAAGAAATTGGTGAAAAAATATTCTTTGCTGGTTCATCATCATCATCATATCAGCCGTAGGACGTCCACTGCTGAGCACAGGCCTCCTTCAAAGGACCTCCAGTGCGCGTCCAGTGCCTGCAACCTGGAAAACCTTTGCTAGTTATGTAGACCAAACACATTCATCCTTCGTTTGCACAGCTCGTAAAACACCTTAAAATATTATATGTATAGCGTTAGTTTCATTTGCTTACCATATAAGGCTTCCTTAATAGAAGCAACATAGAATCAATTAAATGTCAAATAATTACTTTCACAATACTGGATATGCAAAAAGATTTAAAAAAAATAATATTATTTTAGTACTTTACCTGTCATCATCTGACGCTAATCGTAAAAAGTCAGCCTAATTTGAGTGGTACTCGCGCACCGACGGTTCCGTTATTTTCACAATTCAACGTTAAACAAAAAATACAAGTTTTAAGTTGACAGAAATAAATTTGTGGTCGTCTGCACTTATTTCGCAACTATTTCGAGTTGTTTGGAGTTAAAATTTCAGATTTAATGCCTTTGTTTGTATTATAAGTTTTAAATTAGTGCCAAATTTCGTAACTCTAGACTTACGATCGTAAACCCTAATCTTTGTTAGTTTTTCCTTAGTAGTTTGATTTAAACGAACGACAGTCTTGACCGACAGACAGATCCACAACAAAGTGATACCATAAAATTATCATTATTTTCTAAGTAGAGACCCTAAACTTAAATTACTGAATTTAGGGGTCACGGGGGCAGGGATGGCGGGGTAAGGCTATAACCTTATATGGAATACCATACTTAGTATCGATAAAACAAAAAAATTAAAAAATTTGACTTCCGCAACTGCGAATTGAATTCACAATCCGTCGTGTTTACAGGCAGACACTGCGCCTCTGTGCACAACAACCTAAAAAATTTTAATTGTCTGCTAACAAATGGCCAAACTAATGTATGTCTTCTATCAAAATTCATTTAAAATGTTTTTGGTCTGCAATATAAAGTATTAATTAAATATCTTGTAGTTGATCTTTTTATATTTTTTTTATACATTTGTTTTTTGTGATAATAAAAATAATGCTAACAGCAAAGCTAAAATAAATATAGATTTATAAGAATGTAAATGTGTTTGTCATTTTTGACTTCTATATGCGAGATCCATCAAATATAGCGAAGTTGCAAAATCAAAGTCTTGTAAATGCCAACGAATTGACAAATTGGAAGCCGTTTCTAAATAAATTAATTGTCAGTAATGGATATTTTAAATAATATATGTGAAAGATTATATGTCTTTATAAAACATTAACATAGCTCTTTCAATAGCCGGCTAGGTATTTATTTATTACTAGATTAATGTAGTCTGTAGGTGAAAAACCACGACCACAAAACAATAATCTTAAAAGCAGGCGTCATTTTAGTATCTATCAACTATTTTAAGAGATAAAATTTGGCCAACATTTAAAAAACAGCTCAAACTGTTTTGTTAGCTTTGAATCTTTAACTAAGCAGTGGTTTTCTAATCATAAAAATTTCATATTCATATTGGCCAAATTACAGTTGAATGTGTAAAACTCTATTCAAAGTAGTACACGTATTTTCGTATATTGTCAATTATGTTAGTTGTAGAACGTTTTTCTATACATTTTCAAATTTGGATATTTTTGAAGTCAATTATACGATCTTATTCAGTGAAAACGTTTTATTGTTCTAGGCTAGTACTTATCGCTTTGGTGGTGGAAGTCTTATATCCTATAACATGGCAGTGTCAAAGCAATGGTTGGCACGGAGGCTCATTCGTAAGATTGTACCTATGCGGGACTTTGGCTCTACAAGCGTGTCTAATGCTTCTGCTGGCCACACTAGCCCAGCAATCTGCCAGGGGAACCATCACCGAAACAGACGCAAGAAAATTCGTCTCACCTTTGCTTTTATTTAAGTAAGCAATAATTTGTACAAAATAATAAATTTCTATGTATATATAATAACATCTATAATTTTATAGTATCTATTCATATATCAAATATACTGATAATTAGTTCACATGGTATTGTGATTAATATAAAAAAATATTCCATCTGTAAAATTTAATTTTCATTTTAGGGTTTTTCTAGTGTTACCAGAGGTGGCTTTGAATGTAATGGGGACCATGTGGATGTTTTGTGAAGTCATAGAGTGCACCGTATCGGATAAGTTTTCTAGTATTGTTATACAAAGTAAGCAACCAAACTTTAATAACTTTCACGAGCTTGTTTGCTTCAACTTATCACGAATACTAATTTTAGATATCTATTATAATATTAAACTTTCATTTATAAATATCTTTTGTAGGTATAGTTCTTTTTAATTGGGTTCAACTGGGTTTAACCGTGTTTGGACTGTTTATGGTATTCGACCCTTTGGGGTCAGTTAACTATGGAGACATGCAAGATACGCCTAACCAAGTCCGACATCATAAGAAAGTAACTGGCCTTTGGTCGCGGCGATTCAGATGGGCCTTTTGTTGGCTGAAAAGAGATGAACACGGAAAGGAAGCATTTCAACAAGTAGCAGGTAAGCGTTGTACTATTATATAGCCATACGTATGTATAGCTTTATTTGAAAAAACATTAGCAAAATGACTTGCGTGACTGTAATATTCCTTCCTGTAGTACATAATTATTATTATAATAATATAGATTTTAAATTATAAAAAAATAGCAATAAAAACTATTACTCATTTGATAAAGTCTTGCAATTTTATAATAAAAATATATTATTGTAGTAATATAAGTAATAAAATTTCTTAACAATAAGTACACGTCAATGACAGTCCATAGCGTAGTAAAATATATATTATTTATAATAGATATATTACATATTTATATCATAACAATCGATTTGCGTATTTTTAATATAAGACAAGATAGCTTCACGGTTTATCTCGCACATGGCAAGGTAGGCAGGGGGAACTGCAGGAACCATACGAACTTAGTGTAAAGACACTCCGTTGCTTTAGTCTCTGCTTGCTCCGTCCCTGCTTTTTCCCGCAAGAGATTTTTTTACACTCAAATATTTTGTTGAGGATTACCCTGAAGAAGCTATGATTATTTTATCTTATTGCAGAGTAATTATACCCTTATCTTATCAAATGTAGTTATATAAATTTATTTTTAAATTCATACATTTCAATTGTTTGTTAAAAATTGGGATTTTTTTCAAAAAGATAGTAAACTTAGGTCGAGGCTGTAAAAGCGATGAATGGAAGAAAATGATGAAATTATAATAACAGCAATTATTACTCTGAGATATTGTTCTTTAGTAATTTATGTTATTTAATGCAAATGAATTTCTGTTCTAATGCAATTGAAACTATATGTTTGACGTGTGTCAATGTTATTCTTTAAAATAAACTCCAACCACTTCTGATTTTTAACAATATATTATATAATTTTTCTAACATATTACGCGTGAACGATTAGAACGTATTGATAAATGCATATTGTCAGGAGCAGGTTCTCATGAAATAAAAAAGTTAAGTTTAGCGAAACACGAAACAAAACCACTAAAAGCCTGTATACTACCAGTTCGTACAAATTAAAGTTTTTACCAATAAGATGTATTTTATCTTTTTTACCGATACTTACTTAAATTGAAAAATTATATGTTACATACAACTGTATGGGACAATAATCATAAATTATACCTACATATATGTTAACATATGTTTATGATTACATGTTATTAAAACATAACCCATTTTTAATTTTTTTAACTTTCTGATGTGTTTCCGTTTGTCCGGGTTAACCTACGGATTAGATGAATCGGTTTATATACAAATATATAAATATATTACTGAAAATACTATATATACTACGTTTGTCTCAGAAGTTTCGTAGAATACCATATTCATAAGTCTCGCTTATGCGAGGAAAACCAATATATACACAATGATAAATTATGAATGATTTTATATAAGTATAGTTTTTATTATTTTACATTAACAACGCGAATCGATACAAAAAAAAAGTATAAAAACTTTTGAGCACAATACGTGAATACAATATTGAGGGTAAATCCGAGATGAGTGAGATGTAATTGGGGGAATCTGGGTTGCCTACCTATATCAAAAAAAAACATCCAAAGCCTATATAATTTTAATTTTATACCTTTTATAATAAAGTAAACAGTAACGCTTAAAATTTTAAAACGGCCTCATTATTTATTTTTGATTAATAAATTTTTCAGCACTTCTCAGCGCTTTATTCCGATCAACTGACTTGGTCCCATCCGACGTAGTTGCCGGATGTGTCCTTCTTCGAGTGCGTCAGAAACGTGAAACTAGAGAGATGCGCCGAATCCAAATGCTAAACGATGAGGAGCCGATATACACTACTGACGTCAACAAAGTGTTCTCTGAAACCCCGCCCTGGATGAATTTGGACGATGCACTGCACTACTTGAGATTGTCGATAGCTGCGTACGGCTGGCCTTATGTCTTATACCGGCATTGTTTTACGGGCTTTTGTAAATTGGCGAAACATTTAACTTGTTGTTGCTGTAGGTAAGTTTAAATATATATAGTTAAATCACTCCATTTAGTAAGTAATTATATTTATGTCAATGTCTTGTCGTAGTTTATTCTAACTAGTTAGTATATTATATATAGTTAGCTGGTTCAACGAACAGGTTATATAGAAACATAGAGACGTAGAATCTTTGTTGTTTATCGGCCTGTATATAAAAACTTCACCTGCGTTATTTGCCAAGCGCCAAGGTTCAAGGTTTAATCGCTAAAAACTTTGTCGAAAATGTTATGCAAAAACCTATCCAGATATTCATAGTACACGTAATAAATTAAACTCTCCGCTTTATTTAAATACTATTGATTATAATAAAAACCATATGATTTAAAAGAAAAAGCTATTTCTATATTATAACGTATGTATAAAATAGCGTAACTCGTAAAGTCTCCTAAAGTCAATCCCTTTCCACTTACATTATACAATTAACATTTAAAGTTATAATATATATACAATTAACATTTAAAGTTATAATATATATATATATATACGTATTATGTAAACAAGTATATCTATATCACATATTGAGTAAAGATAAAGCTTTTTTCATATTGCTAATATGAAAATAATTACAGACCAAAGAACTCTATAGTGACGGACGACAATTGCTGTCTGTGCCACTTCGCTGGAGTCAAGTACATGTCGAAGCTCTCCGCAGATGATATCATCTTTGCATCATTCAACAATCGTGTCTTTGAAGTAAGTATATTTTTCGTCTTCATTTAATTCGTCGTATTATTATTAGACGACCTTTTAATACACGTACTATATATTTATGTTTACATTATCCTTATTAAATTGCCTTACTAAGTATTTTTGTTAGTACTTCCTTTTATTTCTAATGTTCAATGATAAAATCATAATATAATGATGTAAATGTGACATGAATATAAAATTTAACTGATGCAATAAAGATTTTTATATTAATTTATAATTATAAATGTATAATTCCAAGTAATAATCATAAAAATAAGATTTCAGGAAATTTAATTATTATTTATGATCTTTTATAATAAGTACCTATTAATTATAAATTGCATAAGCTTGGTTTAAATTTATTAGATAAATTGGTGCAATGAAGCAGCAGCTGATTATCAAGAAGATATTTTATTTATCTCCATGCTCCGGTAAGACAAAACATCGTGCTGAGTTCTCAATGTTACGGGACAACGAAAAGGAGTGTCTTGAAACTAGGTTCTCTCTGCTTACCTTATTATATGCGGAATAAAGTGTTGTAAACGATTTACATTAATAATAGCATAATAGCTTAAAATGTTTTTCTTTAAGTTTTTACTGATGTCAAGTATCTAAGAAACAGAGGCCTTAGCCAAAAACCAAACGCTTCCTTTCTATTGCAAAAGTACTGTCACAAGCGCTTCAGCGTTAACAATCATCGAAAACGCTAACTTGGTAGCCAACAACACAAGTCAAAATCCGTCTCTTGATCAACAGTGTCAATAGAAGACATCGATAATATTGTTTGTGATTTGTTTTTTTTTAAAACGTCAAGTGAAGACTATAACGTCACATTTTTCAATGTTGCATGTGTAAAGATTTAATGTTTACTAATTTGATTAAAACAGATTATAAAAAATACACTTCTCAAGCAAATATTAATAGAAATAGAGAATGTAAATTTATGTATATGTTAAAAAACGTATATAATAGCAAATAATTAAAATAATCCGATGTATTTAAAATTATAAATGTTGAAAAATAATACGAAAATAATAAAATTGCGTAATATAATCGTAAAATTTATTACGTGATTATTATAAAATAATCGATTTACTTAATAACTTACTAAAGTACTTAATCATTAGGGTGAAAAAATCTGTTTCCATATTTTTTTAGCGTTTTCTGCAGACTTTCGTACTGCGATAGGTGTTCTATTCTGTTCTACGGTAATGGCTTTCCCAGCGTGCCAGTTGAGCACAATTCACTTCGCCAATGTCACGTTGTTTGGAGAATACACGAAGGAGAATTTACGGTGATAAGAGAAAATAAGTTTTATACAATAATAGAATGCATGTAAAAAAGAGATCCAATACAAAATCTTTCACCTAAAACAAATTTAACATATAAGAATTACAGTATATACACATAATATATTGGGTTAGTACTAAATAATAATATTTTACACGGGTGTTAGTTTATATTGCGATAAGTGAGCGTTGACAATTAACACTGACAGTTGCAAGCGATTGTCAAAATGAGCAACACGGCTACTCAATTAGCGATTGACAATGTAGAGACGATTAGATATCTATTTCCACTTGATCACTTTGTTGACGTTTTGTTTTTGGCTACCGTTTTTCTTTTCATTGGCTTAAGTCACGTGACTTATCGTTAACTCCATACATATTGTTAGCATAAGCAATTGTCAAATTGCGTCTTTGCTAAGGCCTCAGATTGTATGTCTGAATATACGTATGCATGTATTACAAGTTACAACTGATATTATTTCGGTCCAGTTAACACGAAAACCTCGAGTTCTAACACATAATTTTAACCAAAATGTGACAGTTTCGGGAAACATATTCTGATATGACGGCACAATAAACTTAGTATGTAATATATGTTAGGTATATATCGTTGTGGCGCCGCATAAACCGACTGTATGCGCGACTGTTGCAGGTTCAATTACCGTTGAAGAGAATGAATAAGTAAGAAAGTGTTATTTTTGGGGAGCGGAGTGAAAAATGAAGTGTCTCAACAATACATTTCCTCTCCCTAACTTGCAATATGCGGAATACATCGTGAACTATATACTACACGTTTTATTAGGTATTTTTAATCTTGAGCGTAAATTACAATCATGATATTAATAAATATCCTACATACTAAATGCATTACTGAATATCCATTACCTTCATTTTCCGCTTCAACGTTGTAACCTGTACGTCTTATTTATTTACAACTGTCACGTTTGTAATTATTCATTTAAATGCACCAAATAATATTTGAAATATTTTAAATTATTCAATATAGATTTACTTATAAAACAAATTATATTACGGTAAATTTTGTTAATTATTGCTCGCTCAATAGAGTTTGTGAAAGAAGTTCTTTTAAAAAACGTACACAAAAGCTTTTCTCAATATTAGATCCAGCTCCTGATTGGACACTTGTGATGGACACGTATAAGAAACAGTATAGAATCGATGAGGATATTTGTGTTTCGTCAACCAGACCAGATATCTTTCTTAATTCTCGAAGCCTAAACTGCATATTACTGGTTGAATTTACAGTTCCGTGGGAAACAAATATCCCGAAAAGTCACTATCATAAACTCAATAAATATTTCGATCTTACAAACGAACTGACCAGGAATAGGTTTAGAGTTAGCTTAAATGCGGTTGAAGTAGGAGTGAGAGGTATAACAGCGAAATCTCTCTACAGTTTACTAAAAGATCTCGGCCTGTCTAGAACTATCACAGATTCATTTCTAGAACGCACTTCGGAGGCGGCTTTTGTAGAATTATTTAAAATTTGGTTAGGTAGTGGGAGGAGCTCGGACAGTGAAGGTGAGCGTTAATGCATTTTAAAGGGGCCCTTTATACCTACACTTTGGTCGCAAGTCCCAAGCGCTGCTCGCAGCTCCTGTTCCTACAACACGTTCCTACACACGGGCCCGGCACCCGCACGTTGTTTCTTCTCACGTCACGACAAGAGGTTTTTAGTAATAAGCTAGAAAATGTGCTTTACAAATTCAAAAATAGATTATCAAGATTTATGAGCAAATTGCATGATTCGTGAAAAATAAAAACAAGTATAAATCTATATTCCCCTTGTCAACAGTTGCCGTTTTGCGTGATAGCCGATCATGATAGAGAAAGTATTGTGGTGGCCGTTAGGGGATCCATATCTCTGAGGGACATCTTTACGGATTTTACGGCTGGGTCGGAAAAATTTGAAGCTGATGGTTTGTACTGATTACATGTTTAGTGCTAGAGGATAGCAAGTGCCTTGTAATTTAATCGTAATTAAAAAGTACGATAGTTAAAATTAAAGTTATTTTAGTGTAAATCGATATGGCTTTTGCTTCGAATAAAGATTTTTAATAAAGCCTTTTGGGAACTTTGTATGAATATATTTTGAATAATGGATCCTTAAACATTAAAACAAAATTTAAAAAAATAATATATATATATATATATATATATATATATATATATATATATATATATATATATATATATATATATATATATATATATATATATATATATATATATATATATATATATATATATATATATATATATATATATATATATATATATATATATATATATATATATATATATATATATATATATATATATATATATATATATATATATATATATATATATATATATATATATATATATATATATATATATATATATATATATATATATATATAAACTCTTTGATGTGTAATTTTAGCTGAAAGATAGTAAATTATATACTTTACATAACGGCATTGCAGCGCAGTTGGTCTGCTGACTGACTGTATACCTAAATTTCGTTGATACAGTTCTTAATTAGAATAAATTTGTTTTTAATCACTGGCCCGTGAACTGCTAATGGATCGTTAATTTAATGAATATGATATCTTGATAGTGGTCATGCAAAATTCACAAATAACAATACAATAAATTCATGGTCGTCCATCATAGTAACAATAACATAAAAAAGAAGTTTAGAAACTATGCAGCTTTTAAATATTATTCTCGTTTTATTAAAAAAACAAAAACTTCTTGCATTGTTAATTAATGAGAAACTAATAATAAAACAAATACATCATCCAACTGCAGTAAATATATAATATTCATATATTTTTTCTATATCTTTATATTCAGGATTACCTGAAGATACAGCAGCACACAAGGGTATGTCAATGGGGGCAGCTAAGATGTTGAGACGTCTCACACCTGTATTGGACAGAGCGTTTGCACAATTTCCACACTATGACTTAATTCTTACAGGTAAATAAATCATCAAGGCGATTTATTTATTATATAGTTTATTTTAAGAATAAAGTATATAATTTAAAAGCCCTACGAAAACTATTCTAGCAATACTAACGTGACGACAAACAAACAAAAAAACTGCATATATTTTTTATGATAATTTTCATATGTTGAGAACACATATTTATTATATATTAAATAGCATACTTATGTAATACAAAATTAATTATTTAATTACTGGTGTCTAACTTAATATGGAAAATAATAAATACATAAATAATTATATTATTATATTTTTATAATGTGTAATGGACTGTCCTCTGGCATATGTAAAACACTTTAACTAAGATATAATTTTTTCAGGTCATAGCCTTGGTGCTGGAGTAGCAGTATTAGTAGCGTTAAAGTTAAGACCAAAATATCCTCACCTTAAAGTATTTGCATTTTCGACGCCAGGTAAATATTAAAAATAATACTAACACACATCAATTATATTAACAATTATAAAGTATAGATAGAAAATATATTTCATGAATTGATTTTCAGCCGGGCTTATAAGCAGGGAGGCGGCACGGTTTACAGAAAGCTTTGTGATGACAATCGGTGTCGGAGACGATCTTGTCATGAGGCTCAGCGTGCACAGTATAGAAAATCTACGGACGAAAGTCATACAAACCATTCACGCCACTAAGTTGCCTAAGGTAAATTACTAATATTAATTACTATTACAAAATAATTATCTAATTAGCAACACGATATATCGCATGCTGCAACATATTTCACAAACTCCGGCTTAAAATTTTTTTTAATTAAATTATGTCTATATCGTAATTATTAATATATGTATGTGATCTAAATATGTTATATGTTATTTCGATATTTCATTTTATAATGATATAAATTCTGAAACTTCTTATTCTTCTTCTTTTTTTTAATTAATTTTACTTCGAGCGTGCCAGTTGAGCATAATTCGCTTCGCCTATGTCACGTTGAATGCGGAATAATTTTGGAACTTGAATTTTTTGTGAGTAATATTTTTTTCTCGTGTCAACCAAAAAAACATGAAAATATTTTTTAGTTCTGACCAACAATACTCTTATTATGAACATGTCTAGGTAAAAGTTTAATTGAGTAGATATGCAGCAGCAATCGCCCGTTATCGATAGTAATTTATACATACGTAAAATATATGACAATATCAGTCACATTACAGATAACGTGAAAGATAGCTACTGAAATTAATAACTTTTATATATACACGGTTATAACTGACTATATAAGAGGTTAAATAATATAAAAATACTTGTTACTCTAAATATTTGTTATGTAGAAAATCGTCACAATATTAGCCTCTTAAAATATTTTAAAAACCCATTCTTGATATAGATATAAGAAAGTACTGAAATATGTTATTATATGTTCTTCATATTGTTTTTGATAATGATATATTGAGGTAAATCTAATCATATTGTAATATGCTATATATACAACGAAAAACGAACAATCAGTAACGTAGTTTTAACTTTGGGCAATATTTTTTATGAAGAAGAAGAGGAATGGCAATATTAAGGGTTAAGTTAGACTTGGTCGACAACGGCCTGGCTACGTTGCCGTATAATTATTTTTTCAATTCCATTAGCTCAAATTTAACTCTCTAATTTTAATTATAAAAAGCTTTAAATTTTTGAAAAACTAAAATAATAAATAAATATACTCGATTGAAATTTCCAGTACTATTAAAAAAATATTTCTTTTAACAGTACCGGATAATGCTGAACGGTTTCGGCTACGCAATTTTCGGGGTGCCAGCACGCGACCTAGAATCAACGTGGCGGAGGCCAGAAGACCTGGAAGCCAACAATTCTGACGATTCTGACGCGCTGCTAGTGCAGGGCGTGTCAACAGTGAGTGCTGTCAGTGTCGTTTACCAGGTTACCCTGTGACGTGTGCTGTGCTGTGCTGTGATGTGATGTGCCGCTTGGGATTCATCGTCATCCTCATATGCATCTTCATTTGTTTTATTTTTCATGTCTTATTTCTGTTTTTTATCTGTTTTTGACTACGACTTTAGGAGTAAACGCGTTTCTGTATTTCATATGGTATAAATATTTAATTAGTTTTTTGTTAATATTTTTATTTTAACATTTTTATTTGATTATTTTTTTCTTCTTATGATATAAGTTGATACGACTATCGCATTTACATTAATATCCTTAGTCTGTTTATTTTAATTTTATAATTATACTTAAGTTAGAAGATAGTGACGTAATATTCTTCGTACACACTCAGTAATTACATAGTTTTCATATAAATATTAAAAAAAATATATTTTTATAGAATCCCCCCAAACAATTTATATTTATTTATTTTTATTATTATTTACATAAATAGAACAAAATGTCACTTAAAACCAAATTCTGCTCTCGTACTGTGGTACATGATAGTATAGGCCTTACGTCATTTCTGCGCTCCAAGTGTGCGAAGCCGAATAGGTAGTACTGTTTTAACTATTAAAAAATTATAATTAAATATTTATTGTTAAAAATAACGACTATTTTCCTATTGTTTTATTGCGATTTATTATATTTTAACATTTATCACTTTTTCAAATTGCCTTTATCATTTAATATGGGAGGCATAACCATTTTATTAATATTTTCACTGAAGACTGTTTTGCTGAAAATTTCACTGCATGCTATCAAACCGTGTTAAACCTAAAAAAAAACAAATATCATTTTTTTTATAAATTCTGATTACCATTTCTTTTTGGAACCTGTCACTAACTTTTACGAGAGTGCGGCTAAATATTAATAACGATAGTATTCATGCATGAAGAAGCACGTTGAAGATTTTATATTTAGCAAAACATAAATGACTAAATTAAATTAAATCTACAAAAAATAATTAAAGCATTGAACATAACATGAATAAAAAAAAATAAAAAAAACGTTATACGTTAGTGATTATATATAAATAATATTGATTTTTCAGCCATTTTTTGATGCTAAAAATCAAAGACAGCAGGTTCGATTCTTTCTTGTTTCTTCTTGATTAGTAATATGATGATGTATATCAAAATTTTGATTTATAGGATTTTTCGCCGTCACAGACTCCTCAATGGAAAGCAGAGCTTTTTGTGATTTGTGTCTTTAAAGAAAATGTTAAATTATGTTGTAATTTTTTTATTTATGTTTATTATTTAATTTTTCAGGAGGCAGCACTGGTCTCTCGTAATGTGTTCGCACGCCGTTTCTCCTCAGCTCGACTTTACACCGCAGGCAGAATCCTTCACATTGTACGACGAAAGCGCATGGGAATAGAAAAGTTTGTGAACAATTTTATTGTATTTTTTTAACTGTAACCTCTTTGTGTCTTAAATTTTTTTAAAAAAACGCCTTTTGGCAAGCGTAAAAAAGGTACCAAGTGCACACGATGTCTGTGGTTGAAACTTCTTTGTACACATGGGAAGAATATTTTTAATGATTAAAACGCGATCATGTACGACGTTTTTGCAATGGCTAAGCGTCCCATGGGGTTATTTTTAATATATACTATTAATTAATTCCATTAATATATTGTCTTATCGCTCTATAAATTTACTGTATAATAAAAAGATAAGATACAAAAAATAAATTTTGGACACTTGTAATTATATATATTAACATATCTTAACATATCTTCCTTTTTCTCTGCTGTAAGTGTAGGAAATCTAAAGCTTTAAAATAGTATAAATACAAACAAAAAAAATTCACTTGTGACACTTCTACTTTGTGCGCACGCACTTGATTTTATAATTTTTATTTTATTTATTGATTTTAATTCTGCACCAATTAACTTGTATACATTTTACATGTCTGACTCTAAACAGCAATGATGCAGATGAGGAACGGTAAATTACAAAATTAATATCACTCACTTTTATTGGTTACATAGAATATACATTTAATAATGTATTGATTTCAGGAAAGTGCGCACGCAAGAGCCGTCATACGAGATGCGGTGGGCGTGTCCTGAAGACTTCATGGAGTTACAAGTAATGCCACGGATGCTTCTAGATCATCTGCCAGAGAATGTGCATCGCACCATACAAACGGTTATTGAGGAAAAACACTCGTACCGAGTCACTCAGGTAGTTTAAATCGTTAGGATAGGCAAAGTAACATATTAATAAAAGTCAGTATTTTCTATAATGCCGATTATCGATCAATTTAGGTATCTTATGTGTGAACATGTTCAAAATATGATTATAAGTACAATTTAGTACATATTTTTGAAGCGTTATAAAGAAATAAATGAATTAAGTTAAAATGATGTACTCATATTTTTTTATGTTTTTTTCTAATTCAGAATAAATATATTGTGGTAGGTAAGTTCTGTCTTCCTACATATCAAATTGCAATCTCATTATGACATTCACTTTAGTTTTAGGTGATTCAAACAAAATTATAACAAGATCAATGTTTTTATATTTTTTTTGTAAATATTAGATATTAGTAGCATAGATGTAATTGTATATAGAAATTAAATTATAAAATCAACACTATTTAAGAATGGCATTAGTAGGCGTAATGTGAGAAGACTGTGATGACGTTAGTATGAAAATATATCAAATATGATTATAAATAATATCTTCTAGACTTTATAGTTCAGTGATTTAAACAGATTATAATTTTGCGTCTTTCTATGTGTAAATAATTATACTTTAATAAAAAGTTATAATATAAACTATTGACGTTATAAACGTTTTAATAATCTGTCGATCGGTGTTGTTTTCCTTTAAAGTCATCTCGGTTGCTTTAAGTGGAGTTTTAAACTCATAATTCATTTGCTCAATTGAAAAGCAATTTTTTTTTGTAAAATTATATTTTTATTAATCAATTTATTCGTGCACTTAACGTTAAGACTCGCAATGCTACCACTAAGTACAATAACTAGTTATAGAATAGGATACTGCGTTACCGGTGTCAATTATGTAAAAAAAAATATATACCTATTATATTTTTTTAATTCGATATCACTGAACGTTATCTGTAACCCGCGTAAAATAAAATGACAAAATAAATAGTACACGATAATTTTTAAGACGTGGTTTGCTTAAAGTGAGTGCATAATATTTTAATATATTTATTTGCATTGTAAATAATAATAATGATGACAGTAGTACTAAAACTTGCCAAATTATCTACGTATATTTACTCTTTATCTATCTCTTAACTTTATGAACTTCGGGAGCAACTTGATATATATCTCTATATATTTATAACCTGCCTCTATAACACGACTGTATGTCTGTCTGTGGCAAGTAACTCTTAGATAAAAAAATATACATTCCAATATCATTTAAAGGTAACACTCAGTCCTATTTTCTTGCCTAAGTTGATTGATGCTTGCTATATGGTGCCTTAGTGAGGTTATGAATATAATTTTGTTACTTTTTATTATATATTTAATATAACCATGAATGCAAATGAAAGGTTGAAATCATTTTATACTTTTTTAGTAAATTAATTAATTTTGTTATTTTGAACAAATTCTTGTTGATTTATTAATGCTAGGTCAAGCAAATATACAATGACAAAATGAGTCTCATTATGTTACTTATTAGAAAAGTTGTGTACTATTATAGAAATGTTAATATATACATATAATTTTGTCCAGTTTTCAAGAAATATGTTTATAATTGATGTTTTTGTTTACTTAATTATGTACATTCAAGTATTAGAAGGACTGAGGTTCTTTTCACTTGTACCCTAAATTAGGGCTTTATATTCTGTCACTTTACGTACTAGATGTAGCCAATATATTGTGTTGGGTTTACGTTAATTTATAATAAAATATATTTTAAGTATGAATAGTTTTATTTCATCTTGGTTTATAATAACAATCGAATTAATTCATATTGACTTCGAAAAAGTAAAAAACTATAAGTTACTTATGTAGTTCAATGTGCCTGAGTAATTTACTTTTTTTAGTACAACCACTTGTTATAAGACAATGCTATATAATTTTAATGCTATATACTCGCAGTATTAAAATAATTACGATTTTAATTTTCGAAGTAGCATCAAATATTAATAATTAAAATTATATAATTAATTAACAAAACAAGCAACAGCTAATAGTTTCTGTAAGTAAAATAAATAAAACTTTAAATTAAAACAATATTTTATAATAACAAAAGTTTATTAATATTTTTAACAAGATTCAATTACAAATTTCTCAGTCAATTTAGAATATCACAGCATACTTGTCTTGAACAAGAGGAAGCTAAAATTTATACATTCGAAAGAAATATACAAGTAAAATAACATTTTTAGGGCCGATTTCACAACTTTGCTGATAAAGTCCAAAATAAGAAATATGTGCCTTTTCTGACAGATATGCAACAAATGTTGGTTTCACAAGTGACTATGTGACTATCTAGCAGATAGAGACCTGATAAAACCTGTTTAATGAATTGGCCTTTATCTTTTAGACAGTATTAACTAACAGATTAATATCTGGCTGAAATTGGCCATAAGTATAAAATATAAGTTAATTTTTAATATAACACTTATCAAATAGTTACACGATTACACTTTGGAATATAAACTAGAGGTTAGACATTATTGAGATCTTATAGATTAACTTCTTTCAGCCAATATCATCTAAGCAGAGTGCGCAGTTCTGTCATAGCAGCTTGGGATGCTGGAGTTTTTTTCTTTTCAGTTTTATATCTGTAATTAAAAAGTTATTCAATTATAAAATAAACTCTTTAGAAGTAAACTATGTAAAGTTTCTTTGGTTTTAATATGTTGATAAATATCTTAACGACTTTAAAGTGACTATACCGTGAAACCCTGGAACGTAATACAAAATGTTCGAATTTGGACTTTTGGGTCTACACGTGACTTTCCACGTGAATCTGAGTGCTCTAGTTAATAAAATTAGGACAAAAATACTTAGCACATTATACAAATATACATTTATTTATATTTGTATATAATTTATTTTAAAATTAAAACCTTAACAAGAATTATCGTGTAAATAAATTTTAATATTTTAGGGCTCGTATAAATTAGTATTTATAGTTATCATTTATTTTTAACTATTTTATATAATAAGAACTCGATTAAAATAGTTTACAAATGTCTAAAAATACGCTGTTTAATCGCCAGTTCTGTCGCTGTAATCGGCTCAGAGGGGGAACTATTTAAAGCCACTATTTTCTTGTTATATTTATTTCTGCTACAAGATTTTATTAGTGTTGTTGCTTTAGTGTATTTTGATTTTATGGCTTAAGCTATTTGTTTGACATCGCAGAACATGCATATATGCATCGCATAACAATATCCAAATTCTAGATATAAGTGATAAAGTATTATGCATATATACAAGTATAATTTATAAATAAATTTTATTTCTTACATAATTGAAGAAACATCGATAACATCCCTACTGTGTGATCTCAAAATCTTTGTTTCAAATAGTTTTGTGGGGAAACTTCTATTAATATCTATATAGGCTTGTTATTATACTATTATATATAGTAACATACTAAAATAGCTGTTGATATTCACGTCGACAACGATTAATACTAAAATATTTCGTAAATTCAAAATATTACGTAAATTCAAATTTTCAATAAGAAATTTCTTAAGAAATTTTTAATATAGATAGGATAGATCTCATACCCTGTGTGGGTATGAGATGATTTAAAATGTAAATTAAGCTTTAAAAATTATGTGTCCAATTTTCGAGTGGCGTAACTCAACGCTGCGTATTGTCATGTAACAATTATATATAATTATATCACAAAGTGGAAATCGAACCCACAATTGTCTCTTTAACAATCAGACGTAGTGCCGTTGAGCCACGACATCCTTGCAAGTGGAAGTAATATTACATAAAATCGCATTCATATAATAATAGAAAGTTACTTTACCAACTTTAAGTAGTAAAACAATTTCAAACACTCTAAATACGTGAAATTTAAAACTGTAACAAAACAATTGGGATAAAAACAATGCATCAGCAATTGTGAAATGTAAATTTATATTTATTATTGTGTAATCAAAGTCCTACCTATTGAGGAAGTCATGTGCCACGTCGGGTCTGTACGCGGCGAGGTCGCGCAGGAACACCTGGTCGTGTGCGAGCGCGCGCCGGTACGCCAGCGAGCGCCACACGCCGCCCCCGCCGCCCCCGCCCGACATCAGCACCAGCCCCTCCATAAGGCTGGAAGTTATATATATATATATATATATATATATATATATATATATATATATATATATATATATATATATATATATAT
Source organism: Dione vanillae (assembly GCA_037178615.1). NCBI lineage: Eukaryota > Metazoa > Arthropoda > Insecta > Lepidoptera > Nymphalidae > Dione > Dione vanillae. Next base: position 2,327,691 of record JAZFAU010000097.1, on the reverse strand, counting down.
ATATATATATATATATATATATATATATATATATATATATATATATATATATATATATATATATATATATATATATATATATATATATATACATATATACATATATACATACACACATACACACATACACACATACACACATACGCACATACGCACATACGCACATACGCACATACGCACATACGCACATACGCACATACGCACATACGCACATACGCACATACGCACATACGCACATACGCACATACGCACATACGCACATACGCACATACGCACATACGCACATACGCACATACGCACATACGCACATACGCACATACGCACATACGCACATACGCACATACGCACATACGCACATACGCACATACGCACATACGCACATACGCACATACGCACATACGCACATACGCACATACGCACATACGCACATACGCACATACGCACATACGCACATACGCACATACGCACATACGCACATACGCACATACGCACATACGCACATACGCACATACATACATACATACATACATAGCTACACGCTTTATCCCTACCGGGGTAGTCAAAGAGAAAGGAGCTGTCATTAGCCTCTTCATACATGCTCTCCTAAGATATTAATATACTTTTATATATAAAAAAAGAAACTAATTTGTTGGAAATAACACATTAAATGTAATTTGAATTTCATGTAGGGATATCATTATATTTTTGTAAAGTATCAAAATTGTAATGTTTTTATTGACAAGGACAATTGAAGAGTTTCTTAAAGCTTTAACTTAAAAAGCTTTCTTAAGCAACATAAATTCAAAAAATAATTTAACTATATTTTTAACAATGTAGAGAAAGGGAGAAATGGATAAGAAATATACACACAAGTTTAGTTTTGAATAATTGATCTAACGTTTTAACGTATTCTATCCAACTAACTTAAAAGTTACCTAATAATTGTTCTTATTTCTAATTTTACAAATGTTTGAACAAGCTTGAAAATAAATAATTAATTTAATATTTTAATAATAATAACTCACCTTAAATAATCGCTAACGAGACTATACGTCTGTTCAGTGCTTCTATTTAAAATGAGTCTTGTAGGAGATGCATTCAATAGGGATATTTGCAGCGCTACTTTCTGTGCCAGTACCGCCATTTCTCCAGCGAACCCGGTACAACCGCCTTGAAGGTACAATTCGCAGGCGTCCGTGCAATGATTTAAAGCTGTCTCTAACAAAGATCTCGTCGGTATATTATCATGTATTAAGAGCCAAACGGGCTGGGGCGATTTCTTCGTCGCTTTAGTCGCGTCCGTCGCCATTTTTTCCAAATCATCGATAAGATCGGACGCCTGTTTTTTTTTCACGTTAGCGGCCTCCGCGTGCATGTTGAAATGTAACGCGACCATTATATAGGTATCGGTGTCCCCGGGACAGTGGGTTTTGAGGAAATCTAGTAGACCGTGTTTGAATTCCGCGATCTTGTCCTGTTGCTGGCCCAACATGTAGTCGAACTGTCCGAGGAGGAACTCGAATTGGTGGTTGTCGCGTAGTGCCTAGAGTTCGAAACGAAGAAATTAAATTTTTCAACGCACTCACTGCACACGCAATCATACACGCACACACACGCTCATAGCACGCACAAAATATTATAATTGTTCATTTTATAAAAAAATAATTATAATAATTGATTGGGAGCACCCAGATATTACCAGCGCAAGTGTCATGATTACTTAGTGGGAAATCAAAGCTCAAACCACCTGTGCATAAATATTTAGAAATAAAGAATTTTTATTTATTTTATTTACTTAATTTATGTTCTTAATCAGTTAATTTGTTCCATGTAGTCCTGTATGTACCTGCAGTATGTAGGCGCACTCGGCGTAGCGCGCGAGGCCGGTGAGCAGGCGCACCATGAGGCGCCAGGAGCGCGCGGCCCGCAGGCGCGCCGCCAGCGCCGCCGCCGAGCGCAGCGCCACCGCCACGCCCTCCGTGTCGCACGCCACAGAGAAGCACTCGTGCGCCACCACCAGCAGCTCCAGCGATATTATGTTCACCTGCCACCGACTCGTTATAAACAATACTAATAAATTGAAAGTAAAAGTAATTAGTATTAGTTATTTAGTATTTAGACTTTGTAACTGGATAGTAAATGGATATTTAGATGAGCAAATGGTGGTATTATACAGAGATGCGTCTATAAGCTTGAACACGGTTATTAATTTTTTAGTCAAATTTAGATTATTTTTTCGTTTGCACAGTAGAGTACGAGTAGAGAGCATAGTTTCGATATACTCCACTCTCTGTTTTTTCATGACACGAAACGTAGTCTCAAAATGAGGAATTTAAGATAATTTAAATATCATCACTGTCCCGAGCGTGAATCGAACCACAACTGACACATTCATATTCAGACGTAAGTCACGATGATCGTCGTGACAGAAAGGCCTCTGCCTGTAAGAGCAACAGTTTGTGGGTATGCTTCCTACTCGGGGCGAATGAAAGTTGTGTTTTTTTTAGCAAATTAGCATGCAAAGCAAAAACGCGATACATATACAAAAGATACAGGGTAATATCACGATTTAAATATAGTCTATAAAAGGACAAATCAATGTTATGATTTTTTATTGACCTAATTCAATATAAAAATTTTATTTAACTACTTACTTTATATAATAATAATAACTTGCATTTAACTACCTGTTTCGTAGACAACTTGGCTCCCTTAGTTATCTTTCGAATATTCGATTTAACCTCATATCTGATATGGACATTGTTCCTCGATATGACGTCAAACAAATTCCTCCGTGAGTCTCGCGACATCTTATTCCCCGCCGTATACACTGTCGACACTGAATACACTGACTCCGTTTCCGCCGACATCAGTGTCCCCTCTTCAGTCAAAATCGACTCTATTTCATCACCCTCCACATTTTGATATTCTTCATCGATTAGAGTTTCAACATCGAGGCAGCTGTCGTCCAAAACGTCTTCAGGAATTTTCAGTGTGTTTGTTGCCTTGTAAATCTTTTGGAAAGCCATTAAATGGTCTAATATGAACCTGCCAATATGGCTACATGCGTCTGGACGCATGTTCAGGAACATTTCCAAGTCCGAATCGAGTACGTAGCCCCATAGGGTGTATTGAAAATGCTCTTTTTGTCTAAAAGATGATGTTTTCACTAAGTGCGGTGATATGATGGCCGCGACAAGTTCTCTGCATAAGTACTCGGCAACCTAAAAAATTGGAGTTACTATTAAAAGTGTCTCTGACTGGAATGTGTTTTTGAAAATCTGGCTTTAGGTTTTAGTTAAATTTAGACAAATTTCAAATTATAATTTTTCAAAATTTTGACACTTCGAAATTTATTCACCGAATGGTAAACGCAATGGTTATAGATTCGGTTCCTTTTTGGTGCAAACTAATTATTTTATTGCCCAGCGTATGCAAAATAGTAGTACAGCGTTAAGCTCCACCACAAACCCTTCCATCACATGCTCAGGCATCAGGTGCTCATGCTATCAATAAAATAAAATATAATATAACTATTAACTTGTACAATAAAAACATACATACTACATATTAAAATAAACAATAAGTAAGTGTACCTGTCTAGAAGGTATATTGAATGTCTTAAAGACCAGATTAGCCAGCGACATTCGAGATCTGCCACTGACCAAGTTAATGAAGTCCAAGGGTCGACTTTGATATTTTAGTACCGACGTGTAGTCCCAACCGATTTGTAGAGCAATTCGAAAATAATTAGCCACCTGAAATAAAATATAATACCTTATTGTATACCACAAATAATGTATACAGAAAAAAGAATCACACAAAAAAAATAATGTACAGAAGGCAACCTTAAGATATAAGAATATTCTAAAACGGTAGGCGGTGTACTTGCTTGACTCAAATATAAGAACATAGACAAACATAAACACGTACCAAAAAATACATTAACACAAATTAATAAGAACCACACTTAATACATATATATAATAAGATTGTCTTAACATACTTACATGTTAACATACTTAATTTTTTATATTATTCAAAACAATGAGCAGTTTCACAACAATTTTACCAATATTTAAAAAAAAATGATAGCTTTCTGCTATTTTAAATGAAGCATTAAGTGATCCAAAGTTTAGCCAGTTGTCTATTTTATATTTTTTTGTATACATACCTGCTTAGCTACAGTCAGACCACTTTTAACTGCCAAAGCTTCTAAAGCAGACAGTCTATCCGCTTCCTCTCTTACAGCCAAATGCGGGATGGCGTCCCCATCTTGCCGTTCTTGAATCACTACTAGCTCCTCGAAACTCGTTTCTGAGGCTTCTGACACTGAAACAAATAATTTATATAATTTTATTTGTCTTACTCGTAAATCTAACGATTTTTCTTATATTGTTTAGTAATAGATTAACATTAACTAGACCATTACACAAAATTTGGGGTTAGGTATTCTTAAGTAATTAGTTACTAATTAATTTTAATTTCTCCGTCCTGGCTTAATTCCAAGATTAAAGAAAGACTAGGAAGAAGAAGAAGAAGAAGATATAGAAAAAGAAGCTAACAAAAAATACTTACCCGATAATTTATTTTGTAACGTAGGCGACGATATCACCAGACGCAACTCCTGAGGCAGTTCGTACGGGGAACACGTTCCTTCTGCCAGTCTGAGACACGTACGTATAATGTGTGCGGCGCAAGCTGGCGTCCTGTACCTATATTCATCTGGTGTTCTAAACAAAGCTGACAGTCTAAACGCTTCAACAATCAATTTTAATTCCAACAGCTTATTCACAGCTTTCTGCCATCGCTCAATGTCTTCCGCCTCCTCCAACATTTCTACTTTTTCAATGTTCATCACGTCCGATTCCATTTCGATTTCGTGTAAAGTCAGAGTGAACGGCTTTTCTTCATACAACACGTCGACTTTTTGGGACCCGAACGGCTCCTTTTGATCGTTGAGCACAAATTTTGTAGTCCCTTGATAGTCATTGAACACGATATCTATTTTAGGATCGATTAGTAAATAGGATTCCCACATTTCATGTTCTATTTCTTCCCTTTTGTCTCCGTAGATGTGGTTCTCATCGAACCAGCTCAACATTACTCGGTATGAGTAGAATTTTTGATGACTGTTCACACATATGTGCGGGGATCCTCGATAGGAATTCAATGGCTTTGTTGAGTGTGACACCTGCTTCTTTAAAGGCTTCGCTGCATTGGGCGACGAAACGTGTTATATCTTTATCTTCTACGATAATCTCGTCCCGTAATGGAAGTGAGCTTAGAATATTTCTTTCCCCATTCAGAAATAAGAATGTCGTCAACAGAAAGGTTGGCTAGTTTAGCTATTTTCAATGCCACGTTGTAATTCTTCTCCCGCGTGTACATTTCAACGCACTCTTGGAAGTAGCTGGACGCGTCGTCTTGCAACATTTTTGATACATCCATAACCGTCGATGTTTTCATAGATATTTCAAAAATTTCATAGAGTGCATTGAAGTTTGGCGATGGCACTGCAAAATTTATTCATAAAATTATTTTTAATCTCTTTTATGTCCTTGGTCGTTCGTTATATTTACTTGGTTTAATCACTTATCTGTCACCACAGACTGCTTTAAAATATTTGAAAGTGTTTTAAAAAACATTCGAATATTAAATTATATGCTTATTATTCAAGTAAAAGAAATATAATTAAAATTTAAAACGAACAAAAAAAAGATCACAATTACCAATAAGATCTCTTCCAAAGTGTACATCAGCAAGGCATCTCAAAAACTCTTTTTGATGGTAAGCCAGATCAAAGTTGTTACCTAGGGCAATTTTTACGAGCGACACAGCTATTTTCTGTAGCGACTCCTTAGACAATTCGTAAGGCAAGCTGCTTGCGTCCACGCTGTATCGTCGAAGACAGTGTTGGATGAAACTATTGAGATACTTGTTCGTGTCTTTATCAAATATAAGCAAGCGAACGCTTCTGTATAGAAAAGCTGTAAGTAGTGCAAGAGGACTTTCCTGTGGAATACACGAAAATATAATTAAATGGCTTAATTCTTCAGATTTGATAATATGAAATCGAAACAAAAATCGATATAAAATTGGGCAAATATTATCATGTATATAATAATATTTAATTAAACTCAATATTTTAAAACAAAAATAAGCAATAATAGTTATTTAAAAATTTAAAATACCACTATTGCTTATTAACAAGTTTATATGGTTTTTTTAGGTTCACGCTTTATCCCGCATTTTGTAGGGCAGGGACATTATGAACTTAGTGTTAAGACACTCCGTTGCTTAGTCCCTGCTTTCTCCGTCCCCGCGGGGACATATCAACTATTAATGTTAATATTAATAAATATCAATAAGCACCTACCGGTAAAAATATAAGCATTGATTCGTGTAAAGTGGCTATATATCCTTCTATGAGGCAGATTTCAGCGACTCGTTGGAATAGTTGAGCTGGCACGTTTTGTGCAATCTCCGCTTGTAATGCTTCACGACTTCGGGCGTTCGGCTCCAAGGAGGAAAGTATCCAATGCGCCCACAGCACGTCTACTGCATTGGGCTGTACGTGAAATTAAAATATAATAAGGTCTTTGGTTTTTGCCATATAATGATGTATTAAATTAAACAATTTAATAGAATTAATTGTATATATTAACATTAATTTGGAAACTTTGCTGCAGTCCAAGGTTAAGGACAGAACAATACTCGCATATACGATTTATCTGGTTAAATTGTTGTATTTAATCGATTGATTTACTTATATAGTAAGAAGTAAAATAAAATAAATAATGATAATAAGTAAAAGTGTCTGAAAATAATTCTATTCCCCCTTAACATGAAACCAGATACGTCATATTTAGAGTCACAATCAGTATCTCTGTTAAATATTATTTAATATATCGAGTGTATATATATAGACATATCTAGGGTTACAGAGAGCTAAATACAGGTATGGCTGTTACTGTAACTTTAATTTTAAGCATAGTATGAACTAGCCTTCATAAACTTGGTAAAATTATAAAACAAATTTTCACAAATAAAAAAGTATTTTTTCAAACTAAATAAATAATTAAATTATTGTTCCAAAATAAAACGCCATTTGTCAAGTACGACGCAAGCGTATGCTAGACTGTCAGAGCGGGACAGAGATAGATCTGTATTTTTGTAGTATGAGATCTATACGTATTTAATAATGACTACTTCACGCGTTACACAGCACCTAAACTATTGATAAATTTAACTAGTTTTTTGTATATAGCCTCAAAATATTTTCCCCTATAAACAGTTTTGATAACGGCCGCCTTGTCAGATACACAATATAAAGTTCAGTAAGAAAAAAAGGTCAACTCAGTTCCGACACATATAAAACCAAAGTCCTCGTCCTCCCCTCACCTCATAGCAGCTGGCAATGAGCACCAGCAGGGGCTCGCGGTACACGTCGGCGGCGCGCAGCAGCGCGGCGGGCGGGTCCTCGGGCCCGTGGCACGCCGCCGCCACCTCCCACAGCTCGCGCCCCATGTACGTGCTCGACGGGAACTCGAACGACAGCGACTGCGTGGGACTCTGGAATACATCAAGCTAATAAAAGCCTTTACCCGCTGCTTCGACATTCAGTGTTTGAAATGGTCGAGGTAATTCTGACAGCACGGTATAATGAATGCCATTGAAGCGATTAATTTTAAGAAGTATAAGCTTTCCGATTGACTATGCAACACAAAAACAAATTTTTACACTTCTTCTTCTTCATATTTTAAGCTATCTAATTAATTTTGTAAATATGTTAAATGCACTGTTTAGAGCACGAAATTGTATGTAAACTTTACTATTACCTGAGTGACACTGTCGATTGAACTCAGCCGTGTCAGCCTTCTTTGTCCATTACTCGAATTGGACTTCTGCTCTTTGTCATCTTCGAGAGTTCTATGCATCATGATATGTTTCAAATGCTCCGAATACGACTTTTTGCCGAACTCCTGAGATAGTTGGAGCATTTGTGTTAAAGGATAACGGAAAACGTCTGCAAATAGCAGAAAGTTAAACCAGGAATTATTTTTGACAAACTCTCTAAGCTGCATTTCTGGTAGAGGTAAATTGTGGAGCATTGCAAACTTAACCATCGTTTGAGATTCGTATAAAACCACAGAGATATCAAACTTCCTTTGAGCTTCTTGAATCTCTTTCAAAGTACACAATGTTATATCTTCCAAATGTTGAAGAATGAGCTTAGCAGTGTCGTCGTTACTTTGAATTAATTTCGCCATATAATCGCTTATTATTTTGTTAACTTCATTTTCTGGCAAGCCTTTGCGAACCATCAGATGGTGCTTCATCATTTTAGTGGCTGATATGTGAACTCTGCATCTCGTTGGATTACATCCGATCATAGCTACGAATGATATTGCACAAGCGGTCATGGCTGGATCGCACCAATTTTGCAGAGCTAACGCATGAGCCTCGCAACAAGCACTTTTAATGCCTTTTTCTTGCAATCTATTGTATGTCTGATATTGCTGTAACACAAAAGCCTGACTGGCGTTGCAAGGACGATATTGCTTTAAATAATAAATATGGTTCAATTTTGCATCATATCCGTATCTCTTCATCAGTTTCTCGTTCGCAAAATCTGGCATATCTACAGGTCTTTGTGACAAAGTTTTCAATTGCACATCTACCTCGTCCGACAATAGACTGCCTAAGCTTCGGCGATCTGACTTATCTGGGACTTTATAGTTCATGTTCATATTTATTATTTGAAATTCAAATATTTTAGACACATCCAATCCTCGATATCCAGACAATAATTGGTACACATTTACGTCTTTACACTCATACATTTTATTTTCACTTGAATGCTTTTTGAAAACGTTGTATAAATGTGGAAGTTTATTTTTGTATCCCATATTTGGAAGTTTGAAATCTTTGAACTCTAAGAATTCCTTTTCCGAAAAAATATCAAATAAATTAGCCTTATCTTCCAGTAGAAGCATGCCCAACACCAAGTAGGGGTTGGAAGAGATGTAGTTGTTAATATCATCTTTAGCTATTTGTTGACATGTTTTGTACACTGGTACAACATGGCTTTGTCTGTCAGATGTTTGCTCAATACTCTTGAATAGTAACCATAATTCTACACAGTCTTTTGTTTCCTGTTCTAACTCTGACAAATCTGCATCTAATATAAGACTTTCAATGCACATCGTTAAAAGTTTATATAGTTTATTTTTAACAAAATATTTTACCATTTCTAAATAAAATTCTTGACTACTCATTGTTGCACATGATTCGGAAAAAATTTCATCAAGCAATTTCAAATTTTGTGTTCTGGACAGTCTAGAAATTATTTCGAACAAATCTTGTTTCTTATTATCCATAATAATTCCATAGGAGGATAATGTATCATAAATACACATTTTAGTGTATTCAAAGCAGTTGCTGTTATCAATATTTTTTATCATGTCCTCGGTTATGGGCCATTTACGAAATATTTCATCTAAGGTGTCGAGGACTTCGCTGGTAAATCCTTTTGTATCAACATTCAGAAGCTTTTGAACAAAATTGTCACCATTAAAGAAATTGTAACGTGCGTTCATATCGCGTACAACCTCCGACATTTGAACATTTATCCAGTGAACTAATATCATGGACTTATTGTTTTGAACTAAATGACTCCACATTTCAAATGGTGTTGAAAATTCAAGAAGTGAGAATTCTGTAAGATAAATGTCATATTACTTAATGCAATTTTATTTTTTGGTAATTAGGTTATATAGACTAGTCTTAGGGTTCATTTGCTCATTTTAAAAGGTATGGTATACCCAAACTCAACATACATAACTCCTTATATTAAATGAACCACTAAGCATCATGTCTAACAGTATCCAACTGTAAATGTGAAGATTGTTAAAGGAAATTATTTTTACATATTTGTTTACTTAGACTTCATGAAGAACATTGTTAAATTCTACCACATATATAACATTCAGCATTCTGTACTTGGTCAGGAAGAGTAAAACAGGGTAAACATAAAGCAGGATAGGTTTATATCAGTAGATAAATAACAAAAAATATATATTGCATTGAAAAAACTAATTTCTTATTTATTTATTTATACCAACTTATTTATAAGTTGTTGTTTGTCCTTCAAATAACCATGATGAATGTTTTTTCATTTGTAATAATAATATTTTTCCATTTCCCTATAAAATTTAAAAATAACACATTTTTATGTTTAAGAACTTACCAAAAGTATCGAAAAATAGACAAGTTGCTATTTTGTTTTTCCATTCTGAAGGATATTTAATTATTTTCTCTACAGTTAAAGCTTTTATCTCACTTTCATTAACAAATACTCTGTCTTTACCAATGCCAAATACTTTGTTCTGTTTAAAAGTACCATCTACTTCAAATGAATTTTCCAGGCATCTCAAGAGGTTCCAATGCTTTTTGAAATCTTCCCATTTTTCAATATTATCACTTTTCATATCCTTGGTAAGTTTTTGTAGATGTTCCACTATGAAATCTCTGTGTTCAATTTCATTTGCTGTCTCAGCAATTGATATTAAATGCTCTTCTGGGTTCAAATTACATTTATTTAGTATATGAAGAACTTTAAATATTTGTTTTCGCATTAACAACTGTACTGTCCACGCTTTCACCTGGAAATAGTTAAATAATTACCAAGACCAAAATATAAAACTAGTTTATTATTAAAAAAAGTAAACAAGAAAGTTTAATACCTCTGCTAAAAACCAATCTTTAGCAACTGATTCACTCCAGGAGTTTTTAAAGATCAAGTATTTTACAGCTAAATTGATATGAGTGCCCTTAGCTGCTGCTTCACGAACAATATCTCTGGAAGATTTTTCTTCCCAGCAGTTCCAAATGATTTTTTCATTTTGACTTAATCCCTCCATCATTAATCAGTTAAGATATATGAATTTTATTATATTACGAAATAATCATTTCTAAATCGGAACCACAATCAACCAAAACTAACCAATCGGAACAATATACATACAATTTACTGTATAAATCGACTAATAAAATGGACTACCAATGTCAACAAAAGACAACGAAAACAAAATCACTGTAACACTACACACAAGACGTTTACATAATAAATGAGTATTTTATTAGTAACAAAAAACTTATTAATAATTATTGAGGCTTAGATGCTTAAATTTGATTCTAGATAGATATAACATTTCTAGTAATACAAAAATAATTCATAATTGTCATTTGTCAATGTCAAATATTAAAACTTTTCGACAACTTGTGGAGGGTCAAATTTAGGAGTAAGCCCGTCTTATTAAGATAAGAGTTATACAAATAAATAATTTATATATAATACAAATGCTATAATTAACTGTTAAATATTAGTAGAGTAGAGTAAAGTTGAAAATTTTATACTTTTAATGATTTTTGGAATTAGAAAACATGCAATACTCATTATTGTTAAATCTAAGCATAGAAAAAGTAATAAAAAGCAAACCTATTTCAATTTCTTTTTTTTTTATTCGTTCTACAATTCTTCCACTTGCTGACGTAGTAGTTTATATACTACTATAATTTACTTAAATTGGGGTTCGTTGGTTATCTCATTATTATAAATTATTAATATTTTATATGTTAATAGTTAAGTTATGTTTACTATGTTCTCCCTAGACCTGTATATACTTAACAGATCATAAATAGTGGTTTATTAGACGATCGCACGTCTTTATCTCCTATACAATATGTTGTGACTTTCTACTGATTGAAAAAATATCATGATATATATAATGTCAAAGTTATGTAAAAAATATTAATTCTGCTTCATCACATATGTAATGTAGTAGTTATCATATATAAAAACATTTTTTTGGATATGTAGCAAGTCAATACTTGTTGAACTAGTTAATGATAAAATATACTGTTAGTGGTGGAACTCAATGTGTCAATTTGCCATAGCGAATTATCATTCTCCCCGAGTGAGAATCGAAGCCACACAACATCGCGCTTACAGGCAGACGTTGCGTTTGACGGTTTTCATGAAATAAGTATTTTTTAGGAAAAATGTAAATGCTTAAGTTGTACGTTGTAAGTATGATTTGATTTTTAATAAAAAAATCTCAACGGCGTGTCCGATTTATTTTATGGCTTTTAATTGCCATATTATTACATTATTATTTTTATTAAGAGCGGTTTATTTTTTATTCAGCTGAAAAATATAATATATAACGTATTTACATCATATTAAAATAATACTAGCTCCATTTTTATACGAATCTCTATTTTTATACGAATGATATAATTTTTTATATATATAAGTACTCATTTTTATATCTTCTATTTATTTATTTGTTTACATTCCGTTAGTATAATAATTGCTAGGCAACAAAATTTTCAGTAGATATAAAGCTATTCTGCGTGCAGATATATAATTTTTTGCAGTTTTTAAGAGTACTAGTAGGTACATTGAATGGCGGAAGAATTAGAAAAATCACACCTTTATTATGATGAAATTAATAAAATTAGAGTTATTGACAATACGGTTCTTAAAGAAACGGAAGAGTTGAAAGACACTTGCAAGGATTATGACCTAAGTATTGATCTTTTATTCTTTACTAATTGGATATTAATTAAAAGATTGATGCAATATAAAACTGTAGTGCTATATAAAATATATTTTTTTTACTTTTATCTAAGAGGTTCAAGATTTTGGCAAAATAATTACTTCATTGTTAGACATGCTAAAAGAACTTGGGGACAATGTAGAAAGACAAAAGATGGCAGCCATAGGGGCTACGAATCTATTAAAATCCATAGCAAAAGATAGGGAAAGTGAACAAGCTAAATTACAAGTAAGTAAAATGTTGTAAACATTAAAAATACTGAAAAAGTATTTGACGGCGGTTTTAAGTTAGTCTAGTAACCAGTATAATTTCAATCAGCCAACCAACGACCAAGATTGATTGCGCAAGGAGTTAATAATTCAATTTAATAATATTGTGATTCAGTTTAATATTTTAAAGATATATACATATATGTATATTATTTTTTGAATATTTTTAGGCTGAAATAAACGATAAGTCAATAATTCTTGAGCAACTAGACAGCGAATATGATGCACTCCAGATTTTAGAAGCTACTCAAATGGAAACTATTGATTATTTGACACAATTACGATAATTATATGTGAAACATAATAAAAAGTATATAATGATTACTACAACTATTTTTTCTACCATATCCATTTTCTAGTTACTTTCTTAAAAAATACTTATAAATAATAGGTGATTTTTATTTAACCTTATGTATATATATATATATATATATATATATATATATATATATATATATATATATATATATATATATATATATATATATATATATATATATATATATATATATATATATATATATATATATATATATATATATATATATATATATATATATATATATATATATATATATATATATATATATATATATATATATATATATATATATATATATATCAAATATGGTTAAACGCACAAAGGTGTAGATAAATAAAAAATACCACGATAAAATCGTGTATCCATGGCGGCCTAGTAGGAAACCGCCTGATCGTAAACTCAGAGGTTTAGGCCCTCGTGAAAAAGAATAATTTTATCTTCACGCTCTGGCAAAACAAAGTGCGATATTCAGTTCTGCAGGTCAACACCAGGCAATGTCTAAAATTAATAATTACAAGTAGAAAACGGAAAATGAATTCTCTAGATACAAAGGTTACATACTTTGTCTAATTTGTTATATGCCAGATATAAGCTTTTTTTACTGCACTGGCTTCGCCTTAACACTTAACGGTATTTTGTCAATTATTTTTTTATGCCTTTTTTTCGTCTGCATCAATACCTACTTTGTGGTTAGCCATAGGGGGTTTTAAACTCAAAAAGAGACGTGTACTCTTCTGTATAGATCTGTTTATATATCCAGTTACCATTCTTTTTATTTGTAAGAAAAATGTGACAAATAATAGATGCACAAGTAGTCTGTAAAAATGTATTTTTTCATAATATTCGATTCACACAATGAAGAAGTAATTGTAAACCAAATTCTACAATGATCATTATTTATTTCATCGATTTGCAGTATATGAACTGAAAAATGCATAATTTATTATCATTCTTTTTTCAAAGTATCCTGTGATAGAAAAATATTACTACTTACATTTAGACTAACATAAATAACTAAGGAATTAAAATACACATTCACTCCGTTGATTCAAAATTTAGATTTAGAATTTTTGTAGGAACATGCCAATTACAATGTCACAATTGTTATTACCAAACACCTATAAATAGCCTAACAAAATGATTATGTGAAAATAAAATTCAATAACACATTTATATTACAAACATTTTTTTAATAGGTTGAGTAATGTTCTCTATAATAAAGTTAATAATTTTGCCACTGTTTGAAATGTGTAAAGTAAACAGAAAAAATAGCCCAAAAGTTGCCTCACCCAACAAAAACAAATATGATATTCATAGTCCTTCTTATACTTAAAGGTGAATCTTAACTCTAATTACCATTCTTAATCTACTTACACTATTTTTATCAAGTCAGTTCTATATTATCATTGGGTCTACCCTTAGTCTTTCATTGCTGTTAACTTTTATCAAAATTTATTAATACAAAAAAAGGAACGACAGATTTGTCCCTTGTGGAATTTTAACTTAAATGAAATGTTTTTGGGAAAAATAACAAAATTGATATTTCTACAGCTTATAATGTAAGACATGATAAATAAACACACATGTTACTTGTAAAAGAGCTTCAGTAATAAAAAAAAATATAATATAATGATGCAGAATATGTGAATGGAATGCATCAAATATAGAGTAGAACCAAGTCATTATTATCAAAGTCTCTCTAGTATTAATTGGGAAAATAAATAGCACACAGGATATTAAAGAAATTATTTGTAGTGTTAGAACAAAAATAACTGCTTATGTCAAAAAAATAATGAAAATAGAATATAAAGTTTAGAAAAAAGTCATTAGAACTATAGCATTTCGCCATTTGAAATGTCTCTACGAATGCAATACACTGTGTACTTAGTCATAGAATTAAACACTTGAAGTCACTACAGAACTAGATAGAGGATCATCAGTTTTCTGCCTTTTGGGGTCTTGTATATCATCACTGGAGTCGTCGGCGGCTCGTTTTTTCGACTCAACGTTATTCGTATGTTGGCCAACGTCCGAAATAATACCGTCTTTGAACCTTATTATTATGGCGGTCATGTTGTCACAGCCAGTGCCGTCGCCCACCGTGCTCGGTGCCAGGCAGTGGTCGAACATCTACAAAACATACATTCATTTTTAAAATAATTGATTTATTTTTATTAAATATACAATGATGAACAAGTACCATGTACTAGTGATGTAACGAATGGCATTTTTTTAACATTCGCGAAATGCGAATATTTGCTATCGACATTCGCGAATGTGAATATTCAGTAATCCTTTTATATTTGGCGCCAATTGTTCACGACATAATAGTATTTTTGACGTCCGTTCCGTCGTTATTTATTATCTTTATTTAAAAGTTTATTGTAAAACAATAGTTTTGTTCAAGTAGACGATTATATAACATTAAAAACCTAAGTAACAACTGATAAAGCTTTTTTAGAAGAGAAAGAGAATATATTTTTATTCTCGGTTTGATTTCCATTTTAATAATGTATTACTATCGACAAGTTTTTATTTTTATTAGATTTATTATTTGCAAAACATTCGCAACAATTTTTGCGAATGCGAATATCTAAAAACATGCGAATATTCGTTACATCACTACTATGTACCACTTTCTTAATACAAGTAACCAAAAACAAGCACTGACCTCTTCACAAATTTGTGAAAGCCTCTCCCTACCCTCAACTAATCTGGGTAAGATAAAGTCACAGACATCTTGACTTGACATGAAGTTCCATATTCCATCACAAGCAAGCACCATAAATTGATCCTTTCCTGGATCTATTGTGAGGGTCTTAACATCTGGTAAAGCTGTTATCATCTGTTCTTTGGCATCCAATTCTTTGTTTTGTTTATAAGAATGGTCTCCGATGGCTCGTGACAGATTAAGTCCACCATTGATTCGACCATCATTGGACACTTTTCCTCCTGCCTTTGTAATCCTTTCTAGTTCAGGCGCATCTTCAGGCTTGTGATCTATGGACATATCTATTGCCTTGCCATCTCGACAAATAATACAACGGGAGTCACCAGCATTTGCAACATAAAGCTCATTACCTATTAAAGAAAATTATAAATGGTAAAATAAAATTATGTACACACAATAATAGTTTAAGTTATTAATTTTATAGCCTTATTTTATTCTACAACAGAAATTGTATAATATAATAAAAACATTTGTAACAAATGTGGTACCTTTCAGAAGAGCAACCACTGCTGTGCAACCACTGTCATTACCAGGTTCCTCTGACATACTGATATCTTGTTCCCCTTCTTCATCACTTGACTCCCCTTCATATTCTTCTTCTTCATCATCTTCAGCTTCACCTTAGAAACAGGTTAGTTATGGTTAATAATATTCTTATACTTATTATAAGTACACGAAAATAGGTCAAGATTTATTTAAATAACCAGCACAATATTAACATATTATATTTATGTGAATATTTAAAGCAAACAGGCATAAATAATTAAATATAGAATTTGCTTTATTTATAATAATGGAACATTTGCGAATTATAATATATAATACAATGTAATATACAATTTACAATAATTTAAATCTACAAATGAAACTAATCAGTGTGGTTTTATATTTTTGAAAATGAATATAATATTTCAGTATGATGAAAATTGATATTAAGGTAATTCATTTTGGCTTGAATCAGATTTATTTTAATTTTGGGAATAATTTAAGTTCAATCAATATGCAGATGTTACGACTTTGTGCCACCATGGTCGTATATAGATATTATTTCAAGATATTTACATATTATCTTGAAATATTATCTTTCCTTGCAAATATCAAAGTAGATACTAGACAGAGTTGTTATAGTTTTTTTTTTTTTTTTAGCTTCACACTTTATCCCGCGCATGGCAATGCAAGAGGGACAGGGAGGCAGGAACCATATGAACCTAGTGTCAAGACACTCCGTTGCTTTAGTCCCTGCTTTCTCCGTCCCCGCTTTCCGCCTTTTACGAGGCATTGCGTGTTGAGTGGCGGAACTCAACACCGCGCTATGCCTAGTTGCCAGAGCAAAGTAAACGGAAATAGAAAAATCCATCTTCTCCGAGTGGGAATCGAAACCAGAAACCGTCGCGTTTACAGGCAGTCGCTTACGCGTCTGCGCCACGACGGTCCTCGGTGTTATAAAGTTAACACTCTATTTTGCAATTTCTGCCCAATTTTAAAGATTACATTGAGTAGAAGTTCTTTAATTAGGAGACCCCTATAAACTCTGTTACCATTAAACACTTTACATATATTGGACTTGAGCAATAATTAATTTTATAATCTATAAATTAAATAATAAACAAGATTTATAAAAAAGTAATCAATTTTATCCAAACACTTGCATGGTTATTAATAAATTCATTTTAAAAATTGACTTACTTTCATTAGATGATGCCTCCACTCCATTTACATTTTCTTCGTCTGAAGAGTCCACTTCTCCACCTTCAAAGTTTTCATCATTGGAGTCACTTTCATCATCATCATCGTCATCATTGTTAGTGACTTGTTTCAGAATGGTTTCATACACTGCAGCTGCAGCTCTTCGAAGATTTGCTTTTTTAGGCCTCTCAGGAGAAGCTTTTCCTGAACTTGAAACTTTATCTAAAAATTTTAAACTTTATTGTGACATTTTTTCATATAAATTATATCATCCAAGTACTAATACAAGACCTCGGTTGACTTTTGAAAACACAATATCGAAGATACTGGAAGAAGGTCACGTGAAAACACAAGGACCACTGGAGAGGTGTATGTATTATGAGGTTAATGACAGTGATTGAGGTGAAAGATGTATGTAGAGACAGCAGCATTTGGCACTCCATTCTCTCTGACTACCCCACTAGGGATAGGATGTGTGTGTGTGTGTGTACTAATACAAAACTGAACCTAAATGGGTTCAGTTACAATTTGGTTATGCTAGTAAACAGCTTTTTATGTCATACACTAACAATCTGATATGTCTGCAATATATAGCGAGTGAAGAAAAGGGTATCTAATTGCACATAAAATTACAAGATATTATAAAGATAGTATCTTTACTAGACTAGAATACTTTAGATTCTCTACAATATGCAAATAAAAGAAAAAAATACAAATAAATATTGCTTTAAATATAGTTTTCACATGACAAAAATAAATAAATAAAGTTTTAACATGACAAAAATTTAAAACAATTTCTAATTACCTTTGCATTTATC
Organism: Dione vanillae; assembly: GCA_037178615.1. NCBI lineage: Eukaryota > Metazoa > Arthropoda > Insecta > Lepidoptera > Nymphalidae > Dione > Dione vanillae. The sequence continues at coordinate 2,309,239 of JAZFAU010000097.1, read as the reverse complement.
AGATTTAGGAGTTCCAGACCCATTAGAAGAGGTAATATTGTTCTCTCCATCAACTTTTGAATTTGTGACTTCCCCATTGCATACTTCAGAGGAGCCGTTTTCAGTCTTAGAATCTGCACTTTGTTCTGGTTGATTGCAATTTTCTGCTGAGCTATCTGGGGTGTTAGTTTTATCTACTTCCATTTTCACATCCTTCTCTAATCCTATGTTATTATCACTTGTGGACACCTAATAATTATATAATTATAAAATCATTTAAAAACTAAATACTTGCATAAAGATTTAAGAACATCATCATATTAGTCATCTTAGTACATTATTAGGTATGTCCTATATAAATGTTATATTCTTATCAGGTCTGAACATGTGTCCAAGCATTAATTTAAATTGGATGGCCAGAAGTAAGTAAGATTTCAACATTTTTTTATATTGATTAATAATTACATACAGTTGCAGGTATTAGAAGCATGCTATAATTACAGTTTGGTTATTGGGTTGCTCTGTAATTTTTATTTTGTATAATTCTGTATTTATTAAATTTTATTTTGAGATGTAAACCAAACTTACTTCTCCATTGACTTCTTTATCCTCTTCATTTGAATTTGTTGAGGACACTCCACCAGCATCATCATCTGTTTTCTTGGTATCTATCTCAGGAAGGCCATTCTTGCTAGATGTTGCCTCCTCAGTGGTTTGTTCAGAACTTGAACCTGCAGCAGCTAGCCCAGCACCTGAGCCTGATGCCCCAGCTCCTGTTATAAGAGGTTATCTTTTAACAAAATGTCAATGATGATCATAATAAGAAAAATGAAAACAATAGTTAACAAAATAATTAAAATAATTTAAATTTACTTTTATCTTAAATTAATGCAATGTGTTTGCTTTGTAGATTTTACATACCTGAGCCTCCTGGTTCATCAATATTTTTCTTGGCTCTAAGACATGGAGAGAGTGGAGTTGTTGTGTCCCCTAGCCTAGCACGATGTAGGGTACTAAGTTTATTTTCATACTTGGCCAATACTTCCTAAATAAACATGTTCTTGAATATTTAATTATGCAAATATAATAGATTTAATATAATTTTTTGTAAAGTTATATTATCTAGAATAGAATGATGATGTATCAAGTCATAATAAACATGTAGTAAATATATATTACCTGCAAAGGAAGTGTAGCATCTTTGTACAAATTACTTATACTTTCATCGTCTGATTCCTCATTGTCACTCGGTCCAGGTGGGTTAATTTCACCTGCTCATAAAAAAGAAAACTATAAGATATTAAATCAAATTTTATTGATTTTGTGACACTAATGTTCAATAAATAGTTACCAGCTAATTCCTTTAATATGTCCATGACTTCTTTGGTGGCAATAGTGGCATCAAAACCAAGAAAAGCGTCTGTCAAAGCTTTTACCATATCTCCATTTTTATATGCTTCTGTATTCTTTATGAAGTTAGGCAGGTTTTGAGAACAATATGTAGCTACTTCAGCACCCCCATGTCCATCATAAACAGCAAACAATGATATATTTTCATCAAAATCAAGAATTGTGTTATGAGCGTCCTAGAAAGCAAAATATCAGATAAACATTTACATTGTAGTCTTTATAGCGATCACTTAAGTAAGCATAATTTGGACTTTTGTATATACTAACTACAATGGCACAATGAGAATTTTAAATGACAATTCACACTGTTGCTTATTTTTAAGTATATTTTCAAAACTTTTTGTAATTCTCGGCATAAAGAATAATAAAATTGTATAATTAGTAAGGAAACACTATCTCACTTCTTGGTTAACACGCCAACCCTGCATTGAACTTGCACCACATTCTACTTTGTTATTTACTTCATCACTGGACATTTTTTCCGTAACTGGTTCGGATAAATAAGCACCCATTTTGATAAATTATTGCATGAAATATGATTCTAAAATAACTGACGCGCCAAGTACCCTAAAATCTGTGCGGGCGGCAAGCACAGATGAAGAACGCGACAAAGTTTAAATACACAGACTAAATATGTGCTACTTATTAATTCAGCGAACAATAAGAGTGTCTATGATATCTAAAGAGAGCTGTAAATGATAAGACTTTTGAGGATCCATTAAATTTAAAAAAATAGCAATAAAAATATATAATAAAATAAAAAATATAATATATATACATAAATAAAAAATGATTATAGGTATTAGTTTTCATTTAAAATCATATATTTATATATCACTTATGTTATGATAAAAGAGGAAAGTTCAAGACACAGATATAATCAAATCATTTATTTTATTTTATAGAACGAAAAGTATAAGGTGCACGCAATGGGCCTAGAAATGCAAAATTAGTGGCTAACTATAGAAGAATTCTGTATCCCTTTAGCTTTAAAATGGCGCACCCTATTTCACGAATGGTCTCCAGAATTATTGAAATTCTACCTAAATGCGTTCGAAATGACTTCCAGATCAAAGCAATTTAGTAAGATGAGGTAAAGCTAACGACTCTTTACAGATGTAGCAAGATTTACTTGCTACGTCTGTAAAGAGTAAGTGTGGACAGCTAAATATATGCTGGTGGGGTGGAGGGTAATCTCGGATGGTGGTCAATACTCGCTGTGCCATGACAAAATACTAGAAATCATAAGTACTTCTTTCAGTAGCAAGAGCACAGACAAACAGCAACTAGCAAACGCTCAATCGAGTTTGTGAAAGAAGGTTCTTATAAAAATCCTACACAAAAGTCTTCTTCATATTAGATTCAGCTCCTGATGGGACACTTGTGATGGAAACGTATGAGAAACAGTGTAGAATCCCTGAGGATATTTGTGTTTCGTCGTCCAGATCGGATAATTTTCTTTATTTCCGAAGAATAAAACGCAAAATACTTAAGTAGATCTTATATTTCCGTGGGAAACAAATATCCCGAAAAGTCACCATATTAAACTTAATAAGTATATCCATCTTACAAACGAACTGACCAGGAATAGGTTAAGAGTTAGCTTATAGGCGGTTGAAGTAGGAGTAAGCGGTATAACAGCGAAATCTCTCTATAGTTTACTGAAACATCTCGGTCTATTTAGAACTATAATAAATTAATTTTTAAAACACACTTAAAAGACGGCTTTGGTAGAATCATTTAAAATTTGGTTAGCGTTGATGCGTTTGAAAAAGGTCCTTTAAACTTACACTTGGTGGTTGGATACCACGATAGCTCAGTGGATGTTTAAATATTTTATGTGTTAATTTAAATCTCTTGGGCTTCCCTTGCCGCTACGGTTTTTTTTAGCTTCACGCTTTATCCCGCATGCAGGGTAGGCAGAGGGAACTGCAGGAACCACTTGAACCTAGTGTTAAGACACTCCGTTGCTTAGTTCCTGCTTTCTCTGTCCCCAATTACCGCCTTTTTCGAGGCATAGCGTGTTGAGTGGCGGAACTCAACGCCGCGCTTTGCCTAGTTGCCAGAGCGAAGAAAATGAAAAAGGAATCAAACCCATAAACCGTCGCGTTTACAGGCAGACGCTTACGCCTCTGCACCACGACCGACCTCAATATATCCTCAATATAATAATATTTTATTTACATATTATTTTAAACATCAACTTAAAATTTAAAAATATGACTTATCTTACTTATTTTTATTTAATATTAGAATCTTAATTATTTAAATATGCTATTTGTGGAATCGGTGAAAAAATCTTAAAAAAAACGAACATAAGAAGATACTGGGCGGCAGCTACTCCCGAAATTACAAACCAGCTCGAAAAACATAGCAGTAAGATACATCTGTTTTTCTTTCTAGATAGATAACAGACTTATTGTTTACAGACTGTTTGAGGCCCCTATCGGGGGATGGAATTGATTACAACATCATTTTGATATAAAAATAAACAGCTAATGTTTATTTAAATCCTACATAAGTAAAAAACAAATCTATGCTACTATCTTTTTCATCTACTTAATTTTATTTATTTTCTACTTGATAAAGAGATCTAAAATAAATACAGCAGTGGATGATTTATAAATTATTTTTATAAAATGGTAATTAATTTGTCCGTAGCAGTATTTCGTAATAAGCTATAAGGAGCTCATACGAGAAGTCATTCAATTGTTTAATCATATTTTTTAAAATGAGTGAGACTTATGATCGTGCACTATCTGAGGTTGGCAACGACGACAAATATCAGAAACGGTTTGATCTAATATACAATTCAGGATTTATATTATGTTGGATTATAGTATATTCGAATATAGTAATGGCACTAGCAATTACACCACATTCATGTAAGCTTCCAGAAAAACCTGCTAATATTAGTGAACAAGACTGGAAATTATTATATACACCCAGGTATTATAAAAGGCTATTTATTATATCATGTTTAAATAAAATTGACCACTATAGATGGCAGAAATCCTTGTACGTTATTCTAGCGTATCTCACAATTATGAATAAATTTATTTCAAAATTAACCGTTGATCATACATCAAAACACGTTTATATATAACTAATATATAATATATAACTAATTAATAAATGTATTCAGATATTCAGATGCTAGCGGACGAGAAAAATTTGACAAATGTAATGTATATGTAAATCCATACCACAGTAACATTACAAAAGGTATGTAGAGACATTTTACACGTAATTCGTTTTCAGATTAAGGATCATGTGCCATTTCATATAATCAGTAATGATTATTTTTGTAAATCAAGTCAACATCAAGCAACGTCTGTAATTGCTGCTAAGATAATAATATAATAGCAATAGTTTTATGTTTACTAATATACAATATTGGGTGTAGCATTGGCTCGGCTTATAATAGTCGGCATCAAAATGGGAATATGATCCAACTGGCTAACTGCTCTAGCTTATATTTAGTTTTTGTCTTATCAAGTGAATCACAATAACTATTTTGCTTACATTATTTAAAACGCTACTCTCTGTTCATAAATTAGAAGTATATAGTATATAATTAACTACCAATAATATACATACAATAAATAATTATCATAGTCATTTCTTTATTATAGGATGCGATGAATATATTTATGATAAGACTTGGTATGATCAAACGGCACCAACAGAATTTGGCTGGGTTTGTGATAAAGAACTAAATGTGGCATATATATTTACATACAGTAAAATCACGGAAATTGTTGGATCTTTCTTCTTCGGCTGGTTTGGTGATTTGTACGTCTTGTTACGTATGTAAAATCTCATGTATTCATTTTTCCTAATATGTAACATCTATTATCTTATTTAACAGATACGGACGGCGCTTGACTTACATTATTTCATTGACAATGCTCATAATTGGGCGGATTGTATCATTTTTAGCAGGGAATTCATACTTTATTTTTGTTATGGGATGTTTAATTGCAAGTATACCGTCATGGTCTGCACCACAAACCATTGCAATCATATCAACTGAAATATCCTCAGCGAAACGACGTGTGAAACTCACAACTGCAAGATTTATAGCAACTAGTGTAGGACTTGTCCTCGTAGGTCTAATTTATTGGTGGTTAAGAAATTGGAAAACAGTCTTCATTGTAACAATTGTCCCTTTAATATGTTTTCTTATGTTATCTTGGTGAGTCTACTAAAAGTAACATATTTTTAAGTATAATTATTTTTAATAATTTTCATCCTTATTCTTCTTCTCAGGAAAATAATTGAATCTCCTAGATGGTTATTTACCCAAGGACGGTTTCAAGAAGCTACGAATATATTAAAAAATATTGCAAAAGAAAACAATAAGAAATTAGATCCTAAAACTGAAACTGAACTCACTAGTACAGTGTTGGAAGTACAATCTCAAGCTTTTGCACCTTTTCTCTTATTTTCTGGAAAAAGGCTCAAGTTAAATACATTTTGTCAGACGATTATATGGTATGCATTTGAATATTTTAATAGGTATTTCAGTAGCAGTTTGACTACCATGGAAGTAGTTTTATGCATGTTGATTATGTAAAGTTACTAATTAACATACGTTACTATAACACACACATACTCACACACGTGTCATACATGTATTTAACATATGAACAAAGAAAATATTTCAACATAATCAAATCTCACTTTTCAATTTAATAGCAAAAATCCTATTAAATTCAGGATATGAAATTTTGTTTGTTTATTCACTAATTTTATTCATCATCAGTATATATTTCAGGTTTAGCACTAGCATGAGTTTCTTTTTACTCTTAATGAGTGCAGGTGAGAAATCTGACGGAAACCCATTCCTTGATTTTGCATGGCAAGCAATAGCAGACGTTCCTGCTATTTACTTAGTTGGCTGGCTTGCAGATACAATAGGTCGTCGACGAACAGGTATTATAACGTACTTAGTGCTGGGCAGCATGTGGACATGTATATCCGTAAGAAACCATAGTAAGTTTTTTTTTCTTAAGTAAAAATATATAATTTACAATTTTTATATATTTTTATTTGTTTTTACTTTGATCTTGTTACCAAATTTCATAACTTCAGGCCAACTGGTGGTGTATACTCTATATTATTTTTTTACTCTATAAGCTTCAAATATTAAGGCAAATGCCAAGGGGGAACACTTATATTTTTTTATTGCATTAATTCCCCGTACTCCCAAGAGTCATAGAACCGGATATTTGAGATTAATATAAATTTGACACTTCTACACGATTTTGGTCTGCTTTTAACACATATACAACAAATTTTTGCTGTCTGGTTTCTGTTTTCCTTTTTGAGACACGGAACCCTGAAAAGAAAAATCATCTTTATTTAATTACTAATATAATTAGCTAGAAAGATGGCTTCACTAATTGTTGAATAAACTAAACATGATAAGATAAAAAAATATATACTTTATTTACCTCATTGCTTAATATTAATTCTACTGCAGGCTCGAATGGCTTAATGCGACAATGGTGGATGGGTAGTCTCTTCTCGGTTGTTGCAAGAATATCAACAAGTATGGGATACGTCATTATTAATTTATTTAATATAGAACTACACCCAACGTGTCTTCGACAAACTGGAATGGCCATAGGCAATGTTGTTTCTGGCTTATCCGTTGCCGTGTCTCCATATGTTTTATACATTGTAAGTCTTATCATAAACTAAACTAACAACGAAATTTATTTATTGTTTAACCATACGTAATTGAATAAATTTTTATTTTAGGGACGCCGAGTGGATGATCGTCTACCTGGTATCATATTAACAGTAGTATCAATAGGCGGGATGGTAGCAATATATTTGTTACCAGAAACTTTAAATGCAAAATTACCAGAAACATTAGAAGAATGCAAGGCATTTGGACGAAGACGTGTAAAGCGTGAATCAGTTCAATTAATGTCTTAACAGAAAGCGAAATTTATTTAAGTGTTATCGCATACCTACTATGGTTTCAACGACATTTATAAGATATTTGTACAAAGTGAACATAATATAATCATATAACTTTTAAAGTGCGTTTAATTTGTATATATAAATTTTTAAACTGTAAGCTATAAGAATTTACTAGTAGATATAGGTACCAAGTTTAATTTTACTAATTATTTTAATATAGTTTTTTCTTTTTTCATTGTTGGCCACAAAATTGGTTTTAAAAGTTAAATGGCAATCGTTCCATTAAAAAGCAGCTATCTAAATTTCTAGCAGTTGGAAGCTAAAGCCTATACTCATGTTAGTTACTTAGTTTATACTAATTTTAAAACTGCTTATGATGATTGAGATGTAGCTAAGTCAACAATCATGATAGCTGGTAAACTAGTTTCTGGCGTTTCTAGGGGTCTGCGATAGAGGATGTCACCGATAAGGAGACATGCTGGTAATTTAATAAGGTTCAGCGGCAGATTTAATTTCAAACATACCAACAAGAGAACCATTATTTCAAACAAAGGTGGGGCAGGAGTATTGAACATATAGGTGCAGTGAAAACAACTTAGATAATTATTCATATATATATATATATATATATATATATATATATATATATATATATATATATATATATATATATATATATATATATATATATATATATATATATATATATATATATATATATATATATATATATATATATATATATATATATATATATATATATATATATATATATATATATATATATATATATATATATATATATATATATATATATATATAATATTTTATTTTATTTAAAAGCCACACATCTGCAAATCATGAATGAGAAACACGATTAAGTAAAAAGAAATAAATCTATATAAGTGGCCAGTATAACATATCGATAAAAGATTGATTTTTGTTAATCGATAAGTAGTATATTCAACAAGGAGATCATCTATAAATAACAGCGCGCTTGGAATAAGCATATAAATCCAAAATATTTTTATGATAAGAAATGCAGAACTTACTCTACACATGAAAGACAGACTAACTGACTTACTTTTTAAGTTCTTATTTTACGTATTATGAAAATTGGGATGATGCAATACCAGTGACAGCACTTATCCTTATTTAAAGAAAAAAGAAATAGTTTTCCAGGTCGCGTTGCTATCGAGGCATTAAGATTAATAGTCACATAAATGTCTCCGAGAAGAGTACACTGCTTAAGTGTCCATATCATAGATGATACACTAATACTGGCTCTGAAACTTGACGCGCGTGATCTGAAACTTGACATGTTGTAGACTGAGTACATGACATGAAAGAGCGCGGAGGCCCAGACAGCCGTTAAGTTAATATAAGTTGAGTTGATTAAGAATTTTATTACAAACATATATACGAAAAATCTACATTTTCCATGTCATTATTTAATTATAATCATGATTTGTATGTGAGTGTATTGAATAAAGAAAAAATATTTTTTTTTTCACTGTTCACGAATAACGGTTAAGTTCCTATTTATGACAAGATTTTGGTAGATAGCAACTGATGAGACTATAGTTTCCTTTTATATCTGTCTTTTTATCTAGTCTACTTGTCTCTGTCTAGTACAGACCTAGTCTATGCTCAGTAAATGTAAATTGTAAAATATCGAAAAAATTATAAAATACAGTAGTGGTGATTTATTGAATATTTGCGTCAATTATATATTTAAAAAGATAATTACACTTGTAAACACAATGACTAAATCCAATAGTTGAATATTTTAGCATAAAATAATACTATTGTGTTTACTTGCTCTAAAATAATTATAAAAAAAATTAGTTGTATCGCCCAAGATTTGTGTAGTAAAATGTCGGGCGATCACAAAACACTGATAAAGGGAAGTCCATCACAATATGTGAAATTAAACGTGGGTGGCACATTATTTTACACTACGATTGGTACACTGACGAAAAGTGATAATATGTTAAGAACTATGTTCAGCGGTAGAATGGAGGTCCTTACAGATTCAGAGGGTATTTCTTGTTTTTGTCAAAATATTCACGGCATCATAAAAATTAAATAATAATGTTAATAATACTTTTTTACACAGGTTGGATATTGATTGATCGATGTGGAAAACATTTTGGGACTATCTTGAATTACCTGAGAGACGGCACTGTGGCTTTACCGGACAGCTATCGCGAAATTATGGAATTATTGGCAGAAGCTAAGTACTTCCTGATAGAAGAATTAACAGATTCTTGTCAACAAGCTCTTAGTAAGAAAGAAAGAGAAGCTGAGCCTATTTGTAGAGTTCCTTTAATTACCTCACACAAAGAAGAGCAACTTCTTATTATGTCAACTTCAAAGGTATTCTCAAATAAGTTACAATAAACAATATAATTCAAACTTCTGCTAGTAGAATAGATATACATAGAACATAAAGCTATTTACTTAAATATTTATATCATGATTATATATATATTTACAAGTATTATGATACAATAATAAATTACTTCTAAAAATAAAACTATTTTGCTTAAAAATTTCTTTAACATTAATTATTTGACATGAACTTATTGCTAATATATTAAAATTATTTCTTTTACAGCCTGTTGTAAAGCTACTTATCAATAGACATAACAATAAATATTCTTATACAAGTACATCAGATGATAATTTGCTCAAAAATATAGAATTATTTGACAAATTGTCACTTCGATTCAGTGGGCGTGTCCTGTTTATTAAAGATGTCATAGGCTCTAATGAAATTTGCTGTTGGTCATTTTTTGGCCATGGCAAGAAATGTGCAGAAGTTTGTTGCACATCTATTGTGTATGCAACTGATAAAAAACATACAAAAGTAGAATTCCCTGAAGCTAGAATCTATGAAGAAACATTGGGAATCTTGCTTTATGAAAGCCGAAATGGGCCTGACCAAGATTTAATACAAGCCACCTCATCACGAGGAGCAGTTGGTGGACTTTCTTGCACAAGTGATGAGGAAGAGGAGCGCTCTGGCCTTGCCAGACTTAGATCAAATAAACAGAATAATCAGTCTTAGCGGTTACAGTCTGGTTTGGCTCGCCTAAGGAGCTCCAAACGTACAAATGTTTGATACCAAGCCAAGTATTTTCTACCATTTTGCTGGTTCTCATGTTTTGGTATTTAAATTTACCTAAACTATTGACTATTCTGTGAGTCTTTCCTTTATGTGAACTCCTTATAAATTGGTGATAAACAAAGTGAAGCATTTATTTAGATAGTTGTTAGAGGACATCTTGGTATGTGTATGGAATAAAGTGTAATAATTAGAAATTGCAAAATATTTTAATACATTTTCTGTGTTGATGTTGTTAATTGGAGTCCATGCATACAATTCATATAATTATATAATATAAATAAATGATAAAGTATTATATTTTATATGATGAAAATAATTTTTCTTATTCTTTATATGAATGGTAATTGAAACAAGTGCATTTTATATTAATAGTTAAAATACCAATTCTGAATGATAACATTGACTAATATTGTATCACATATATTTATAATTTATCACTGCTCTCTCACTCCTCTATCTGTAAGCTTAAAAATAGACAACTGTCACTGACTAAATTCTTACATTTTTTTATATCAGTATGTGAGGTCATGTGAGATTGGTACTTCAAATAGGAATAACATGATAGTTATCTTTTTCTACTATACTTATTTGTATCTTTCTGTTTGTTTTTAGATAATATATTTGTAATGTAGTTAATGTCTTAAGTATAAAAAACATTGAAGCTTACAAAACTTTCATTCACATTATAAATATAAAAACTTAATGTTATTTATTCTCATAGCTCAATTAATATGCCAAATTGATGTTAGTTAAAGTTTTAGATGTAATTTCAATCTAAAGGAACAGTACAAGTTCATATTTTGTATTATGAATTAATTATAAAATATTGTAATATGTATCTTTATAAAATTTATAAAATAATAATATATATATTAATGATTGTAAAAATTTCATGGATATATTCATAAGTAACTTATAAGTGTAACTTAATGCATATTATGGTATGTGGTATTTTATGAGTGCTAGTAATTTAAAAGCTATAATAATATGCTAAGTAAAGTTTAATTATTGTGCAAAATTTATTTCCCTGTGTGGGATTTTCAGTTTCCTTAAGAACTTTTTTTTAATTTTTTGGTTAATGTTAATGCATTCTGATGTTTATAGCAAGGAATTGTTATGAATTGATACTTATTTTTCTATTATTATATTTTTGTTTTTTTTTTTATTTCTAATTTTCGATCTTTTCCAATTAATATTTTAATATAAATGATTTTGTGATGCCCATAGTTTTATTAATAGGTATCAGAGTCTAGTCTAATACTTGTTATTTCTATTCTATTATAAAATAAGAATATATATTTCAACTGAAACGGTTTGAGGCTATTACTTATTAAATTAAGTACCTTTCTTAAATTTGAATTTTATTTGATCATCATAGTATATAGAAAAGTACATACAAAAAGATAGTGAAACAATTCTTTTATTTTTATGGTGGTCAGTTGAATTGAAATAAATATATTATTTTGAAATATCAAATACAATTTTGTTACAAGTAATTAGCCTACTTTGAATCATTTTAGTATGATATGGTTAGTTATGACTATCAATGTTTGTGTACAATTTGTTTAAAATGTCACTTGTAAATGTTTAACTCTTTTAAATATATGCTCACTGTTTAGCTGTCTATGTTTGGTTTTATTTGACTACTTACTTACATCTTTATTTAATTTTATCTACATATATAGATAAATAAAATTAAACTTTTCATTTTAATATTAATTGCAAAAAAATTATGCAAATGATAATTTATGAAGACTAACTAACTGCAAAAACAGCGTACTTATACATTTTATAGATTTTATTATTAATTTATTGTAATAAAACAAGATTAATTAATATACTATAAAATCAAAATCATGTACAATTTGGTGAAAGTATGAGAACAATGTTAGTAGGCTTGTTTATGACATTAATTTGAGGTATCTACCTAGAAGGAAGAAAGGTGGAAATAAAATAGCCAAAAAATAGCTTTAGCTTTGTGAAACATTTATCAGAACCAAATTTTTCTTATAACATTCTAAACTACAAAGTGGCACACCAGTTTTTGAGCAGTTATATCTTTTAATATTATCACATCCATCTATACCACATTTAGTTGGCTTAGGAGCTTCTTTAGGACTTTGATGTTCTATTGGATATGGTACACCGGGTGGCAAAGAAAGAGTCACTTCATTGTTATTATTTTTATAAACTATCATAGGTTCTATTTTTCGGATTGGTTTTCCTTTTTGTGCATTTTTAAGATTTTTTGATTCTTGTTTCTTCAAAAGTCTATCCATTGTTTTCTTTTTATCCTTTTCTCTTTTTTCATCAGCTAACTGCTTTCGTTTTTGAGATTTTAAGGCTGCTTTTTGTATTGCTTCAGCAGTCATAACTTTTTCTTTATATCCAGAAGGCAATGCTAAAAGTACTTCTCTCCCTGGACTTGTTTCTTTGTCAGTTCCTCTCTCATACATGGCTCTTTGTCTTGCTGTCATCATTTTAGGATCTTTTGGTTTTATTTTTTTAAGCTCTTCATCAACCTTTATAAAAATAATTATTAGTTCCTAGTCTTAAAGCTATAAATAAGTAGTAAATAACTAAATTTATATGTGATGAAAATTGCTACATACCTCCTCTAATTTTCCTGATTTGATTGCATCAAGCCATCTTTCTTCTTCACTTGATGTTCCACTGTCACGGCCCCTTGTCTTCTTTTTCTTTGAGGAAACTTTTGGTGGTGTGCTGGATGATGATCCTGGCATTGATTTGCGCGAATCAGATGAGGATTTAGTGGCTTGAGCTTTTAACATGTCTGCTGCGGAAGTACCCGAAATATCTTTTTTAGATTTCATTTTGTACGTAGATTTTTCTACACCATCTTCGTAAGCGACGTCTATTGAAGTATCACTATCGTAATCATTGTCGATCTTTATTTTTTTGTGTTTCTTATGTTTGTGCCGCTTCTGTTTCTTTTGTGGCGATGCATCTGAAATATGCAGTTTTCAAATTATCGATTTCTTTTACCATTGTTAAAATATATGCAATTGAAAATTACCAATGACAATTTCATCTTCACTTGTACTGAGATCACGTTGTCGTCGTACCATATTTGAATTATATTATTGTTTTATGAAGTCAATCTGTTACGTTTATTATTTATTTATTAATTAACAATTTGATGAAGAATTTTGTATATTTATAACATTTTACTTGTCACATAAGTTATAATATTGGTATTATTTCATATATGTCAGATTTTATTTTATTGTACAGATAACATACAAAATAAGTTAAATTTGATAATGATGTATTTGTAAATAAATATGTAAAATTAATAGTCAAATATGCATTTACTACCTTTATTATATTTAGTGTGTTTTTTAATAATCAATATTTTTTTATAATCAAAATTATTACTTATTATATTATCAAAAAAAATAATGAATCTGTCCCTAGGCCTGATCATCAATTTGATCTGATAGATCGCCGTTCTACTCTCAGAGTCACAGCTGGATCTTCAACAGACAACTGCCAATGTGGGAATCCAGAAATCTAAAATTCTGGATTCAACATGCCGATAGCTCTATGTCATGTTGCTCCTTCTTTAAAAGCTTGTCAACTACTAAAAAGCACAACTTGAGAACAAACAAAATAAGAGAATTTCAAATATACCAGTATCCTAGACACACGTGGCAATTGGGAGTTGGTCCGCCTTGAGAGTTGCCTAACTAAGGCCTTAGGCAACCTTCAGGTTGTTGTCGACATGTACAGAGCACAACAACTCCTAGTGTTGAAGATTATTGTTTATTTGATGAAAGCAAAAGGAGATGATTGTGTTTACCATTATAATTCTGAGTTATTTATCTATAAGAAGATGAGTTTCGAGGGTAGACCCTATGTATATTGGCAAAATTTACCGTATGTCGAATCTAACATTTTGTGATACCTTTTAAAAGATCTATAGGTATTGTCTGCGGAAGCATGAGCTCCAATTTGAGGTAGCATTTAACAAATTCTTGATGTGTAGAACGAAACAAATTTAAGGGAGTGGAGCTATGTAGATTACAAATTCAATTAAAACTTATTTTTAAAAGTAACCAAATTAATAAAATGAAATAAAAACCTGAGTTTATGAATTGATTGATCAGAATAATTAAAATATAAATAGTGTAGACATAAGTCATTTTTCCTACGACATGAGACTATTTATATTGCTTTTACTCATACTCTTCACCTGTTTTTGACTGACAAAACTTAATATAAAATATTTACAAAATTAAAAGTAATCTAAAACATAAGTCAATAGCTTCTAACTGCTACCTAACAAGTACTTTGCTTAAAATGTCATCTTCAAGATCTACTGTTGTTAGTACCATTAACAATAACTTTAATTCTGAGTAAGCAGCGATAATGAGAACAAAAAAATAATGTTATCTATACAAATGTACATTTGTAGAACAGTAATTTGATGGAGGTCTATCTTCGATTTGATGACGAAATTCATGGCGATGGAACAATATAACATATAATTTATTAACAATTGTTGTATTATAATAATTTAAAATACTAGACGAAAAAAATCAAATAACAATACCAATCAAGATTTTGTTTAATTAATATGTAGAGTTAATTGAAAAAAAAATGCTGCTTCCGAAGACAAGATACGTTAAGTAAACAGACATCGGATGAGAGGTTCAAAAAATGCGAAGAATGTTGAGAATATGCTTGCATATCATAATAATTTTCCGATACAGCAAACTATTTGTCAAAATTAAAATGATGAAAAATTATTTACGAAGAGTTAGTACATTCTTCCAGAACAATTTTTCTCGTCTAGAGATTGTTGATTGTTATGCAATTTTATTATGCTTCATAGCATTACCAACCTTGAATTACATTTATATAAGAAGTAAGTTAGTAGAAAACACTTGAACGTCGACAAAACATTATAGATATTTTTATTCAGATTTTTAGTCGAATAGATTTTTTGAAATAAAATAGAATCACCTTATTCAAGATCTAAAATTATTCCACAATTATCGTCAGCCTAAATAATCCACGGAATCTCATATTTATATATAAATATAAATATTTTAAAATTTTGTGGAATGTAGAGATCAGGACGCAGTTTTGTGCTAGCTACCAGAGACGCAACTCTGATGCCATATTCAGCTTGACTATTTTGTCATGAGCGTGAAATAGATTTAGAAATTACCTACCTTTACAACCATGGTTAGATCCATGACGTTTTTTGTACTGATTTTAATGCACACAATGTTATCGATACTTTTTATTTCTTAGCAAATGCCTGATGATGACGAGAAAAATTGATAAATATTGTCAAATTTAAATTGAAAGCTTTAACAAGTATAATATATTCCGGCGCATGACATTCTTTAAGCGTAACTTTCATCATATGTAATGCAGGTTAGAAGCTGGGTATGTTTTACCACTTAAATCGTCGGATAAAAACTTATGAAGTTTGTAAACCATAAATCGCTGACTATGATCCTAATTCACATTTACGTCCGGAAACTATCTGGAGGGGTCACGGTATTCATGCAGCCAGATGACACGATAAATATGTCTCCATTGTAAAAGATGAAATGGTTGCCAAAGCTGAATGTCACATTTAATTAAAACCTATAGGTTTACCGATAAAATATGCGAACACTCTACTTGCCTTAAGAAATTTATTTCAAAATTCAAACTAGAATAAACAAGATTATACCTATATTTTTCTGAATTATTTTATATAAATACAGAGCGTTACACTATGAAGTATAATAATATACAGCACCACTGAGCGCCAACATTTCACAGAAAAGTTACGTATGCTTAGAAAAGCTAAGCTTGCAATTCGCAGAAAAGCTAAGTATAATGTAAGTAATATTTCAATTCACGCTTAGAAATTTATACTTGGAAATCAATATTATGGCATAATATCCCATGTCTAAAGCAAGGCTTCCTTAACAAAATCTAAACGATATATAAGATACGGGATGATTGAAATAAACATACCCTCGTTTGTATAGCAATGAAGCAGGTCAAGTATTTGACATGTATGGGAGGATCCTTTTATTGATTCAAGTATACTACTTGTCCCTACGGCGTTTCATTATTACAATCACAAGCGCAATGAATTCTCTGTTACATAATTAGCTTCTTCAAAATAGTTTTATAATAACATTTAAAAAACAATTAAAAATATTACTTACTTACATAATTATTAATGAAAAATCTATTAAAATTTTCATATAAATAATAAAAACATTTAAACTGGGTGAAGTCTTACTTGTACAACAGAACACAACGAGTAACTATGCAGGGATACAAGTTATTTGCATATTTCCCTACCTCTGGAGTGCCGCAAGGCTCACACTTAGGCCCAATTCCCTTCCTGGTGTTCATTAACGATATTACTAACCATATCAAGTATAGTAAATGTCCTATATTCGCAGACGACTTAAAGTTGTATCATACAATAGACTCTAAGGATGATATTAAATTTTTACAAGCAGACCTAGATTCAATTTCCCACTAGTGTAGAATTAACAAAATGGAATTAAATGCAGCCAAATGTCATTATGTAAAATTTACTAAAAAAAACACGTTTTGGATTCTCAGTACTCAGTTAATAATGTAACGCTTAGTGCGCCCACGTCGGTAAGAGACCTAGGTGTACTAGTAGACAAAAAATTAAGTTTCGTAGAACACATTGACAAAATAACATTACGAGCCTAGAAGATAACCGGACTAGTTAAAAGGATTTGTAAAGATTTTAAAAACCCTGCCTCTATCTTGACCCTGTACAAAGCGCTAATTCGCAGTAACCTCGAATATGCATCTCCTATCTGGAACCCCTACTATAATGTTCACATTAGTAGGATCGAACGCGTTCAACGTAGCTTCACTCGTTTTTTGGCTTATAAAGATCGAAATTGTCCATACCGTGCCGATTATCGTACCAGGTTATCTTACTTTAAACTCGATTCTCTTGAAATACGACGAAAAGTTAGTGACATTAAAATACTTTAAAAGCTCTTCCACGGTCAAATATTACGTTCTGATACTCTCCAACAGATCCCAATAAATGTCCCAAGAGATCTTGATATTATTCCTAGATACCCTATTACGAATATTTTTAATCAGAAAAATTCCAGGACCAACGTAGGAAAATATTCTCCTTTGAACAGACTCATGGCAACATATAACGAATTTTCATCTAATGGTGATATCGACATTTTTCACCCTCAAGATTGTGTCAAATTTGTTGGAAAGTGTTTAGTTGTTATCTATGTAATAGTTAATAATTATTTGTAGCACTTTATTTCTCTATCTTACCTATATTAAGTAGACAATTATTGTTATTAGTTTTAATTCTTAATTTTTAACTTTATTTACACCTAGCTTTTATTTTGTTTTGTTTTATTTTAGTTTTATACTGTTTAGTCGATATTTTTATAGCATCTTGTAATTGCACAGAAACAAATGCCAACAATGTTGTATACGCCTGTAAAGGCAAATCATACTGGATTGTATATTTAAAACATTATAATATTGTGTTAGTTATTATGATAAGTCGATGGTGTATCTTAATAAATAAATATTTTTTTTTATATAATCTATATTTAAAAATATATATATATATATATATATATATATATATATATATATATATATATATATATATATATATATATATATATATATATATATATATATATATATATATTATATATATATATTATATATATATATATATATATATATATATATATATATATATATATATATATATATATATATATATATATATATATATATATATATATATATATATATATATATATATATATATATATATATATATATATATATATATATATATATATATATATATATATATATATATATATATATATATATATATATATATATATTGCTTCACGCTTTATCCAGCTCTTAGCCGGGTTGACAGAGGGTACTGCAGAAATCTGGTTAACTTAGTGATGAGACACTGTTTCCTGCTTTCCGCCTTTCGAGGCATTGTGTTGTTGAGTGGCAGAAACGCCTCGCTTGTCTTGTTGCTGGTTGTAGGAGCGAAAAAAATGAAAATTAAATAATCCATCTTCCCCGAGTGGGAATCGAACCCCATAGAAATTCCACCTCTGCACCACGACGGTCCTCTTCATATTAATTTTTATTAAAAATATGTTTTTTAATAATATAAAATATAAATTGAACTGAATTATATTTAATTTATTAAAAAAATCACAACAATGAAACTTTTTTATATAGTGTCACAAATTCTTTTGAATAATATTCTTTTTTTAAGCGTATAATTCCTGTCCTATACATATCTTATAGTTTTTTTACTTTCCTTACAGAGGATAGTTAATAATATTATGAAACATTTAATATTATTTGTGAAATTTTCAAATATTGTGAATATAAAATCTTCTTCTTCTTCTTCTTCTCTTTAATTATGGCGTTTCGGTGAATATAAAATAAAAACCTCTTTATTTCACCTTATTTTGTCCTTTTATTTACTTTCTTTAAAACAACAATGACATTCTTAGTGTCTTGTGTCTTCTGCTGTACATTTCTTGTCAGCGATTAGTACAATGTCATCTACCCATCTTTTTATATCACTCTTGAAGAATTCTGATGCTATTTACGCTTTCGAGTATGTTTAGGACTTCCACGTTTCGTTAGAAGATATGAAAGATATGTCTAAATAAATAAATAAATAATTGGAGACAGACTACAGACAAATAAACTCTGTTCTTTGGAAGAAAAAATACACGTTCTTATATAAGTTCATACAATTTATAATAATAACATAAATTATAATCCACAAGGTAAAGAATTGTATATAAATGAACCATCCCACCATCAAAAACCATTTTTACTGCCAGATTTCACAAAACTACGTTTCTTAACAGCCCGTTTCAGGACACCGAAGCTGGGCTTCAAATTACTTAAAATGAATTTAGCATGTTAATTTGTGACTTAGACATTGCGTATGGAACATTTGTTGTATTTAAAAAAGTAAGTCCATTTATGCTGTTGCCGTTTAGGTAAGGAATTTTTAGTTTAATTTATTTTAGTTTTATTTTGTTTTATTAAAGCTGGAAGCAGTATGTTTTTATTTTAAGCGTGTTGACCTCCTATATCTATTTGTTACACTTAGACTAAGCTCTGATAATATATTTTTTTATTGAACGTATTGGCAGAGAAAAATGCAGTTTTTATTGGAAAGAAGGAATCTCTTCAGTCAACGCCGCGGGTGAGACTAGTGTAATTATCGATACATACCTCTATATTATACTTATAACCTTTACTTATAACTTTTATCCGTTCTTTTCGAAATATAACAACTTATACTTCCTTCATATCATAATTACTATAATAACATATCTCAACCAATATCAATATATACATTTCAATTTAATTTAGTTATCTAATTCATTAAAATAACTCAGAGGCTTTAATTGAAAGGCCTAATTACACAGGCCTTTTTTCTTTAACTAAGTGGCGTGTATATGACATCCTATCAATTAACTTATTTTTTACGAAATTTTCTATTTTAAAGGATTTACAGCTACATTTCAAGAAAATAAAAAAATTATACATAGTTAAAAAAATTGACAGGTCTTTATCAGTCTTAAAGAGAATGATGAAATAAAAGTCTAATATGTACTTACCCTTATAGTTTTTTTTAATATATGTGTACCCGCTGCGAATATTTTATATTAAAAATACACTTTACTTTTTTTTAAACAGTTACGTTTAAAAAAGTTTTTCAAAGCTTGTTTTAATGTCATAAAAATTCATCAACTACATACTTTCTGCTGCACGCGACATTTGTTAGTTGAAAATAACTTAATGACCTCTTAAAATAGCTTACGCTGGCGTGAAAGGGACTTTAGCTAGATTAAGACTACAGTAAGAACAGTACTTAAATGAAGTACACTACTAAGCATACATTTTCTACTTTGCACTTTAATTCATATTTTATTTAGTGAAACACCTGCTTTTATAATTTGAAAATGAATATTGTTTCGTTTGTCATTTCTAAGTAATTGGAAAGAAAGCGAGTTCTTTAAACAATTTACCTATATCAATAATAGATTATCAAAGTAAGTATACGAGTATGCTTTTATTGCTGAAGTCCTCACGTCCAAATAAATTAGATGTCTCGGAACACTTGCGATGGAAACAGGTTCATTACAAGGAAACCAGATTTTCCTTTTAATTTTTTCCACAGCACGACCAGGGACTTTTTTCATGATAATTCGTAATATTTTATTCTGTATTTCTTTGTTTATAAGTGGAGTCATTTAATAGGCAATAAGATTTTTCTTTACTTTGTGAATTCATAAAATAAAACAGTAATAACCAGGTTTCTCCTCTTTTCCATGTCAGTTATGAGGTTAGTCGACGGTTAGTATTTTAATTATTATACTTTTTTTTCCCTGAAATTGTGAGTCTTATCTGGTTTTTAGATAGGCGGGGATCAATCTGCCTGGGTCCATCATAGGTGATTTGATTAATATAATTTCTAAAAGATGGTCACTGGACTATAATATTCATTTTAACGAAAAAGTTACGAGCCGGTCCCGTTTATTATACAGATTGATCACTATTTCGAACATATAGTTCTTGTATTACTCTTTGCTGGCTCGCATTAAAGGCAAGCCAGCAGCGGGGGAAAGATTACAATTTCTTTCTAGAAGTCTCATGTCAGTAGTGAGACCGACACTCCCGAACATTACTACTATCTCTCTCGGATATTACTATAATAATACTAATAAACTAAATATTATATATATATATATATATATATATATATATATATATATATATATATATATATATATATATATATATATATATATATATATATATATATATATATATAAATATATATATATATATATATATATATATATATATATATATATATATATATATATATATATATATATATATATATATATATATATATATATATATATATATATATATATATATATATATATATATATATATATATATATATATATATATATATATATATATATATATATATATATATATATATATATATATATATATATATATATATATATATATATATATATATATATATATATATATATATCCTAATATTAAGATCATAGTAACTTAACATAATTTTTTTTCTTAGTTTTTTTCTGAATTCTATTCTTTTACATTCCATTCCTCAGTTTCCGACTTTTGAAATTGTGTTTTCAATGGCGTACGAGGGTCAAACTGAAAGTTCTTAGAAAATCAAAAACTAAGCATTCTAGCAAGTTATTAGTTTTATTATAACTTTTCAAAATAGCGTCCATTTACATCAATACATCGCTGCATTCGATGGAACCATTGAGAAAAGCACCTTGCCCACTCGGCCTTAGGGGTCTCTTCAACGGCGCTTTGAAACGCAGCCACTGCTTCTTCGGCGTCCATAAAATGTTTTCCTCGAAGTTTTTCTTTTATTTTCGGGAATAAATAAAAATCGCAGGGTCCGAGGTCGGGGCTATACGGCGGGTGACCCAGTAATTCCACGTGTAAGGTCGCCAAATAGTCGATCGTTTGCCTGGCGGTGTGCGACGAGGCATTGTCGTGATGAAGCAGCAGGATCCTCCATCCTGCTGCGAGGTCATTTCTCTCGAACTTTTTCCAAGACAAGTGGCAAACAGTTGTTCGTGTACCACTCTGCATTAACCGTTTTCTGATCCTCTAAGACAACTGTCGCGTAATGACCTGTCTTTCCGAAGAACGAGGCCACTATCTTTTTTCCAACACTTCGACCTCTCTTCACTTTAGTTGGCAACTCTTCGGAAGGAAACACCCACTGAGCAGACTCTCTTTTGGTTTCCGGATCATAACAGTAAATCCAGCTTTCGTCACCCGTTAGTATGTCGAACACAGCATTTGAGTCACCTCCGTTAAATTTTTGGATCATTTCTCGGCACCAATCAACACGGCGGAGTTTTTGAGCCTCGGTCAAATTATGCGGTATCCAGCGGGCACAAAGCTTCCTGACCGCTAAATGTTCATGGAGGATTTTGTGCACTTGACTCATACCTATGCCTAGACTTGTCCGAATCTGCTGATAGGTCACTCTTTTATCAGTCTCTATCATAGGCCGCATAACACTGATATTATCTTCAGTCGTCGCTGTAGAAGGCCGTCCCTCACGCAAATCATCGGTGAGATTAGTTCGACCACGTTTGAATTCATTAAATCAGTTGTAAACTGTGGCACGAGATGGGGCTTCATCGTGAAAAGCCAATCGAAGTCTATCATAACTTTCTTGTTGACTTATATGACATCGAAAGTCATAAAAAATCATTGCACGAAAATTTTCTCGGCTTAAATTCATTCTGACGTGCACAGACAATTTTCAATTTGCCGCCAAATCGTTAAACAAATGATAAATGAATGAAATGTATAAAGAGTTCTATTTTCAAAATTTAAACTTATTTTTTTAATATAATGCTTTTAAGTTGCCAGTTCTAAAAACTTTCAGTTTGACCCTCGTAACTCAACTTCGCTATTTGCTTTCTTACCAAAGCAAAAAAAATCATTCACCTCAACTGGGAATCGAACAACCAAATCGTCGCATTTACAGCCGGTCGCTGTGCCTTTGCGCCACGATGATGCCGCATTTTTTTTAAATAAAATTAAGACGTCAGATCAATGTATCTTTGATATTACCGATATTAAGTAAGAAAGAAAAATGATTATTGCGTGACTAACAGCTTTTATTAAACTAAACAACATTACACTTACACTGCCACAAGCTACATTACACTTTTATAATTAGGTGGATCTAGCCTGTGAAAACCTGTTAGTTGTTATAAAGCCATGAGTTGAAAATGTCAGAGAAAAAATAAAGTTGTATAGTTATAAGTTCTTACTTCTTGTCAAATTTTGTAGGTCAGCTACTGGGTTGACCAACTCATTAGTTAAACTAACTTTGGGGCGAATGCACTCATTTTGTATGAAACGAACTACACATATAAAATTATTATGTATTTTTTGTTATACAATCTTTGGATTTTTTCCTCTGTATGTACCGTAAGTTTTCACTTTTTGCCAAATTTCATAAATCCAAGAAAACAGGACACCATAGTTGGTATCCTATATGATAAATATGTGGTTATTTTCATAGTCAGCATAACGAAGAGTTAAAATCTCGTCTACAACTTGTATATTTTCTGTTAATTTTATTTTGTTAAAATTTACAACATTTGTTATTTTATAAGAGTTCCTATTTTTTTCTTTTACGTTACTATTTTTTTAAAATATTTGAAATCACCCTTATACCTCCCACACTTCGCTATATAATGTTTTATTCAATATTATTTTAATAAAAGAAACAATGCACAATATCGTGTAGAATGTTAATTAATTTAAACAAATGCAAATGCTGGTTGCACCTTCGACTGTGAACATAATATTGCTTCAGGTGGTGCAATCTTTTTACTAAGTTACTCAGACTTCATTGTACATTTTGCTTGAAAATAACAAAATAATTTTATATGAAGACTAGGACAATGGTAGTCGAGATTGATATTTCATGTTTCTTTTGTAGTAATACGTAAGAATTATTTAATTGTTACGTAATAGTAAAGTGTCTTACAAATAGCATTGCATGTAATTGAAGTTTTGTGAAAAATAAAAAAACAGGTTGAATTTGATTACAATTTTATGATGATTTTTACTTATTTAAGAAATAATATAATAGTGTTTTCCAGGAAAGTTATTGAGTAATTAAAGTAAATATACAGGAGACACTCTTCAAAAATGTCGGTCAGGTGCGAATTGTGTTCGTTAACTGAGGATTCTATTACATATACCGAGGGAAACTATTTCATGATTACGGATTCCGCTGAGGAAAATATTACTTAAAAAATATACAAACTTACATTTGCGGTCGTATTCACTGATGTTATAGGTTTGTAAAAGTTTCTTCCAGAGTTAAACTTAAATGTGATTATACATTTTTCAGATTTATTCTTTCCTTTACACAGTAAATTCTCACTTTTCGTCAAATTTCTTAAGTCTAGGTCTATGAAATACATCTAATAAGAGTCAACAAACTTAAGCTTGCGGTCATACACACTCATTTAGTATGAAATGAACTAATATTTTTTTTGGAATATATTAACTTTTGGATTTTTCTCTTCAGTTCTAACTTATTAACAGTTTTTACAATTATAATTTTATAAAAAAAAAAAAACTAAACTAAGCGTAACTTATTTTTACAATGCTTGATTTTTTAAATAAATTTCAGCTTTGATCTTCCGACGTGATTTGGAGAAAATGATCGATGGAATTTGAAGAAATTAACAGAGGCAAACGAACACCAGGGTGATCCTCCAAGGGTTCCACTTTTTTCTTTTGAGGTATGGAGCCACAAAGAGGTTGGACAAGTTAATATCCCTTTAATTTAACTATTATATTAATTTACTTTTACAAAAACGTTTTAGCGATGATCTGATCAATAAAAGTGATACAAATTATATTTTTTGCAATATTATTAAGCTCAGAGGAATATTAACTTTAAGAACATAGATAGTGTTGCCCAAATAAATGTTATAATAAAGACTAAAATCCTACATATTTTTTTATTATTATTTCAAATTTGCCATTATCATTCCACATTCGAGAACTATTTAAACAACCGAATGTATTTTTAATATGTCAACAGAGAAATTGAATTAAACCAAAAACACAGTAGTTGTAACAAGTAACAAGTATTTCATTAAACTAGAACTAACGTAGAACTACAGCGCTCTCGCTAATTGAAGATTGTCGTGGGCTTCGTTAACTTAGCGTAAACTTTATAACAATAAGTTTTAATGCATTAGAGCATTATTTTAATGAATTAGTTCGCTATGTTTTTAAAATTATTAATTGTATAATTTCAAGAAAGATATTCCTTAATTTTATTTTATAATAATAATATTACAGTGACTACACGAATAATTTGTTTACTAGTGAGTTAGTTTATAGTGACTATTTTCTGTCTTTGTCTTCTGATGATTCATCCAGTGATGATAGTTACCACAGTACATTACCTCTTCCGCTTAATGTCGCCATTGATTCTTACTTCTCAGACTGTCTAAAAATTTTAATGTCTTTTACATTACTGCACAAACTATTTCACCCCATTATCCTGATATGCTTGCGTCTTTTGACTCCCGTAATATTCACGCCATACTTGTATCGGAGTCATGGCTTAAGCCATGTCTGCCCTCTAGGTCCTGGTTTGAGACTTCTCCGTAATGACCGCATTAGTAAGAGAAGAGGCGGAGTGGCGATCTATTTGAGATCCCACATCCCTTTTGTTTTACTTAGTTCATCACCTCCATCTTCCTTGGCTGATGCGGCCGAGCACTTATCTATTGAAGTTTCCTTATCTAATTGCACTAAAATCCTTCTTGGTGTTTACTATAACCCTTCTTCACTAATCAATTACTATACTTCTTTTGAAAACCTATTAGGAAACCTTTTCCCCGGTTATAGCCATGCTATCATTATGGGGGATTTTAACACCTGCTTGCTTAAAGGCGCCTCTAAGAGCAGGTAACTAATAGACATAACTGAATCCCATAACATAAAAATATTACCTCTAATGGCAACACATTATTTTCCTAGCTCTTCACCTTCACTTCTGGATTTTATTATGGTCTCTTCTCCGGACTCTGTTAGTAAATTTGGCCAATGTTCTGCTTATCATGACATGATTTATATCTATATAAAATCGGTCCTCCCAAAAGCGAAATCGAGAATATTTCTGCAGCGTAGTTTTTGGGGAATGGGGAGTGAAGATTGGACTGCTGTTATAGTAGCCAAAACAATTGACCAAAATCTTGAAGTTTTCAATTTATTAATTACGCAGCTTTATGATAAACACGCGCCCATTAAACCAAAAATACCTTCCAGCGCCTTGCGCCCAGCGCCCTGTTGAGCGATAATATAAAGGATCTAATTTTTTTTCTATTCTTAAATCTACAATCATTCCGCAAACTATGAGCAGATGCAATGGGCGTTAAGAGTGGTGGTCCATTGACAACCGCTCTACAATACGGTTGTAACAGATAACATTATTGTTTGGCTAGGTCCATTACTTCACGCCTTATGAGGCGTCTATTAAAGTGAGGCTCTGTAAGCTGAGATGCTAGAGTATTTGGATGATTCAAGAGCCTTTTCTTATATCTCAAGGAATACCGCTTGATTTCCTGAGAAACTATATTGACCCCCAGGTGCTCATGCAATTCTGCTATTTTGATGAACCAGGGAGAGTTCGAGAGTTTTTTAAGTATGGCATTTTGAAGCCACTGGATGATGCTTGTCTTGGAGTTACTTGCTGTCTCCCAGAGTTGGATGCCGTAGCACCATAGCTGTTGATTGACAGCTTAGAGTTTCTTTCTAGTAGCCAATACAAATTTCTGAATTTCATGTTCACTTGGTCTCTCTTTGCTTTTAGGTGATTTCTCCAGGTAAGCCTTCTGTCAAGGTGGATTCCTAGGTACTTAACATAGTCGTGACAAAGGAGCTCCTTCTCTCCTAGTTTTACCGGAGGACAGGTGCCCTGTCGAAGTGTAAAGGTCACTTGAACGGATTTAGTGGCGCTTGCTCTTAATTTCCATTGTTCTAACCATCTGTTCAGACTTCATTGGGACTTTCGTTTGTTACTAAGATTGCTGTATTGTCGGTATAAGTTGCAATTGACACACTGTTTGTCTGTAGTAAGTCAGAAGTGAAGATAGTGTACAGTATCGGGCCAAGAACCAATCCCTGCGGCACTCCAGCCTCAATATAAAGCTAAGTACAAATTTAAATTAAATAACACTGATTCTAACAGAGAAAAGTACAGTAAAGCGCGAAATCGCTGCAATACATCGTGTAGAGTATATTTCCATCAGTAAAAGATTGGTTTCAGAGTTACCTCAGAGGTAGAAGACAACGAATTCGTATCGACGAGACTTTCTCGTCATGGTGTGAAGTCCGTGCTGGGGTACCTCAAGGTGGCGTGTTATCTCTCTTACTTTTCTCTACCTTCATTAACTCGATTACTCATGTTATTTCTTCTCTCTATCACATGCATGCAAACGATATTCAAATATGTCAACACTCAAATCTTGGGAACCTGCCTAAAGCAATTGCTGCTATTAACAGAGATCTAGTGGCAATTTATAAATGGAGCAATCAGTATGGTCTAGAATAAATCTTACCAAGTCACAAGTCATTGTTATTGGCAGCCCAGCGATGATTGCAAAAATTGTTTGGGCAAACATTTCCCAAGTTGTATACAACGGCACTAATTTATCTTACTGCTCAACAGATAAAGGCCTTGGCATACATCTTGACCGAACACTTTCCTGGTCAGAACATTTAACTGAAATTAAACATACGTGTCATACTCCTTGCGCTCCTACAAAATGTATTACCAATTCCTACCTAAACTATATTAGCAAATTCTCTTCTACTAACTATTCTCGATTACGCGGACGCAAGCTATCTTAATTTAACCGAAGACCAGCTTAATAAACTTGTTTACAAAATCTGGCTGTTCCGTTTATTTTCGGTCTCCGAAAGTATGACCATGTTTTAGAATTTCGTTCAAAGCTCAAGTGGCTTCCCATATGCCGTCGCCGAAACTTGCATACTCTCTCTCTCTTCTGTACTGTGTGTTGTTTAATCTGACCGCTCCTTCTTACTTAAAGGAGAAATTCAAATTTCTTGGAGATCAGTCAAGTATACGATAATCACGAAGCCTCATCCTTAAACTGCCTATCTATAGCAGTAAATATTATAAGCATTCCTTTACTGTGCAGGCAATGCAAATGCTCTTAAGAAATTTTATTTGGACACTAATAATGATGACATTTGAGATACAGTTATTTAATAACCTATCATACTTTCTATTATATATTATAGATAATAATATTATATTTATTTATTTTTTTATTACATATATTATATAGATATATGTATGTATATATAATTTATTTATATATTTTTTATATTTTATTTGTTATTATTTATTGTATAATATTTATGTATTTGCTATATTTATTGGGTTGTATTCGTTATTATTTTATAATGTAAAGTTTTTTTACTGCACCACCATATTGCCGTCTACCATACACATTATTCTTCTAACCCAAAGGTTGTCTGGAAAAAATGGCTTATAAGCCATAAGATCGTCTTTTGCTTGACCAACGTTGTTTTAAAGAATATTTTTTTTGTATCTTTATGTATATTTGATGTGCATTAAAGAGTTAAATAAATATATGAATGATTGCAAGAGAATTTACCCTTACAGTGTATATTTAAAAAGATTTCATTCGTCCTCTTCATATTTTATTATAACAAATACATATCTTCACGCTCTATCTCAGGTCATCGGGTAGATCGGAGTAATCAGAGTGAACGGAGCGCTGCGGTCCCCGCATACCTCTTTCACCTTGTCCACTGTCATTAACCTCTACATATCATACTTGTTCATACATGCTCTCTGCGGAGTCATCATCCTTTTTACGTGACCTTCTTTCCGTGTCTTCAATACTGTATTTTTGACAGTCAACCGAGGTCTCCCCTTATCTCTCTCACCACTCTTTTTTGCTTTATATATCTTTTTTACCATTCTTTCGTCACTTTCATCGTACCCAAACCAGAGCAAGTTTTTCTTCATCCTCTCTGTGACATTCTCGCTAGTACCTACCATCCTGTGTATTTCTTCTCTTTCAAAGCATCTCCACAGCGTTAATCTTTCTTTCATTCTTCTTCTACAATATCCACATTTCACTGCCATATAATAGCGTCGGAACCAGAAATGCATTATGTATGGCCAAACGAGCAGCAATACGTTTTTATAATATATTTTAATATATCGATGACAAAAAGTTAAGTCTTTTTCGTTTAGTAATAATAATATATCAATTTTTAATAATCTTATATAAATAACCATCATTCAAAGGCAAACGAGTACAGTAGGTTTCAGTTCAATCGTTTGGGGATAATCGGTTTACAATTCAGTTTGAATATTTCGCCCACACACAATAACAGTCCACACTCAGTAACTTAATACATATATAGCAGCATTTATGAAATACCTACCTACTCGGTGAAGATGGACTTTTATTTTCTATTTTCTTCGCTCTGGTAACTGGGCAAAGCGCGGTATTGAGTTCCGCCACTAAACAATGCCTTGAAACGGCGGAGAGCAGTTAACTGTAGTGTCTTAATATTAAATTCCTAAGGTTCCTGCGGTGCCCTCTGCCTACCATACTATTGTCAGGATAAAACGTCAAGCTTAAAAAATATACATATATAGTATATATAGTATTTACAAAAAAACAATATATCTTTTATTAGCTTGACTAAAAGAATTAGAGAATCATTCAAACCCAGTTTCAATACGCTTAGCAAGCATCGTGCACTATGTACCTTTTGTGACAAAACTAGTTATTTCAACACACAACTGCAAGCATACGCGCTCCGAATAATGATTTCATTACTTACCCCCTACCCCCAACTTGTTGTCGCTTTAGCTACTCGTGGCAATTAATTGGATAGTATTTTTGTCTTGCAATGCTGTACAGACCAATTTTTATGTACACATCGAATAAATGTATATCATAGAAATGAAGTATCGATATATATATATATATACATATATATATATATATATATATATATATATATATATATATATATATATATATATATATATATATATATATATATATATATATATATATATATACATATATATATATATATATATATATATATATATATATATATATATATATATATATATATATATATATATATATATATATATATATATATATATATATATATATATATATATATATATATATATATATATATATATATATATATATATATATATATATCCAGAATTAACAAATTAATTTACAAAATTCTCATTTAAATTAATTTTAATTCATAGAACATAATTTCGACTTAAATAAGTTTTTCACCACTTAGGATTTTTTTTTTTCATTTTTCAAAAATTGTAATGACTGTAAAATATTTTGTTCACCTTTTAAATCGTAAATACTAGAGAAACATTGGTTACCACCTATTAGCTATTAGCTAATGTAGGAGGGAGCGAAAGTAGGCAAAGGGCAACTTAGTGTTCAGAAAAACGGAATGCGTATTGTGTGTTTAGTATTGATATAAGAGTGCATTATAATACATAATAATATAATAATAATAATAATAATAATATTCTTTATGGCACATAACTAAAAATATATAATAAGGAGTAAAACAAATAGAAAATAATAAAAGCACAACAAGGCGACCTTATCGCTTGAAGCGATCTCTTCCAGGCAACCTTTTGATGTAGGAGTAGTATAAGAATGGGTGGTGCATATACTGAAAGATATATGGAATATATATTAATAAAATATACTATATAATAAATATACGATTATAAACATACATAAATAAATACACATAAATATATATACACATAAACATATACATATACATACACATACATATACACATATATACATACACATACATACATACATACACATATACATACATATACACATGTACATCTACATAAATTCAAAATAATACATACTATAAATTTAGTAATCTAGGTGTACAAATCAAAAATATTAATTTCATATAAAAGAAAGAAAAAAACAAACAACACTACTGGTTTAAATAGTATTCCTTAAGTTTCTTCTTAAAGATGTGTAGACTCTTAGCACGCCTGATCCTAAGAGGTAAAGAGTTCCATAGTCTAGCAGCTTTGATAGTGAAGGAATTAGAATAAAAAGAGGAAGAGTGAAGGGGAATTTCAAGTAAAAGGTTATTGTTGGAGCGTAAGGAACGTGAGTGGGTGTCATGAAGGAACTTAAATTGTTTCTTCAAGTAAGAATAATCCATGGCTCATGCGTTTCGTCGGAAATTTATTTCAATGAATTAATATAATTAATAGTTATACATATGTATAAAACATCATCGGCCTTCCCTAAGAATCTCGCGCTGCTTGCCAGTGACTTCCGGCAATCTTGACCAAATCTTTATATCTTCTTCTAGTCACTGAGCGTCGGTCAGTTTGTGGCTGGCAATTGAGAATCTTTTCTACCTTAACGGCCTTCGTAACTAAATATAGCAAGGAGAAATGCTTTGCTATACTTAGTTACTGTACACTTTCTTGAAACTCATATTAGAGATTGCCATTATGGAGATTTCATTATGGTTATTATAAAATATTCGCTGAGTAAATAAGTGGCGTACGGCTTAGAGTAATTTAATAAAAACTTTTAAAATGATTATTTTATTTACTTTTTAGTTCGACTTTCATGAAAATTCATCTTTCGACTTTGGTATATTGATTTATAGTTTAATTTGTTTCATTAAATTTACTAGATATCAAATATCGTTCACTTAAAAATAATTAAATATAAAAGGTAACTAAATTTTGAGTATAACTATTTTTATACATATATTATCTTTTCAATACCTTTCGATTAATCAAGACTACGCCACCCAACATTAATCGAGTGAAAAGACGAACAATAGAGAACGGAGTGTCTTAGCTCTAGAACTCATAGAGATGTGTGTTTACTACTACTCCAAAATTCCATGTAAACTTATTATAACTTATTAAAGCGACCATAAGTTATGCCAGCCAATTTTGTTAAGAAGAGTCAATAAAATTTTTTAATAAAATTAGTCATGGAATGCATTTTTAGATGTATCTTGCTTAAAATAATAATGTATAAGGCCAAAAAACGGGCAAAATCATGCTGGCAAATGAGAAGAAGAAGCTGTAAAACATTATTAAAAATTATACATGGCCTTAAAACACCGTAGAAACGACTCAAATGACATTTATTTATTAAAACATTCATTTAAATATAACAGAATTGTTAACTTTAAATTTGTGATGTTGCCTATTATAATTAAAGAATAGATTTTATCAACTTGGTGTTAGCGACGTATGCTAAGATTTCCATGGACAGCTTTCAGCTCTAGTGCTCCATATTGAAAATACAGTTCTTTTCTTTTATAAAACAATCCTAGTGTCTTAGAAAAACACGGTAACAGAGAAAGTTAATAGGGTAAGAGGCTAAGGGGAGACAACATAAAAAGATGATCAGGACCAGTATCCTGATACTTAGATATACGACTGAGCAGGGCAATCTAACAAACAAATAACCACGTCAAATGAATGGAGACCATATGCTACGTACGTGCAAAGAAGCGTAATCACGATCATGAGCACTACGAGATCAACTGAATAGAGCAAGAGTGTGTGTGAGAAAGAAAGATAAAGAGATAGAGATATCATAATTCGCTAAATTCTAACAATTACTACTCAAAGGCCGAATTATTCACATACTTACAGCATCATAATCGTCCAAAAACATTATATTGAAACACAATCAATAATTTATGCCAAATAATTATTTACACGTATTATATGTTTCACAATATGAGTGCGACATTAACAAAGTAGTATCAATATAGGTAGTAGATGCACATATGGACGAATATATTAAGCGTAATTACAAATAGAAGTACAGTCAGGTTAAATGTATAATTATTTAAAGGCAATTAAATTCACGCACTGCCGAAACCGATCGGGGCGGTTGGGTTGAAACAAACTTTATTAAATTTAATTTAAATCAAGTATATAGGTAGGCTACGCTTGTGTCGGATTTTATAGCATCGTATAATCCGTAGGAAAACTTTTTACGGCTTATTGTTGCTGTATTGCGAGAATATACTATAAAATGACTTTTTATTATTGTTTTATAATATATTTTTTTGTTTAATACATACTCTATATATTTTAGTAATTTAAAGTTATTGTAAATTAAGCGAAGTTTTTAATAAACTATGTTGCTACTACTAAAAAACTGACCAGAACTAATTATAATTTAAAAATACCAAAAAGAAGAAAATAACAAAACTTGGTTAGTAAGACGAGTGTAAACAATAAGTTGTTTCTTTTTTTAAACTGGCACTTGTCACTGTGTCTTGGCACTACCGGTTCTATCCTCTTGTATAGTATAATATAATGGAACATAAAGCTGAAAAAAAGCGTTAATAAAATTTTTATAAATTTTAATCCCAAGATTTCTAATTTAAACGGATGTACCTATTCTGGTTACAAAAAGAATTGCAAAAGCAATTAAAAAAAACTTTTGTTTTTGTAGCAGAAGTTAAACAGTCTAGGCTCGTAGATATTCTTGCCATGTTTAAAGTTGTCTGCTGTGTGAATCAGTGCTTTATATTAGGCGATTTCTTAAATACACACACACACTTAGTTTACTATTATACTTTATATCTTGTGGTAAACTGTGAAGTACGTGTGAAGCTGATATGGTAAAGTATAAAATTATATACTGGAAATTATATTGTCATTTACATAGATCGCTTATAATAGAGTATGCAATTTAGATACATTATTAATTATTCGAGAACGAAGCATTTAATCAAAAAACGTATAAATTTAAAGGAAAAAAATGTTACTAGGTATTATAATTTTCTACAAATTTATATTTTTATTATATTGTGGATGGTATATAAACAGATGTCTATCCATTTGTTAAAGTTAGAGATTAAATTGAAATAAGTTTGGTTATATGAAAAAAATACAAATTGAAATAAAAGTTATAATAAATTTACAGCGAATGTAACTTTGTACTTCGTAGCGACGGAGGAACTTTGCAGTTCTGATTGTTTTTAGATTTTGTTGACAGGTACTTAAAAGAATGATGTTATATTTTATGATAATTACTATAAAATTTATCAGTTTCAAATGTTCTTAGTCAGTAAATAGAATGAATTTTAAATATTTTATTTTATTTATAAAAATTTAAATATAACAATTTCTATGCACGGTAACTGTATGGACTTTAGAACTAACGCATATTTATTTTTTACTAATATGTAGTAACGTAATTTCAAACTATTTATTATTGACATGATTTTTTTCTGTAGGTTTTATTTAGTTAGACTGAAAATTCAAATTTTTATATTTTTCTTGTCATTATTTATATAGCCTTTGTCAATTTCAAACCACATTTAAAACAAATATAGACACCTCATATCTCAAAAACAGCTATCCAAATGTCTAGGTTTAGGCTGTAACGCTATCTTTTTCTCTCTCTCTCTCTCTCTCTCTTCTTCATTTATTTCAATTAACATACATATAGAGGAAAAAGTAAAAGTAAAACTGTAAACATACATTACATTGCTTTCGGAATTTTATTTATTTACATCTTTTCGTACCTATTAATATTAATTATGTAGACAGCAAACTAATTTACACAGAAAGTATATGAAGGAAAACAAAATTAACGTCACGCCAAAACAAATTTATAAACGATACGGTTATTTATATTTTTGTATCTTCACGCTTTATCCCGCACATGGCAGGGTAGGCAGAGGGAACCGCAGGACCCGTGGGAACCTAGTGTTGAGACACTCTGTTGCTTAGTCACTGCTTTCTCCATCCCCGCTTTCCGCCTTTTTCGAGACATTGCGTGTTGAGTGGCGGAACTCAACGCCGCGTTTTGCCTAGTTTACCAGAGCGAAGAAAATGGACATAGAAAAATTCATCTTCCCCGAATGGGAATCGAACCCAGAAAACGTCCCGTTGTAGGCAGACGTTGCGCCTCTGCGTCACGGCGGTCCTCAATAGTCATTATTATTTATATAATTCCAATTAGTAGCGTAGCTAGGGTAGGGTTGCTGCCTGGTACAGTTTAGAACTTGATGCCCTTTGAAATGGTCAAATTAATTTCAGATTTCAGAACACAGTAGAATAGATATATAAATTTTTATTGCTTTGAAAGTATAACAACTATATATTACAAGTAAATTATAACATTAGTTTTTGGTACATAATTTGCTTTTAAATTATATTTTTCATTCTTTCATTTTTGATTGAAAAATTTAGAAGAATTAATCGTCAACCGGTGCGACTACACCCCCCCCCCCAGCTACGCCACTGTTTCTAGTTTTGCATTATTTTACAAATATTATTGTTTTATTAAAATAATAGAAATGAAACACGGTTGTTGCATTTTTGCAAAACAACAACTTACTATTTCATGTTCACGCAAAGCTTTGGCCTTGTCTTTATTTATTGCAGTTAATACGAAGAGCATTTGGAGTAGGAATTTTCATTGCATGAAATGTTTAATCATTAACGCAATATTACTAAAACTTTTGTATTTTCTTTCAAATTACTATGAAATAATTTGGGGCAATCAGTTTTGTCACCCATCATACAATTTCAAATAACACCTGTCCTATTAAGGCTTCACGAGTTATCCTGCGAAATAGGTTATTAATAATCAAACATTTAGAACAAGAAAAATTAGGTAAAAATATGTATTCTACATAATAATGCGATAAAGTTATTTTTAAGTTCCTGTAACTCAAAAAAAGAAACAGAAAAGTAATAAGATTACACTGCTGCTCGTCTGCCTGTCTGTCTGTATGTATGTGTTAAACAAGATCACTTCTCAAAATTGCATCAAGTTATGAAGCTGAAATTCCCTCCTGTGGAGACCAGAATCAATAATAATAATAATAAGCCTGCAGGGCAGCTTGTGTCGATCTGTTGGTGAGTGGCGACCGCACGGACCTGAGTCCTCCAGAGGGAAATTGTAATCTATCCACCGTCTCTGGCTTGTCTTCACTGGCCGGCAGAGTGGAGCGCAAGAGCTGTATGCTCGAAAGAGTGGAAGTGCTCAATCTCCGTAATAACGGGAAAATCCGCTCATGCGCTTTTCACGATGATGAAACCGGTGCACACCTCTCGACACCGTCAGCCGACCACGCCGATGTTGCGCCCGAGGCACTAGACGACGTTGGCGGATGTCCGTTATTTTCATTCAATAGCCCAGTACTCAGTCCATCCAAACTCCATTCCATAGTAACAATTCAGTTTTTCATATATTACAATAATTAAATTGTTTACATAGATACAGACATGTATACACACACACACATATATACATACATACATACATATACATATATACACAAATTTACATAAGAAACTTACATAGACATACAAACGTAGAATCAAAATTGTAAGTCAAAAGATATGAGCTTTAACTTTTGTATGCAAATCATCGCATAATTTAAATCTACAAGGTAATTTCCTCGGTTTATAGTTATAAAATTTAGCGATAAGTTAGAACATATACTCGTATTGGAAACAATGAATATCTGAGAATTTATAAATCAATCTATTAAAAACAGTAGCAAACTCATGTCTGTACTAACAAAATCAATGCGTACGACGGAACGAAACTTAAGTTTGTTATTTTTTTAAGTTGATGCGTATATACCTACTATTATTATTCGTTCATATATTTTTGTGTTATAATTTTTGCATTATAAAATAAAACCTATTTTTTTCTGTTTGCTTATGGGACTGATACATTTTAGTAGTTTTCGTACTTACAATCTTTTAGTAGGTGTAAAGTTGTGCTTATCATAAAAGGAAGGCTATCAAGTAGTAAGTAACCCTACTTTAGTGCACAGGTAGAACACATAAAACGTTTAATGATGTGATGTTATTTTGAAATGTCAATATTTTTTCTTTTTGTTGAATATAACGAGAAAAATAATTAAAATATTATCTCGATATTTATACTTTATTTATATACTAATATTACTTAGAACAATACTCCTCCCCATAATAAACCGCCCCAACAATATACTCTATCAGTGTATTCACTTACATGAACTTGATCATAAGTTTTGAACAAAGTTTGATTTTAATTTAAAACAAAATATTTTTTTATTTTAGTATTATTATAAATCCCTAAAGAAAAAAACGAAACCCATATAGAATCACTCTGTTTTCAGGACGACGATTTTCTCTAAATTACATGAATCAAGCTGATATTAATATGAAATGTGATTTTCAATGCCTTGTTTGACATCCGGCCAAAGGAAAATCTAAATTTGTACTTATATTGCAGAAAAAATAAACTATTACTAACTTATACTGTAGTTCATTTCATAATGAATGAATGAATGAATATGTGTACATAAGGCCACAATCTTAAGTTGGTCGATTCTTATTAGTTATATTTCATTGACATAAACTTTAAATTTGACGAGAAATCACAACTTACAGCATATGTAAAGGAGAACATCTCAAACAAACGTATATTATAAAGTTATATTTGAGTACTTATTTCTTACAAAATGAGTAATTACGGGCGTAAACCTTAATTTAGGTTTTTATATACGTAAAATTTTACGAAAATTAAATTTAAAATTAGTACATACTCCTCAATGCACAAATATTTCTCGCGCTTGACTGATATTATATACATACATAAATATCA
Source organism: Dione vanillae (assembly GCA_037178615.1). Lineage (NCBI taxonomy): Eukaryota > Metazoa > Arthropoda > Insecta > Lepidoptera > Nymphalidae > Dione > Dione vanillae. The sequence continues at coordinate 2,271,361 of JAZFAU010000097.1, read as the reverse complement.
TCACGCTTTATCCCTAGCGGGGTAGTCAGAGAGAAATGAGCGCTAAACGCTGCGTTCCCTGCATACCTCTTTCGCCTCGTCTAATGCCTCTTCAAACATATAAGCTCCTATCGTGGTTTTTACATATAAATTTAAAAAAATGCATTTTTAAAAATTGCAATTACATAGCAGGTTGGAGTGAGGGAAGCTAATACTCTTTTCCCCATTATAACAAAATCTTTAAAAGGGAAATTTAGCTTACTAGATTAAATTTCGTGTAATTTTAAAGGGTGACAACGCAAGGGGGTCACTAGTCTCTATATACAATAAAACAGTAAAAAAAATCGTGTCTGTACATTAAATATTGATGGTTTTCTGTTTGCTCACGCTAATCTTAGGAACCATTGGACGGATTTTGATGAAACTTTTTTGTTATATATATAGCTATTAGTCCTAACTAACATATAGGCTATCTTTTTTTTGGAAAATCACTCTTTAAGGGGTAAAAAGGGGGAGGTAATTTTGTATGAAACTTCGTCAGTTTTGAAGCTAATTCGATTAAAATTAATATTTGGCTATTTGGTTAGAAATTAAGAATGACGCAATAAGGATTTTTGGAAATTCTGCCTTAACGGGAGAGAAAAAGGGGAGGTAAGTTTCTATGAAACTCCGTCAGTTTTGAAGCTTAATCTATGGAAATTAAAGCTGTTTACGTGAATACTAAGCTTTTCCGCCCTTCGTTTTGTAATGGTTACCTGTTTAAAGAATCATAACGAGAAGAATCGTTCCTCAGTTGCAAACATAGATAATCAAAATCTTACTTTATTGTGTTGTAGCGGATTATCAAATACACCTAAAAATGTATTTATTTTTAATAAAAAATAAGCATAATATTTCACAACATAATATACTCAAAAAAAAAATAATAAAAAATTTATTTCAAACCAAACCAAAATATTACTATTTAGTATCTAGTTTTATCAAGACTATGTAGGTAAATGGTAATGGTAACTATGTAGGCAAATTACAAATATACTTTTTTTACTCGGGCATACCACTAAAAAATATAATGTTCGTAATACATTTAAAAACCGCGAGTGGAGCCGCGGGCATGTAAAGGAGAACATCTCAAACAAACGTATATTATAAAGTTATATTTGAGTACTTATTTCTTACAAAATGAGTAATTACGGGCGTAAACCTTAATTTAGGTTTTTATATACGTAAAATTTTACGAAAATTAAATTTAAAATTAGTACATACTCCTCAATGCACAAATATTTCTCGCGCTTGACTGATATTATATACATACATAAATATCATCACGCTTTATCCCTAGCGGGGTAGTCAGAGAGAAATGAGCGCTAAACGCTGCGTTCCCTGCATACCTCTTTCGCCTCGTCTAATGCCTCTTCAAACATATAAGCTCCTATCGTGGTTTTTACATATAAATTTAAAAAAATGCATTTTTAAAAATTGCAATTACATAGCAGGTTGGAGTGAGGGAAGCTAATACTCTTTTCCCCATTATAACAAAATCTTTAAAAGGGAAATTTAGCTTACTAGATTAAATTTCGTGTAATTTTAAAGGGTGACAACGCAAGGGGGTCACTAGTCTCTATATACAATAAAACAGTAAAAAAAATCGTGTCTGTACATTAAATATTGATGGTTTTCTGTTTGCTCACGCTAATCTTAGGAACCATTGGACGGATTTTGATGAAACTTTTTTGTTATATATATAGCTATTAGTCCTAACTAACATATAGGCTATCTTTTTTTTGGAAAATCACTCTTTAAGGGGTAAAAAGGGGGAGGTAATTTTGTATGAAACTTCGTCAGTTTTGAAGCTAATTCGATTAAAATTAATATTTGGCTATTTGGTTAGAAATTAAGAATGACGCAATAAGGATTTTTGGAAATTCTGCCTTAACGGGAGAGAAAAAGGGGAGGTAAGTTTCTATGAAACTCCGTCAGTTTTGAAGCTTAATCTATGGAAATTAAAGCTGTTTACGTGAATACTAAGCTTTTCCGCCCTTCGTTTTGTAATGGTTACCTGTTTAAAGAATCATAACGAGAAGAATCGTTCCTCAGTTGCAAACATAGATAATCAAAATCTTACTTTATTGTGTTGTAGCGGATTATCAAATACACCTAAAAATGTATTTATTTTTAATAAAAAATAAGCATAATATTTCACAACATAATATACTCAAAAAAAAAATAATAAAAAATTTATTTCAAACCAAACCAAAATATTACTATTTAGTATCTAGTTTTATCAAGACTATGTAGGTAAATGGTAATGGTAACTATGTAGGCAAATTACAAATATACTTTTTTTACTCGGGCATACCACTAAAAAATATAATGTTCGTAATACATTTAAAAACCGCGAGTGGAGCCGCGGGCAACAGGTAGTAATAAATAAATTATAACTGTATAGCTCAAGCGGACTAAGCCGCGGCGTTTCCCTATTAGTAATTTAACGACAAAAGTTCTACATTTATTACATTTAAAAGTTACATATTTTTAATTCTCTTTCATGAACAATAGAATAGCTTTTTTACCACAACTTGCCATCCTTTAAAAGACCCAGTCACATCGTAGCCGCAAATCACATTTTAAGTACAAAAGGGAATATTTCCGACGTTTTAGCTTTGCGCATTCGAAATGCAAGCGAAGTTTCTGTATGTGACATTATTTTAATAGCCGGTAAACGACTTGATTAAATTGTTTCATTGCTGTATACTTTTACGAAGTAGATCAAATCGTACCATGAAATTATATAAAACCTAGATAATACTAAAATATTACATTTTTATTGATTAAACAATATAAACTTGAGTTGAGCAAATACTTTTTTTTTTAAGTTACAATATTACCTATATAAAATGTTTTGACTATGTATAAATATATTCCTTTATTTTAATTGGATTCAACATGGGTATCATTATATTCCTAAAGTATTTTTTGTATTATCTTAGTAATGAAAGTTAAGAAACCTTATTTTGATTTTCTTTCTTAGAGCATTAAATCACATTACGTTCCCTCTTACATGGCCGAGTCTTTCGCAACCCATTCATAACTACTAGATATAAATAATATTTATACATTTAAATGTAATTTTCACTTCTTCGCATTGGTTTCTTTAAAACTTGTTCCATTTTCAAACAACTCAATCTCCGGGATATTAGAAAGGTATCGCGAGACTCGCTCTGTTTATGCAGGTCAACGAGAGCTCCAACTTGCAAAGTACTATCGATTATTAGTTGGGTCTGATTTGTATGTTGCGACTGCAAAAATTGTTGGAATTGTCAGTAACTAAATTTAATCTCTCAAGTAATTTTGATTGTCGTTTTAAGTATGCTTCAATTAAAACGCGATCTCATCCTGTTATTTTCCTATCAATTTGTTAAAATCATAAGTGTTGATATTTCATGTTTTTAAAGATAATAACATAAAAGTTTACAATTAAGATTGAGTATTTAGTGAGATGACAATCATTTTCAGTTCAAATTATAATAAACTTTAGGACTCGTGACGCTGATTAAATTTAATTTTATAGTGTATAGTGTTAAGACACTCCGTTGCTTAGTCGCTTTTTCAAGGCAATGCGTGTTGAGTGGCGGAACTCAACGCCGCGCTTTGCCAAGTTTTCCGAGCGAATAAAATGGAAATAGAAAAGTCCATCTTCTCCGAATGGGAATCGAACCCTCAAACCATATATATATATATATATATATATATATATATATATATATATATATATATATATATATATATATATATATATATATATATATATATATATATATAATATATATATATATATATATATATATATATATATATATATATATATATATATATATATATATATATATATATATATATATATATATATATATATATATATATATATATATATATATACAGTGTTACTTTCAGTTGTATTAATAAATATTAAATAACACTTTTTGCAGTTCGCGAATGAAGATTACATACATTAAAAAGCCCTTCATGTTGCACTACTTTTATTTAGTCACTTTTTGCATACATTTTAAATTAAAGTTTTAAATTAGATTTTCCATAGCCCAGACTTTTATACGCCACAAGAAAATGCATTCTATCCTAAATGTTTTTTGCTATTACATTGCTTTTTATTTGTTATAGTTTACCTGATCTATTGTGGTTATAAATTTAGAGTTGTACACGACGATACAATCAAATTTTTGTGTATTTACTTACAAAAAACATATTTAGATTGATCATTTAGTCTATTCGTCTGTACGCGTGAAAATATAAGAAACCACTCGCAGAAGCTCGCTTTTGTATTTAAAGCTAAAAATTTATAATAATTTTAGACCCTTCTGATAAAAACGTGATTTTAAATTAAAATTACTGCAGCTTTATAAATTTTAGACATTGAATTTGAAAAGAATCATTCCTTTTGTATTTACTGGAAACGTATTTTAACATTTACTTATAAAACTGAGTAGTCTTTAGTGAAAGTTTCACCGCACCGCATCAAACCGCTACTGCCAATTACAAAACCAATCACTGTCCATCCGTAGTTGCTAAATGGTAAATACTGAATGACAGATAGATGCAATTCCCTACTATAATGCATTAGCTTGAAGTAGGTTTAAAATGTGTGAAAAAGTATTTTTTCTTATTAAACTTTCCTCCTTCTCGGTATAATGGTGGAATGTTTGAGTGGTCTCAATCTTGAGTGCTCAAACTGACTGAACTAAATGGAGAGTGGAGAGATGAATAAAGATCGTACAAATATATCTATATTTTTCTAGCTAAATTTCTTGCATTACAACGATATAGAACTTTGGAGTAAATACCTTATGACGTCCCAGATATGTTTTGGCAAATAATATAACTAAAAAGATATAATAATTTTTATCACTTATTGCACACATCGAACTAATAACGAATATGACATCTAAGGTTCTATAATCCTTTATATCAATCGTTTCGTTAAAATATTTTAATTTAGTATATGGCGTCTGTACCTACTTGTTAAATTTTATGGATTGTAAAGAGCTATACGAGTTCCAATTTCAACACAGCCACAAAGGGTTTACAACTGTTTATGTCAATGAAAATGTTTTTTTCTTACTTTAAAAGCGTAATAATTATAGGATGTTACAGGATCTTTAAGATAACCTTTTGAATATTAATGGTACATCTTTGTGAAATAGTAGAAGCCTGTTTTTTATACTACATTGTAATCGAAGCTTCCTTTAACAAATTTGGTATAGCAATAATATTTTGAAATAATATGAAGTAATATATTATTTATTTATTTTTCACACATATTTTTTAAAACTAATTTATTATAACTATTCTATTGTAAAAGCTTATCTTATTGTGTCTCCGTATATCTATGTATCTAGTGATCTGTTACATTTTCCTTTTAATTTAAATGCACAGTTTAATTACATTTTGCTATGGTCTTATCTTTCCCTTGAGACATATAAAGTTAAAAAGAGATAATATATAGACTGTTTGTTGAAGTCAGACTCGCGCGCAGATGATCTACCAGAATACAATAATTTTCCGTTGAAAGTAAGTCACTTTAAAATGGCTTGTTATGATTTTAGTAGATTTTATAACCACTTATGTAGGTCTATGCAGTGCGTACAGACGTGTTTGCAAAACGTGTTTCAAAAACAAAAAACTACGAATGTTATATTTTTGGAGGACTAAATTTCTTTTTATAACTTGGATAAATTATTCATTTAATATAAAACAGTCGTCTTAGATCTTCAATTAGATAGATCTTAAATTAAATTATCATCCTATTGTAGATATTAAAAAAAATAAGGACAACACTTTTAGAAAAATTAAAAATATAAGAGAAAGTAATTATCTACTCTCTGATTACGGACAGTAATATAACAAATCATAGGTTGACGCTTAATTAAACGACTTGAAAACAAAATATCTTTTATAAATTACTTACGTATTTCATTTTTAGTGAGTGCTTTTGTAAGTGAGATGACGTTTAACTCGAACAACACGTGGGACATGTACAAATATGTATAACATGTATAAAATAACTCGATCAATCCTAAAAATCAGTAAAATAATAAAAGAAAAGTATATTTACTGTACTATGAACACTAATTAATAAGTAAGAAACGAAGCTTTAGCAATAGAAATTTAGCAACACGTACCCTGCGCCTCACTTAAGTGGTCCGCTTTGAAATTTTTATAAGAAGTCAAATTACAGCTTGGTAATTCGACCCGCTTTTTGAAATATAAACGGGAGTCCCTACAAAAGTTTTGTTTACAAAATGACATATACGTATATACAGATAGATGGATGTTTGGACAGATATAAGGGTTCTGGAGCAGAATGGTTAAAAGTGCTTGTAATTCGTCATGTTTATTTGGATCTCAGCTCTGATTTCGTAAGTCACGGTCACTTATTCAAAAAATACTAGGACCACAGATGAAATTACGTAACTAAAGTTTGTGAACCTTATGCTTTACGCATACAATTTCTACATACATTTTATACAGTAAAATAAAATCTGTAATTAAATATGAAATTGATATTATAAGGGAAAATTGTAATTTCAAAAGATTTTTTCTAAATAACCTTAAAGGCCGGCAACGCTCTTGTAACACCTCTACTGTTACACAGGGCCGTGAGCGTCGGTGATCACTTACCACCAGGTAACCCGACCGCTCGTTTGCCTTGTCCTTCCCGTAAAAAAAAATCAATTGCTTGAGTGAACAAAAAGTTAGTCCATATTTTTATAAAATAATGGAGAGTTGCAAAAATTATCTAGTAAAACTCATTCAACATTTCTCACACATTTCTTTCTCAAATAGTATCGTTATTTATTTTAACACTGAAGAAACAAAAAAAAAGACCCCGATTCATACCCACGTAAACCAAGATAAATAAAAGTGTGGAGTTATGTAATACAAATGAAAATTTAAATAGAAAATGTTAAGTTTTACTTTGTTTAGTGATAAGCACTTTAAACATATCAACTACTAATATTAGTATTGAATTAATGAAAAACTTAAAAGCGAGTATATTTAATAATTCATGGTCTAAAAAGCAAGTTGTTAGAAATATTGTGGTTGTAAATTTTAATAAAAGTTTTTGTTATAACTTTACCGCAAGTTGAGCTATAATGAAAGTTTGCAGTAGTTGAAGAAAGTCGCCAGCTTTGACCAGCGTCCGTAGCACCTTATAAATAATTACTTATTAATGTATTAACGGCATAGTTATAAGCTTACTATTAAATTAACCTAAAAAGAATGAAAAAAATGTTAAGCTTTGCGTAACCAATAAATTCAAGTATTAATTTATTGCTAATTTGCTTTTATTGCATTGTATTTATTTATTATATCCCAGAAACCATTCCTTTTATTCTAAATCATTTTGATTTTAAAGTTGACCGTTCAATAAAAACTACAAAAACGCACACTTTTATTATATTTCTGTGGATAAGATAACGATGGTGACTTTTCACATTTCATTCATAATGTCAGCATCATACAACATTGTGTTAAGGTTTGTGAAGCCAATCAATTCATTTATAGATTTTATATCGTGTACTTTTAAAAATAGTGCTAATGTATTATTTTGTTTTGCTTCCATTGCAATACACTCATGTATATCCCAGAAACCATTCCCTTCATTCTAAGCCACGTTTAGTACAAAGCTTTCCGTTGAACAGAAACTACACGCGCACATTTTTACTATTTTTCTATGGATATGAGAACGATGGTGACTTTCATATTTCTTTCAAATGTCGGCAGCAACATTTATACCAATTTTTATTTCTTTATCTTTATTATAGGAGTGTTTCTTTTTCTGGTATCCTGTCAGCTTTGATAGTTTAGAAGTAGATAGGTCCTACAAAATAAAAGTTCAAAGTTTGATCAAGCACTATTGAAGAGCATTTCGCTCAGCGTAATCAAATGTTATTAGTATCATTGTCTTGCGTAGTCATTTCGGTAGTACGGTTAGTTACGGTTAGTTAGTGACTCGTTGCACTAGAATGTAGACCAGTAATGAGAGACATGCTACTTTACTTTTTTATTATTTAAAATAATATTAACATAAAATAAGTTTCTTTTTAACTCACGTATTGGATCTGAAACTAACAAAACTGCTTTATAATAACAAAAATAATAACATTTTATTGCACATAAGAAGAAATCCAAATTAAAAAATAATACATACTACATACTACGAGCAATGGCAGTACAAGAGATCTCTTACAGGCAAGCTCCATAGCATTAGAACCATTGATGGAACATACTGATGACTGAAAAGAGAAAGAATTTTTTATTGAAAAAAAATGGACTAAAAAATGTTGATTGGTAAAATTTTATAATTTTTACTATAAAAAAATAATATGCTACGGAATGTCTAATCTGAAAAAATATGCTTATTTTATATATTATAATAGTACATATAGATAGCAATTATTTCGTTGGTCAAATCTACAACGACATTATTCATTCAACTTAGCTCCAATTTGACACTTATTTTTTCGTGGCTTTTATTTTATCTACAATTTCGTCTTTGATTTTAATTGCTATTAACGCATTTGCGCGTCTATTAATAGTACTTACATTATTTTAAATTCTCGTAATTTTTTAGACTAATATGTTTAAATGAACGGCAAAGTGGCTTGTTAAAAGATGTACACAGAAGCTTATATTTACATTGTAAGATTTTTAATTCACCAGCTTTAGTAGCTCCGTTGCAGCGTGTGTACATAATTAATTTTATGTATGAAACAAACATAATTCTCTTTATATAAGCATGTAAATGAATAGTGCAATTTAAAAAATATCATAATAAAGTTATATTTGAAGTGATTAATAATGATTTAATATATTATCTGTCATTTATATTTTATGTGTTTAACACTTAAGTTCTCCAACTTAGTTACTTGGTAGTTTAAACAAGACTAAAGATTAGTTTTTCAAAGAAAGATTTCTACACCTTTATAATAATTTGGTTAGGTGGCCAGTAATAGCCAGGCCAGGAATATAAACGCAATATTCCGTATTTTCACGTTTCCGGGAAGTATTCTCTTACTACTACAAATCATGAATGTATATGCGCGCTAATTAATTTTATCGCGGTTTATCATATTGGAAATATTGATTATTTTCATTATTGTTATTATTAAAATAATTATTAATTTTATTGTGTTTAAAAATTAGTTAAGTTCCTTATGATATAATTATTAAATAACAAACATAAGTGTCATTTGTAAATCAATTGAAAAGGACTGAATTGTGTTTTCTCTCTTCTATTCTATCTATCGCACAAGAATAAACAAATTAATCTTATTAAACCCATAACTATCCATATCTATAACCATGGACTTTGAGCAGCGAAGCTCTGGCTTAGCGCCGACATACATATACATGTACAGCAATTTTTTTTTCAAAAATATTAATGTCCTGTTTTAATTTCAATCTTCAAGTTTAGGTTCATACATTCATTATCGTTTCACGAAACATTGTATATCTCCGCGCAGAGTATCTTTGTGAGGTATCCAGGGTAATATAAACTACAAGTTTCAAAAAAACTTTTAAATTCTGAAGTCTGCTTATGTTAACATTTCAGGGTATATACCCTGAAATGTCAAAATTTCCATTATGTCTAGGATTGTTTTTTGTCCACTTTTTTTTATTGCATGCGATTTACAATTTAACACTAGTATCCAAGGAGTTTGCCTGACGCTCTACTATTATAAGCTGAGTCGTGAAGTAGTAGGATCAACGCTGAAGATATTTTATATTTTGCTATTACTTCACTTGTAAAATAAAAGTGTGATAGCGTAGCTCTTTAATTTAACGTAAATTTATATACAAAACACATAGAAAAATTTCTTTTTAAAGTACTTACTCTTCCTTTAATGATTTCAAACGATTTGTACGTGGATGCACTCTCTTATTATTATCACTAAAGTGATAAAATGTACTTATCCGCCTTATACATAAATCGCTATTTTTCTCTGTTGTATGTAATGTGATTCGGGATATTGCATCGCTTTTATGTGTAGCGTCTGTTGTCAGAATGCAATTAATATATATACAAATCAAGACTTCAAAATAAATTATAGCCCAGATCTAACAACTATACAACAAAAATAGTATATTATAAATAAAACGTCCATGTAAGAATTGTACTTCGAATATTCTCAGAGACATAGTAATAAGAAAACTTGATGACTAGAAGCCGATGAAGCACAACCCAAAAAAATGATCGAACCAAGTATTCCAACACTTAAAATTACCAATAAGCAAGGCAATCCAATTATACGTGCACAGCAGCGTAGGCGTGACCTAACTGAAGGACTGACTAAAAAAAGAGAAAGAGAGAGATACAGATAATATAATACACTTAATTCCAACAATTACTGTTAAAAATATAAAATTATTTCCGTACCTGCAGCATCAGCATTGTCCAAGAATACTATATTGAATCACAGCAAATGATTAAAATTAGATAATGATTTCAGTCACATAATATTAACCAACGTATTATTCGTTACACGATATGAGTAGAGCATTAACAAAATAATATTAGTATATGTATACATATATGTACGAGCATATTAACCGTAATTACAAATCGTACAGTCAGGTTAAATGTATAATTATTTAAAGGCAATTAAATTTACGCATTGTCGAAGCCGATCGGGGCTGTTTGGTTGAAACAAGCTTTATTAAATTTAAATCCGGTATGTAGATAGGCTATGTTTATAGCATCGTATAATCCTTCGGAAAACTTGTACAGCTTATTTTTACCATATTGCGAAAATAAATGACTTTTTGTTATTGTTTTATATTACGTTTTTACTTTTAATATTTACCCTAGATATTTGAAAAAGAATTCAAATTTATTGTAAATTTATGGAAGTTAACAATAAAGTTACTACTTTATTGTTAGTAGTCAAAACTAATAATAATTAAAAAAATATAAAGAAGAAGAAGAAAATAACAATAACTTGTTTAGTAAGACAGTAAGCAATAACATGATTCTTTTTTAAGCATATTAACTAGTCATAAGTTTATCGATTTTACGTATTGTGCTGCAGAACTAAACACCACACGATGACGATACATAAGCAATTTCTCAAATAAACATACTTAAATTTAACGATACTTACATCTTATTATAAACTGTGAAGCGTGTGTAAAGCTGAAAATGGTAAAGGTTAAAATTATACATTGTAAATACTATTGTCATTTACATAGATCGATTATATTGGAGTATTATATTTAGATTAAATTATAAATAAATATATATTTTTGCGCATTATCGCTAGTCAGAGAAAAAGGACACCCGTTTCGCCTTATCCACTGTCAATAATCTCTTCATATATGCACTCCGGGAAGTCCTCATGCTTTTTATGTGACCTTCATCCAGTATCTTAGATACTATGTTTTCGAAAGCTAACCGAAGTATCCCCTTACCTCTCTTACCACTCGCTTTTGCTTCATATAATTTTTTAACATACAGTGTTTCTCTTCGCAGCGGATTCGGTCAGCTAAGCTGACTCCTCATGTTCCTCGAAGAGATCGCAACTCATCACTGCATTTATCTTTCTTTCATTCTTCTGCAGTACCTAAGTTTCTGTTGCCTAGAAATTAGTTAAAGTTAATTTATACAAAAATAGATAGAGTAAACAAATTAATACATGACACGTTCATTTATATAATACCAATTTGGCATACTTTTATAGGTTTTATTGTTTTATTAAAATTATACAAATGAAGCACGGTCGTTGCATTTTTGCAAAACAAATTTCACTATTTCATGATCACGCAATGCCTTGGCCTTGTTTTTATTTATTGCAGTTATACTATAGTTATAGTTATACTACGAGAATGTGGAGTAGGAATTTTCTTTTACGTTTGAACTTTCACGCAATATTACTAAAAGTTTGATATTTTCTTTCAAATTATTATGAAATAATTGTAACAAAATTCTTATAGGTGATTGACATGGCATTGAGTTTTCTCATTGATCATTTAAATTCAAATAACACCTATCATACACCGTCTTTTTATGGTTTCGTAACACAAAAAAAAAACCCAAAACACTTAGAGGATTACATTGCTGCCTTTGTCTTTCTCTATGTATGTATTTTCCATGTATTTATTAAATTTAAAAGTTACATGTTTTAATTTTCTTTCACTTATATAAGCTTTTTTTACCACAACTTGTCATCCTTTAAAAGACCCAGTCACATCGTAGCCGCAAATCATATTTTAAGTACAAAAGGGAATATTTCCGACGTTTTAGCTTTGCGCATTCGAAATGCTAGCGAGGTTTCTGTATGTGACATTATTTTAATAGCCGGTAAACGACTTGATTAAATTGTTTCATTGCTGCATGCTTTCTGGTTGGTACGAGTACATTATTTTTTATGGCATAGATCAGTTCCATAAAATGATATAAAATTTAGATTATATTAAAATATTTTTATTATTTAAAAAATAGAATCTCCAGTTGAGTAAATATTAGTAAGATACAGTTATTAATTAATCAAGACAGTATTGTCTTTATTTATTGTGGTACAATATTACATAAACGAATATTTGGCTACGTATTATAATTGTCTACTTTATTTACCGCCAAGCTTTATAAGGAATATTTGTTTTTTTATTAAGAAGGGATATTTTTTCTTTTTTAAATAATGATTGGAATCAACATGAGTTTGTTACATTCTTAAAGATTTTTTAAACTATTTTAGAAGTAACGACTACTAGAAATATAACTTACATAACTTATGACAGCTATTAAGATTTTCTTTCTTAGTACATACAATCAGATACGTTTGCAAGTCCTTCATAGTAGCTAGAACCAAGTATATTAGCAAAAATGATGTCATCAACTACACAATTCTACTACAACCAATATAGTAAGGGCCATAGCACACGGCTTATTATAAATGCGCCTAAGACGCGCGTTCCAGGAACGCGCGTCTTCGGCGCCGTAGAGGCTGATATTTGCGTTTACATAGACGAAATAAAAGCGCGCGTCTGACGGGCGTTCAACGCGCGTTTGAAGCTATACAAACGCGCGTACAAAAGAGTGCAGTAGGTGCGGGGGCGGGGCGGGCCATTGTACAAGTGAAGAAGAGGAGAGTCTGGTCAAAACGCAAAAGCTACGCGCGATCACAGCGCGTTTGTTCGCTGTATCTGCGCGTATACGCGGAGTAGACGCGCGTTTCATGATCTCTTCGTGTGCTTAGATTACAAGGTTGCGATCGAATGTCGTTTGAATCGCGTATACGCGCGTAATCTGCGCGTCGTCTGCGCGTTTAAAATACGCCGTGTGCTATGGCCCTAAAACTAACTACCCAGAAACAGTTATGTAGAAGATGATTAATCAAGTGAACCAGTTATTTGACAGATGTACCTGTCAGTGTTATTATTGTAATAAATAATATTTACACATCTAAATGTAATTTTCACTTCTTCGCATTGGGCAGATTAAAAATTAGTTTCATTTTCAAACAACTCAATCTCCGAGGAGTTTGAAAGGTATCGCGAGACTCGCTCTGTTTATGCAGGTCAACGAGAGCTCCAACTTGTAAAGTACTATCGATTATTAGTTCGGTCTGATTCGTTTCTTGCAACTGCAAAAATAGTTAGATTTTCCAGTCACAAAATTTAATCTCTCCTGTAACTTTAATTGTCGTTTTAAATATGCTTCAACGAGATCGCGATCGCGAAAACGCAATCGTTAGTGTTGATATTTTATGTTTTTAAAGATAACAACTTAAAAGTTTACAATTAAGATTGGGTGCTTAGTGAGATTATAGTAATTTTCAGTTCAAATTATAATAAATTTAGGACTCGGGACACTGAACTTAAATTAAGATATATAATGCAATAAGGTGTTACTTTTAGTGTTATTTCTGGTTTATATTTAATAATAGTATTTGCAGTTCGCGAATGAAGATTAGATTAAAAGCCCTTCATGTTGAACTACTTTTATTAAGTCACTTTTTGCATACATTTTTCTTCAAGTTTTAAATTAGATTTTCCATATCCCAGACTTTTATACGCCACAAAAATGCTTACTATCCTGAATAACTTTTGCTATTACATTGCTTTTTATTTCTTATAGTTTACCTGATCTGTTGTGGATATACATTTAGAGTGGTACACATTATATAAAATTTTTGTCTAATAACTTACAAAAAAAATATTCAGATGCTTCATTTATTGTGTTTGACTTTTCTTAAAAGCTTTGCGGCTGTTTATGTCAATGTAAATTGTTTTTTTTTTACTTCAAAAGCGTCATAATTGTTGGATGTTATAGGATCTATACGATAACCTTTTGAATATTAATGGTACATCTTTGTGAAATAGTAGAAGCCTGTTTTTTTGCTATATTGTAATTTTAGTTTGTTCCATGAAACAATTTCAGTATAGCATTTTTTTTTAAATAATATGGAGTAATATATTATTTATTAATGTATCTCATTTTTTTGAAAACTTACTTATTTTAACTATATCATTGTAAACGATTATCCTGTTGTTTTGTTGTATATCTAAATTTCTATTCAACTGTTACATTTTCTTGTAGAAAACCCACAGTTTAATTACATTTTACTATGCTCTTATTGATTTATGATTGATTTGCTCTTTTGATTAGAAAAATCAGTACAACAGTATTTGAAAAACTAAAATTATAATAGAAAGTAATTATTTTCATTCTGATTACGAACAGTTCTATAATAAGTTATAGGTTGAAAATAAAGTATTTTTTATAAATTACATATATATTTCATTTTTAGTGAGTGCTTTTGCAAGAGAGATGACCTTTAACTAGAACAACACATGGGACATGTACAAATATATATAACATGTTTAAAAAAAACTTGATCAATCCTAAGAATCAGAAAAACAACGAAAGAAAAGTGTATTTACTTTACTATGAACAGCAATTAATAAATACGAAACGAAGCTTTAGCAGTAGAAATTTAGCAACAAGTACCCTGTACCTCACTTAAGTGGTTTAATTTGAAATTTTGATAAGAAGTCAAATTACGGCTTCGACACATCTATTGAAATATAAACGGAAGTCCCTGAAAAAGTTTTGTTTACGAAATGACATACATATATGTATAGATAGATGGATGCTTGGATAGATATAAGAGTTCTGGATCAGGATGGTTAAAAGATACTTGTAATTCTACACTTATTCAATAAATTCTTGGACCACAGATGATATTGCGTAAATAAAGTTTATTAGTTATTAGTTTATGAACCTTTGTGCTTTACGCATACAGTTTCTACATACATTTTATTCAGTAAAAAAAAATTGTAACTAAATATAAAATTGATATTTAAAGTGAAAATTGAGATTTCAAAAGATTTTTTCTAAATCATTTGCTTGAGTGTACAAAAAGTGTTCTCCATTTTATTATTAAATAATGAAGAGATGCAAAAATTATCTAGTAAATCTTATTCAACATTTCTCACACATTTCTTTCTCAAATACTCTTGTTATTTATGTTGACACTGAAGAAACAAAAAAAAGCCCTCGATTCACGTAAACTACGTAAACCAAGATAAATAAAAGTGTGAATTAATGTAATATAAATGAAAATTTAAACAGAAAATGTTAAGTTTTACTTTGTTTAGTGACAAGCACTTTCGATTTTAAACATATCAACTACTAATATTAGTATTGAATTAATTTAAAACTTAGAAGCGAGTATATTTAATAGTTCATAGTCTAAAAAGCAAATTGTTAGAAATATTTTGGTTGTCAATTTTAATAAAAGTTTTCGTCATAAGTTTACCGCAAGTTGAGCTATAAAGAAAGTTTGCAATATTTGAAGAAAGTCGCCAGCTTTGACCAGCGTCCGTAGCACCTTATAAATAATTACTTATTAATGTATTAACGGCATAGTTATAAGCTTACTATTAAATTAACCTAAAAAGAATGAAAAAAATGTTAAAGTTTTTGAAACTAACCAATTCAAATTAAGTTATGTATAGTGTACTCTTAAATACAGTGCTAATGTATTTTGTTGCTCTTTTGCTTTTATTGCATTGTATTCATTTATTATATCACAGAAACCATTCCCTTTATTCTAAACCATTTTTATTATAAAGTTTACCGTTGTATAAAAAATGCGAAAAATGCACATTTTTACTATTTTTCTGTAGATGAGATAACGATGGTGACTTTCACATTTCATTCATAGTGTCACCATCATACAACATAGTGTTAAGGTTTATGAAGCCAATCAATTCAATTATAGATTTTATATAGTGTACTTTTAAAAACAGTGCTAATGTACTATATTGTTATTGTTTTGCTTCTATTGCAATATATTCATGTATATCCCAGAAACTATTCCCTTCATTCTAAGCCATGTTTAGTGCAAAGTAACGGCAGCAACATTTATACCAATTTTTAATTCTTTATTTTTATTATAAGAGCGTTTCTTTTTGTGGTATCGTGTCAGCTTTGATAGCTTAGAAGTAGATAGGTCCTGCAAAATAAAAGTTCAAAGTTTGATCAAGCACTGTTGAAGAGCATTTCGCTCAGCGTAATCAAATATTATTAGTATCATTGTCCTGCGTAGTCATTTCGGTAGTACGGTTAGTTACGGTTAGTTAGTGACTCGTTGCACTAGAATGTAGACAGCATAGAATGTCTAATGAGAGACATGCTGCTTTTTTTTCTTTATTATTTGAAATAATATTAACATAAAATAAGTTTCTTTTTAACTCTATAGGATCTGAAGCCAACAAAATTTTAGCTTTATAATAACAAAAATAATAACATTTTATTGGACATAAGAAGATATATAACTAAAAAATAATACATACTCTGTGCAATGACAGCCTCATTACTACAAGAGATCTCTTACAGGCAAGCTCCATTACGTTAGAGCCATTGATGGAACATACTGCTGAATGAAAAAAGAAAGAATTTTTTATTGAAAAAAAAAATGGACTAAAAAATGTTGATTGGTAAAATTTTAAAAATTTTTATTATAAAAAAATAATATGCTACGGAATGTCTAATCTGAAAAAGATATGCTTTTTTCATACATCATATTAGAAAAGAAAAAGTACGTATTCAAATTCGTCTTCGATTTTAATTGTTACTAATGCATTTGCGCCTCTATTAATAACACTTACAATAGGTATTTTAAATTCTCATAATTTCTTAGGTAACTTGTTTAAATTAACGTCAAAGTGCCTTGTTAAAAGTTGTACACAGAAGCTTATATTTACATTGTGAGATTGTTAATTCACTAGCTTTAGTAGCTCCGTTGCAGCGTGTGTACATAATTAATTTTATGTATGAAACAAACATAATTATATAATAGATAAAATAGCAAATAGATAAAAAAAATAATATTTAAAAGATGTCAAAATAGAGTTATATTTAAAGTGATTAATAATGATTTAATATATCATCTTTTTTTTACGTTTCATAGTAGTTCAAACAATACTATAAATTAGTTTTACAAAGAAGGTTTTCTACACTTTTGTAATAATTTCGTCCCCGCCACCACCATTGAACTACGCGCAATTTTCAATTTCATTTACGTCCGTAATCCGCCCGTAAGTAGTTCCGCCACTTAACACGCAATGCCTCGAAAAAGGCGGAAAGAGGGGACGGAGAAAGCAGGAACTAAGCAACGGAGTGTCTTAACACTAGGTTCAAATGATTCCTGCAGTTCTCTCTGCCTACCCTTAAATATGCGGGATAAAGCGTAAAGCTAGAAAAAAAAAATAATAGTAAAATGTAAAATTTACCACCTAATAATCTATTATATTTGTTATAATAAGTACAGTTTCCAATTTTTTTAACTTTCGATTTATAGATATTTCAAATCAGACTTAAATTATTATATAAATATAAAATATTTGTGTTTAACTGTTCCTCTTTCTTCATTGACCTTGAACGATTTGTATGTGGATAGCTTTATTAAATTTAAATCCGGTATGTAGGTAGGGTATGTTTGTGTCGGCTTTTATAGCATCGTATAATCCTTAGGAAAACTTTTTACGGCTTATTATTACCATATTGCAAAAATAAATGACTTTTTGTTATTGTTTTATATTACTTTTTACTTTTAATACTTACCATAAATATTTTAAGAATTCATATTTATTATAAATTAAGAGAAGTTAACAATAAAGTAGTAAGTAGCCAAAATTAATAGTAATTTAAAAAATATAAAGAAGAAGAAAATAACAATAACTTGTTTAGTAAGACAGTAAGCAATAACATGTTTTTTTAAACACTTTAATTTGTCATAAGTTTATCGATTTTACGTGTTGAATTGCAGAACTAAACACCACACGTAGTATCTTGACAATACCGGTTCTATCTAACTGTACAGTATATCAAATAGAATAAAACACGAATCTGTAAAACAATATCGTAATAAATCTCTAATGGACGAACCTATTCTTGATATAAAAATAATTGTCAAAGCAATTAAAAAAACTTTTGTCTTTGTTGCGAAAATTTAATAATTTTGGTTAATGGATATTCTCGCCATATTTTAAGGGAGTTGTCTGCTATGTAAATCAGTACTTATAAAGTACTGATTCACAAATCACACTCAAATTTAAATATACTTATATCTTGTTGTAAACTGTGAAGCGTGTGTGAAACTGAAAATGGTAAATTTTATAATTATACATTAAAAAATCTTATTGTTATTCACATAGATCAATTATATTGGAGTATTATATTTAGATAAATTAAAACTAAATATAAATAAATATATATACTATTGCGCATTACCGTTAGTGGGGTAGTCAGAGAGAACGAAACGCCAAACCTAGTGGGCCCTGTATACCTGTTTCGCCTTGTCCACTCTCAATAGCCTCTTCATACATGTTTTTCAGGGAGTCTTCACACTTTTTAGTACACTTTTTTACATAAACATCCTCCGGTGTCTTTGACACTGTGTTTTTGAAAATTAACTGTGGTCCCCCCTTACCTCTTTTACCACTCACTTTTGCTACATTTATATTATATATTTTTTACCATTATATTTACATACGGTGAATCTCTTCGCTGTGGATACAGTCAGCTAACCTGACTCCGCATATCCCTCGAAGAGATTGCAACTTATTGCAATTTTATTTAAATCTTTTCTTCATTCTTCTGCAATACCTACGTTTCTGTTACCGGTAGCAATACAATACGTATTCCTAACCATTAGTTAAAGTTAAAGTTGAAGAATAAAATGAAATAAGTTATATTATAAGAAAAAAAAACATAATTTAACAAAACATATTAAAATAGAAGTTGTATTAAATTTACAGCGATTGTAACTTTGTACTTCGTAACGACGGAGGACCTTTACAGTTCAGATCGTTTTTACATTTTGTTAACACATACTTGCAGAATGAATTTATATTTGACAAAATATTTCACTTTAAAGTGTTCTAAGTCATTAAAAAATGAATGAATTAAAAAAAAAACTTTTTACAAAGATTTAGATGTAATATTTTTTAGGCATGGTTAATTTTATATTTTAATTTCAAATTATTATTATACACATTACTTTTTCTATAGGTTTCATTTGGTTAGAATGAAAATCGAATCTTTTGTTTTTTTTTTCTTGTCATCATTTATATAGCCTTTGTCAATCATAGCTGCGTCTGAATTCGTGTAAAATTTGGTTTGAAACCATATTTCAAACGAATTCAGACTCCACGAAGCAATAAAAGAACATACATACATATACATATAGAAAGAAATAAAACTAAAGTTTTGACCATATTATTTACATTGTTTTCGAAAATTTATTTATTTATTATTATCATTTCGTACCTATCAAAGTTAATTATGTAGCCATTAAGCTATTTTACATTAAAATACATAAAGCAAAAATGAACGCCATACAAAACAAATTTGTACATGACACGTTCATTTATATAATACCAATTTTGCATACTTTTATAGGTTTAACCGTTTAATCTTTCACGCAATATTACTAAAAAATTGATATTTTCTTTCAAATTATTATGAAATAATTGTTACAGAATTCCTATAGGTGACTGACACGACGTCGAGTTTTCTTATTGTACATGCAATTGTCTTTCTCTATGTATATATTTTCCATGTATTTATCAAATTTAAAAGTTACATGTTTTTAATTTTCTTTCCCTTATATAAGCTTTTTTACCACAACTTGTCATCCTTTGAAAGATCCAGTCACATCGCAGCCGCAAATCACATTTTAAGTACAAAAGGGAATATTTCCGACGTTTTAGCTTTGCGCATTCGAAATGCTAGCGAGGTTTCTGTATGTGACATTATTTTAATAGCCGGTAAACGACTTGATTAAAATGTTTCATTGCTGTATGCTTTCCGGTTAGGGTATTATTTTTATGAGACAGATCGGATCGTACCATAAAATAATACAAAATATAGGTTATATTTAAATATTACATTTTTATTGTTTAAAAAGATAGAAACTCCAGTTGAGTAAATAATCGTAATATACAGTTTTTAGTTAATCAAGATAATATCTTTATTTATTGTGTTACAATATTACATAAACGAATATTTGGCTACGTATTGTAATTGTCTACTTTATCTGCCGTCAGACTTAGCGGGACTGTTTGTATTTTTTTGTTAAGAATTAATATTTTTTCTTAGAAAGCCATTATTGTATTCAACATGAGTTCCTTATATTCTTCAAGATTGTTTAATATTATTTTAGAAGTAACGAATCCTAACAAAATTAATGAAAGTTTATTTTGATTTTCTTTTTTGGTACATTCAATTATATAAGTTGCCTCTTACACAGGTATTTTAGTTAACAACTATTTTAGTTAATGTGTGCTTCAGATAAAAATGAAGTAATTGTAACCACCTTAATTAGACGGAAACTTAAAAACGCTATTCTTCTATAACCACTATAGTAAAACTACCCAGAAATAGTTGTACAAAAGATCAAGTAAATTAACCCGTTATTTGAGAGATGTACCACCTTTCAGCGTTGTCATTTTAATAAATAACATTTAAATGTAATTTTTACTCCCTCGCATTGGACAACTTCAAAACTTGTTCCATTTTAAAACAACTCAATCTCCGGGGAGTTTGAAAGGTATCGCGAGACTCGTTCTGTTTATGCAGGTCAACGAGAGCTCCAACTTGCAAAGTACTATTGATTATTAGTTCGGTCTGATTTGTATGTTGCGACTGCAAAAATTGTTGGAATTTCCAGTAACAAAATTTAATCTCTCAAGTAACTTTGATTGTCGTTTTAAGTATGCCTCAATTAAAACGCGATCTCCTCATGTTATTTTCCTATCAACTTGTTGCAATCGTTAGTGTTGATATTTCATGTTTTTAAAGATAACTTAAAAGTTTGCATTTAGCTACAAGTTTACTCATTGACGTGATAATCATTTTCATATTAGTTCAAATTATAATATTTAAGATTAATGACGCTGATTAACTTGAGTTATATTAGATAATATAGTGTTAGTCTTAGCTATGTTATTATATATTGAATAACACTATTTGTGATTCGCGAGTGAAGATTGGATTTAAAAGCCGTTCATGTTGAACCATTCTATCTAGTACTTTTATTAAGTCGTTTTTTGCATACATTTTTCTTCAAGTATTAAATTAGATTTTCCATACACCAGACTATAAAACGTCACAGGAAAATGCTCACTGTTCTGAATAGTTTTTGCTATTACATTGCTTTTTATTTCTCATAGTTTACCTGGTCTATTGTGGTTATACATTTAGAGTTGTACACCACGTTTCAATCAAATTTTTGTACTTACTTACATTAAAATTTATTATATTTATTCATCGTTTAGTCTATTCTTGATTTTTTAAAATTTTAGTGCATTTCGCGATGACCAGTTGAATAAATTACGTGTGAAGATGGGAGAAGTAAAGCTAGCTTCGTAGAGTTATTTCTTATAAACTACTCGTTGAAGCTCGCTTTCACATTTAAAGATATAAATGTAGGAACGTTTTAGGCTCTACTGGTAAAACGTCATATTAAACTACAACCATTGCGGCGTTTGTAAGTTTTAGACACTGAAAATTGAAGGGAAATATTTCTTTTGTAAAATAATTTACTGAAAATATATTTCAGCATTTACTAATACAATTACGTAGATTTTGGTGAAAGTTTTAAACATCGCACCACATCAATTATAAAATTTATATCTTTATTTAAATTACTATTGCCAATTACAAAACCAATCGCTGCCCATCTAGGTAGTGCTAAAATATGGTAAATACTGAGCGACGTACAGACGCAATTCCCTACTATAATGATTAAATACATACATACATACAATTTTCTGCCTTATCTACCACCAAGCTTTTTTTTTGATAAGAACAAATATTTTTTTCATTTTTAAAAAATAATTGGTCGCAAAATGAGTTACGTTTCGAATATTCTTAAATTTTTTTATATTATATTAAAAGTAACGAATCCTAACAAAAAAGTTTTGACAGCTTATTTTGATATTTTTTCTTGGTACATTATATTAAATAATATGTTGCCTCTTACACAGTCGAGTCTCACGCAACTTCTTCATAGTTACTAGACAAAAGTACATTAACTTAAATAATTACTAACAATTATTATAGGTAATGTGTGCTTCAGACAAAAATGAAATCATCATAACCACTTAAATTAGACGGAATCTTCTCAATTACGCTACTCTACTATAACTACTATAGTAAAACTACCCAGAAATAGTTATACAGAAGATGATCAAGTAAATTAACCCGTTATTTGAGAGATGTACCTTTCAGCGTTGTCATTGCAATAAATAATACTTAAATATTTAAATATAATTTTCACTTCTTCGCAATGCAAAGCTTTAAAACTTGTTTCATTTTCAAACAACTCAATCTCCGGGGAGTTTGAAAGGTATCGCGAGACTCGCTCTGTTTATGCAGGTCAACGAGAGCTCCAAGTTGTAAAGTACTATCGATTATTAGTTCGGTCTGATTTGTATGTTGCGATTGCAAAAATTGTTGGAATTTCCAGTGACTAAATTTAATCTCTCCAGTAACTTTGATTGCATCGCAGTTTATTGTCGTTTTAAGTATGCTTCAATTAAAACGCGATTTCCTCTTGTAATTTTCCTATCAATTTGTTGAAATAACTAGTGTTGATTGTTCATATTTTTAAAGATTTACATTTAATAGTTAATATTTAGTAAAGTTAACAACACGTAATTTCGGTTTTAAATGAATGATATTTTTTTTTAATTAAAATTAATATAAATTAAACGTTACTTGAGAAAGAGAACGTGAGCAAGAGTAGTCTAAACATGCATAATAAATAAATGAACTTGTCGCTGGATTTTTAACAGTAATCTATGCAACTCATTTATTACGGACCAAAAAATTTTCTTAAGACATAATTGTATCGACCACGTGGAGTCACTCTCACTTAAGTTATTACGAGGGTCAAACTGAAAGTTCTTAGAAAATCAAAAACTAAGCGTTCTAGCAAGTTATTAGTTTTATTATAACTTTTCAAAATAGCGTCCATTTACATCAATACATCGCTGCATTCGATGGAACCATTGAGAAAAGCTCCTTGCCCACTCGGCCTTAGGGGTCTCTTCAACGGCGTTTTGAAACGCAGCCACTGCTTCTTCGGCGTCCATAAAATGTTTTCCTCGAAGTTTTTCTTTTATTTTCGGGAATAAATAAAAATCGCAGGGTGCGAGGTCGGGGTTATACGGCGGGTGATCCAGTAATTCCACGTCTAAGTTCGCCAAATAGTCCATCGTTTGCCTGGCGGTGTGCGACGAGGCATTGTCGTGATGAAGGAGGATCCTGCTACGAGGTCGTTTCTCTCGAACTTTTTCCAAGACAAGTGGCAAACAGCTGTTAGTGTACCACTCTGCATTAACCGTTTTCTGATCCTCTAAGACAACTGTCGCGTAATGACATGTCCTTCCGAAAAACGAGGCCACCATCTTTTTTCCAATACTTCGACCTCTCTTCACTTTAGTTGGCAACTCTTCGGAAGGAAACACCCACTGAGCAGACTGTCTTTTGGTTTCCGGATCATAACAGTAAATCCAGCTTTCGTCACCCGTTAGTATGTCAAACACAGCATTTGAGTCACCTCCGTTAAATTTTTGGATCATTTCTCGGCACCAATCAACACGGCGGTGTATTTGAGCCTCGGTCAAATTATGCGGTATCCAGCAGGCA
Source organism: Dione vanillae (assembly GCA_037178615.1). Taxonomy (NCBI): domain Eukaryota; kingdom Metazoa; phylum Arthropoda; class Insecta; order Lepidoptera; family Nymphalidae; genus Dione; species Dione vanillae. The sequence continues at coordinate 2,247,144 of JAZFAU010000097.1, read as the reverse complement.
CAAAGCTTCCTGACCGCTAAATGTTCATGGAGGATTTTGTGCACTTGACTCATACCTATGCCTAGACTTGTGAATCTGCTAATAGGTCACTCTTTTGTCAGTCTCTATCATACTCCACACAACACTGATATTATCTTCAGTCGTCGCTGTAGAAGGCCGTCCCTCACGCAAATCATCGGTGAGATTAGTTCGACCACGTTTGAATTCATTAAACCAGTTGTAAACTGTGGCACGAGATGGGGCTTCATCGTGAAAAGCCAATAGAAGTCTATCATAACTTTCTTGTTGACTTATATGACATCGGAAGTCATAAAAAATTATTGCACCAAAATTTTCTCGGCTTAAATTCATTCTGACGTTCACAGACAATTTTCAATTTGCCGCCAAATCGTAAAACAAATGACAAATGAATGAAATGTATACTCAATATTATTGGTAAAGAGTTCTATTTTCAAAATTTAAACTTTTTTTTTAATATAATGCTTTTAAGTTGCTAGTTCTAAAAACTTTCAGTTTGACCCTCGTATTGTAATTGTCTACTTTATTTGCCGTCAGACTTAGCGGGACTGTTTGTATTTTTTTGTTAAAAATTAATATTTTTTCTTAGAAAGCAATTATTATATTCAACATGAGTTCCTTATATTCTTCAAGATTGTTTAATATTATTTTAGAAATAACGAATCCTAACAAAATTAATGAAAGCTTATTTTTATTTTCTTTTTTGGTACATTCAGTTATAAAAGTTGCCTCTTACACAGGTATTTTAGTTAACAACTATTTTAGTTAATGTGTGCTTCAGATAAAAATGAAGTAATTGTAACCACCTTAATTAGACGGAATCTTCTAAACGCTATTCTTCTATAACCACTATAGTAAAACTACCCAGAAATAGTTGTACAAAAGATCAAGTAAATTAACCCGTTATTCAAGAGATGTACCACCTTTCAGCGTTGTCATTTTAATAAATAAAATTTAAATGTTATTTTTACTCCCTCGCATTGGACAACTTCAAAACTTGTTCCATTTTAAAACAACTCAATCTCCGGGGAGTTTGAAAGGTATCGCGAGACTCGCTCTGTTTATGCAGGTCAACGAGAGCTCCAAGTTGCAAAGTATATTATCGATTATTAGTTCGGTCTGATTTGTATGTTGCGACTGCAAAAATTTCCAGTAACAAAATTTAATCTCTCAAGTAACTTTGATTGTCGTTTTAAGTATGCTTCAATTAAAACGCGATCTCCTCGTGTTATTTTCCTATCAACTTGTTACAATCGTTAGTGTTGATATTTCATGTTTTTAAAGATAACTTAAAAGTTTACATTTAGCTACAAGTTTACTCATTGAGGTGATAATCATTTTCATATTAGTTCAAATTATAATATTTAAGATTAATGACGCTGATTAACTTGAGTTATATAAGATAATATAGTGTTAGTGATTCGCGAGTGAAGATTGGATTTAAAAGCCGTTCATGTTGAACCATTCTATCTAGTACTTTTATTAAGTCGTTTTTTGCATACATTTTTCTTCAAGTATTAAATTAGATTTTCCATACACCAGACTATAAAACGTCACAGGAAAATGCTCACTGTTCTGAATAGTTTTTGCTATTACATTGCTTTTTATTTCTCATAGTTTACCTGGTCTATTGTGGTTATACATTTAGAGTTGTACACCACGTTTCAATCAAATTTTTGTACTTACTTACATTAAAATTTATTATATTTATTCATCGTTTAGTCTATTCTTGATTTTTTAAAAATTTTAGTGCATTTCGCGATGACCAGTTGAATAAATTACGTGTGAAGATGGGAGAAGTAAAGCTAGCTTCGTAGAGTTATTTCTTATAAACTACTCGTTGAAGCTCGCTTTCACATTTAAAGATATAAATGTAGGAACGTTTTAGGCTCTACTGGTAAAACGTCATATTAAACTACAACCATTGCGGCGTTTGTAAGTTTTAGACACTGAAAATTGAAGGGAAATATTTCTTTTGTAAAATAATTTACTGAAAATATATTTCAGCATTTACTAATACAATTACGTAGATTTTGGTGAAAGTTTTAAACATCGCACCACATCAATTATAAAATTTATATCTTTATTTAAATTACTATTGCCAATTACAAAACCAATCGCTGCCCATCTAGGTAGTGCTAAAATATGGTAAATACTGAGCGACGTACAGACGCAATTCCCTACTATAATGATTAAATACATACATACATACAATTTTCTGCCTTATCTACCACCAAGCTTTTTTTTTGATAAGAACAAATATTTTTTTCATTTTTAAAAAATAATTGGTCGCAAAATGAGTTACGTTTCGAATATTCTTAAATTTTTTTATATTATATTAAAAGTAACGAATCCTAACAAAAAAGTTTTGACAGCTTATTTTGATATTTTTTCTTGGTACATTATATTAAATAATATGTTGCCTCTTACACAGTCGAGTCTCACGCAACTTCTTCATAGTTACTAGACAAAAGTACATTAACTTAAATAATTACTAACAATTATTATAGGTAATGTGTGCTTCAGACAAAAATGAAATCATCATAACCACTTAAATTAGACGGAATCTTCTCAATTACGCTACTCTACTATAACTACTATAGTAAAACTACCCAGAAATAGTTATACAGAAGATGATCAAGTAAATTAACCCGTTATTTGAGAGATGTACCTTTCAGCGTTGTCATTGCAATAAATAATACTTAAATATTTAAATATAATTTTCACTTCTTCGCAATGCAAAGCTTTAAAACTTGTTTCATTTTCAAACAACTCAATCTCCGGGGAGTTTGAAAGGTATCGCGAGACTCGCTCTGTTTATGCAGGTCAACGAGAGCTCCAAGTTGTAAAGTACTATCGATTATTAGTTCGGTCTGATTTGTATGTTGCGATTGCAAAAATTGTTGGAATTTCCAGTGACTAAATTTAATCTCTCCAGTAACTTTGATTGCATCGCAGTTTATTGTCGTTTTAAGTATGCTTCAATTAAAACGCGATTTCCTCTTGTAATTTTCCTATCAATTTGTTGAAATAACTAGTGTTGATTGTTCATATTTTTAAAGATTTACATTTAATAGTTAATATTTAGTAAAGTTAACAACACGTAATTTCGGTTTTAAATGAATGATATTTTTTTTAATTAAAATTAATATAAATTAAACGTTACTTGAGAAAGAGAACGTGAGCAAGAGTAGTCTAAACATGCATAATAAATAAATGAACTTGTCGCTGGATTTTTAACAGTAATCTATGCAACTCATTTATTACGGACCAAAAAATTTTCTTAAGACATAATTGTATCGACCACGTGGAGTCACTCTCACTTAAGTTATTACGAGGGTCAAACTGAAAGTTCATTAGAAAATCAAAAACTAAGCGTTCTAGCAAGTTATTAGTTTTATTATAACTTTTCAAAATAGCGTCCATTTACATCAATACATCGCTGCATTCGATGGAACCATTGAGAAAAGCTCCTTGCCCACTCGGCCTTAGGGGTCTCTTCAACGGCGTTTTGAAACGCAGCCACTGCTTCTTCGGCGTCCATAAAATGTTTTCCTCGAAGTTTTTCTTTTATTTTCGGGAATAAATAAAAATCGCAGGGTGCGAGGTCGGGGTTATACGGCGGGTGATCCAGTAATTCCACGTCTAAGTTCGCCAAATAGTCCATCGTTTGCCTGGCGGTGTGCGACGAGGCATTGTCGTGATGAAGGAGGATCCTGCTACGAGGTCGTTTCTCTCGAACTTTTTCCAAGACAAGTGGCAAACAGCTGTTAGTGTACCACTCTGCATTAACCGTTTTCTGATCCTCTAAGACAACTGTCGCGTAATGACATGTCCTTCCGAAAAACGAGGCCACCATCTTTTTTCCAATACTTCGACCTCTCTTCACTTTAGTTGGCAACTCTTCGGAAGGAAACACCCACTGAGCAGACTGTCTTTTGGTTTCCGGATCATAACAGTAAATCCAGCTTTCGTCACCCGTTAGTATGTCAAACACAGCATTTGAGTCACCTCCGTTAAATTTTTGGATCATTTCTCGGCACCAATCAACACGGCGGTGTATTTGAGCCTCGGTCAAATTATGCGGTATCCAGCAGGCACAAAGCTTCCTGACCGCTAAATGTTCATGGAGGATTTTGTGCACTTGACTCATACCTATGCCTAGACTTGTGAATCTGCTAATAGGTCACTCTTTTGTCAGTCTCTATCATACTCCACACAACACTGATATTATCTTCAGTCGTCGCTGTAGAAGGCCGTCCCTCACGCAAATCATCGGTGAGATTAGTTCGACCACGTTTGAATTCATTAAACCAGTTGTAAACTGTGGCACGAGATGGGGCTTCATCGTGAAAAGCTAATAGAAGTCTATCATAACTTTCTTGTTGACTTATATGACATCGGAAGTCATAAAAAATTATTGCACGAAAAATTTCTCGGCTTAAATTCATTCTGACGTGCACAGACAATTTTCAATTTGCCGCCAAATCGTAAAACAAATGACAAATGAATGAAATGTATACTCAATATTATTGGTAAAGAGTTCTATTTTCAAAATTTAAAATTATTTTTTTAATATAATGCTTTTAAGTTGCCAGTTCAAAAAACTTTCAGTTTGGCCCTCGTATATATCGATACTGAATCATATTATTTGCGGTTCGCAAGAAAAGGTTGCATTAGAAAGCTTTTCATGTTAAATTATACTTTAGTTTAATCACCTTTTGCATACATTTTTTAATAGTTTTGTTTCCTCAAGTTTTAAATTAGATTATTTATTATTTCTTATATTTTATTTAGTCTATAAAAGTTACATATTTAGAATTGTACACAACGATTCAATCAAGTTTTTGTACTAGATAAGTATTCAGTCAAGTAAGGATAAGTATGATAAATATGTGAGCAGGAAATCTACTTACTTACGTAACGTTTTTTTAACGTTTTTTTCATGATTTAGTATATTCTTATTTCCTTGAAATTTTTGTGTATTTCCTGATGACCAGTTGAATAAATTACATGTAAAGACATAAGGAACTACTTGTCGAAACTCGCTTTCACAATTAAAGCTAAAAGTTTATGAAATTTTATAGATCTCTTGGTAAAACTTTATAATATTTTATGAAAAAAATATTTTAGCATTTACTATCGAAATTGAGTACTCTTTAGTGAAAGTTTTAATTACCGCACCGCATCAAACCGCTACTGCCAATTACAAAACCAATCACTGTCCATCCCTAGTTGCTAAATCGTAAATATTGAGTGATAGACAAACGCCATTCGCGCTTGCATTAAACGTGAGATATATTTTTTATTTTAGCTTTCCTCCTACATACAACGAAACAGGTAGATAACGTTTGGGCACTTTTGCATTACTCACGAATTTGGAGTACCTTGAGAGGGCGAACTAAAAATCGTGGAGAGTGAAGAAATGAGTGGAGATTATTCAAATATCGAATATCTATTTTTTGTTCAAATGTCCCTTTTAAATATCTTGTAGACCGTCGTGACGCAGAGGCGTAGCGTCTACATGTAAACGCGACAGTTTGTGGGTTCGATTCCCACTTGGAGAAGATGAATTTTTCTATTTCCATTTTCTGCGCTCTGGACAAGGCCAAGCTCCGCGTTGAGTTCCGCTACTCAACAAGCAATGCCTCGAAAAAGGTGGAACGCTGGGAGGGAGAAAGCAGGGACTTAGCAACAGGGTGTCTTAACACTAGGCTCCTATGGTTCCTACAGTTCCCTCTGCCTACCTTGCCATGTGCGGGATAAAACGTGAAGACATAAAAAAATATCTTGAAACTGAATTTTGCAACATGATCGATGATGAAAAGTCGGCATTGTTTTCTACAAGGATGTAGAAATTAAAGCAAATAACGCCATAAATTTGTCATGTTTCGGTAAAGATTATAACTTAAAAGATATAATCATTCTTATCACTTCTTTCACATTTGGAATTTGTAATTAATATTACAACTAAGATTTATAGCCACAAAGAGTTAGCAGCTGTTTATATCAATGATAATTGCTTTTTTTACGATTTTGATTACGTCAAAAGCGTGATGATTATAGGATGTTAAAGGATCTTTACGATAACATTTCGAATATTAATGTTACATTTTTGTAAAATAGTAGAAGCCTGTTTTTTGTACTAAATTGTAATTTTAGCTTCCATGCAACCGTTTAAAAAGAGAAATAATATTTTAAAATAACGTTGATAATATATGATTTATTTATCACATGCGCTTCTTAAAATTTACGTATTTCAACTTAATTTGTACAGTTCTGTTTTACATTAAATTTTCGCGTAAATATAATAAGTTATAGTTCAAATTAGTAGTAATAAATTCAAATTTTAATAACTTTTTGTAATAAAACTAAAACAAAAATAAAAAACCAAACAATAATATTTATTTACTTTTTCATTCTGGTGAAATAACAAATGACAACGTTGAGCTCCGTAGAAGTGTCATGGTTCTCTCTGCTATACGTGGTATTAGGATATAGTCAACAAAAATTTTTCCATGTCAAATTCAAATTGTTTTATTTAAATTACAATAGAAGATTCATTTTTAATGTTCAAAATATTACTACCGATTCACTAATCTTAATTTCTTAGACCTGAAGTCGCAAGAAACTCAGGGTGTGTTGCCATTTAAAAAATATTAATTAAGTAATGACCTTTAACACAAACGTCTTTCACAATTCTTTTAAATCGTAATATAGAACGCTATTGGACGTTTTCTGAGATCCTATTGTAAAAACCTATCCTATTGTATCATAGTATATATATGTACATCTTCAGTCAACTGTTACTTTTTCCTGTTAAGTTAAGCTGGATACATTTTACTCCTATCTTTCCCTCGAGAGATATAAAGTTAACAAAAGATAATAGGTAAACTGTTTATGGCAGTCACCCTCACATGCAGATGATGTGCAAGAGTACAATGAATCTCCGTTTAAAAGAGGTCACTTGAAGATGATTTATTATATAATTTGTATGTTGAGTGCGTACAAACGTGTGTAAAATATTTGAAGATTCAAAGATGTTTATGGACCTCAGCTCTGTTTATGTGTCATAACCACTTAACTTTTGATGAAAGATAAATCTTTAAATCATAGATTGACCTTGTTTAAAAATAAGTAAATAAAACAATACTGCTTAAATTCTTTATAATAAAAGCTTTTCCGCGGACGCTAATAATTCGGCTGGAGACACTAAAATTTTTTGACTACTTAAGTCAAGAATGCAGATACAAACATTTTTGAATATTACATTTTATTGGGTCTAACTTAGACGTTTATAATAATTAATGTGACCATTATTGTCATGAAAATTTTGTACAAGACCAACGTAAATACCAACGTAAATTTCACGGTAATATCACTATTTCTTATCACTATATTGTTCTCAATTAGAATTTTTTTTGAAAAAGATTGAAGATTTGCAACTGTTGGTCTCCCCGAAACCGGAGCTGGTTCTTTTGAGTTAGTATATTTAATTTTAGTCTATTTTTAGTTGTTCAATCATTAAAATTAATCTTGAATGTAAGGTAATAGATAACGATTTTCTACAAACATCAAACATTATTTGTAGATCTCACTATACTTATTTTCTTCACTCACTCACTATCCCTTGTAATACTGATTATAGCACCTTGGTGAGTCACAGCGTAGCGAATACTGCTCCTGGAGTTCAGATGCTTTTGTACTAACTCATTGACCCCACTTTTGTCAATTATTATAATCTACCTTACATTACATAATATGTTCAATTTATTTTTATCGATATATATGCTTATATTACTGTAATCACTTAAAATAATAGTTATGTAATTTTAATCATATTTTGACAACCATGTATGTATATATGCGCGACAATTAATTTATTAACGGTTTATCATATTGAAAATATTGAATACTAGATGTTGCTCGTGGCTCCGCTCGCGGTTTTTAAATATTTACGCAAATTATGTTTTTTAGTCGTATGCCCGAGTTAAAGTATCTTAGTAACTCGTAACATTTACCTACAAAGTCTTGATAATGCCAGATACTAAATACTAATATTGTAGCTTGATTTGGACTAACGTTACTTATTTAAATTATTATGATAAAGGAATTGTTATGACATAACTAGTTTTGAGTTTTTTTTAACCTGAAATAAATGATTTTATATTACTTTTTTTTGTGTATATTATATTGTGAAAGAACGTGCAGTGTTTGGGCACGTCGAAAGAAAAAGTGACGAAATACTGGTAAAAAAGATGTACGACGCAAAAGTGAGTGGTAAGAGAGGTAAGGGGAGACTCGGAGACCTCGGTTGACTTTCGAAAACACAGTGTCGAAGATACTGGAGGAAGGTCACGTAAAAAGCATGAGGACTCCCCTGAGAGCATGTATAAAGAGGTAAATGACAGTGGACGAGGCGAAAGAGGTATGCAGAGACCGCAGCGTTTGGCGCTCCGTTCTCTCTGACTACCCCGCTAGGGATAGAGCGTGAAGCTATTTATGTATGTATATTGTGAAATGTATATTTTTAATAAGGTGTATATCATAATCCGCTACAACACAATAAAGTAAGATTTTGACTATCAACTTATGCAACTGAGGAATGATTCTTCTCGTTATGGTTCTTTAAATAGTTAGCTACCGTCACAAAATGAAGGGCAGAAAAGCTTAGTAATCATGTAAACAGCTTTAATTTTCATCAATTTACCTTCAAAACTGACGGAGTTTCATCGAAACTTATCGCCTCTTTTTCACCCTCAAAAATCCTTATTGCGTCATTCTTAATTAGTAACCAAATAGCCAAATGATAATTTTAATAGAATTAGTTTTAAAATTGACGGAGTTTCAGAGGCAAAAAGTAAAAAATAATAAAAATATATAACTATGATATGGTGGACTTTAATCTTAAAGATTGTACGCCACGATATCATAGTCAGTCACTTTTAAGGAAAAAAAGCAATACTTTTATTATGCTATACAATAAAATATTAAAAAAAATGTTGAGAAAAAATATTGTATCCAACAGGATTAATAAAAAAATGTTCAAAGTTTACGGATATTTACATAGATTACCAATCTATTAGTGAATTTATCCCCCTTTTACCCCCTTAAAGAGTGATTTTCTATAAAAAAGATAGCCTAAATGTTACCGAGAACTAATAGCTATATAACAAAAAAGCTTCATAAAAATCCGTCCTGTGGTTTCTGAGATTAGCGTGTGCAAACAGACAAAGTTACTGTTTTATTATATACACAAATTATGTTTTATTTGGCAAAATGTCTAACGTGTGTAAGTTATATAAACGTTTCAGGCTATTTAAATATTTAGTTTTCAAGATTTGCACTATATCAAGGATTGTTTTGCTTTTCACTTTTTTTATATTGCATGCAATTTATAATTTAACACTTGTATCCAAGGCACTTGCCTGACGCTCTCCTATTATAAGCTAAGTCGCGAAGTAGTAAAGTCAACGCTGCACGATATTTTATATTTTGTTCTTACTTCACTTGTAAAATAAAAGTGTGATAGCGTAGTTAATTTTAACTTTACAAATATTTCTATAATAAGTACGTACAAAACATTAAATCTCGCCATGTACATTAGTAAAATACCTAGTAAAAACGGAAACGACGGCTTTTTCTTTCTTTTGGTTTCCGCCAGTCAAATAGGAAAACAAATGAAATGTTTTTCCTGCTTCTACTATTGTTCTTGAATTGGTTTGACGTTTTTTCTTGAAATAAATTACGACTATAATAAATCTCGTGAGAAATTATAAATTCACTAATGTGTTGGTAATCTATGTAAATATCCGAACTAATATAACTACAATAACTTTGAACATTTTTTTATTAATCCTGTTGGATACAATGTTTTTTCTAAATATTTTTTTTTAATATTTTATTGTATAGCATAATAAAAGTATTGCTTTTTTTTCCTTTAAAAATGATTATAAATAATTCTTTTAACGTGATGACTATGATACCGTGGCGTATAATCTTTAAGATGAAAGTCCACCATATCATAGTTATATATTTTTATTATTTTTTACTTTTTGCCATGGCATATTAGATTATGGCGTAAATAGTACTGATATGTAAAAAAATATATATACTAAAATAGTAATGTCAAGTGCCATTTTTGTTATTGTTGTTTATTGTTTTGATTCCAGTACATAAATCATAATGGTCTAACAAACCCATGTTAGATGTTAAAATATTATATACAGGAGAAATAACATTGTTGGATACATACAGTGCCTCTACGGGAGTTTCGTTCTACAATAATATTGTTTTGTTCCACGTATCCATTTTCAAATGAAAAGTATAAATAGGTTCAAGTTTAGTTTCCAAATATTAGCCTACGATAATTATAGCTTAATGCGCAGTAAATCAACGATGAGGTTACGGAATAGTAATTGCTTGGAACGCTCAAAACGCCATTATTTAAGAATTAAACTAAATAGCGGTTGTCGAATTTTATACCTAATAATCTGTTATAATAACATTTTTTTCACTTTTAAATGACTTTCGATTTTTAATCAAATCATAATAAAATTAATTTATAATTATAAAATATTTGTCTTTAACTGTTTCACTTTCTCTACTGTCTTTATCACTAAAGCGACAAAATGTACTTACCCGCAGTATGTGTCGCTTCAGTCTCTCTCGGCGGGGAATCTTATATAATATCTATATTATATATTGCATCGTTTCTATATAGTGTCTGCTGTCGGAATGCGATTAAAGTACATTCTATAGATAAAACAATGTATTGCTTTTCAATGATAACTTTAGTATTTATCAGTTTTTAGCGTAATCTAAAGCATAAAGATCTCGAACGCTTAAGTGAAGATATAAGAATTAAAATAACATTGTATAAATGCGTTGATGACTTCAGTTTTTATACCCCAAAGAACTGTAATAGTGGCAAGCTTGAAAGTTATTTTACATGCAAGTTTGATTTCTGAGACCTAAGTTAACGCACGGATGAAATACAGACTAGAGCTAGGCTGCTTGCCAGAATCGGTTTGTAGAGGCTCGTCTTGTTAGATTGTGTATTTGACAGTAAATAAATTAGAAATACTATTCAGTTGAAGGCCAAGGTTTTTAAATAATAATATTATTTTTACTTTCAAAATTGAATTTCTTTTATTATAAATAATATTGTACTATTTATCTAAAGCTAAATTAATGAGAGCAGCGTCTGTTCCTGCAGATAATTGATGTTTGCCTAATGTATTATTAGACAGCTAATCAGATTATGCTATATTAATAGGTTTTACTTTGTTCATTATATTTTCATATAATGGAAAAAATATTTTCTAATAAATTTTCACATAGTTATAGTTTCTGTCGTAATAGAAAACCGTTTTGTTAAGGTAATATTTTTTCTATATTCATTTTCTATTATTATCAATTAACGGTAGCGAAATTTATTTAATAAAAATATTTTAACAAAAATTAAAATTTTATAAGAATTGTTACCATTGTCCAGTTAATTTTGACTTATGCCAATAAGACTAAATGAAGAAAATTTTTCACATTATCACCTCACTATCAATAGTAGAGCTAAAATATATAGCTATAAAACAAATATTTTAAGTAATCTTAGAGCACTCATCTTTATAGAGTAAGTTTAGTAGGTGAGTGGGTTTATAAACTAAGTACTATTTATGTACAAGTAGTAAATACGTATAGGATCACATGAATAATAAATATGTCTTGATTTCGTATTCTAGTAAGCCGATTTAAATATCACGACTGGTGCATGCATGACGTCAAGCTAGGAGAAACAGCTGCGACAACCCATCTCTTAAATCTACGTCGTAACCTTGCAGTGTCGAGCAAGCGCAATGAGTGCAAGTCTGCACTTGATGCCTGCTTTAGATTATATTGTTGTAATTTTACTTAAGAATAATATTTTTTTCTTTGTTGAAATCTGTTTTGTTTTCATTTATTGTGTATGGCGTAATACAATGCTAAAAGCTATGCAAGTTGACTACAGAATAGAGCAAAAAACCATTCCTGATTTATTTATGATATAAGAATATTTCTATCGTTATTAATTAGCAAAGCAAACAACATTAACTATAAAAATAACTATACTACGAGTATCATACAAAAGTATAGATTTATTTCACAAATATTTTCATAATTTATACGAATAAATAATTTTGTGCGTATGGATAGCGTTTGAATGCCATATCTTCAAATATGGTTGTGAGTTCAATCTCCAGCTAATTTGTTAATTTTTCTGCTTTCTAATGCTCAACAAGTAACGTTTGGATGTTTATAATAGAAAACAACGAAGAAAATGTTCATTTTTTATTGCAAACGATGATTGTCATTGAAAATTTACTTGCTACTGAATTTCATTTAAAATTTATTGAAAAGCTTTGAATTGTATAAAACCTCATACACGTAACGCCTTTACTCAAAGGATGTGATTTTTATAAACATCATTTTAATCACATATATTTTGAAAAACTAAATGTAGTGATTCCTAAAGCAAATGGCGTAGAATAAAATCAGCGTTTTTTGACACGGGCGTTGCAACGCGTACCAGTATGCAGATTTTCATGCTAAAATCATGCCTGTAAATGGATCCATTTTATGTCTGTCACTCTGTTTTTTTTCTTCCTGTCTAATTCAGATTATTGATTTTACTCTTTATTTTTTATTACATTTTAAGTAAACATATGTATATTACAAAAAACAGCCTACGTAGTCATCATAGATTTCAAATACACACGCGTGAATGTCAAACTTGTTACAATTATATTTTACTACCGTATGAGTAAAGAGCACATATGCAATATATAAAGTTTAAATATGCAGAGATTCCTCTTGTCTCTCCGGCATTATATATTTTTATATAATTATTACAAAGAACAGGATATCCTATTCATTGAAAAAGATACGCAGGAATTTTCAGCATAAAAGAGAGGTAGAGTACAAATTGAAAGTAAAGTGCCTACAAGGGCGTTGATTTACGATAAAGCGTGTCACAAGATCAATGTACTTGACCGTAACCTGCTTTGTTAGGTTTAAAAGAATTATACTAAATTATACCTGATTTTATTTCAACCAAATATATATAGCTGAGTTAATAAAGCTACGTAATTATGTACTGCAATTTTTTTATTTCATGTATTTTATGCATTAGCATCTTATCGCTGTGGTAAAAATCTTCTGAATCGTCCATTGGTAACTAAAAGCTATTGTCATGTTTACCTATTGTCATGTTTATATAATATTCTCCAGATTGTCGAAGCTTATAAAGGTTAACAATGGATTTAATTTAGATTAACAACATAATCTCGGCGCTATTCAAGCAGGAGCTCCGTTCTAGTTTAAGATCTTACAAGATGTAGATAATGAGTTACCACATATAAAAAAATATCCATATACAAAGAAAGCTGCAGAAACATAAAAAAAAAACTTTTACTTATGGAAATTAAATACTCATATTTTACAAAAAATATTTATGTGAATAGAATCGCAGCAACTTATAAATATATGTACTAAGACAATAATGTTGACACTTGGCTTTTTTTAACTACTTAGTGCTTAAAAGTTAACGTAAGATCAATGAGTGTCTACAGGTATAATATACCTCTTTTTCAATAGGCAACTCAATCTTGAATTATTCATCAACAAAATCATGGCACGAAATACAAAAATAAATTTCGTCCAAGTCATTTAAGTACTACCTTTATTTGCTCATTTCATACCGTTTTGGAACGGTATAAATTATTGAAACTTGATCGGCCCCTAAGTTCTTTTGCGAAAATTGAAGGTTTCATCAATATTGTACGTATTTGGTATTGTTTATAAATTGAATTTGATCGATTGATATAGAAAAGGTTTCTCGTATATTCAATTCACTTCTACTACAATTGTGTTAGTGAATGGTTTAAATAAGCATGAAAGGTTTTTTGTTTAAGTATAACCAAATTGTCCACTACGCTTGTGTCCTAAATAGCTTTGCTTAATTGGCGTAAAGTTGTTGCAAAGTTAACCGCTGCGAAGTTATGCCCAAATGACCTAAATAAGCGGCGTTTAGGAAGGGATACAAATTAATTGAACGTTGGCGGATCTCGCCCTCTCGGCATGCAAATGGCATCACTTTCCATACGAATGAGTATCATCACATCGACATACTAGAATTGTTAGTATCAATGATCACGTCGTAATTGATCCCAAAGCGACTGGAAACAAGCAATGATATTCTACTAATTATAAAATATTATATTATACAAAAACGATGCTTTCTTTCAACAACTGCTTCTTAGCAAAAGAACCTAGTTGCAAAATACTTAGGTTAAGTTAAAAGATAACTTAATGTCATGACAATTGGTTCACCAATTTGTTCATCATTGCGTGTTTAGTGACGAAATCAAATCTTTATTTTTATATGTTTTGTTTAGACAGATTGTGGAATTATATGAATTATTTCTCCCACTCCGCTCCTGATAGTATTTTGGTTTAATAAAAATATTTAGATTATTATATTCAATATATAATAATAATATCTTGACTTAATCATTAAATAACAAGCCATTGTTTCCAAGTTTTAGTTGCACCTTCGTATCGTGTCAAGGTGATGATTGCAGGTTTGATTTCCACACGGGAAGGAAAAATTGTTTGATTTCGCTGGTAACCATAAAAGTGCGGCGTTGAGTTCTGATATTCTACAAGAATATCATTAGAGGCAAAAAAGGGGAAACAAGGTATCTAAATACTCTAAATACTAAGCTTCCGTTGGGATATAACATGAATATTAAAAAAACAACATTAAACAAAACTGAACAAGAATAGTAAAAATATTCACTTTCTTTCTCCACTCACGTGTAAGTGAGTGGGCAGGGCCTTTGAGATTCTTATTGCTTACAAAATTACCTATACAAAGACGTATGTACATACATACGAAGTACGAAGGAATTACAAGGAGTGTTCAAATCTAAACTCCATTCATAAAACATGACACGACTCTAGATACATTACCGTGAAGCATGTCGTAATTTATATGTAAGAATAACATCAAACATACAATACTTCAAGAAATGTATAAAGTTTTCAGTTTGGTTTTTAATGTACATAAATATTAATGATGCAGTTGTGGGTGGACACAACTAGCGATACGAATAGGTGAGTAAATTCTACAATTGTGGCAGATCACTAATATTTCAGGCATGCTTGTCTTACATGTGTTGGTAATGTAAACAACTAGCTCGGCCAGTGAAGGCGAGTGTCCCTAAGGAATCCCTAAAACATACATTTAGGTCGCAAGTCCCGAAAGCTAGGTCACAATTTACACTGCGCTGAGCTTAGGATTGGTCCTGGACTTCTCAAAATGAGTCCACAGCATTCGAGAATAGTTTTTTCTCTTATGATAAAACTGTTCTTCTAACTTAATGTGCAGAATGCATAGGTTATATAAGTTATAATTTTAAACAAATTAATAAATTGATTACCAAATTGATTTCTGTACGCTTTTATAACATAGGTATAATATATCAAGATGAAAGAATATCACGTGTTCACTTTTGGTATTTTCCAAATATTTGTGTTGTTCAATTTTCTTTATTTGTTACGGGAAAATTGTTTCTCAAAATGTAATAATCTATTTATGATTGAGCCACTTTTTTCTTGCAATGAATTCGTAATAACCTTGTGATTTTGATGATGTAACAAGTACGTAGGCGAATGTATTTAAAAAATAATGTGCTATAAAATACTTTTCTGTATATTATATTTTTCCAGTTCCAAAAATACGTGGGTAGATGTTAAATGGTATTGAAATTTTTAACAAGTAATAATTTTTATTTTTAACACTAATATTAAAGACTTTTTAAACTGCCGGGCCGTTACCAATCTGTGTATTTTGTATTTAAATTTAATTTATTCGTTTTTGTTCGGCTTTAATACTAGTTGTTCGTTGTAATTTCGCTTATTATTGGAGAAAAATTATATGAAACATCTAAATATGTGCTTTTAATATGTGATTTTTTTTATTTCCCTAAGATTTCGTTATCTGATATTGTTATTCCAATATTTAAATGCTTGAAAAAACGTCATTTTAAGTAAAAATAGAATTATTCAACACAGTTTTAAGTGACTGAAAATACACATAAAAATATAGTCTTCGAAAACAGAACCTTTTCTTTAAGGGTGTTGAAGTGTCTTTTGAAGGCTACACTTTTCCATATCCACATATAAAGCCTCATTTTTTATTAGAAATATATTATATTAAGATGTGGGCTCCAATACAGATAATAATTTAAGGAAAACGAAGGCAAGATAATCTTATCTTATTTTCTTCACACAATACACGCAATCTATCATGATTTTATGGTAAAAATCCGTATATTAATACAAAATAATAATTAGTGACCCATTTTCCTACTCTTGATCACGCTTACGTTATATCAGTCCTAATCTGTCGAGTAATAGCAAATATATTCGTAGTTCAACTTAAGTTATAAAAACCTATTGTTATTTTGACAAATATGTATATGGTAGGAGTTTTCTATGTTGTAAATCGCGCATACAATTTATTAATGAAATATAAAAATATTTTAATTATTCGCCAGTTATTTCTTATATTTTTTTATTTACAAATTACCAACTCTTTTATTATATGAATCCTAAAAAGATATTTGCCTAATTAGATGGGTGCCTTGTATAAATCGATTGAAACAGCTTTTTGGTTGGAGCGACCTTGCCAGTTCGGCATAGCTTTTATGTTATCTGTCTGAGCGAGATGTCACGCTGGCACGCACGCTGAATATCTATATTAAGAACTGAATGTTCCTCGCAAAATTATTTCTAATATTTTTTGTGTAACCTAAAATATTCAATAGCAAAGTTTCGCAAAATCTTTCTATATTCCTGTAGTATTATTTTAGAATACTGAACTTCGTTTAGTTATAAAAATATATGTCTTTTGTTAAATATTCCACAAGTTGTATAATATAAATGTAACTAAAGGTCAAAATAATTATGTATGGAACTATAATATTCAGGAAATATATATTTAGTACTAACAGTGAGTACACGTTTATTCTTACCCATTCTAAAAACATCACACACACCTAGAGATATTTATCTTTTTTATTTGAAAAACAATATTATAAGGGCATTTCTACATATATTCATTACATATATTCATTATAGTAAAACATTATAGCGTGCAACTATATTACTATACTACTATACGTGACAGCGATGAATGTACGCCACTCAACACTCAATGTCTCAAAAGGCATAAAGCAGAGAACGGTGTGTCTTAGCAATGAAATACCGCTGCCATTAAGATTTGATTTAAGCATCTTCAAAGTTAAACAAGATTTAAATAAAATAAATAACTTTTATACTTTATGTTTAATAACCTTTTATTTCGGATTAGCAGATAGAAAGTATGTTAAGAATGTTAACTAATGGTAAGATATTCCATTCACTGTTCGCTAGAATTAAAGAAATTACTTAAGAGCGACGAAACTGAAGATTCCATACTTATTCTCCATTCATTCAAAGTTCATAAGCAATTTTATTACTTTATAGTGTTTATCAGTAGTATGTTTTAATGTTAACAATCAATAATCAGTAGAGTTGTTATCGAATGCTTAAAAAATAGTAATATTATACTAATCACGGAATTTTATTTCAGATTTACTTCTTATTTCTAACAATTTATAAGATGAATTCATAAAAATGTCAAAATGAAAAATAGATGATTTTTTAAAAATATTATTGTTATTAAAAAACATAAAACACAAAAGTTAAAAAAATATATTTTACATATAGAAAGATGTCATTATAATATGTAGAAAAGGCAAAATAATATAATAATGACGAAATACATACGTCAGAAACAATTGATACAAATTATCTATCGCTTAACAAAGGACTACAGTTTTCATATAAGTATTTACTATACCACCGATGATGAATATTTCTGTGATTCGGTAGATTTATTAAGATAAAAAAAGAATTCATTTTGGTTAGTTCATATAGTTCGTTAATATTTATTTAATATATACATTATTTTTACATGTTTCAAGTCAAAACATTGGCGTTTTTTAATAAAGCCTAATGCAAACCTAATGAACTAAATCACTGGCAAAAACGCGCATATCAAATTCAAATTATGTTAATCACATAATATCATAAACATTACGTTTCTATGGATGTTTATCGCTAAACATAGCTTGTTTACTTTGCTAAAAGCGACACGACAGTGCAAACAATACGTGTCAAGCGATTAATTGTAATCGTATTATCTATTGCTAATTGCAAACAAAATAAATTTGATTTTCAATTTTGTGTAAATGATATTAGAATAATAGTAAACAATGTAAACAAAGGAAAATATAAAATGAAAATTAATTATTATAACGAACACAAGCAAGTATAACTACCATACAAGTTGAGTACACAACCAAAAGTAGTATAAGCGTGGCAAGTTATTTGACAGACGCTCATTATGTTCCCATTGAGTAGCCAACAAACCGTTAATTACTACCTCAGTATAAGCACGATATTGCCTCTGTTTAAAATTGAGGCAATGAACTTCCTGACTACACAAACTGCAAATAAATACTTTGAACTTTTATGTGTTAATTAATGTTGTGTTTTTAGTACCTTACTTTTTGTACCATGAAATTTACTGATATTTTTCTCATCTTTTGTAATTTCGCTAATGCGTTTCAAGACAAGTTACTATAAAACGTACATCATGCTAATGTATAAGTTTTTTGAAGCGCTATTTCCTTGTTTTATTTAGTTTAACTAAATAAGATGGTTCATCATTACATGTTTGACAGATCTTGGCTTTACATTTGTTAATGAAAAATGCTCATCCAAACTATTTTAAGGGTAGCTCTGTGTTAGATAAGCCAGTTTGCAAAATAAATTATAGCCTAGATCCTTTCTAACAGCTATAAATACACGTATGTATTCAAACTGACAAGCAGAATTTTTTCTGAAAAAAGAACATCGGTTTATATTTTTTTATATTTATCTCAAAAATATTTGTAGATACAATGTGTAGATACATTTTTAAATGAAACCAAATTTAAAGAAAACCTTAAAGTGATTTAAAATATAATGGTTTCGTGAAATTTTCATATCATTTGTATTTCGTATCCAAATTTGATATACATATAAAAAATTCAACATTCAACGTGATTTATCTTGCCAGGGCGTAGAAATTAAAATAATTTACATATAATCAGTATTACGAAGGTGGTCTAAACCGTAATCATTGCGTGTACTGCAAAACACTTGCAACTTCCACCACGATGCTAATGTTGTAATATTAAATATTCCCAAGTGCAGCGTACAGTATGCTACCAACGTTTTAAAAATTAATAAAAGCAGAAAGGTGCCATATCATTAGAACTACGCTACAAAACGTTGACATTTTTGTGCTGAACTCAATTAAGCCGTAATCAAACACCTAACTGTACTGAATTGAACTGAACCTTGATACATGGAAGTGTAAGAAATATTATATCATATATTAAAAATATTACATTATAAAAAAGAAAATGATACTGTATATAAATTTTATATACTAAAATAAATATATCTTTTACAATATAGACTACTAATGAATTTATGCATGTTACAAAATCTGCACTAGATATATAATGTAGAAATTTTGGCTTCTATCTCAAGAGGCTATATTTCGAGCCATTTACACTCTGTGCACGTAATAACGTACATATTATGAGTGTACATTAGCCACCGAGGTCAGACCGCTGCCAGATGGCGAAGTGCCTGTAAAACCCGCACTTAGCAAGCCTCAAATAAAATTGACGCCAACTCCTTCATTTAATACCGCATTGTGGTTGACAAAATGCCTACTTATAGCATCTACCTGTAGTTTGTATGGTAAATTATATTTGACTTCAAGGTAGGTATTTTATGGTTGTTTGTTTGCTATGTAAACAGCTCAATCAGTTTTATTATATTGAGGTTTTATTTTTACTTTTGTTATATACCTTTATTTAGGTATATTTACCTAAATATTTATATTTCATAACTAAATACGTTGAAATTGTGTAAATTTCGAGTGTAGGAAGCTAAATAAACATTAGCAGCTAAATTATCTGATTTAGGACTGGTATTATTCACTTAAATATACTAACTTATTCAATTAAATTATGTCATTTAAAACTAGCAACCCGTTCGTGGCTTCGCCTGTTTCATCTTATACATCCGTGTATTATATATATTAATTTTCTATTTTATCTTTTCAATACTGTATCTATAATGGTGGACTTAATATCTTTTTGCTGAACAAATTGACAGACAAAATAAAAAATAAAAATGTAGTACGTAAGTCCTGAACTACACTGAAAAAAATTATTTAAAATTCCAAATAGTTTAATTTAATTTATAAGTATACATAAGTGTATAGATTTTTTATATTAGATCACATACCTACATATTAAAAAAAAAATGCTTGCAAGTAATGTAATTGTAATTAATCAAGTGCGAGTGATACTCGAGTATCGATAATTTCGTAACAATTTCATGATTGTACTTTTATTTTAATACTGCACTAAAAATTCAAAAGCTTAAATTAGTAGCTGTGTGCACTCATTATACCACTCGTACCAGGGTAGGCACATGGCAGGGCAGGAACATGTATGAAACGTGGAAACATAATGCTAACACTACTATTAGTACTAAGAGTGGCAGAACTCAACGCCACGCTTGCCTAGTTACCAGAACGAAAATGCATCCTCTTCCAATGAAAATCAACTGCGTACGTTACCGTAAACCGTAGCACTTACAGGCAGACGTTGCGCCTTTGCACTACGACAGTCCTTCCTTTTTGTGAAATTAGGTTCACAAATAATTTTGTTATGATATTTTGTTGGTATTCCTGTGAACTTAACTTTTTCATATCATAAGAACGTTCTCCTGACAATAATTGACAAATTAAGAAAAGAACGTCCCGTCACGCATAATGTGTGATATAAAAATGCATTTTTATGTATGAGAGCTTTCTTAAGTCTTTAGTTTAATAGAAAATTGATAATAATATAATTTTATAGTTTTTATGTAAAGTAAGCAATTGGATATTATGTAAGTAGTGAAAAATATTTATCATCCATTTAGATATTCAGGGCCGTCGTGGAGCAGAGGCACAGCGTCTGTCTGTAAATGTGACGGCTTGAACTTGTGATTGTGATTGGATTCACAATCGTGGAGATTTAATTACTTTATTTTTTTTTCCTCTGACAACAAGGAAAATGCGAGGAGTTAAGTTTCGCCTCGAAAGGGGAACGTCTGAGTGTCTTAACACTAGGTTTCTTCAGCCCTCTGCCTACCTTGCTATATGCGGAATACAACAACAACAAGATACTTATATAAATAAATTGTATATTAAGTAAAGGGTCAAAGGGAGCGTATATAATAATGTAAGTTTTATAAATACTCCAATTTTAAGAAATATACTCTCAAAGGATATTATTATTGATTATATATTAATTAAATCATATATCCTCTGAAAACCGCCATGTTAAAAATATATTTACGTATAAGTTATTTTTATAATTACATATATTTGTACGATAATATATATTATACACATAACAATTCCATATGTTCTTTATACTGAGTACAATCCCAATACTAGTGTAGTTTGCCCAATAGATTATTGGGCTGACTACGGGAACTTATTGACAACTATTATAAATAAATTATATAAGTTCAGAATAGGTTACTTTTAAGAATATATTATATAGGAGCATAAAATTGATATATTACATAGCTAAGACAAAACTGCAAGCCATCCCATCCGACTACAGATGGGTTTATTATGGAAATAGCGCTGTATCAGACGTACTGATAAGTGACGGTTACACGTAAATTATACTACTTCGCTCTTACCTTGAAAAAGACGACATATAATTTATATAACACTATACTGTACTATTACTATGCTATTGCATATCAGAATTTTATAATAAAACATGCATTTAATAAACTACACGGACAAATTAATTCAGATAAAGTACGCAAAAATTTAGAATACTTAAAAAAACGTTGAAGCTCACTATTTACATACAGTCCTTGTATAATAAATGTGTCATAAATCATAATTCTAACGAACTTCATCGATCATTATCATTATAACGATTTTATAATAGCCTGTTGCATGGTATATATAGTTCATATACTTTCTTTATATTCTATTAGTAAATCTTTTGAAGAATTATTTTAAATAAAGTGATGTATACGTTGTTTGTATATATTGAAAAATCTTGTCAATTAATATTTATAACTTTATTCAAGTTATCACAGTTACCACGTAACAACCTCACGTGCATAGGTACTACTTCATAACTAAAACCTATAAGCTTTACCGTTAAAACCAAATAATATCTAGAGTGGTAATACTAAAAGGAAGGAAGCTGGTAACACTGGTTACTTCTATCCTAGTACGCTGTGTTTATTCTGCCTCTGCCGCGTATATCGACCGCCCGGCGCGCGCCGCCTCAGTTGCCGCCGCCGCTTGGACCGCGCCGCGCGACCTTACACCGTGACAGCTGCCGCGATCACAACCTCACAAATTCAACAAAACACGAAATAACAACCTACAAATATCAAATATTAAAATCATATTTGAAACACTATTTAATAGTGAGGGACTTCAATTGTACTTTTAAAAATTGAAACGTGTGTGAATAAAAAGACATTGTTGTGTCATGTGAGTTTGTGCCCTTAAAACCGAGTTGCCTACATTCGGCAGCTGTATACACGGTAAGATATTTTGTAGAAAATATTAGACTAAGCAAATATAAGTATTATGAAAATACTGAAAGCTAGGTCGAGACCTTGAAAGCTGTGGCGCACAGGATGTCAAGTCATAGCATGTAGTAAACACTTCGTAAGAAAGCCTTAAGCTTCGATAAAAGATTTTATCGTTCAGTTTTTTTAGCTGTTTACGAAATAAGTTTATTTTAGGTCAAAAATTGTAGTTTGTACAAGGTTAAAAGTGCCGTGCATGAAATCATTTTTGTGGTTGAGTGAATTGAATAATTTCCCATTATACTATTTGACTTTTTGCGTTATTAGGATATAGTATGTTATTGCTGTTATAATAGCCTCTACGGAGTTCTACGAAGCACCGCCGGTAGACATTCGTAGCAATTAGTGTCATAATTCCGCGTGTTACTCACTTCTGTGGCTGGAGGAAGTTTGTTGGCAAGTAGTTTGTAGTATCTTATCAGCCACATACACTTGAAATGCAAGTTACAATGGTCATAAAATTAATAAATTCTATATGAATTAAATATAAAATATAATGAAAACGAATTATTCATAATATATTTTTTATTATGTACTGATTTTCGTTATTTTAAGATATTATTGTAAAAAAATATATTATATAATAATAATATTTATCATTATTATGTTTTAACTAAGTTGTATAATTTCTGCATGTGATAGTAAATTCTTGTTTTCTGAATAGAAATATTTTTAGTATCGATTTTTTAGTAAAAAATATTGTCTATTTCCAACTCAGCTGTATTAACACTCTCTTAATAATGTATAAACAAATTTTATATATTAAATAATAAAAAATAAATTAAAATTGTAGAATAAAGTTATTTTGTGGTCAATATGCATAATAAATAAATGTCATCCTATAGTAAGCGGTAACACTCGAGTTGCCTTGAATTAGAGGTCACCTGAATTAATCATGCGAACGCTACATTCCACCCTTTCATTCAATTAATTACTCCAAAACGTTTACGCCTCCTTTCCACTTTTAATGTTTCATTCACATCAACAATCTATCTTGCAATATTGAATTGTCGAATATCAAAGTGCCAATTATAGGCTAAATATACTTTTGAAACTCTTTTGTGTATACCAAAACTTCATTATAGTACCTTTTGTAGCTTTTCTTTGTTGCTTGCTGTTTTAAAGTATTTAATGTTTCTTAATATATTGTTAAAATGAATAATTTAAATCTAGGATATGCCTAATTAAACTGTCGTGGGAGTGAGACAGCTTCATAATGTATACCAGATGGTTGTAGATTCAGTACCTATTCAAGTAAAAAGTTTTTCTATTTGCTAGTTTGGAATAACACGGCGCTAGGTTTCAACAAATAAACATTTCGTAAATGTTTTGTATTAGGGCTGAAAACGAAGAAGGTGGTATTGAAAAATTGGAAAATTCTTATATATAATTAAAATAAGTCTTATTTATATATTTTTTTCTTTTTTTGTATGTAAAGTAAATATAAATTTGTTTATTTTTACCTTTCACCCGTCCAAAAATCTCATTATAAATAAATTGTGTTGAGTCAAGTTTATGCATAAAAATTATAACGGTATGTCTATAATTAGTGGAATTGGGTAATTTTTTTAATATTATAGTGAGAAATTACAAACAAATAACATTTCGTGAACCTTATTATGTTTCTCGCTATGGTGTTGGAGTGCTAAATTATAGCCTATCAACACGCAGATTGATGTGAGGTATGCTTAAGACATATTTATTTTAGATTGCTCCCTTGATATATATATATATATATATATATATATATATATTATATATATATATATATATATATATATATATATATATATATATATATATATATATATATATATATATATATATATATATATATATATATATATATATATATATATATATATATATATATATATATATATATATATATATATACATATACATTTTTATTTATTTATATATACCTAAAAAAAATATATTTTGTCCTATGCGTTTAGATTTTCAAGTTTTTAATACATTCATTGGCCCTTCATTATCTTAGCAAAAATCATTTGATATATGTTGATCGAGATTTTTACCTTAACTATACAAAAAATTTTAGATAGTGATAAAATTAAATAAGTAGTTTAAGTTAGGTAAGTAAAATATCACTATTTTACATAAGTTCATTCAATTTGTTACAGATAATAGTACATCTTTGTACTTCTATTTAGATTTAGACCACCGGCAAGCCTCGCGATCTCATCCCTAAATCATTATTTCGCTTCGAAGCTATTTCAGAACTGTGATATCTCCTAATGCATTGATTGAAGCCGACGAATGTAACGTTGAAAATTATTTAAAATTAAATACTTGATATAAATAATGATCTAATTTAATTGAAATATCGAATACATTTTATTTATTTTAAAAAGTATGGCTAGAACCCTATTCTAGAAATCTGGCTTTCAACCCTATTCACAATAATGATATAGTTTTAAATTTATAAGTAATATATTAATTTATACATAATATTAAACTTATTATATTATCATACAGATAATATAGTAATATTAATTATACTATCATAGAGATTAATATCGATTAAATTATAAAAGGATAAATTATTGAGGAAAGTCGTGGCGCAGAGGCGCAACAGCTGCTTTTAACGCGACGGTTTCTGGGTTAGATTCCCACTCGGGAAAGAAGGATTTTCATTTTCTTCGCTCTGGCAACTAGGCAAAGCGCGGCGTTCATTTCCGCCACTCAACACGCAATGCCTCGAAAACGGCGGAAAGCGGGGACGGAGAAAGCAGGAACTAAGCAACGGAGTGTCTTAACACTAGATTCGTATAGTTCCTGCAGTTCCCTCTGCCTATCCTGCCATATGCAGTATAAAAGCGTTAAGCTAAAGCGGATATATAATTAATTAATTATAATATTAACGTCTGTTATGGCCTTGTTTAGGATATTTCAAAAAATAATGAAAATAACAACTGCCAAATTAATAACAGCAACCGAATATGGCGCAGAGGCGTAAGCGTCTGCCTGTAAACGCGACTGTTTATGGGTTCGATGGTTGATGGATTGATGGTTTGATGGTTCGAAGATGGATTTTTCTATTTCCATTTCCTTCGCTCTGGCATAAAATAGCAAGAATATAGCATAAAAATTGGGGTAGAATTCATATTGATTTAATTCTTTTAGTGTTTAAAATTAAATATAAATTAATATATTACTTAAAAATTTAAAACTGTATTATTGTTGTGAATAGAATTGAAAGCCGGGTTTTTAGAATAGAGTTCTAGTCATACTATATATACAATATTCTTTCAAGTATTCGATATTTGACTAAACACCTAAGTGATAATATTTTAATATGCTGGTGTTTGACCTTTCGTTTTTACGTCGTTAATATACATTTTATTTTACATAAAACAATTTCAAGGCCAAATTATATTTATTTTGATGTATAGTATTGTATTATATTAGAAAACAAACCTGACACAGTCTGGTACTGAAAGTAAGGATTGTTTAAACAATTTTCTAGTCGTTTAGATTTCAATTAAGCATTCAATTTACATATTAAAGCAAGTTGGGTGATGGGTTAGCGGAAATGACCTCATGGTGGCGCATGCGATCATGTTGAACTTCGCAAGTATATCCTTCAGATACCATTAGAGTCACATTAGCATGTAAACTACTTGATACACGTGTATCGGATGATAAACAACGAGCAGTGGCTTACCTTCCTTAACTATGTCAATATATATATATATATATATATATATATATATATATATATATATATATATATATATATATATATATATATATATATATATATATATATATATATATATATATATATATATATATATATATATATATATATATATATATATATATATACATATATATATTCTTTGCAATATAGATTATAATAAAGCATAGAAAGTCTACTTTAAATATATTTATGCAGTCACGACATTTCTCAGTCCTTTTTACCCTTGCCACTGTGTTTGGCTAATAATAATTCTAATGCTTCACGATGTAATTTAAGTTTTGTTATTTATTATAATTGGCGGTAACTTAAATTAGACTTTCACAGTAGTAGCCATTATGCTAATGTAGTAGTCGGTGATTATAATTAAAAGGATATAACTACTGCAATTTACGTTGTAGTAGATGTAGAGTTAGAGGTTTTGCAAATATTTGAAATTCACACAAAAGGCTTTTATTTTACAGAATTTATTTAAGTGTGTGTTACAATATATGCATGTTGTTATTAAAATGATTTCTTTACTGCGTTAATTTTTTTGTATGTTTTTAAGTCTCTGAGAAGAAACACATATGATATTTTTGCTTCATTTAAAATAAATCTAAATGAAACTTTTATAGTTAATAATTCTTCATATTTTTATAAAAGCCAAAACAAAATCAGGGCAAGAACGGTTTTTATAATAAGATATTGTATTCGTGTGTGTCATAGTAAAGTAATTTAAATTCATAGAACTGTTTCTATCATATTACACAGTATACAAATAAAGATTTGTTTCGTTTTCTATATACATATATATTACAATAACATATATAACCTATATAATAGAAAATTGAACCGCCTTCGCCTGACAACTTTTTATAAAGATGTAGAAAGAATTCTTAAGCACGACAATTATGAGTTAATTGAATATAGAAAAAATGTCGTCACTAATAAACTATTTAATAACATACACATTTACACGTAAAAAGTAATATTTTCTACTTTTTGCTCTTTCTAATTTACCGTTCCGCTTTTTTTGTTCTGCTAGCCTTAGATTAGGATCTTTCAGAGTAGGAGTATAATGTAATGTAAGCATTGTTTGGTGTTCTATATTTTTAAATTTATTTCAATTTAAGTAACAAATTATTAAGAAATTAGTTACTTCCAATTAGTATCAACTATCGCTATATTTACCAGTACCATAGATTCAAAGACAAAATAAATTTTAAAAAACTTAGTTTTTCTTTCCAATCTGGTTAAAACCATTTGTATCTGTTGACGTAACTAAAGTCGTGCTTTATCTAACACTCAGTTATCTTGTATAACTTATTCACTTCAGGATTATAGCTTATCGTCACGGGGAATGTACTTTCAAAATATTTATTGCAAAAATTTTAAACATTTCTAAACTATAAGGTTTAAACATTTTACAGGACTCCGAGGCCATAGGAAGATTCATTTGTAACAATGAATCTGCTTGCTTCAGATTCTTAGTATCAACTTCTTCCTTGTTTTCATCATATTTTCCATCACCATTTCCTTTATTTACTTGATAAATTTAAGTCTGTTATAAAACTTAAATTATGCAATATGTAATAAATTCTTACTAAAAAGATCAGAAATCTTTTTGAAAATATAATCTCAGGTATAATATTTTTATGCAAATAACTTTGATATGTGCAATATGCATATTACTCTGTAACAAATCGTTCTAGCGAACTTTGTATGACAAATAAGTGCTCTAAGTACGTTAGACTACGCTTCAGAAAGTTTTCGTGTTGGAAGCTGAAAAAAGAATATTCAAATCTTTTCTTCAGATTAATTTAATCTTTGATACTTATAAAATATACAAATAAAATATACATATTAAAAATTCATTGTTTTATTTATTATAATTTCTTTTGACTATCTAAGCGTGACTATCACACTAGAATTAAAAAAATGCAATTTAAGGCGATTGAATTTTAAAAAATATATAGGATAATTTAGTACAGCAAAAATGTTACATAACGCAGACATAATAAATTTGTTTTTATATACAACTGAGACCCTTGTAGTTTCAATGATCCTTTCATTAAAATTGCTTCGTTGCGAGAAAATTGGACTAAACGCTCTGAGAAGTTCCCTCAAATTCATTGTGAAATTGAGTCTGTTGTAAGAAATAGCTTAATTTATTATAGAGACCTTAGTACTTGTTGTGTCAAATGAAATGAATATTTATGAGATATATAGATATTTTTTAATTTATTATATTTACCTACATAATATATATATACATAAAGATGCGTATTGTATACTACACATATAGTGTTTTTTTTATAGTTCTATGTTTGAATATTTTAAGTATTTCATTTTATTTCATTTTTTATCATTTAGGAGGAGATTGACTAAGATGGGAGGTGTTAGGTTCAATATACTTCATACATGTTAATACTGTAATTTAGATCGAATAGTAAAAGACGGTACATACGAATGACGTTTTGTTATGGAGCAGATTGAAAACGCACACGACAAGTGATTGATCATTACAGATTTAATAGTACTTGCGCACTGAAGTTCTCGTAGCTATTTCACAATTGTAGGTATTCCACTGAGGAAAATAGTACTAAAACAAAACTTAAATTTGCTGTGGTATCCACTCATTTTTTAATGAAATAAATTACAAACATACATTACGAAGTTTGTAATGGCTTGTTATCTGTGTTAGACTTAGAAATGATCAATTTCTATATTTCGTACATTATTATTAGTACACTTTCTGTCAATTTTTTTATCTAACTTTAATGAAATATCACGAATAAGAGTCAAAAAACTAAAGTTTGCATTCGTATGGATACATTTCTTATAAAATTAACTATAAGATTGTCGCCAGAAGACTGGAATATATCTACCAATTTAAAGATACCTGGACATCTGATACTAATATCACCTTGTTTTTTCCATGTGATTTGGAGAAAATGGTCTTGAAAGGCAGACAGTCGGACAATAGAGAAATCCTATAAGAGTTTCTTTATTCCTTATGAAATACGGAACCCTAAAAACACAAACGGTAGCAACAGCGATATCTTGTACTAAAGTATAGTAAATTTTCATTTTCAGAATTCTTCGAGTATCGACGAAGCGGTCTGAGCGGCATTCTCGCGGTCCTTGTTTTATTGCTTCCGTACTTTATGGTAATATGAAACAACCTACGTGGTACAGCTATTATAAGATTCATAAGGTTTATTTATTGTTACAATTTAGTGCTCTCTGACACATTCTAGAACGTATTTTTACGTTATTGCACAAAGAATAAAGAACGTCTTCAAATTAAACTTACAAATTATGCATATAATATGTAATATTCTATTAAAAATATAGAGAAAGATATCGAACTTATCGAGCTTGAATACAAATTTTGCGTCAAACGTATCAATCCACTTTGCGGATTTCAGTGGCAAATAAAAAAAGGCAAGGCACTATTTCATTGTAGCGTTCGTTTCAAGTGTTCAATAGAGATATAACAGAAAGGCGACCGTTGGGATCATTTATTCACAAAAAAGTTGGCCTTTTTTCACGCTGGAAAAACTTACAGACTACTATGATATGTTAGAGCCAAGATACAAATATACTGTATATATATAAAAGTACTAGAATATTTTCCATCAAGTAATTACTTTTAGCAATTTCAATTAAATATGAAACTGTGCGTCACCGTAGTGCAGGAATGGAAGCAAATTCCATTGAAGTTATTATTTTACTTTATACTCTTTTTTACTGTAGTATAAAATTGTTTATATGGTTTACTGTAGTATTAAAAAGCCTGATTTTATGCTACCTATGGAATACCTGCAAATTTTATTTTATTATGTCATAACAAAAGTCATTTTAAAATAATTAATATAATAATGTCCTAGACATTCGTTGATGCATACTTGTGGTATAATAATTGGGTATACCACTTTGACAATAATGATATCATCATTATTTCATTTAATTATTTTCTACTACGTGTATATATATATATATATATATATATATATATATATATATATATATATATATATATATATATATATATATATATATATATATAATATAATATATATATAGCAACAAAGTAAATCTGGAGCAGTTAAAGGAGTTACAAAACTGGTCCATAGGCCGGAGTAGGTAACTTCACCGAGCTCCAAAAGGTCGTTTTATGATTAGTCGTAAAAAAGCGTCGGCGGAGCAATTTTACTCTTTAATTAGCTTATATTCTTATTTTTCAACAGAAACGCGAATCATATAGCCTTTTGAATTTGGTTATATAAATGTTTTTATAGGATTCTAATTTGTATATGCAAATTCCTCTTCAAAATATTCCAACTGACCTAAGCGTGGTTTTGTTTTATGATTAACTGTTTTACATCTCAATTTCTTTGTATTTTTAACATCTTTAGCATTGTGCATAGTAAAGCTAAAGCATTACTATGCACAATGCGAAAATACTGAATTTAATTCTTCGAAACGATATTTATGAAGCGTCTACATTTTAAATATCTGGAGTTATAATATTGTTTTCTTTTTTTAGTGATGGAGTTCCGTTGTCCGAGATGGTAACACTTAGGCAGACGTGATCATTATAGCCCTGGTCCTTTAAAACTAGCATCAAGCTGAAGTTGTCATTCTCAGATAAATATATGTTGTGCATAAAGAGCAAATTGCTTCTTGTAAATCTGTTTTCTTTTTTCCTCATTATTGAGTTTAGTCAGACCCAGATACCTTTGTGTGTTTTTTTTTTAGCTTCACGCTTTATCCCGCACATGGCAGGTTAGGCAGAGGGAACTGCAGGGACCATACGAACCTAGTGTTAAGACACTCCGTTACTTAGTCCCTGCTTACTCCGTCCCCGCTTTCCGCCGTTTTCGAGGCATTGCTTGTTGAGTGGCGGAACTCAACGCCGCGCTTTGCCTTAGATGCCAGAGCGAAGAAAATGGAAATAGAAAAATCCATCTTCCCCGACTGGGAATCGAACCCAGTAACCGTCGCGTTTCAGGCAGAAGGCAGACGTTGCGCCTCTGCGCCACGATGATGGTCGACGGTCGATCTTTGTGTTTAAAAGATATATTACGTATATAAAAGAAATTATTGATTTGAAAATCTATAATTTCTTGGTTACTTTAAACCAACCAGCCAACTCTCAAATTCTGGCGGGAAAGCGTAGAAAGGACGGTAAAAACTTAACACATGGATTTTTGGAAAATTTATTATATTTTGTTACAACAAATGTGCCACCTCCTTGTAGCTGCTTCAAAGGTCTAATTAATCTTCATATATCTAAAGTAGCATTCATCCATATGTAATGAGTATCCCAAATTGGACGCGATATATTTAGGTTACAAGTTAAGTAATAATTCAGATCGACCTACACCTAGAACTGCTAGTATACACGACGCCGGTCTCGTGTCGTATAAATACACTAGTGCATTTGCCTTGACCTAACCTTCGCCGTCCAGGGACAGACAGCTTTTATAATAAAACTGTAATACTATGTTCGACTTTTAACCACTACGTAATTTGAAGATTCTTATCTATTTTGTAAAATATGCATGTATCATTATGGTCTTTTTACAAAATAATACTTCTAACAAATCATTTTTAACATTTAAATGAATAATTTTAAAAATTCCATTACTGAGGTGGAGATGATAACTGGCATTAGGTGTTGAAAATGGATCCGGATCGAAGTACAATGTCTAATACATTTTTTTCCCATACATTTTTTTCATATCGTTTAATATGTCCAACGTTCCAAGTATGAACAGTTAAAATAGATTCTTTCTGTGTAGTATTTTACACGATGTCTTCAGTGGTTATCTAGAACTAAATCTTATAACCCAAAGGCCCATTTGTATGAAGCATTCTAAATTAATATCGTTAAATATTTTTCATATATATTTGAGCAATATATTTACTACGTTACTATTTAGTCCTATTGTTACGGAACTCTCAGTGCATAAATCTGACTCCCATTTAGCCGGTGTTTTACTTGATAACCCTAAAACCGTTATCGGAATTTATAAATACCTGGCATAACTTTCTGAAATTTTCTCACTTCCATTGGTTGGCTGGAAGAGATTTCTTTTAGAAATAAGCCCACCATTGTCAACGAAATTTTCGTATGTATATATTTCGTGTGTAATTTTTTTTATGTGCAATAAAGAATATATATAACTATAAAAAAATGTCACAAATAACAAATATAACAAAACAAAGTAAACAATAAAAACTATTCCATGTGATCGGAATCACGGACATAGCTAGTTTGAATTATTGCTAAATATTGTTTTATTTACATGGTAAATTGCTACGAGTAAATGTGTAAAGATTTCATAGGGAATTCTTAGCAGGAGCAATTATTATTTAAAAAAATAAATTTCACATGAAGCTACGTGAAAAGGCTAATAATAAATTCTGTGCAGATAAGAGAAGAATCTTAGTCCTTTGTCTGATTTCGATCTATTGTTAACTGCTAACAATGCGTGAATTAAGCCATGATTAATATTGTGCGTAATATCTATGATTTAGGTTGATTTTATTGTAAGTAAAAATACTACATAATAATCTTTTCGTCTAATTTCCGAATACGTTTTAATTTATAAGAACAAAGAAAATATATTAATTATATTATCTTTTAGATATCTGTTCAGTCTCAAACTATCAATTATATTTACTATGAAATTATTTTAAAATTGCAGAATTATCTCATTACATTGATTGAGCAAATTTCAAAGTAAAAGCTCTCAAACAAACTGCCTTTAAAATGTAGTGCAGCTTTAAACGTTTATTACGTAGTACAAAGGAAAATTGCGGTCGTAAAAACAAGTTTATCAATTGGCAATTCTAAAAATTCTTCGTTTAATTTAACGTAGACAATTGTAACCACAAAATGGGACAACATTTTGCTTTATACTTCAAATCTCTTGAGTGTTTTTAAACTTATCTTTAATTTTTTTTAGGTTCTAGCTTAGGAATCTATAGTAATTATCAGAAGCTAGTGTTAAAATGTTCCAGTAGCAGTGAGTGTTGAGTAGTGGTACTCAACACCGCGCTTGCTTAGTTTTCAGAGGGAAGAAAATGGAAATGAAATCTTCCCCGAATGGGAATCGAATTGCCAAACCGTCTTGTTTACAGGCAGGCACTGCACTACGTCTACGTCGGCGTCTGTACTACGATGGTCCCCTTTTTCTTTAATATGTTTGTGTATTTAAATATTTATCATTTATAATTAAAACTAATTAGTATGCTACAAACGTCTCCGTATAAATAAGATGTCAAAAAAATTATACATGCATTATACTATTGGAAATGAAACAAAAACTGATCTAAAGTTTTCAAATCAAAACAGGTCTCGTGCTTGCCGTGAAATGTGAATAGTACAAAATAACCTAGACAGTTTCGTATATACAATGGGAATAGATACTGTGATTGCTGAAATATTTCGTGCACTCCAATTTTATGACTCACTGTTTATACCCGCTGAATTTTCATAAACAGTATATTAAGGGATCTCTTTATGGCATTTATACCAATCCGTATCGCAGTAACCGGTATATTAAATATACGAAAGCAATTAACGTTTAATTTAGATATATCTAATATTTTTTTTTCTGTTTTTTTTTGTATTTTAGCATACATTTATATTTTTTTAAAATTACTTAAAAATTCATACTGTGAGCGCTAGGAAAAGGTTCATAGTAAATTTGACGGAGAGAACTTCTTGCCACTTCTCTTGCCTAGAATTTTGAGGAAGAGATGAATCGTACAATTCATTATCGGGCGAGTAACACCTCCCTTTTTACTTGTAAAAGCGTTAAAATGAAATTAATTTTAGTATAATCGTTTCCCAGAGTGAGTATCGAATGCATAATTATCACTTAAGCTAAGGGGTCCCACAACTTCACGATGGCCTACTTTCTAAAGTATTTGTCCATAATAAATGTACGAAAGTCTTGGATTGGCATTCTTTGCCCATATTATCGTCTAAATGCGACTATGAGTGAGTTAATAATATTTTTGATATGAGTGTAACATATTTTTTTATTGTTACAGGTGTTTGCTTGGTGGTGCCTCATAATATGGTAAGTAATACTGGCAGTAACTGAAAACGAATTAAAAGCATACTGTATTTTATAGCAGTAACATATAATTTTCAATATTAAATAAACTAGAATAATAATTGTTCATCTATATTACTCTATAATGTATCATGCGAAAGAGCAATGTAACATTAAATTATTTTAGAATTATTTTCAGTAAAATTTGATTCGTCTGTGTTGTTACAGCGGTTATTTATATATTGTATAATGATATTTATGATCATTATTGTATTAAAATGCAAATACTCTACAAATTTAAGCAAATAGTTTTTATTTTATATATTTTTAAATGAAGCAATATTATAATGACAAATATTATTCCACAACTAAATTGTAAGACTAATTAGTTGCACTACGTACTTGTTTTACGTCACGTGAAACCTGATAATTACTTTTTAATCCCTCATTCTCAGGGTTTGGATAGGCTATGAAATAAAACATCCAAAAAGTATTTTTTTTAATATGTAAATTTGTTATCAACTTTTATTTATTTTTTAGGAAATATTAAAAATACACAATTGTGTATAATAGTATACAACAAATAAAATTTCTTTCAGAATCGAAAAACAAAATCCTATAGATTTAGAAAAATAACATGAAATTATGACTTAATGAGCAAGCAACTTAATTGTCTATAATATGGCGAGAACCTTTAGAAAATTGTATGGAAAAGCAAATTAAATGGAAGACACATGGAGTCCCGGGTGCAGATGAGTCACTCTCTGCCGAACAAACATCGTTCTGAAGCAAACTATAGGAGCTGCTCGCAGTCTCTACCGCTTGACATTCTGTAAGTTAAAATGACCATCCATCTAAATATTTGAATAATTAAATAAATAAACCCGTGCTTTATTATTTAGTAATATTAAATATTCATTCGGGAGTGTCTTATTTAAACTAATTCATTTACGGAAAATTAATTGATCACCCTATATACAATATATATTCGTTTGGCACATTTTTTTAAATCTTTTCATCTACGAGACTAGTAGTTATATCGACCTCTTCGAGCGAGAATTTGAAACTCATTGACCTGGACCTAATTGTTTTGTCTATTGTACACTTGCATACCGTGTGTATTCTTAATAAGAATATTTGTATGCTTTATATAAAATGCTTTTATAAGATATAATTAATCAATTTATGTAAAAAGTAATGTTAAATGCATGGAATAATAAAGCTAGCTTTATTCGTTGCGTTGTGTTATTTAATTCTTGTCTTACTTTTACTTGTATCGATAAAGATATACTATTAAATATTTGCATCAAGAAAAATTGTGTTACCTGTTTATAGTGAGCAGTTGTTATTAGAGAATTTATGACGTCATTGATATGTTTTCAAGTAATTTAAGAAAGTGATTATTAAACAAAAATTGTTTTTTTTTTTATTTATATTTGTGCGTGAATCTAATAAAACAAAATATATTAATCAATATTTTAATCAACCATAATTTGTATTTAAGTAAGTGCACATTTTAAAGAGAAGGGAAATACGAACAAAATAAGAAGCCGGCTATTTGACACTCTTGGCCGACTATTACTAAGCGCGCTTCCTACACCTAGTATATACATAGATATTTTGTGCGTGCATCCATAGTTTAAGTAACAAGTAACCGTGATCACTCTAACCTTTTTTTGCTAATATATTTATTGCTATAAACACTTCTTTACAAGTACATACTTATTTATGATTAAATTTAGTAATTTACGTATGTTTTTTCGCATAGATGGTTGCCGCGGTCGTCGTTTCGGCCGGCGGAGGGCGAGCTGGCAGACTGCGTGCTCGTTGTGGGGGTGTCGCGGCCCAAGCTCGCCGCGGCCCTCCTATCTGTCACGCTGCTTTCACTCTTCCTCACCTTTCACGTACTCTATGACAGCGCACTTTATAGCATACAAGTAAATATATTTGAAATGTTATAAGCATATTAGTATTTTTTTAATATTTCAGAAAAATAAAATCTATTTTTTTAATTAGCAAAGTAGAGGCGCAGGTAGTTTAGTTGTTATTATCTTATCAAAGATTCGAACTTTCCACTTAATTTTTGAAGTACGACTTGTATAGCAGAACTCAACATAATAACGTAAAATAAAATAAATCGTTTCCCCTGAAATGGGAATTAAACCCATACTAGTCTTATTCACTATATACATTTTGCATACCCAAATTTTTTATATGTATAATTGAAATTAATAATTCCATTGGGATTTCAGCAGAAAAATTAAAAAGCAAGTGTAAAGTATGCTTACATGATTAAAAATTCTATATGAAAAGAAGTAAATAAAATGTCAACAACTTAATCAAATGTAACGATCACATTTCACATAAATGTCACTGGAAGTCACAGTGGCTAGACGACGTTGCCGTTAAAATACTCGTAAAACGTTCTTATAAAGTCCATAGAACTTTAAATCTGTTTCTTTGATTTGATTTTATTAACAATATTAATAACTATAAACGTTAAAAGTTTTACTTCACAATATTAACGTTAATTCTACAGTATATAAATAAATATTAAGGTAGGCAGTAACTTACTTAATTGAAACTTTAATAACTTAAAAATTTTTAGTCCTTATAAAATGTATTTATGTAGAAGAAATAGAAGTTGGTGAATTAAAAAAATCTGTGACTTTTAAAGTGTTATTTGTTTAGTAACGTTAGTAGGTAGTAGTTAAATAGCTTGTCTGAGCTAATCTCCGGATTTGTATATATGTATATTCATCTAATATATTTCAACTAATATATATTTCATTTGTTTACCTTATTCAATATATATCCGTTATTAAATTCTGGACACGTTTTCCCGCTCCCGTAGGAATTTCTAAAATATTCTAAAAATTCCCCAAAATTCCCGAAAAATCTCACTTGTCA
The DNA here is from genome assembly GCA_037178615.1 of Dione vanillae. NCBI lineage: Eukaryota > Metazoa > Arthropoda > Insecta > Lepidoptera > Nymphalidae > Dione > Dione vanillae. Next base: position 2,209,599 of record JAZFAU010000097.1, on the reverse strand, counting down.
AATAATGCGACACCGTCCAGTGGTCTATGTATGCAAAGAAAATGGTTATATTATATTTATCTAAAAATAAATAAAAATGACACGTTAGGGTTACCTAAAAAGGAAAAAATGGAACCTTTATAAGATGACTTTGCTGTCTGTTAGTTTGATTGTCATTTTTTCCGTCTACGTCGTCTACGTCTACTTTACTACTACTTACTAGGTACTTAGACTATTTACTTATATACTAACTAATAAAGTTGCAGAATCAAGTTGAATTATAAATTATATATAATCATAAATAATAATAATATAATAATAGTAAATGTCATAATAGCTAATCTCTTGAAACACATTAAAAATTCAACTTCTAAGTTAGCGAACTTAAAACATACGAGCGTATATACTAAATTCTTTTATATGTTAATTAAAAAAATATATGAAAAATATGGAGAAAAATTTTATAATTGTTAATTGATATATTTAAAATAGAAATAAACAAATATAAACTGATATTTGTAGTACACAAAATTTGTGAATCTCTCAATTTTTAAGTTTGGTGTCCGATATATATATTAATTATTTTGTAGTGAAAACACTACAACTAATTCATTTTACATCAAAACGAATAAACGCTACTTCATGAATGAATAGGATATTTTTTATTCGAAATTACTATGGACAAGTTGGAAAACACGTATAAATGCACATATTTAGATGCCGATCCGTACGAGGTAGCTTTTCAGTATAAAGCTACGAGTGATTTTAAATATACCTACTGCATGAATCACAGGAAATAGGCAATGGGCGTGTCTGACCAAGCCCACAGCTGGGCTATCCAGATATTACCTGAAGGTGTAATTAAGGTTCCCACCTACCTACTAGATACCATCTAATAGATATTCGTTGATCTATATACGTATTATATGCCATTATAATCTCTACGCCTACACTATACGATTTACATTTGCATGCAACATATCTAGACATGGGCTACCTTACCCTTTCTTTATGGTGCCCTTGTTTTGTTACTTCAATGCTACAGACATTTTACGATATGTACTAGTGATAAACGATACCGTCGAACAGTAATAAGCTTCAAGCAAGTTTTAAAATGATCGGTTCTTTTCTAAATTGTATTTTGAGTTTACTCGTGTCCTCAAAATAAGTAGGTCATAGGTAGCATTTGCGTTCCTTTGACATTTTCCAGGCCACGACTTTGTAATTTTTTCCAACATCATGTGTTTCGGTTTTTTAAAATTTCACTATTTTAATCAGATTCACAAATACCGTTACGGCACCGCCACAAAGACACGTATTTACATAACTCTTTTGCATTACCGTTTACTGAGCTTGACATAAATTTACATCACTGGGACGCAATGAAGGACGCTTGGATTTGTAAGTTCCAATTTTGTATCGAGGTTTCTGATTTAAACTTGAAAATATTAAATATTAAAATCACTGGCAATCGACAACCTTTTGTCCATTCGGCAAGGAAAAAATTGTGAATATATAAATTTTCTTTAAATCGGACTAATAATTTTACAAAATATATCAGTAAATGTACCCAGATGGAATTATTAAATGGATCAATAATCTCGTTCGACGTTTATTGATAGGTTCGTGTTCGTAAATTGTATATTGGACGACAAATTATCATTGAGAGAATACAAAGGGGATGCACTTGTGTAAATTTGAAAGTTCAACTGAATACTGTCCACATTATTAATACCTAGTGAGTTCAGTGGAAATTGGTTATATGAAATGCGCTATACTTGGTGGTTATGCCTTTAGTAATTATACCAGTTTACGATGAACTTACTATGTATTTACTGTATAAATGTATTGTACAAGAGATGTAGGTGGAGATTAGATATAGATGCAGTGTGTAGAGTGCGTAGAGTTTGTTTAAACCATCTTTCTTAAAATTATGAATAAAATTAGATTATTTTGACTATAACTTTTAACGTACCCGTTGCCAAGTAAGTAATGTTAGTACTCTTAACTTTAATAATAAATAATGTAATTTTATTGCATATTTTTTTAATTCTTACCATAAAAACTGTTAAGCTATTGCTTTGTATTCATAGATACAGCCACAAATAAAGCTTCAAATTATATTACTATGACATTGACAACAAAACAGATTGACAACAAAATTTTAAGCAAAATTGTCACAATTTATATAAATGTTCGTCAAGTTTAGTGTGCCGTAACACAAGGGTGTGGTTTTAGCAATCAAGGGTAATTAAATATGAACATACGTGTTATTTTATTCCTAAAACCGTAATTCCATTATATACTACGAACCCTAGACAAATAAATGAAAGTTTATGAATCTAAAATTAAAAAAACAATATACCGATCACAATCAGCCTTAAAATTTAAGGTAATTTCATTAGCACTTGCTTCGAAAATGTTGTATGTGATGAGACTGTAATCTTGTAATTATAATTTTAAAATAAAGTAAACAAAACTATACCAAGGTTTGTGTAACAAATAAAACTATCAAACACATAAATTAGTACGACTTCTTTATAGAATTTCGCTGTTCTAACAAAATTGAAATGCCGCGAGATTTTATTCGAAAAAGAAACTAATTTTATAGCATTTTGAAAGCAGCGAGATCAAGTGGTATATTTCTTCAGGCGGCGAGCATGGCGTCAGCTGCCAGCGAGGGTCGTAAGATATTACAAAGTCAAGAGAGCAGTCGTACAATAAGCCACCCTATGGCCTTAAGGAAAAGGTTAAAAGCACCGCGCGCTCCGAGGCCCGCCCGACGGCTCCCTCAGGTATAAACTTCTTGACACATATATTTCTGCAGTGACATCTGACAATTGCTGCCAATATGAGATGCAGTAAGCAGATGCTACTTTTCGTTTAACACAGGTTTAATTAGCTAATATTACACTATCTTATATGTAACATATTTTATATATATGCCATAATTTTCAATTTTTATTTTTTTCTTGATATTTAAATTTTATATATCGTATGATATATTGATAATATTTAGTAAACGTGTTTGTGCAGGCGTTAATTATAGGTGTGCGTAAATGTGGAACCCGCGCTCTTTTGGAAATGCTCTATCTTCATCCTATGGTTCAAAAGGCGTCAGGGGAGGTTCATTTTTTCGACCGTGACGAGAACTATGCTCTGGGCTTAGAATGGTATCGAAGCAAAATGCCTCTTTCGTTTAAAGGGCAAATAACAATAGAAAAAAGTCCCAGCTACTTCGTTACCCCCGAGGTAAGAAACAAATATTGTGTCGTTGTTGTTTGCTCAATAAATATTTTATTTGTAAAATAATTCGTACAATATTAAATAAGCCCTCCGGACTCGTATTTCAAAGTTAATTATTATAATAAACTGTATAGTTATTTCTAAGTTATAAAAAAATAGTAAATTAATTTACTAGAATTAAGAATAATTTATGTTTACTTTGAAAAGTTTCATAAATGTTAATAAATTACATAAAAATGAATTATTAATAAGTAGCTCCTAAGAACTTTTTCTTTGATAATGGTAATATTTGAAATAGGATATTGCCTTGAAATTTTTCATTATCTCATAGTAGTATTTTAAAATCTATTTGGATAATGAGTATTTTATTTAGTGATTGTTTTCAGGTACCCGAGAGAGTGCGAGCTATGAATTCTTCGGTGCGTTTATTACTGATTGTACGGGAACCGGTTACTAGAGCCATTTCTGATTATACTCAACTGCGTAGTCGAGCAACTCCCTCTGCACCTGCAGTATCTCTTGTGGGCCACCCATTGCCTGATGCTGCAAAGCCCTTTGAACATCTTGCTTTAGCTCCAGATGGTTCAATTAATATTGCTTATAGGTATGTATTTAAATTAACATATATTTTAAGCTTTGGTTATTCTTAGGAAAAATAAATGAAAGCCTAAGACTGCTAATTTTTTTTTTAGTTTAAATATTTTATAAGCAGTATATTATAAATTTTGATAAAAAAATAGTGTTTAAAGTGTGTTCAATGATCTATAGGCCAATAGCAATATCATTATACCACGCGTATCTCCATCGATGGCTCGAGGTGTTCCCGCGGGAACAAATTTTAGTAGTGAACGGCGATCAACTTATTGAAGATCCGGTGCCACAGCTGCGTCGCATCGAAAAATTCTTAGGGCTGGAGCATAAAATTGGTGAGTCATTGAGTAATATACTACCCTATGTTTTAGCAATTTTTAAGTTTCTTTTGTCATTTGAACTTCTTTTAAAGAATTTAAATAATCCAAGGATACAATTGCCTCATAAAAACCCTTGACATTTTTTTTAACAATAGTAGACCAAAGCAAAGCTAAAGCTTAGCTTCACTTTTTACGTTTTGTACTGAAGTTTTATTTAACAACAGGAAGAAAAAACTTCTACTTCAACGAAACTAAAGGATTCTACTGCTTGCGTAACGACACCACGGACAAGTGCTTGCGAGAAACAAAAGGCCGCAGGCATCCGAGGGTAGACCCCGCCGTCGTCACCAAATTACGTAAGTTCTTTGTGCAGCACAACCAACGTTTTTATGATTTAATCGGAGAAGATCTGGGATGGCCGGAAGATTAAATAAAACAATTATGCCATCAGATTGATGAACAGGTTTGTGATGAATTGCATATCAATGTAATACATACATATCAAAATAAACATATCATTAGCAAATAAGATTTTTTAAAAATGTTTATGTATACATTTTAGCATATCCTAGAATATTATATTTAAGATATTTACTAATTATTTATTTATTTATATATAAAAGCGAATAATTTAGTAATTGAATTTAAAAGAGATATGACGTGTTAGCTATTCATATTTTCGTAATTTTGTTACTTACATTGTTATTAGTACATTTCGTTTCAAACTATATGGTCAGTGTGTAAGAAGGGGAACAAAATGTTAATAAATTTACTATGAAATTAATTTTATTTCGAGCTAAAATTTTGATTTTTCTTAGTATTTTATACAAACTTATAATAGAAAATAAACTACAGGCATCAAACTTGTACTGATTTGATAAACCGACCCACTGAAACCCTGAGCAATATATTTTTTATATATAACTAAGTATTGTGTGCTATCCTTATACAACGTTGGTTAGATATACAGATATTATGAATTTTAATATTTGTGATCGTTTCGTTTTTTAGAATCGATTGATTTTATTAACCGTAAGTTATTGTAAGAGAAATCCTTAAATATAGCTACATGAATGAATGTTGTACATTATTCGCTTTCTCTTTATAGGTGTTGTAATTTTTGATCGTGCGATGTGTCTTAATGTTTTCCTTTACTAGTGAATGTGATTTTTCAAATCTTAGACGAAATATTTCATATTGTCCAAATTCAAGAGTGGTAATTTTAAAAATCATAGATATAATGTCGTTGAATCGTCTTCTTTAGTACGAGCAATTAGATTACTATAAAACAAAATATGTGTGTCTATGTGTCTATACTATTTCCTGTTCTTATTCTGATATTCTTTATCGTGTGTGGTGATTCACGCTGTAGCATATTTAAATAACACGCTAATTTTACTAAAGATTTTGAAATTGACATTCGACGCGGGTTTTAGAAGTATTTCTATTTAAGTGTAACGTCCAAGACTGAAGAGTTAGTTGAATAAGTCTAAGTGATACCTATTTAGCATAAAATGTCCATAGGTAAGACGCGAGACGGCTGATAAGTTCACAATCAAACCACATTACGACCGAAATATGAAGTCGTGTACAGATGGCATTTAAAGACTTTAAAGGAGACATTTTTTTAGTAGGAAATTTTGCTTCCTAATCAAATTTTCACGATCAACGAATATTTATATGTTTTATAATTCCGAATTTTGTGAAGATACCTTAAGCGCACGCAATTTATACGATACAAATTGTGATCACATGATAAGTAGTAATAAGATATCGTCATAGTAGTGACCTCGAGCAAAAATATTAAAGAACTGTGCAAGTAAAATACTGAAGTTCAATTTACATTAGCTATAAAAAAAGTACAAAGGTAAAACCAACGGCATTTTCAAAATATCACTTATAAAGTAAAATCGTTTTCGTTGACCCAGCAACAAATACAATATTTCTATATGGAAAAATTCTAATAAACACAAACTTTAAAGAGTTTTTATGTAGTTTAGATTTCTTTGGATTCAGTTTGTCAGAGCCGGGCCCATCATTTGTAAGAATAGTAAGCTCGTAGCAATGCTCAGGATTTGCAAAGAGTGGGCTGGAGGCCCTATTTCTTCTACTGCTAAATAAATTCAAAAGTATACAGTACCTACTTTACTTTAGATGCTTTTAAATTCCATTTAAGAAAAAAACTGAAAAAATGTACCATTATAGTTTAAGACGCCAATAATGTTCTCACAAACTTTAGAAGGACATCGCTTACATTAACATATATCGTGAATTAATAAAAAAATAAAATTGAGTTGTCTATGCCGATAAAAAAATCAGATAATTTATATACGTGGGATATCTAACATAGAAATATAAATTGTGGTTTAAAGTTAAAATTGTGCTTCAGTATTTTACTGGTCAGCAAGAATATCAAGCATATCAAATTTTCAATATTAACTATTAAGTTATTAATCGTAAGTAGTTCTCTAGTTTATTTAGTTATATCTTTTAAATTAAAATAAATCTTTATTGGTTTAGATTTAATTAGTTATAGATAATTTTAATCACTGTTAAATGTTGTGCACATTCATAAGTAGATTTATCTGATTAAGGCAATAATTTTTATAGTTGAATCATTTAGATACATTAAATAAATGTATATTTTCACTAAATTCGTTACGTTTCACTTCGATAATAAAGTTTAATACGTTAACTATCTGTATATGTTACAAATAGAATATGTTTTGTTGTTTCGTTACCTCTGCACGAGATCAATTTAACAAAATATTACTTGACTCTTAACGTTACATTTCTTGTAAATATCTTATTAAATTCTTTTCTATAAGTTAATTGTACTTGTCTTCAATAAAATATTATGAAAACAATGTAGTTTTATTTAATTTTTCCACTTATATATGTGTAACAATTATAAAGTAAATAATATAGTATAAATAATCATATTATATTATGAATGTACTATTTTATAGAAGTCACTTCAAAAATTTCTTGTATTTTAAAATTACAACTATGAACATCAATATTCAACTAGACGGGCATATACGATAACACCAAATAGACGGAAGATATACGGGTAATTCCTGAGCCCGTGACCCAAAATGTTAGCGATGGTATCACAAGCACATCCATCAAGACTGTACCAATCTGTATTTCACGACGAGAAAGTAAATTGAGGTTACGTGTATCAATTGATTTATATTTGAAAATTTACATTTATTTATATACTAGTGGACGCCTGCAATTTCGTTAGTGTGGATTTATGATCTTTGCCATTCTGCGGACTGCTACCCTTTTTATTGAGATTCAGGAAATTTTATTTCACATGTTATTTTTTTATATAACAATGAAAACTGATCGTTGCGCATGATAATTAGGAGTAAGGATATTTTTTGTCTTCATCAAATATTCATATTATTAATATTTTGTACGTATATATTACAGTTTGGCATATATTACAGTTTTTTATAATATAGGTAAAAGCAGTTATCTCGAAAGTTTAATTTACTTTGAAATATTATTTTTATAAAAACTAATACCCTACGTTAAATCATAATATATTGAAAAAATAATTGGATGTCAAAGGAGTCTTTATTTCTAAAAACGTTTAAAAAGCATATGGGAATCTAACGATTATACATTTTAGGTACGATATAGTATAAAACTCTCATTAATTCTTAATAATTTTAATTCATATATGTATATGTCTTGAACTTAGATCCAGTATGCCCGAATCTTGAGGTAAGAATCACGATGTCCAAGCTTGTATAAGCGATTTCTCAGAATTTTAGCGAGAGGTTACCAATGTGGTCTATAACCGCAAAATACCTGTAAGCTCAAAGTTTAAACGATATAATAATAATAATAACAATTAGTTACGATAATTCACCTTGAAAATAGTTTTAGTATGACAATATGATAAAATCACAGAGAGCTGGTCATTATGCAGCTAGTCCACGGTGCTGGCATACAATATTCATCATTCCACGCCTCTAATGAGACAATGTATTCAGGTTTACCTTGTTCGGGCAAAGGACTACAAAGTTTCATTTGAGTACGAAATTCGGGTTTGTATATTGCAAGGTTATTCCACCGTTTTTTTTTCAATCTTTTTATTTCGAATGGCGTTTGAAATTTACGAGGGTTTTTTGAATTCGTTAAGCTTAAAGGCGATCTGTGTAACCTTGCTCTTTGCCTACTTGTTCTTGAACGTGTAGGGACGTATGTACGTCACATTTTATTATAAATTATATTGTGAACTTGTAACTTCAGTCAGTCGTCTTTAGACGCTCGAACTAATAGTGCGTTAATAACCTACCATATAAAATATGTATTTTTATAATTAGTCGTCAACGAAATAAATTCCTGAAGTACGTGTTCGTTTTATTACTAGGACTTCTGACTCAATAAATGTGGATACGAAATATTATATATAAAATAAATAAATATACACAAAACTGGTGACCCCGTTGAAGAATACGTCAACCTATTGTCATTTTAATTTAAAATAATGACACAACCTGGACAAAATCCGATGCTCGTTAAAAAGGAAGACTCAAACGTATCGTTGGCTACGATTACTGTTTCGTCAAGATTACCGGATTTTTGGAAAGAGACGCCGCGACTGTGGTTTGTACATTTTGAATCAGTGCTAGCAAACCAAAAGCTAAGTGACGAGGTTAAATATAACCTGCTAGTGGCCAAATTGAGCAAAGAAATTATTCAGCAGGCTAGCGATATTTTACTGTCTCCGCCGGATATTAAGAAATATGATACGCTGAAAAATAGATTACTTGCTTGTTATGAAGAATCGGAGAACCGGCAGTTTCAGAAGTTACTGTCAGAGATGGAACTGGGAGAACAGAAACCATCGCAGCTTCTACGTAAGATGAGAGATTTAGCTCGTGATAAGCTACCAGTCGAGACGCTGCTTATGATGTGGACAGGACATTTACCTCCATCGATACGAGCAGTGTTGGCCGTTAGTGATAACAGAGATCCAGACAGCTTAGCCGCCATAGCAGATAAGATAATAGAAACAACGCGTCCCATAGAAATTTCAGAAGTTACCTCCAGTAAACCAGCATGTAACAGCGGACCAGATCTCGCAGCAGAACTGTCAAAACTTCGATTAGAAGTCATGCAACTGAAGCGGAGGCAAGGAAGGCAAGTTTGGCGAGATATGAGAAGAGGAAATCGTGCAAGGTCTACTTCGAGACGGCGTCGACGTGAGTCTACGTTTGGCCCGCGCCGAGCACCTGGAGATGAAGATTGGTTGTGCTTCTATCATTTCCGGTACAAGCAGCGAGCTACTAAGTGTGTTCAACCCTGTGCCTGGAAACAAGAGAAGACGGAAAACTAGACACGGCACAGCTTGTGGCGGATAACTGTGCCATTTCGCCATCGCCTCGCCTTTGTGTAAGAGACTTTCGTAGTAATCTTAAGTTTTTAGTAGATACTGGCGCTAATGTTTCAGTAATTCCTATATTAAATAAAAGCCGCTTTAGTAGGGATAAGTGTACTGAGTATCAGTTATATGCAGCAAATGGCACTGGCATTAAAACTTATGGAACAAAAACATTAATTTTAGATTTAAAACTGCGAAGGCCATATCGGTGGACTTTTATTATTGCTGATGTGAAACAACCGATATTAGGGGCAGATTTTTTGAGTCATCACGGTTTACTTGTTGACTTAAGCTTACGTAAATTAATAGATAAGAAAACTAATTTAAATATTTTCGCATCAGTTGTTAATAGTGCTCAGTCTTCATTAACAACAGTAGATTTAGGCAATATGTTTTCAGATTTATTGTGTAAGTATCCAGAAATTACGAAACCTTTAAACTTTAAGGAGACTCCTAGCCATTCAGTATATCATTATATAGAGACTACGGGCCCACCTGTTCACGCTAAGGCGAGACCATTGCCACCGAACAGGTATAGTAAAGTCAAGGAGGAGTTCCGCATAATGCAGGAAATGGGCATATGTAGGCCTTCGAAGAGTGCCTGGGCCAGCCCATTACACGTGGTGCCGAAAAAGAATGGCGATCTACGACCCTGCGGAGACTACCGTAAGTTAAACTCGATTACTAAGCCCGATAGGTATCCTATTCCAAGATTACACGATTTTACGTATTTACTTGCAAAAAAGAAAGTATTTTCTAGATTAGACGTTAACCGCGCATACCATTTTATTCCAGTTAATCCTGAAGACATTGAGAAAACAGCGATAATCACGCCATTTGGATTATTTGAATTTCCTCGTATGACATTTGGATTGCGTAATGCAGCCCAAACGTTTCAACGATTTATGGATCATACGGTGTTAAAAGGATTAGATTTTATTTTTTGTTATATAGATGACGTCATTATCGCCAGTGACTCAATGGAATCACATAGGATGCACTTGGATCAAGTATTCAATCGTTTTAATGAGTACGGAATAACGATAAATATAGCTAAATGTTGTTTCGGCCAGGAAGAAATAGATTTTTTAGGTTTTCGAGTAACAAATACTGGTATTCGCCCATTGAATGATAGAATCGAAGCTATCGCTAATTTTCCTAAGCCTAAGACAGTAGAGGAACTTAGAAGATTTATGGGAATGTTAAATTTTTATCGGTCGCATATTCCAAAAGCCGTGGAATGTCAGGCGATTTTAAATAGTTATTTAAACGGGACTAAAAAGAAAGACAAATCTATCATACAATGGACACCTGAAGCTGACAATGCATTTGCGAAATGTAAGGAGAGCTTACGGAATTCCGTCACGTTGTCGCATCCGATACCTGATGCGCCGCTTGCGCTTTTAGCTGACGCGTCAAACACTGCGGTAGGTGCGGTGTTGCAACAGTACCTAAACAGCGAATGGATGCCATTAGGTTTTTACTCTAAAGCTATGTCTAAAACGGAAAAAAATTATTCAGCTTACGATCGTGAACTTTTAGCAATATATTTAGCTGTTAAATATTTTCAGAATATGATAGAAGGCAGGCAAAATTTTAAGATCTTTAGTGATCATAAACCATTAATGTATGCGTTTTCTAAGAGTTGTAATGCAAAAGAATCACCACGAAGGATACGGCAACTTGCTTTTATTAGCGAATTCACTACCGATATTAAATATATTTCCGGTACGAACAATAGTGTGGCAGACGCCTTATCTCGTATTGAAACTGTATACTGCCCCGAGACTTTGAATTACCGCGAATTGGCATTAGCACAAGCTAATGATAATGATTTATTTAATTTGCCTATTGGTAGCAAAATCAAATTAAAAAAGATATTTGTACCTCAGTCTGATGGAAAACCTATTTTTTGCGATATTTCTACCGCGAACGTGAGACCTTATCTTCCCGAAAAATTTAGAAAGATAGCCTTTAATTCAGTGCATAACTTAAGCCATCCTGGCATTCGTGCAACACGACGTTTAATGCAGGACAGATTTTTTTGGCATAATATGAATAAAGACGTAGGTCGATGGAGCAAGGCTTGTATGCAATGTCAAGTTACAAAGGTTAATCGTCACACTAGTTCTGAATTAGGAACTTTTCAAAAATGTGATCGATTTGAACACATTCATGTTGATTTAGTAGGACCTTTGCCCACTACGGAAGATGGATATAGATATTGTTTGACAATAATAGACCGACGCACTAGATGGCCGGAAGCGTTTCCAATTAAGAATATTTTAGCGGAAACCGTTGCTAAAACAATTTATAACGGGTGGATAGTTCGTTTCGGTTGTCCTTTAAAACTTACATGTGACCAAGGTAGGCAATTTGAAAGTTCAATATTCTTATCGCTTTTAAAGATTATGGGCATTCAAAAATCAAGGACTACGCCTTATCATCCACAGTGTAACGGTATCGTGGAACGGTGGCATAGAGCTCTAAAAGTTTCACTTTCGGCTAGGTTAAATAATAATTCGTCGTCTTGGTTTGACGAATTGCCAACGGTCATGTTAGGTTTGCGATCAGCAATAAGATTAGGCAATAGTACAAGCGCCGCCGAAATGGTATACGGGCAAACTTTACGTTTGCCTGGCGATTTTTATACACCAAGTGTTTATAATAATAGTTCAGATTATACTTGTGTAAATAAAATACGCGAAACTATCAATAATTTGAGTCCAGTACCTTGTGCCAATACTACTTCTAAATCCATTTTTGTCCATCCAGACCTAAACAAAGCAGAATTTGTTTTTGTTCGAAATGATGCTGTAAGAAAACCGCTGCAGCCCACTTATGTTGGTCCATACCGTGTAATTCAAAGAACAAATAAAGTTTTTACTTTACAATTTCCGAATAGTCAAAGAAACGTTTCTATAGATAGATTAAAACCTGCGTATTTATTAGCGGATACTATTCCTAGTGATCATGAAAATTCAATTTCTAATAATTTTTCAAAAAATATTAGTAATAACAATCATAAAAACGCTCACAGTATGTCACTTGAACCATACACTACGCGTAGTGGTCGAGTCATCAAAAAACCATTGCGATTTGTTTTAGGTCAATGAACTTCATCGCTTACTTAAATAATAATTGTCTTAGAATATGTCATGCGATAGGTTTTGCAATTTGTAACCTGATGCCAGTTGCCAGCTGCATTGAAATGTTGTTATTGTATTTACATGTCATAATCGGTAATATAATTTTAATTTTTACTTGTAATGTTGTAATGCTAATTTGACAAATTTTATTTTTATTGTATTCAATCAAAGTTTATATTTTATTTTTTATCTGTATACATCTATTGGGTAATTAAAAAAATATGTTTAGAATTGTATACATTTATAAGGGTTTATAAAAATTTTATTTTTATATTTTTTTAAGGAGGGGGATAATGTAGGGACGTATGTACGTCACATTTTATTATAAATTATATTGTGAACTTGTAACTTCAGTCAGTCGTCTTTAGACGCTCGAACTAATAGTGCGTTAATAACCTACCATATAAAATATGTATTTTTATAATTAGTCGTCAACGAAATAAATTCCTGAAGTACGTGTTCGTTTTATTACTAGGACTTCTGACTCAATAAATGTGGATACGAAATATTATATATAAAATAAATAAATATACACAAAAAACGCTTATTTTCTCTTATAAAAGATCTAAATGTGAAAATATAAAATGTGTTAGCATAAAGGTCATTTTATTTAGTTACATGCCTATTTTTAAATAAATAAAATAAAAAATACTTAACTATAGGTATAGTATCATTTTATTTTAAATAATAAGTTAGATAAATTAATTTATAATATTATTTATTACCGTTGCATATATCTTATAGCACTGATAATTAATTGAAACGTCTGAAAATTTGGTTCTGAAAAATTAGTTTTCAACAATTTTTCACATCTAAGTTTCGAATATGGCAGCTATCTGGAATATAAATTGAATCAGTAATGCCTATTCCTAAGTCCCTTTATAAGAAGTTGAACTTCTTACATATAAAAAAAACTTCTTTTGAAAACCAATCAATTTTGAAAACTTCTTATACATTTATTTTCAACCTAAGCATAGCATGATTATTATGAGAGAGTAAAATTGCTTTTTGTACCACAATATCTCTTCTTTATTTTTGATAAATACGAGGAAAAAGTTATATAATATAATATGTAGCAAATATTCAGTGGAGAAGTCAAATAAAAATACCAATAAAAAGGTTTATGTATGTTATACTCAGTTTGAGGGCGACGAGTAAATATTGAGGAAGAAGGGACATTGCGCGTAGTGCTCCATAATCTTAGCTGGGCGTGACCTGAATATGAGGAAGCTGCATTATCGCGTGGAAATGGGCTTACCATAATAGAGCAGCAAAACTAGGCTTTAACAAGGAATAATTTAAAAAATCAAACTGTAACCCTATTGTTATAGGGAAAAAAAAGGTAATACTTACGCCTCGCGTATAAATTATCCTACAAGTTATCAGATTGACATTATGCCATATAGACAATCAGTCAAAACTAATGACTTGGTAAATATTGACTCATAAACCATTACAAAGTATCGCATATATGTCGAAACTTACGGAATTAAAGTCATCATTTTAATACACAATTAAAAACGATTTAATTTTAGTGCAATAAGTATATAAGCGCATATGAGTATGACTCTGAACTCCCTTAACATTACAATATTTGACCTAAATAGTATTGTAGTTTCAGACCTACTTATACCAACTTAGTCTAGTTGAGTAGGTGCTCCAAAACTGGTCGTTGTACTATATAAAGTAGTGCAGCTCTGTGTATTGGGTTTTCTGCAAACTTTGCAACTTGGCAAGTAATGTACCTACACTTCATAAATTATTTCTATAAATTTCGTACTTCTACTTGAAGTTAAATCAATAAATCAATTGAAACAGTGCGACTTCATAAAATAGTCTAGTGGACTGTACACTAATAAAATATTACGTGAACAAAATGACGCAAGCTGTTATTTTCTGACATTAACAAAAATACAAGTTGTGTATGAAAAGAGGATTTATATGATTTTCTTTAGAGATATAAAATGAACAATTCATGAAGGAAAAATATAAATAAACGATATCACAAAATATTAAAATGCGCTCAGTCAGATTGATTATTAATATATATATATATATATATATATATATATATATATATATATATATATATATATATATATATATATATATATATATATATATATATATATATATATATATATATATATATATATATATATATATATATATATATATATATATATATATATATATATATATATATATATATATATATATATATATATATATATATATATATATATATATATATATATATATATATATATATATATATATATATATATATATATATATATATATATATATATATATATATATATATATATATATATATATATATATATATATATATATATATATATATATATATATATATATATATATATATATATATATATATATATATATATAATATATATATATATATATATATATATATATATATATATATATATATATATATATATATATATATATATATATATATATATATATATATATATATATATATATATATATATATATATATATATATATATATATATATATATATATATATATATATATATATATATATATATATATATTATTTCATCACTTGGCGTTCCGAGCGTACCAGTTGAGCACAATTCACTTCGACAACGTCACATTGTATGGAGAATACACGAAGGAGAATGTACGGTGAAAAAAGAAAAAAAGCTTTACACAATAATAGAATGCATGTAAAAAAGAGATCCAATAAAAATCCTTCACCTAAAACAAATTTTACATGTAAAAAATTTGATCACTTTGTCAATAAGTTTTTCCAAAGGAATAAATGCCAGTTTAGTGTAAAACATGAAACAGGAGTCTGACATCTTCTAGCCCGAAACCTAATAAACGTTTTAGAGCAATATTGAGCTACTAGTTTTTATTGAAAACCAATTAGTTAAACTGACTTACTTAAATGAAAATTTGACTTATTTTGTATTAAATTTACAGATTCGTAAGAGCAAAAAATTAAATAATCTAAAAAGTTTTCAAATTTTCCAGGTTTCTTTATGTATATTAGAAATTAGGCCACAAGCGCAAAAGAAAAGTGTCTGTGGTCTAGGATTAATATGAAAAGAAGAAAAAACTTAATATATGTGAAAAATAGAAAAAAACTTTAATGTACGTCGTATAATATGTCGTCATCATTTAAATATAGCATATAACAAATAATTAGGCACGCCTCATCCGCGCCTTAACGTCGTGCTGCTGTCATTACTTACCGCAAAGGGGGGATTAACACTACCGAATGGACAATCAATTTCTTACGATAATATATAATTAGCTGTTACATACATAATATATTTATTACATAGTAGATTAGATGAGTTCTGAATGAATCAACACTGAATGCATCGAAAAAGGCGAAAGCAGGGACAGAGAAACGAGGAACTAAAACACTCTGTCTTAACACTAGTTTCTTATTGTATTTTGTTCCCCTAGCCTACTTTGCCTTGTGCGGGATAAAGCGTGGAGACATTTAAAATTAGATAAAAAGTTATTATGGTGATTAGTATAATAACTATAAAAATGGGCAGACAATGAGGTGATTGTTTTTCGTGATAAATAGTCCAGAATCCTCAAAAACATTTCTTTTTTAAATTGAAACTCCTTTAAATTTGACTGTACGTGAAAGTCATTAAAGCCGATACACAACCACATTTGGGAATTTATACTATTTGCTTTTTAATTGGGGCAATAATTAAACTATTAAATAATTACTTTGAGTATTTAATTATTTTATTTAATAGTTACTTGGTGCAGTAAACTTTGGTATACCAATGTGTTTTCAAACACGTTTTCTTTATTGATGTATAAAGATAGCCTAGTTTAAGAATATTTCGTTTATCAGGCAGAGATAGTCTAGTATAAAAATATTTCGTGTTTCGTGATTCACCTTAATTTAAGATACTAGGTGTTAGAATATGTTAAGTGAAACATAATAATAATAACAATTCGCCGCATCAGATCGAACCCAGACCTATCAAATTTATAGTGTGAAGCTGTAATTATACTACAAGGTAATCTCAATGTAAATATTTATTTTTAATATAAATATATATTCTAAAATTGTGATGAAATACTAGATTTTAATAGACTTTATATGACCGCATGTGAACAAAAAGTAACATAAAATAAGCGCAATGTAAAATGCAAATCCTTAGATTGCATCAATTTGTTCTCTTGCCGTTATTCTGCGCAAATGAGGGCAATCAATTCGCTTAATTTAACTTTTGTCCAACTTTAATGTGCAGAAGCAATGGCTTTTATGTGATTTTTTATTTATTTTTCACTAGTTAAACCATTATAATTATTTTATTATAACAATTTTTGGATATAGATAAAACAACTAATTTATTCAAAAATATAAAAAAAATAAAATATGAACAACTTTTTGTACATTTTCAACACAGATCTATTAGTTATGTACTTATTTATATTCATACAAATAAAATACCTTTATAAAACCAGAAAAGACGAATGCCAAAAATACGACCGAAGTCTGTGGCTATTTTATTTATAAAACATAATTAATAATTACAAGTCTATGAATCCTTCTCCGTGTCTTTATCTAGCTCTAGATCCAGCTAAGCGATCACTTCGACTGACTTATGAGTAGATTATTGTTTTAATTTATTTTTAAATATATCGTTTTTGACTGTACCTACTACAACTTATCGTACAAAAATATATATATATAAACATGATTGTAATTAATGGACTCTATAATATATGTGTGTGTAGAGGGCCGTCGTGGCGCAGAGGCGCTATGTCTGCCTGTAACACCACGGTTTCTGGGTTCGATTCCCAGTCGGGGAAGATGGAATTTTCTATTTCTATTTTCCTTGCTCTCGCAACTAGGCAAAGCGCGTCGTTGAGTTCCGCCTCGAAAAAGGCGGAAAGAGGGGATGAAGAAAGCAGGGATTAAGCAACGTAGTGTCTTAACACTAGATTGCATGGTTTAGTTCCCTCTGCCTATCTTGCCATGTGCGGGATAAAGCGTGAAGCTAAAAAAAATAAGAAATAAATATATGTATATTATGTATGTTAAGTTTATGTTATATGTGTTTAATATGTTTTTAGAAGAACTGTTTAAAATATTTTAAAGTATGTAAAATTTTCAAAATAAAAATTTAACAATATATATATAATATATATATATATATATATATATATATATATATATATATATATATATATATATATATATATATATATATATATATATATATATATATATATATATATATATATATATATATATATATATATATATATATATATATATATATATATATATATATATATATATATATATATATATATATATATATATATATATATATATATATATATATATATATATATATATATATATATATATAATATATATATATATATATATATATATATATATATATATATATATATATATATATATATATATATATATATATATATATATATATATATATATATATATATATATATATATATATATATGTTATTAAGCAGCTAGACAGTAATCTTCAGCAGTGCTGTGTACGTCTGTAATTGGTACATACATAAGATATGTGTCAGTTTTAAATGTTTAGTTTTAAGTGTTTAATGTATGTACTGTTAATGTGCCATTCAAATAAATAAATAAATAAATAAAATATTACTTAAATATATTTTGAATCTCATATTCAATCTATTGAATGTTTGGCAATCAAGCAAATGCAACTTGATTTGAATATTTCCTGAGAGCAAGCCATATTTGACTGAAAAGTAAAAATATTACAGAGTACTTGGCAGTGTTAGCACATTTATTATAATTACGAATCTACTATGTTTTCATCAACAGTATAAGCCATAACGCGTATCACGTTATTATGATTTATTTTATAAGTATTTATACAATTTCTAACGAATACGAGACGTTTTTTATTACATAATATAATTTAATACTCATGCAATATTTATACTTATTTCTACTTATATAAAACTAAAAAGCTTCTTTGGTTGAACATGCTTATCTGAAAAACTACAGATTCAAATTAAAAAATCTTTATTAATACTTATATATTTTCCTACTAATCCGTTTATCGAGGAAAGCTGTTAGAAGTACTTACGACACTCACTCTTATATATTTTTCAGGCAATATCATTAATTATTTCTATTTGACTATGAGTAACAGCCGTAGATAAAAATTTGCAAATTACAGCTAGCAATGGTTGGTAGAACTGATGTGGATTATATTTAAGTTTTTGATTATTTTATAGGCTCATTATGTACAGTTAAAAACTCATGCTGCAAAATACGGTGCAAAAAAATAATATTACTCTTTTAGTGTAACAAAATTTTTGAAATGCACTTGTACTTATAACGTTATATTTTTTGACGTTTTAGAATATTGCAGCTTACTTGTATATACAAACATTCAAATATTCAAGACAATATACGTATTGGCAAATCAGCGTGTATGCATGAGTAATCGGCGGCTTGTCGGAGGTGGTACAAAGGTCAAAGAGCCATTAATCTTGTCAGATTTACGGCTGCCCCCGGTTTATCTTAGAGCGTGCCAGTAGGATTACTCCTTGCATCTCCACAAGGCAAATTAGGATAAGGTATCAAAGTTTTATTAAGATGACAGTGAATGTTGTTGCTTTTGAGGTTAATTTTTTTTATATATCCCAGCCTACACCAGAGAATTAAATTCAAAGGAAAATTTCTGAATAGTTATAGGTAATAATACGTACAACTACAAAAGTTTGAACTATTAATTTTGATAATATATTGAATTATTAATTTAGATAATAACATTGATAACTTTTATATTTATAGCTTTCATCATAACGTTCATATTATGTTTTTTGTGTTATGTTCAACGCAGGTGTCCCCAACAAAAACGATGACATTTTTACTGTCAGTCTTTCATTATCTTCTATATCTTATCCATCGTAAAACATGTCATTTGCCAAGATAAAAGCATTGAAGTTCATGGAGTAACAAAAACAGACTTATATTTCGTAATATATAATTTTTTTAACGTTGAATATAATTATATATATATATATATATATATATATATATATATATATATATATATATATATATATATATATATATATATATATATATATATATATATATATATATATATATATATATATATATATATATATATATATATATATATATATATATATATATATATATATATATATATATATATATATATATATATATACATATTTCAATCTGTATCAATTACTTACATTGCTTTTGATTAATGCAAGTTACTTTGTGCTTACTTACATATGCTACATTTATTTAATCTTCATTATTTAATCAATCCTTTATATGTTACTTAAAAAAGAAGTTGAAATGAACTCATTTCATTTTATATTTATTATCAGTGCTGGATAATACCACGGCTGATTCTTTGGTTGTTCTATTCTTACAGGAGTAGAATTCTACTACTCAACATGTAATTTGTTGAATTTGGTAGAATAGCGACATAGGAATATAAAAACTAGACCACAAACACAAAAGAGCATTTTAGTTGTATAATTGTTATGTATTAATAAAAACAGACTTAGATACGTAATATAAGCATAAGTTCAATTTATTTAATTCTCAAACACATCAATAATAAATTTAGATCCTCAAACACCCTTGGTATCTAAGCGGGACAGCGTGTGGCTGTAAATGCAATGCAATGCAAATTATTAACACTTCACTACACAATGCTGCGTTGAGTCCGTTTCCAACCTGCATAATTTCAAATAGAGTGCGAAGACAAAATTGTCTTAAAACAAGTTTATGTCTCTACTGTACTTTACCAGATGCGTAAAATAACATGGATCTGAGAAAACAATACTAAATGTTTACAAACATTACACATTATTTATTACATGATAGAAATGTAAGAGCAAAGTAACATTACACGCGCCCCTTACTTAATTGTTTCATTTCAATTCTTAGCTTAAGGCATTGCTTAGCTTTCTCTCATTACATTCAAATAATTATAAATTAATTCAAATATTTACTTGAACAAAACGACGTGTCTTAACAAATTTAAGTTCTTTGCTGTTTGTTTATTGCCATTGTTACTACTTTCGCAGTGTAGAAGTGTAGCAGTAGTAGTTTACTACTGACATATATATTTATAACTAACGACAACATTTCATACTACCGAGTGGATCGAACTAGAACTCCGTCATACACAAACCTATGAGATCTTTGGTTTGTTTCTGGCTAAGATGTACCTGTGAATATGTTCTTACTCAAGATATTATAATATACAGCTTATAATTTTATTTTGAAATACAAACTTAATGAATACATCTTAAAATATATATAAAAATGACGTGAAACGAAAGTCTGTCTGTATATTAGGATACTAAAATAGATATTAACATTTAACTACTATTACTAATGTTATAAATCTTAGCACGAGCTTGCCTATGTGGCGGTAACAAATTCAAGCAATGGAAATCAAACCTTAGTAGTAGGTTTTCAGTGTCGTTGTTTAGTTAATAAACACCTACGTTGGATTTTATTGCTCACCAAATAGTTTTTGTTTGTAGTCGAAATTGAAAAATGGCCTCAAGTCATTGAAAATTTTACCCTACTCTATATGGAAGTTTAAATTTGGAACTATAATTTTTGACATTTAATTGAAATGAAATAAAGAACATATACTTGTTAAAGAAATATAAATATGTAATAAATAAATAGAATAGAATAGAATAGAATATCCTTTATTGTACACCGATGTGACACATACAAATTAAATTTACAAAAGTCATTAATGTACAAGAGGCGGCCTTATCGCTAAGCCAGCGATCTCTTCCAGGCAACCTTTGGTAGAGGAAAGAATTAGGATGGTAGGGGTGTACAAAAACAATAAATAAAATAAATACAATACATAAATATCTTATTTATACATAAATAAATAATTAAAATAATATACATACATAAATATACATGAGGAGGAAAAAAAAAAAAAAAAATAAATAAATAAAAAAAATAAATTATAATGCAATGAAATGCTCTTTTATTTTTTTTCTTAAAGGATATAAAAGATTGTGCCTGTTTCGCTTCTAACGGAAGAGAGTTCCACAGTCGAATAGCTTGGACAGTAAAAGAGTTCGTATAGAAGGATGAGGAATGGGAAGGGATTTTCAGCAGTAAGCTCTCTTCAGAACGGAGATCCCGATAATGAGTAGAACTTAAAAACTGAAAACGTTCTTTTAAGTAAGGAGGAGATAACGGATTGAACAGGATGTTATAAAGAAGATGAAGAATGTGAGTATCCCTGCGAAGTGGTTAGGTTGTTCGTTGATAAAGAGGAAACAAAAATTTTCTTCCGCTGTTCTTTATTTTCAGTTTGCCGTTTCAATTTCCTTTACGTGATGATTCTTCATGTGACGTATTTTTTTTCTTATTCCGTTTTTAGGATACCATTTGTATTTGTATTTTGTTCTGTTATGTGACTTACATTAATACTTTTCTTTAGTTTTTGTATGACATTTCCATAGTTCATCATAGTCCATTTCTCATAGTTCTTTTTCATGTTTTTTGTAAATTATATAAAGTAAAAAAATATTTTAGATAAATGTCTCAATAGTATTTTTAACAAAACAATCAACTATAAAAATTCAGACATTGAATAATTTATTATTATCTCCAATGAAATTAAAAGTTCACACTTTCAATTTAAGATTTCAAAAGTTTCAGAAGGCGATGCATTTGGCGGGCGTCCGAGTCACGTAGCTCCTCCGAGGGAGACAAAGAGTGCTTGCGATAACGGCGTAGCGGAGTTCAGCTAACTGCTACGGTCTCGAGCGCCATCTTGCCAACTTTTGAGATTTGGTCGCAGAGCTATGATTTGATAGTGCTATTGTTTCAGCTGTTTCATTATTTTTAGTTCGTATTTTATTAAATTTAGTTTTTAATTAACTTTGAAAGAGATGAATATCACAAATATCTTTTCCAATATTTCAAATTCTCAAAATGGAAATAAAAATTCCATCTTCCTCGAGTGGGAATCGAACCCACCAACCGTCTCACTTACAGACAGACGCAAATCCTCTGCGCTACAACGGCCCTCTATAATAAAAAATATATAGCTCACTGCTCCGGTCCTCTATAATTAAAAAAGTTGTTTCCTTATACTCTTTTAATTGTTATTTTTTCTGTTAAATCAGAAGGCTTTTATGCAGATAAACTAGGTTTTAAAAAACTCAACTTTATTAAATTTCAACCATAATGATTATCATAATTGATTTGCTTACATATACAAACATTTAAGAAAATCGCAACTATAACTTTTCAATATTTTGATACAGAATGATAAAAATGCCTTTTTTTAAAAACAAATTTTTATAAAGAAACTTCTATTTAACTTTAATCTTGATTCTATATAAATTGAAGTCCTTATTTCAATCGGTTATAGAGACTCAAAGATACAATAGATATGCAAATTTATATTCAGCGACATTAACGTTAAGTTATTAAACTAACGAAGTCGCCATATTGCGATAGGGACCGGTAGAATTAATTTTACCTTTCTACACGCGACTGTCTTTGTTCTAATAAAGTAAAACTATATTAAAATTATTTTAGTATTTGTATGTGACGTACAATGTTCTGACATTTCATATCATATAATTGCATTTGTATACAGTGACTGTTACACCATACTCGTGGATTACCCGCGCACACGCGTTTAATTTCCGGAACTTGGCAGTTTTTAGGGATGACAAAGTTAGAAATATTTTTGTTACATGACAAAAGAGTTGTTTTTAAAGGAAATCCAAATGACTACTGTGTAAAATTTATTTAACCTATTATCAATTGGACTGTTCGAGTTCTATACTTGCCACCGATCCACTTTGTTGAGATCTTACACAAATAATATACAATGATGATTCGTGGGAATGACAATTGAACCTATGACTATGATACAGAATAATGGTTCAGTTTTAATAAAGGTTTCTATAAATTCAGTCACGTTAATAGCGTTATTAAAAGTATAAATGTTGATTGAATTTAAATATAAATAATATGTAAATAACATGTGGTTGTTTTTTGTTTAACTGACTTTGTCGTATAATCAAATTAAGATGAATATTAAACTAAAATTTTATTGAAAAAATACCGGATATCATACGTATCAACTAAAACAGGAGCCTAATAGGATCATTTTCTTGTGTGTCAGTATATCCGTATATTAAATCCAGTTTAAAATCATAAATATCAAATGTCTAGCTTACGATTCTTGGGAGTACAGAAAAAAATCATCAAAAGATTAGAGCGTTTATGTTTTTCTACACTTTTACCTAATCTTAATTTATATTACTTAATTTGTAGATAAATTCTATTAAATATATTTATAATAAATTCTATTATTAACAAAATTGGTCAAAAGTTTAATTAAAATTCTGTAATGCTCTTTTTCCTTTTTAATGTTAAACCTTTTATTAAATCTGAATACGAATAGAATTTGGTATCCTTCGTTGTTTCCATTCCAATTTAAAGTTACCCAAAACATCATTTGATATTACCATAAGGATAAAGGGGAGTCTACTGCTTGTATCATGTACATGTACATATAAAAAGCGTATTGGGAAGATTGTTTCAGAATTTATGTTTTTAATATTCCTAAAAATGTATTTAATTTGATTAGGCTCGAGCCTCCACTCTGTGAAAAGAGCTTAAAATATTATCACACAGTTTTCTGCCTTCACTCTATGAGTGACAGAACTGGACGCTAAAATTTGTCTACCAAAGCAAGAAAAGTAAAATAATTCATTTCCCCTAGTGACAATCAAACCAACGAACAACAAATGTTCGGTTCCAAAATTATTTAATATGTAATCATTTTTAAAACTATTTACCCTGTGTAACATTTAAGGTCGTAAAAAACTTTAGCATCTACAGATGCTAAAGTTTATAATTAAATAAAACGTAAGTGAAAAATATGCCTATTTTTGATATATTTTCTTGTTATTTTGCTCATGAATTAATACAGTGAAATAAAGCGCGGTGAATGTTAATAAAAATCTATGTGCAAAGTAATATATCCCACACGTAGTTGGCTAGTGTTGGAGATGAAGGCTCAATCTTGTTAGGGCGAAACAAACGCACGAGGCCCGCGGGACTCGCATAATGTGACGAATGAGGTCCGACCATCACACAATTTCGTACGTCCAATGCTACATGTTCATGTAACGATATTAAATTCTGTATGTTAAACCAATTTCTAGCAGTATATGAAGTGAATAAATTCTAATACTTGCAACATAAAGATAGTATAATACCTATTGGTGTAAGTATTTATAGTGAAATATATTTATTGATGCTATAAAGAATCATATTATAAAGGAGCGAAAAGAAAATATGAACAATGTGAACATTTGCCGTCGAAAAACAGTTGATTTGTGAAGTATGAAATTTCACTGCGGGAATACAACATCCATTAACAGGCAAGTAGTATGAGTGGTTTATGTACCTACTACTAATACAATATTTTACGTATTCAATATAATATTTTGAAATTTTAATATTTCAGCAAAAGTACATTCATTATGATTTAAGGTAATAGTATCTAATTGTGGAGCAAGCCGTTTAACGCTCACGTGAAAGTAACACATTAACGATGATATCACAATAATCAAAAGCGCCATTCATTTGTCGATAAGTTTACGATTTAAACGTAGCTTTAATTAAGTAGCTACGTTGAGTTGTATAACACTTCCTGGATATACTTGATCAATTCTTAAAAATTAAAACCCTTATTAGTTCATATTAAGCTAAATGTAAAAAAATATATTTTTTAAGTAGTGAGTTAGGTGAATTAGTTTATTTCTTTTATAAAAATATAATAGAGTAATTGGTTTTAACACAAGCATTTCACTTAAACATTTTTTAAAAACGTTAAAATAAAGAAAATATGAATCTGCCAGAACTCACACATCGATGGATTCATACAAGTTTCATATTTCTAGAGCATATAAAACTTGTATAATTTAAATGAATGAATGAGCTTATGTACTAATTTTAAACACACAAGTACTTCTACTAGTAAATTTTGCTATCCATTGATTTATTTATGCTTATCCTGTAGGGTTACGACTTATGACAACACACACATATCGTTATGGGGCTGTGTGGAAAGGAAGGATTCCATACAGGCAAAGATAAATCTACAAATGTATTGTGTTTAATATAATATGTCTATATACAAATGATGAATTATACAATTTTAATTAAATAAAAAACTTTCGCATAACATTAATATCCTTCTGGTATTGCAAAGATATAAGTTTAAAAAAGTTTCTTTGTTTCTTATCTTTGGACGTCATCACCAGTCCAGCTCACCAAAAGCATCATATAAATGTTTAATAATTAAATAGTTATATTTACAGTATAGAAAAATATCCTGCGGTTCCTCCCCCTGCTTATCCTGTTAGTAGTCATTTGTATATAATTTATTATTTTTGTATATAATGTAATTTAGTAAAAAATTCTTACGGCTTCGACGCTGTTAATTATATATAAAAGTAGCCACAGTAAGGCTAAAATTACGAGTACTTGAAAGGCTTTTTATTTGCTCGAAAATTTCCTAGCATAATAGAGTTATCCAGTATGAAACATATAAAGCTGATATTTAAAATTTCCATATAAAAATGGAGCTCTCTCGTAAAAAAATAAGTGTAAATACATTTTTATAATGATATTTGAAAATATAAATGTAAGAAAGTTATCATTTTCCAGATAGGCTTTATACAACAGTTGGTAACCTTTATTTATTTATTTAAATATAATGAACTTTGGTTCTTCGAACTTATGAAAAAGAAAAGATCAACTTCACATATTATATGTTATATAACATACAATAAGTATAAAATATTATTAGATATTTAATAGTCGCATTTAGTTAAATGACGAAATGGACCCTTATGTAAAACGATTACACACTCGCTCCTTGATATAAGTTTTCGTCTTAGTCAATCTCAGCGGCTTTAACTGTCACACTGTAAAGACGAGGGATCGTTCAGAGAATTTTGCATAAAATCCCACGATTGTATGCAAAATGAAATTATTCTTGTACAACATACGGAAAGCTATTTACATAATTGGAATAAATTTGCTAACTTTAACACATTTAAATTTGTATAACGCACTTGGATTTAGATCACAGATTAAATTAAAGTTTGTATAAATCTTAAACTTTCAGATATATAGATATATTTTTTATATAAAATATGTATAATATGAAGACCGTCGTGGCGCAGAGGCGCAACGCGACGGTTTCTGGGTTCGATCCCCAGTCGGGGAAGATGGATTTTTCTATTTCCATTTTCTTCGCTCTGGCAAACTAGGCAAAGCGCGGCGTTGAGTTCCGCCACTCAACACGCAATGCCTCGAAAAAGGCGGAAAGCGGGGACGGAGAAAGCAGGGACTAAGCAATGGAGTGTTTTAACACTAGGTTCCCACGGTCCCTGCAGTTCCCTCTGCCTACCCTGCCATGTGCGGGATAAAGCGTGAACCTAAAAAAAAAAGGAAAAAAAAAATGTATAATATTAAACAAAATCGCAAATATACTTCACTTATCTTATAAGTAAGCAGATATATTGATGAAAATTTCATCATCTATTACGTTTATTCACATAATTCGTGTCAATTGAATATATTTTTTTCCGTCTAATTAGAATGTAGAAGTGCTAACTAGGTTCTTAAAGTCAGTATTTCTTGATGATCATTTTATTTTTGCGTCGTTGAAAATAGCTCTTGATTGCTATATTCACGAAGCAAGAGCTCTGTTGCCCGATGGACGTTTTATCGGGGTTACATGAGATGTTTAAAATTGCCTCTAAAACTAGAACGCGCCCGGAAGCCTTCAATTATTTTGTACCACTATGAGATAACAGAGAGCTTTGTAAGCTTAGAATACTAATCTTTTTGTTTTAAAATATGTTTTTTATTATGCTTAAACGAAAATGTTTTCTCAAATGTTAAAATTAAAACTCGCCCACTTAACGAAATATTTGGTAGCGTAAATATTTTCAACCTATTAAATTAATGAAACGTTTAATATCAAAAGTAAACTTCTTTCTATTAAAAATATCAGGCATCAAGCTCAAGCAATCATCAATTTTTAAAAAAAATTAAAGTTATGTATGTTTAAACAATTTTTAATTTTTTTCGCTAGCAAATTAAATTTGTCATTATCAAATGACAAATTTGTCATTTTTCTATGAAACGAACTACGCGTATAAATTTGAAATGGATCCTTCTGTGATAAATCTATAAATTTCCTATAATATCTTCTTGTGTTTTGACACAATTCATAGCTAAAGTTGAGGTCATTTGATATGATTTAAGTGTTTATTATTGTAAGTAAGCAAAAGTAACCAAAATTATTTCACTACAAATACGTTGACGTGACTGCAATATTATGAAACTTTAGAGAAATTGTCAGAAGCTAGTTGAAGATAAGTCGTAGAAGTTAACAGAACTAGGTCTGTTATCGCCTGGACCGCTTGAATATTACCGCTTGTCAAAATTTAGAGAGCTACGTGACTTCTGTAAAACCACTAAAGTACCAATTCCTATACGCAATATATTATAGGAAACTTAAATGTACTATATTTATATTGAGACTTCCATACACTAAAGCTGTTTATTTCATCACAAGCACCGCATTTATATTTCTTTAATGAAACGATGAAATCGTCAAACGAATAAAACCAAATAAAATTTAAAAGTGTCAAAATATTTTTTGCGACTCTTATCTATATCACATAGAAAAGTTGACTCATATTATGAATTTTTTTTGTATTGTGTTCTTGTTTGTGATAAACAGATACATTTCTCTAACAGAAATTAAAACGTTCAAAAAGTAGAACTTAGAGACTATGTAGCGGCGCCTACGAGCAGTTTTTCTACGAAAACAGTTCGTAGCATTCAACCATGTTTGCGTTTTATAAAGAAACAATGTTATAATTATGTTATCAAGCATATTATAATAAAATCGATTAAATATATTTTATAATTGTAACTTTTCTTATTAGAAAAATATGTTAAAAAAATTGCTTTTAATATATAAAATTACACATATAAACTCTAAACATTAATATTATTTTACAAAACTAAATTTTAATTTACATTTAACACAATTTACATATAAATTATTCCTATGTAAGCAAAAAAGGAAATATGCCAAATAACTGTTAACAGCGCAATTTTTCATTTCAATATACTTTCAAACTTATTAATAATATAAATTGCTATTTTTATTAAATAATATACGAAAATTCTTATCGTTCTTTTGAATCTAATTAAAAAATAAACCATTTCTAAAAAAGGAATAATTTATCATAAGGATGCAACCTCCAATTTTCAAAGATACTAGCGGAAACGCTAATCGTTAATGTAATAATCTTCTATCCGCTACTTAGCAGTATGATTTTTAGAGTAAACATTACGGTAATTACTTAAAAATTCCCTTTTGACTTAAATTGGTATGAATTATACATAAATGAAAAAAGCTTTGTTTTAAAACTAAAGCGTTTTGTTCATCATCAAGATTATAAATAATAGCTTCACGCTTTATCCTGCTTATGGCAGGGTAGGCAGAGGGAACCGCAGGAACAGTTTGAACCTAGTATTAAGACACTACGGTACTGAATGGCGTATGGGTAGCTTTTCGTACTGAATGGCGGAACTCAACGCTGCGCTTTGCCTAGGTGTAATAGCGAAGAGTAGGGAATGAAAAATCCTTTCACCCCGATTGGGAATAGAATCCACTACCCATCGCGTTTATAGACAGACGCTGCGCCTCTGCACAATTTTTTTATGTAAAAAAAATATAAACATAAAATTTCATTATAAACTAGCATATCTAAAAACATATCTATTTTAGAGCTATCTTTCTTATCTTATTTTACCTCCTACGATAGTCATTAGTCACATTTTGATTATAAACGAATATAAATGTGTTAGTGTGTCGAATGTATTAAAGCAAATTACAGCTGTAGGCGTAGATGAATTGATGATATTGCGGTACCGTAACAGCTACGTCCGAGCGACGCCTACGTGCGCTCGTGTTCTAACCACTTCTATTAATACTGCTATTACATATAAAGTTGTGTTTCGATTTCCTATTTTTAAGGTGTATAATATCTAAAAATAAAAATCTATATATTTTTTGTATAGTATAAAGTTTCAAATATTTATAGATCGTCTGTCATAGTTCACATATACGTGTAAAATTGACGTTTAGTCGTTTATAAAATTTTTGTATATAAGTATTTTGATCTTACCTATGTATGTTTAAGTTGATTTTGAGTGAATTAATTATTGAAATTAGATTATGTTCAACTAAAAAAATTACGAAATAATAAACACACTTTTTTAACCTCTTCACGCTTTATCCCGCATGAGTACCCTACCCTACCTACTGCCTACCCTAGGCAGAGTGAACTGCAGGAACCATTGGAACCTAGTGTTAAGATACTCCGTTGCTTAGTAAATTTATACTATAATCATAAATTTAAAAATTGATTTTTCTTTATTTAACTAACAGTGGGCACTTTGAAATAATAACAGGTACGATTTCAAATAAAGCAATCAATCAATCAGCATTTAAGCAATTATTAACGATAACAATAGTTAACTGACCTACGCTAGCCGTTTACACGGTTGTCGCTTCCTACAAAAAGTAACAAGTACATAGATTCACCGATATACTATCTGATGAAGCTACACGCTACAGACCGCTTTGTGTTAACGCGACGTTAAGGACAATAAAGACAACTCGTTACTTAACGATGTCGGACACAGGAAAATTAAACTAAACGACCCGACCGTTTACTTTAAATGAAAATAACGTAGAAAGTCGTCAATATACTTGTTTCCTATTAAGCTTTATATACCTTGTACAACGTTCTTTTATTGTGGTATTGTGTACATATAGATATATATTTGCTAGTGTGTCATGCTTCCATGCCTGTGTTTCATTTGACATATCTTAATATTTATATTATATGTAGGGTAAAACCATGATAGTGATCTGATAGATGCCCTACTTTTAGAAAAGGTCACCTCATTTTGAAAATATTAAAAATTCTTAAAGAGAATATATAAAAAATGGAACGCAGCGGGATTAGAACCCAGACTCAGGTAAACCATCCAAGCAACCACTAAGTTATGCGTTAATCATCACGCTGCGCCAAAATTCTTACATGATTTTTTCGACATATTGCGTTTTTAGCATATCTGTACGTAGAATTTTACAACTTTCCGCTGCCCAAAGATTACTGCAAAGAAAAATGGCGAAGAAGTGAAATTTGATTAAATATACTTTCCAATCAACAACCCCAACACCTGTTCGCAATAAAAACCTTTAAAATTCAAGTGAGGTCCTAGAAGCTTTGTGATCTAATCATATCGTATGAAGCTAATAAGAAATGATGCCGTTAATATGATAAAGCATCATCCAAAGAAAATAGGTTTCTTCTAACTCTGTCCCTCTTTCTTCAAAGATATTTGAAGCCGTTCACCTAAGCTTTGTATAGCTTGCATTATTATTAATAAACTTGTTATTTAATATATTAAGTATCTAACAAGATGTGGACAGTAATAATGTTTTGTTTATAAAACTGAGGTTAATACTGCTAAATACAGGCGACTCAACGACGTCATATTAAGTGTTTCTACTAATCAGCTGCTAAAGTAGAGTCCCCAACTTTATAACTTTATTATAGGGTTATAGAACAAATTAGCACTAAAATACTGTCTTGAATTTTTGATAATCGACCGAGATAGCCTTTATATGTGCTATTTCTTAGGAATTCGGCGGTAGTATTTTTCAAAAATATGTTTATTTTGTCCTTTACATCTCTCCTAATATTTACGGCAATCTTAAAGTTTAATTTCCTTTTATTTTATAGTTATGGAACTTGTTTTGCATTTTCGCTGCTTAAACATCTATATACAGACTCCATAAAACAATATAACAATATGTTAAAATATAACGAAATTTATTACCAATGTTAAAGTTATAAAACGTCAAATGCTGAGCTTTTAAAATTTTGCGTGATCCTGAACTTCATTGCAGAAAGTGAGGGACAGTGTGACTTTCAGAGCGTATATAATTAATTCTTTGTTACGAGTTCGATTTGCAGACGTCATTCAGCCAATCAAACTTGATAACAAAACGAATACCCACACCTGAATTTATGCTAGCCATTAGTAAGTATTAAATGTTATTATTATTAAATTATAACAGATGGATAGTTATGTTTATAGCTCCAATAAATGCGATTTTCATTATGAATAATAGTATTATGAAAAGCATTACAAATATAAGGAATAGCGAGACCCGTACGATTTAGAGTAGCGACGGCGGGTGTTCGAGACATGAATGCAAATAGCCAGGGACTCTATACAAATACGCGGCGAGTGGAATTGAACAATATATTATATTTCAGGAACGCCCCGCCTTCGCCTTCGATATTTCACTGATACGGCTTAGATGTTCACATTTTGTTCATATTACAAAGGAATTTTTATTTTTTCAAAATATTTCACACAATAAGGATGTATCGTTTATTCCGGCTAAACCTTTTGAACTGTTTCCAAGAGGCATAGCCAAGTGGGTTTCGGTCACACAAAGTTAGAGGTTCATATTTTTCTGAAAATCTTGATTTCTACTAAGAAAATAAGTATATTTTTAAAAATATTAGATTATTAAGAAATGTCAGGGTTCGATTCCCACTTGGGGAAGATGAATTTTTCAATTTCCATTTTCTTCGCTCTGGCCACTAGGCAAAGCGCGGCGTTGAGTTCCACCACTCAACGCGTAATGCCTCGAAGAAGACGGAAAACAGGGTTGGAGAAAGCAGGGACTAAGCAACGGAGTGTCTTAATGCTAGGTTCGTATGGTTCCTGTTTTATGTTCGTATTTCGTATAGGAATGTCAATAATTAGATATATATATATATATATATATATATATATATATATATATATATATATATATATATATATATATATATATATATATATATATATATATATATATATATATATATATATATATATATATATATATATATATATATATATATATATATATATATATATATATGTATATGTATAAGCCGCTGATTTCTACATATGTTCTTATTTCGGCACAAGGAAATGGAACCCTTGTCACTATAGTGTGACACTGTGGGATATAGTACGGATAAAATCGGTAATAAGTTTATTTTTAGAAGCAATTAACTATGTAATCTTTTTCGATATACTTGATGACTTACCGTTCTCCATCTTGCGCTTTTCGAAGTATTTCGCATTGCATTGACTATCAGAACTCAATACCACTTTTGTTCTTATTGCCAGAGTATAAAGAGAGCAAATGTTATTTTACTCGAGTGGGAATCGCACGTTACAGAATTTAGTAACGCAACAATTAACAATAGTCAAATAAAAATTGATTTGGCAATAATTTTTATAACTTTTTAGAAGGTATAAAAGATTTAATTACTATAATAGTCTATGATCACTCGAAGTAATGACACAATTTATGAACAATTTCATAAAATAATCAAAGAACCCATTGTTCATAGAAAAGATATAGTGATATCCTAAGAAGACGACATTAGTGTCCCCACAACAAAAGTATTATCTAGTATTTGTTCGTACATTTCTATGTCATAAACAACCTTTTGTTGAGCTAGGGCATATAAACTGTAAGAGACAACGAAGCTTTCCTTTCAAGAGTTTTTCATATAATTCTTGTATGCGTATGGATCAGGTAGCTGGTGTATAAGCTAACATTTCTAGTGCTATTTTTTGGAATTTACTTTAAATTTCAATTTAAGTTGAATTCTAATATAAAAATAAAATTTATAATAGCACAACATACACGGGTAAAGTTTTATATATTAGAACAAATTTAGTACAAAAATGTGGACTAATCTCTAGAAGAGATCTCTCCATCTAACCAGTAGGGGAGGATGAGTTACTAGCAGCGAGTGAGCAGAGTACAATAATGAATATATATCTATATTAAATACATATATACATACTTTGTACATATGTATATACATATTTTATGTATAAAACGATATAGTATAATTGATATTTAGACTGTACTATAGTTGTAATGATCAAAAGCTTAAATATATGTCTATGGTTGCTCTAATAATATAAAGTTGAAATAAACGTGTCATATCATTTTATTTCTATTTTACACGAACAGCAACTACAAGTACAATACATAACTTAAACGAACCATTGTTGTTGTCTATCTTCTACAATTTCTTATTGGTATGACATGTTTCGAATTACTAAAAGCTTTTAAGGCTTAGATATTCTGTCCTTTTCCTCAGTTTTATCTTTGAAGGGTTTTACATAATTTATTGATTAACCATTACTTAAAGCTATTATATTTTTTAAATATAAATAAGATATTACAAATATACAAAATGCATGAGAAGAAACTGCTTAGCATTCCATGGATTCGCCGTGCGGATGCCGGGCCCATCGCGTTGTATAAAGAAGAGCTCCGATCAGCGAATGATTCTGCTAATGTCGCCTTTGAAATACGTCATAGAATTGTATTAGTAATAGTTCTAGACAGGCCGATTACTTTTAGCAAGCTACAGAAAGATTTCGCTGTTATACCTCTCGCTCCTACTTCAACCGCATAGGAATTTACTCTAAACCTATTCCTGGTCAGTTCGTTAATAAGCTCGAAATATTTATTAAGCTTGAAGTTATGACTTTTAGGGATATTTGTCTCCCACGGAACTGTAAGTTCTACCTGTACTACGCGTTTTAGGTTTTTATAATAAGGAAAAATATCTGATCCTTATAACGAAACATCAATGTCCTCAAGGATTTTAAACTGTTTTTCATATGTGTCCATCAAAAAAAGAGCCCAATCAGGAGCTGGATCTAACATTGAGAAAGGTTTTAGCATGTGTTTTTTAATAGAACCTTCTCCTTCTTCTTCTATTAAACGTTTGCTGGTTGTAACGTTTCTGTGTTCTTGCTACTGAAAGACTAACGACATCAAGTGTGTATTCATTAGTCTCACGAATTCACATGGACACCTTGGTATACAATTATGCGCAATACAACTACGCGGTAAAAAGCTTTAAGCGATATAAAAAAAATACAAAATAATAAAAAGTGACAAAATAATAAAAAGTGCGCTATTTTACCGCATTGACAGAAGCTATTTAGGATTATAGTGTGCCCTTATTTGATACATATAGCGCAAGGACGGCTGACAATTGATTGATGACGCAGCAGACCAGTAATTATTATAATCTTTTGAAGCGAAAAAAAGTACGTTTATATGATGTTATTAAAAAATAGATCATTATTCTTTAAATAAATATCAGCCTGTGAAATAAAATAAATAGACATCTCAAATGTACACAAGTAAATATATTATGAACGAGCCAGTCAAAAGCATTTCAGCGCATAAAATAAAAAAAATTGCACTTCATTCTTGCTCAGAGTCAGACTACATAAAAGGTTTTTGTTTGTTGAATACATATAGACGCTATTAATCATTTTTAATGTTTTACTTCATTGTTAATGCAAATGGTAAAATGATGTTGATATAGAAATTCGCACACGTAATTTGTTGTTATACAAATTAATTGCTTCATTTTAAGTACAATGAATATGTTACGAAATAGAACCAAAAATCTAGACTACCAAAATCAAATCAAATTTACGCAGTGTGGCCAGAATATTAAAACAATATATATTTTATAAATAATCTAGAAAATTAACTGATATTTATTCTGAGAGAATAAACAATTACTCTCGTAAGAAGTTCGTTTCTAGTATTATTCTTACAATTATTAATAAAATATCAGTAAAAAAATTATATAAACTGCAATATGAATTAAGTTTAATACTTCTCATATATCGAAATTATACACTCGAGTATATCTAGTTCACACTATACCTAGTCTTTTAATGTTGCTCCTTTCAAAGTGTTTCATTTAATCAGAGTCATTTATTTCGCTACGATGTCATGCTAAGGTTAGTTATAGGGTCGGTAGGTAATATACAAGTCAATTTTGTCTAGAAGGAGGTTGATAACGCCTCCGTCCTGCACTCTCGACGGGTGACAGATTGCCGCAAGTAATTTAATACACTACGCACTTTGTAACACGAAGAGGTGCTTTCAATGACAAGGCCGTATCAGGCCGCTATTAGATGAGAAAATTGGCAAGTCTAAGATGGCCTTAGAATTAAATTAAATCTATTATAACATTGAGGCTATTGTGGCGCAATGCCTTATCTTCTGAGTGCAAAGTAGTAGATTGCTGATTCGATCCCAGTTATTTTCGTCGCTTGAAAGATGAAACGCGGGGTTGTCTTCTCTGTGTTATACAACTGCTATAAATTTGCCATACAGTGTTATAGTACTGTTATTAATTTTCCGTCCCTTTATATTTAGAATATATTCATTTGGTTAAATCTTTATTATTTATAAATTTATTAAAAACAATTGAAAAAAAATCTAAGTAGGTATAACTTAATGCTAAGTCCACAAAATTTTACACAATTGTATTATAAAGTGTGTATTCTATAATACAATCTATATTTTTCTTTGCGTTAAAACATCCTTAGCTTCGTTTTACGAAAGTTGACATAAAACGGAGCGAAATGTCAAAACAAATTATAAAAAACGAGAATGAGGTTCTTACAGCCCCCATCCAATCATATTTATATGTTTAACTTGTAAAATTTTAACATTACGATTTCTTTTTATAAAAGTACACATGTTTTCAGAAATAAAAAATACAAAACGACACAATTTTTTGTCTTATTTGATAATATTGTATGTTTATATATTTTTGTATTACTTTTATAATTATATAATTTTTATATTTTCATGTGTCTTACATGTATTCTTAGAAATATATAAAGCATTAATGTTAAAATATGATATTTACGATCGATGTATGCTACATTTAATATTTTAATAATTTCTACAAAACTTAGCTGTTAGTGTTACCTTAATTTTACTATGAGAGAGAACGGACGCCATATTTCCCACTTTCTATTCAACATATTCTTTTTGAATTCTAACTAATTACTTGCCATGCACTTTGTAAGTAAACAGTTCCAACAAATAATCATATATTAAAACTGTAAAAAAAAATAATTGTTATTTTTACGTCAGATGCTACATGAATCATCTCTAAGTTTTATTGAGAACTTAGAGTTATACTTAAGATATTCTGGAAAATTCAATCTCTAACGTCTTAAAAAAGTGCTCATCGTTACGTTCAAAAATTGTTCTAAGGCAGTACATAGAGGGGATGGCTGATTTCACAATTCCTAAATTATGAAACCCTAACCATCCCCTGATCTACCGTAGTCTGGATATTTAGATTAAGACCTACAAAATAAATTATTGCCGAGAAGTAATACCTATATAGCAAAAAGAATTAATTGAAATTCGTCCAATAATTATAACGTACGAGTGAAATTTTCTTGAAGTACTTTTTCAAATACTAAAACAGAACAAACGAACGAAATATACCGTATATACATCGAACTGTACTTGACCAAATATTTAAAACTGGTGCTTTTCCAAAATACCAGATAAATCAAACAAATACCATTACGTAATATTGACGCAAAGCTTTGAAAGCAAGACAAACATTGTAAGCTCAAATAAAGTACCCGCATAAACTGCTTACTCAAAAGTTCTTAGAGCAAAGTTGAGGAGGAAGGAATACGTCACGACTGTTGTTACGAAACTGTTGGTGACGTAGTTAAACTCGCTGTGCGTAGGATGTAGCGTGGTAGTAATTGGCAGTACTTGAATAGCGTAGGCGTTACTCCAACAATACTGTTCATTCATACTTGACAATGTTATGAATGCAAAAAATGTTATCGAGATCTATTTGAAAATTTCAATTCACGTTTTATAATCGTACGTTTATTATTTACTTTTAAAAATATCGTGATGTGACAACTGGAAACGGAAATAATACCTAATATATATAAGACGAATTCTTTGTATACCAATAACAATTTTTAAACTATTTTATTTTTATACATAAAAATATAATTGCACTATACCATATAATAAAAATCACGTATTTTTGTCAGATTTATATCAAATTAACAAAATTATATTTCCTATATAAAATTAATGAAAGGTATTTTTTGTTACTGCTCCGCTATAAATTCGTTGAATCAATTAATTTTCACAATTACGTCGTGTACACAAAAATGGCTGTTCATTACCTACGTGAATAATTAAATACTGTAGGAAGCTATTTTATTTACTTTTTAAAACAATGTTTATATGTCATAGTAAAAATATCGTGAATTATGAAAAGTACCAAGATATAATCTTTTTATTTGTTATAATTTATTTCATGAGAATGAAAAATAGGCTTGACGTAGTCGTACATGTAGTGTTCATAGTACAAAATGTTATGATGAAAATTGCTTACAATTTAATAATCATTAATTTTTGAGTGCATGAAAACCAATTTTCATACATATATACGTACATATCACGTTCTCCAATTACTATTCTAACATTATAGCAAAAGAACAGGAATATAAATTTACAGCTACAAAATTACGAATAGCTCTGCACTGCATGAGCCTCGACACGTGACTTGGTTATTGAAACGTTATAGACAAATTAAGAAATTGTGAATTTTTGTTCATTAATAATAAAAGCTGATGATCAATATCTCCAAGATCAATAGCAACTTTTTAGAATGAAAATAATTTTGTTGAAATCTCCGGAAACCAATTATAAAAGCCTGCTTAGGCTATATATAACTTTACTGGTATGAATTTTATTTTGGCCTAAGGAATCAAGCCGCATGTAAAAGCTTGTCATTAGTCAGTAAAATCAAATTCTATTTTTTAATATTTGAATTAACTAGAACTGTCGTGGCGCAGAGGCGTAAGCGTCTTCATGTAAACGCGACAGTTTGTGTGTTCGATTCCCATTCGGGGAAGATGGATTTTTCTATTTCCGTTTTCTTCGCTCTGGAAACTAGGCAAAATGTGGCGTTGAGTTGCGCCACTCAACACGCAATGCCTCGAAAAAGGCAGAAAGTGGGGACGGAGAAAGCAGGGACTAAGCAACGGAGTGTCTTAACACTAGGTTCATATGGTTCTTGCAGTTCTCTTCTTCTTCCTCTGCCTACCCTGCAATATGCGGGATAAAGCGTGAAGCTAAAAATAAAATAATAAAATAATAAAATAGTTAACTACAATATTTGTATATTGTATTAAAATATTTTTTTTGTAAACTTATAACATTATTATAATTATATTTACAACCAGTTAAATCAATTACTTACTATAACAACTTGAATTGAATTTTGTTTGTAAATCCAATCAGTCCGTAACCAATAAATTGAATATAAAAGTTACGACTGCAAAAATCAATAGAAACAGTGAACAAAGCCCAGAGCCCAAAAGTACGTACATGATATGTTATTTGTGTAAGAACGTAATGAAAGTAAATACTGTTAATATTTTAATTAACTCTTACTTCAAACTTATTTACTTAATTTAAGTGAATTATGTTTTTTGTATTTTAAATTTTGTTTTGAGTTATAAGTATTATTTAAATATACGACAGTTTTAAATGTGCCATATATTTTTTCTTTTGTACCAATTAAAAATTATAAAGAAATATGTGTTTCAAAAAAGCGCCACGAAAGAAATTCTAGCTTTACTAAGCTTTTAATTAAACTATTTAGAACGGACATTATTTATAATAAGGACAAAGTTGCAGGAAAAGGCGTATTTTATATGAACATAAACTGTCATAACACTCGTGTATCATATTCACTGAAGTGCTGTACTCAATTTAATTAAGGTAAGTGTACTCCATTTTGAACATCATATTTTGCTAATAATCCTCGAGTAGCTTACATTGTTTGTCATTTGTCCACGTAAGGCTTGATGCTGACATTGATCACAAAGCGATACATTTATTATACGAGTAGCGACACGTTTGCAGCTTCGCCCATTTGATTGATGTTCCCAAATTTACTCTAATAGAGTATGTGTGTTTGTTTTTATTAAAGACCAATTTAAAAAACGTAACGTTAAACATCGAGTGAGGCTTACGGAATTTAAATCGGTTCAATTATTTCTAAGATAAACAGGCAAAATAAAAAAAATAATATGATCTAGTCTAGTCTAAATCAAATGTCTCGGAAATATTGTAAAGCTGAAAAGTTTTACTATGGGTTGAATACTGCTTTTATAGAGCTGGGATATACTGTATCACGTTTATCGTTTCCATGTTACCCACTGTACCTGCGATCAGAGTTACCTAGAAGTTAAAATATGCCATGTATTATACACAAACTTCTGGTACAACCATTTGACAACGCAAATGAAGTGATATATATGTTTTTGAAAAAAATTAAAAAAAATATGTAACGAAGGCTCTTTATTCTTTTTATATATTTATTACCTATATATTTCTTACCAACTATTACGTACATATAAAATGTGTACAATAACATAGCAAATAAAATCAAAAAAGAAAAGGATTGATATTTTATTTGTTTCTTTACAATCTATTACAACACTACCCGCACTAACTCTTCCACTTAATGGGCGCTAAAGAGAGGTGTTATAACTTATTCACTAAATGCTTAAAAGTGGATGTAGATGGCTTGCCTACCTTATATGTGTTAAAGTTTCTGGCTAATGGCGTCAGCGTCAAGTTTCCACTAAACATATTTCAAATGAAACAAAATATTTACATTTTAATATTTCACAGTACAATATTTGAAGGGAAACAACTATTTATTTATTTATTTATTTATTTATTTATTTATTTATTTATTTATTTATTTATTTATTTATTTATTTATTTATTTATTTATTTATTTATTTATTTATTTGTATTTTGGAAACAAACAGTGCTATTAATAATTATAAATGTTGTACATAATTAATCCTTAAACCAAAACAGTTTCCTATGATAATTAATACATAAATAACTTTCAGAGTGTAGAAAGCATTTTAAATATTACTATTATAAATTAAATATTATCATTATAGATATTAAAATTAAAACTTTAAATTAAAAATTATTACGATATATAGTTATGTTAAATATCATTTAGATTCATTCAATAAATATTTTACAGCAGATTTGAATTGACGGAGAGAGAGATGAAACATATCCAATTTAGAGAACATCTTGTTATGTTTGTTAGCACTTCTAATAATGAAACCATTTCCTGCAAATTTAGTGCGGGTATACGGTATATTAAAAATAGGTTTACTTCGAGAATTTAATCTAGGACAGTTAAGATTCAGTCTAGAGAGAAGGTAACTGGAGTCAATTCCATTATTCAGTATCTTGTATAATAATATATAATATTTGATCTCTTTCGATCCTTCTATTACAAGGCAGTGGCAGTTCCTTCATAGTTATATTATTACCAGAGGTTTTATATTTTAAGTGTTTTTTAAATAAATAATGGACATTATTTATTTTTTCTATATAAGTTTCGTATTGAGGATTCCAAACAACTGAGGCATATTAAAGTAAAGGTCTAACAAGTGATTTATATAAAAGCATAAGGGTTGACATATGCCTAAATTCCCTGGAACTATAATAATTTAATCCTAACAAAATCCTTTGGACAACATGCAGTGTCAAAAGCTTTTCTCACTATGTATAATTTTAATATTCCATAAATAGATATTCGTTAGAAATATTTCATATAATTTTCATTATATAAATTCATGAAATTATGTGATTAGGTAGTATAACCATGCAAGTAGCACAGCCGTCTTGCCGGTTGATCTCCCAAGGACTACTGATAAACATTCTTTCTTTAATTCCTCGTCTCCCAGCTATCATGGGTTTCCAAATACTTATGCTAGTAATCCAGTTGCCTTTTACTTTTTACTTGCAATTTTTTTATTACTCCACAATTCACATTCTGTCCTATCAATTTGTCTTTTCTAAATACCAATAAACGACTTAAAACAGAAATGTATACATTTTTATCATTGGTGCAATCTAAGAGGTTTTTGCCATTCTGTCAATAAGTAGAAGTCTCTAGAAGTACACACGAGATTTTACTTCACAATCTCCATCGTGTGGTTATCACACAACGCGACTACGCATTATTATTAGAGGTATACTTTACTGTATACTGAAATTTGATGAGATTACAGCAAATTATATTCTGGAAGATATCCGTGGCGCAGAGGCGTAGCATCTGCCTTTAAATGTGACGGTTGGTGGGTTCTTAGCAAACGGAGTGCCTAATGATTCCTGTGGTTTCCTCTTTCTACCCCGCTACAGTTGGAATAAAATGCAAATCTAATATAACCATAATAATAAAACTATTCTATTATTAATAATTATACTTATACTATTGAGTAAAGTAAAATAATTAATAATTGAAAATTTGTCTTCGGTTTTTCCATCGGCATCATCCAATATAACATTAGAAAGCAAAATTTTTCTTTCTAATTAAAAACTTACAAGAAGCAACTACAGAAGGTGATTGTGTAATTTTTAATAGAACCTGATTAGATGTAGCTCTTCCATATGTTTAAATCAATCATTCTTTGCTTATTTTCAGTATTATACCAAGGTATTACATATTTATTTATCTTTATAATTTGATTCACATTTACAACACAAAAATAATTAAAGAACACGTATAAAACGCAACGGAATTTGAATTCACAACTCATATTGATAATATTTTGATTGAGATGTTGTTTTAAAAAGTACAATATATATGAACCAATAGTGTTGCTATGGTTACAATAAGTGCCTATCGTCACAACGTGAGATGTTTTAAAATTTCTCTCAAAACTGGAACGCGCCGGAAAGCTTCAATTATTTAGTTTAAACTTCCGTTTATAGTTGAAAGCAAGTGGGATGATTAATAAGGGTCGAGTTCGAGGCGGATCCTGAATTTGAAACCACTCTTTGCTTTTATATAGTAGAAGTTTTATTTTATCTATTAGTTTGAAAATAACTTCACTAATTAATCATAAAAATGTCTATGTACATCGTATATTTTTTTTACCATTCTTTCGTCACTCATTCTTTCGACGTGCCCAAACCACCTGAGCACGTTCTTCTTCATTCTTACAGTGACATCCTCACTGTCTTCTTTCTTTATATTTACTGCGTTAAGAAGATTAAGCGTTGTAAGAAACAAAAACAAACGCCAGAGCTTTGTTAGATAGAGTCCAGTTAGATACTTCAATTTATATCTTGAAAGACATATATTGTATGTTTCAAATTGTAAAATAAATTATTTATATGTAGCTTAAAAACCAGTAAATGTATCGACAGTGATTTTCTTCAACAATTTCCAATGAGTACTTCTTGGTCAGTACGGTTGTGTGCACTTTGCGGTAGCGTTACGTACAGCAAAGTTATGAAATAAAATGAAAAAAATAATGGAACTACACATGTGTATTAGTAAGACATTGAAAGTTGATATGTATTGAAAGAAAATTCTGACACTGTCGGGTGGTCCAACGACTTTCGTCGGACTTAAATTGGTTTTCCAACTTACAGATGGGTATGAGTGGTTGTAATGTTTTTGGATTGAGAGCATTATGGGAAAAGGATTCACGATTAAATGTTCTTAGTTAACTTATAATTTTAAAGACTTTTACAATATCTTTGTCAGTAAATACTTATTAGTCACCTTGTTAAGAATCAGAAGGAACAGATAGAGTATCAACGTCCATTTTCAAACTAAGTACTGACCTAACCTAACCCACTATATAACCATCAACAAATAATCTAATGTTAATCAGTTTGTTTTGTTTGATTTGATTGAGCTTAATCTTTTTATACCAATTACATCAGTATACATTTTGGAAAAAAAATTAAAATCAGGCCTAAAATAAGAAACTATCACAGACACAAGCAAATATCAGCGAAA
The DNA here is from genome assembly GCA_037178615.1 of Dione vanillae. NCBI lineage: Eukaryota > Metazoa > Arthropoda > Insecta > Lepidoptera > Nymphalidae > Dione > Dione vanillae. Next base: position 2,165,899 of record JAZFAU010000097.1, on the reverse strand, counting down.
TGTGGGAATATTCACTAGTAGTTGGATTAAATTTGACGTTTGGATTGAGAGCATTATGGTAAGCTATCCAATATCTTTATTTTATTAAAAAATGACGCGAGCTTTAATATCAAATGCGATAAAAAAACGATGTAACAGACATGACTTACTAATGTATGCAAAATATAATGTTGTACATCATTTAGCAAAGCTACTATAATAATATAACATTAGCATATAAAAAGTTCATTATAACAATTTGGTCACACATCTGCTTTACAGTGTTTAATTGTATCGATAACCAAATTTATTATCTCGCTTTAATAATTCATTGTAAAACATAAATCAAAATATGAAATTCAATGATCATAATTATAATAATCATAAGTTCAGATCCAATCGTTCATTCATTTAATTTAGATCCGTTAAACTTATGCACAATAAATAATGAAATGATTCTGTTTAAAATGTAATAGCCTAATATAAAATAGAGAGGACCGTTGTGGCGCAGAGGCGTAGTGTCTGCCTGTAGACGCAGCTGTTTGTAGGTTCAAATTCCATTGGAAAAAGATGCAACTAGGCAAAGCGCGGCGTTGAGTTCGGACACTCAGTAGACAATGCTTTGAAACGGCGAAAGCAGGGAACGGAATGTCTTAAATCTAAATTCCTACGGTTCCTGAGGTTCCATCTGCCTGCTCTGCTGTAAGCGGAATATAGCGTGAAGGAATTTAAAATATTGTGCTACTTAAATACACATATTTGTTATTGTATTAAATTAAATCATATCATATCATATATCTTACAAAGAACTGTCTCATAATTACAGTTTATAACAATCCACGACAACTTTTCCACAAAGTTCATTTTATTTTATACACTGTTTTCTGTAAAACGAATTATACTACGAAATGTAACATCGTTAAACTGTCTTTAGATAAGCTTGATTGGAAGTTTGAGCAGAAATCGATAGAACTAGTTAAAAAGTTTTCATTGGCTTCATCAATAACAATTTTGAACGTACAGCTCAACCTATATAATGTTATATACAAATTTCAGTGTTGTAATTTTAATCGAATTAAGGCATTTATGATTCAAAATAGACATATTTTCTTAAGAATTAAGTGAATTTTAATTATTAATTGACGATATTAAATTATAAGAATGAGCACACACACGAAAAGGAAACGTAATAAAGAATAAAAAGTACTTCAAGAAAGCATATAAAAAATGTCTTCTGTCCTATAAAATCTTTTCTGTCCTTAGTGTTGATTAACACAAAAAATAAGGAAATTAGGCTTCAGAAATTTGAACCTATATCATATCGATGATTGCAGATAGGTTTCTTACAAATTCTAATTACCAAATTATTTTCATAAATGTCTAGAAGCTAGAATAGTACAACTACTGTCTAAAAGCTAGAATAATACAACTTTGAATTAATCATTGGAAACAACTATTTGGAAAATTGCTCTGTTAAACATGGATACATGAGCGTTGCAGTGTTTTATTATAATATTGTCTGGAATAGTCCACGTTACAACCGCACAACACGATTTAGATGGGAACATCCTATTTGCAATGAAAATCTCAATAAGATTTCAAGATACGGAAACGAAATTGCTAACATTATCTCTTGTTGTAAAATACTGCGAGTACCTCAATTGAATTCTCACATTTATTACAGTCACGGCTTTAGCTTATAAAGTATCAATATATATTTTTATGTAGCACATACAATATGTACTCGTATTGCACCAAAAAACTTTAATAATATTTTTTAAGCTTTGTATACATTGTCATTTTCAGTATGTGAGGTTTTTCATAAAACATTTGCAGTTTCGATGATCACCACCCATTGTAATTTCTTTAAGACTGATACTGCTTTGCAGAAGAAAATTTTCAATACCTGCCTATAAGGCGAGATTCTTTTTATTATCAAAGTAAGAAACAAAATGGAGTATGTTTTAATATACTTATTAATACTGTATTACAATATTTATTATAACATTAAATGAAACATTAATTTACAAATATAAATATTTGATAAAAAGGCTGTATACTATGTAACAAAAGCGTATTACTTTCTAATAAATTATGGGCTTACTACTTTGTTACGCGGTGAGCCTATAATTTGCCACCGGTCAAGGGAGAATTGATATTAAGGCAATACGGGTACCCTAAAACATGAAGAAACAATTAAGTCAAATATAAGTTACATATAATATATTTAATAATTATTATCATAGACTTTTTTATTTAAAATATATATATATATATATATATATATATATATATATATATATATATATATATATATATATATATATATATATATATATATATATATATATATATATATATATATATATATATATATATATATATATATATATATATATATATATATATATATATATATATATATATATATATATATATATATATATATATATATATATATATATATATAAAATTCTATGATAATGAAAGCGATGGCTGGTGATCCCTTTTATGTATGTATGTATGTATGTATGGATATTTGAGTTATTTGTTGTCAATAGACAAAGTGTGCGTTAAGTTACGCACTGAACTGAAGAAAAAATAAATAAAGAGAGCACTAAGTTCTTTTGATCTAAAATATTTATATATGTCTAATATGGAACTGCAAATTATTTTTAAGCACAAGCACATTTATACATTAAACTAAAGCTAATACACGTTCTTTTATAGTGTCATGCACCTTAATTGCAAAACAGGCATAATTAATTATACAACATGCTATGAGACTGTTAATGTTTTTGTAATAAATAAATATGGTTACAAAATTTAACTTACATACTTTATGTACCTTTTTCTTACCATGTGTGTACCATACATTTCTAAAATTTAATCTAAAAAATATAAAATTTAAATACAAAAAGAATAAATGCTTGCAAAAAAACAATGAAAGAGTTATATTTTTATTTACAATTTATAAAATGACTGAGTGTTTTTGCTAAAGAAATAGTGAAATTGATAAAATGGTCAAAGGACAGCAAAACAAAAAAGCTAATTAGAAGTAAAGCAGTGTATACAATTTCTTAATGCTTTAGTTTAATTAAAGTAGCACCACTTTTTACGAGAAAAGGCTTAAGGAGAAAATGTATAGCGTTGGAAGTATGAAATATTTACGACGCTTATTAATGAGAAGGGGTTTTGTGCCGCGAAACAATATAAAATGTTGATTATGTAACTTATTTACATAATATGCAAATAATAACAAAGCCGGGCTTCGCAAGAACTTACCATTTAACTATAATGTCCATTTTGTTTACCGAGATGAAAATACAATATCCTGTTTTTCTGTTTCTCTTAATAGCGATGTTTTTAAAGTAAGTAATTAAAAGGTAGATCTTGATTTATGAATTTCAATTTTGTCTCGTGTATATAAAAATATTATATTTTGAATGACCTATTTTTTTTATGTTTTTGGAAACGGTTGTTAAGAATATTAAAGGTTTTATGGCGGTAGCGGTAGCGGTCAGTGACAAGAGTTGAAGTCCAGGAACGTTCGAATTTCTATACATTTACTAAAAATATTGTTCTTTATATTTTATAATTTCATTCATTGTTCTCTTTTAAAACTAGACATATATCAAGAATATCATAAGAAAATAAAACAAATGGTTTACAATGAATACACTACATTGCACAATGTTTAAAATATGCGTGTTTATACATATTAAAATAAAATTAAACAATAATATCACAATGGTTTCTCTATCTTCATTTACTATATGCGCTGTCTTATGCTCATGTGATGAAAAATATCAAAATTTCTATAAATATTATATTTATAAATTATTAAATATTGTTGTGTGAGCAGAGTGTGTTTTAAATAAAAACTTCGTGACGCAATTAAACAATGTCTGACGCTGAGTTGGTAGTAGTGACTCTTCTCTTTCTATTTAATGAATTGATTTCATTACCTCGCTTTGCGAATAGCGTAGTGCAATATAAAAATGAAAATAGATAATTAATAAAATGACATTTATGATTATATAATATATTAAACGCACTAATCTCTATTTTATTTATAATTTAGTAGTGATTCAACGGAAACAAATCTATCTAGATGGCGGATGGAAATGTCACTGCCTATCTGTATATAGTGTCAACCTCAATTCTACTAATAAGTAAATTGTTCTGCTACATAGTTATAATGTATTAAATTATAAGCCAGCCTACGTAACTAAATTTACAAATTGTAGATATAAGCACAATTAAGTGAATATATCCTTATTCGTATGTACGTTGTTTATTGTGGTGTGTGCTACGCGTCAGGGAATAGGTCTCGAGGGAGAGGTTTGCCACCCTTGTTACATTTAATATGAGTGCCTTCATTTATCACGAACGGCAGTAACAAATAGAAAAGCTTTGACATCCTTTCAATATTATTTCAGTAGTAATGTCGTTTTGTAAAGTAATTATTTTAGTACCAAATATTTGAACAGTGCGTACATTTACTATTTACTAACATTTTTGCTATATTAATGACATGGCGCATCATTAGATAAAAATTTCTTTGTCCATATAATGTTTCCCATTCGATTACCTTTTGTACATCTTGTAAGTACATTAATAATAAATATCTGTTATACTTAAAAAATAATTCATTTATTTTATTATGTTATTTCGTTATAACAAAATTCCTAGAAAATCGTCCATTCCCTTCCCTACGCCTTGAAAATATAAAAGCTTTAGATTACTATATATAAGATATTGAAAATATAAAAGCTTTAGATTACTATATAATAAAATGATCCCAAGTCGGAAATGTAATCAACTAATCCAGAATAATTAGTAGATTCAAACATTTTGAAGCAATATATTGTTTATTTTTTTTTAATCAAATATATTTTTGAAATAGTAGTGGCAAATCCAACATGAAAGTGTTAAATATTATCATTTTAGAGTAAACAAACGCGACCTATTTCCAAAACCATTATTTATCAAACAACAACGTTCAAACGTGAACACGGAACACGTGAACGAAGCGTGAATACAGCAGAGTGTTACGTGCAATTCGTAATTTGCATGTCATGCGAGCCCTCACGCGCGACGAACGCTAGCAGTCGAGTCGCCATTACGTGCGCGCCCGCGCGACGGCTCTACACTCCACAGCAAACTCCCTTTAATTAACTCTATGCCACTCGCGTCCTCCGCTGTAATTAAGGCGCCGTGCACTAGCCTCGTTGACAGATGGAAAAGTAGTTACCAGACTAGTTTCGCTCTCAAAGGACTCAATATAATTGAGTTTTCACTTAATTTTAGTACTTATATTTATAAGCATACTTACTTGAAAACTATTACAGAACGTTCGCCATATTTTATCATCATTTTTCTATTTATTAATTTAGCAAATTGTTGAATATATTTTAAAAGTGTAAGTATTTATAAAAATGTCCAATAGAGGATATATCGTGAGTACTTATTTAGAATTCAAAATGCGGTTGTGTGGGTGGGTGAGTAGCCCCAAGTATTAGCAATTAGATTACTTTCACGTATGTATATTATGAAAACTAGATAGCAAGAAGATTTTTGGCAAAAAATTGTGTCATATAATATAAAAATATATAGAAGGTTAAATAGATGCTGTGGTGAAATGAGATGAAGCCTTACTTAAAATTATTAAATTGTTTTCATTCTATATACCTATGTTTTAGTTGAAAATCAAGTTTGGATCACTAAACACTGTTTTGACACTATATTGTCTCTGCTATACTTCTATAGGAGATTAACAGATTAAATCTGAATAAGATTATTATCGATAGCTAGCAGGTATATAACTAAAATACTGTTATTGTTATGTTATGTATACCGAGATTTCGTTCGCTCGGACGATTACTGTTATTTTTACTTTAATTGTGTATTTAGTATGAAAATTTTAACATAGGGTTGGGTTAATCAGTTTGTCGGGAGCTTTAAAATAGTATCTAGCCATAACAAAGTCGTTCCAAACGTAGGTAATTGTTAAATAATTGTCCTGTCGTATCGCCGTACCAAATTTGGTTAAGTTCCGCTTAGACAATTTACAGCTATATGAATAAAATATTATTAAATATATTTACTTACTAACTACTAACCTAATATTGATTGCGTACAAATGTAACATACATTTTTTTGAACTTTTTAAAAATATTTATTTAATACCAATATTTTATACCAACTTAAAATGCTTATTTTATGGTAGAAGAATAGCATAGAATAATTCAAGATCTTTCCTTGGTCAGATATTTTTATTGTTTATTTTAGGTTTCTAATTTATTTTATAAAAACAAACTTAATGCCTAATAGAGAAATCGACGAATTGTATCACATGTACGTTAATAAATGATATATGTACATGAAGTTATAATCAAAAGATACTGTAACTTTCATAAGTTACAGAGTAAAATTAATATCAAATATTCAATCTTACGAATACAATTTAACATATATTTTTATTTCATGCAAAAATAAAAGTCAGGTATAAGTTGTTCTTTTCGATGATCATAGAAAAAGAGTCGTAAAAATGTTAGAGATTAAAATTAGAATATTAATAAAATATTTGAAATGAAATGTTATACTCAAAGTGATGAAAATTAGGATAAACTTATTAAAAAATAAACTTTTTTTTCAAATTCACCGTTTATTATTTCTGAAAATAAAAATGTATTATTGATAAATTAAAGATTTCAGTTTTTTGATTTGCTCATTATTGACTGGAAAACTGCTCAACACTCCGTGGACTGCGTAAAACCTCCTGACTCGCGATTTGCTGGCTTGCAAGTTGCTCCACGCTTCTCGTGCCTCTGAAAACCGTTTCTTGGCTGTCTAATTGCTCAACACTCCGCGGACTGCGTAAAGCCTCCTGACTCGCAATTTGCTGACTGGACAAGTGTTCTACGCTCCTCGCGGCTCTGTAGGCTGTCTCTTGGCTGTCTAATTGCTCAACACTCCGTGGACTGCGTAAAACCTCTTGACTCGCGATTTGCTGGCTTGCAAGTTGCTCCACGCTTCTTGTGCCTCTGAAAACCGTTTCTTGGCTGTCTAATTGCTCAACACTCCGCGGACTGCGTAAAGCCTCCTGACTCGCAATTTGCTGGCTGGACAAGTGTTCTACGCTCCTCGCGGCTCTGTAAGCTGTCTCTTGGCTGTCTAATTGCTCAACACTCCGTGGACTGCGTAAAACCTCCTGACTCGCAATTTGCTGGCTGGACAAGTGTTCTACGCTCCTCGCGCCTCTGTAAATTGTCTCTCGGCTCTCTAATTGCTCAACACTCCGAGGACTGCGTAAAGCCTCCTGACTTGTCAATTGCTCTACACTTCTTGGAGGTCTGAGCTGTGCTAGAGTACTTCCATGACTTCCTTCATATATAGATGAAAATATGGCAAGAACAAGCCATAACGAATATGTATATGAACACATTTTGTTTGCGTTTAATAATCGTAATGAAACAATTACTAATATGCAAGCCTTATATATGTGCGTGAACATTTGATCTAATATATTATGTTTTGACCCGCAGATAGACATGCTACCTACAAGTCTTAGGGTAATTACTTTTGTTTAATTTCCAATATTGTTTACTAGATTATTCCATCTTATCCCTCATGCTAATTGCGATAACCTTTCAAAGTTATCCATAATGATAAAGACTCCAGATCAATAATTATTAACTAACTATGTAAATGTAATAAACTATATATAAACTATTCATTTATTGAAATTTATTTTAAAATACACTATGAGTATAAAAATTGTTACTATAATGCTGTCTAGATAAGTAAATTATCCTTTTGTAACATTGCAAATGTGTATATCAATTTTTTTATTGTAATAAAATGCTTCTTACCTGACTTCACGTATTAAGGTTTTCATACCAATTTCACGATTTCACGATCAATTAATTTAACGAGAAACATATATTGAGTAAGTATGTACGTATAAATTTAAATTACGTGGCTTTCTTTTCCTACAAAGGCAGAAGAAAGGAACCTTAAATGCTCGTATCTTTTGATTGCGCTAACTTAGAAATTTGTTTTTTACCCCTGTAAATTTATTTAATAAATAATTTCAGGTTCACCATGCGATTTTGTGCCATACAGAGTAATCATAAAGCGGTCCTGCCTGCTAAAAATCAGTGCGTTTGATTGAGAAAAGTATTAATAAAAACTAACAAATCTGAATATATTTCGCCAAATCAAATCATTCCAGTTTTGGACTGTCAATAAATATGTAATATAAAAACAACATGTTTAACTTTAATAACCAAGTTCCAAACTTTTTTATTACAGAAATCTTTCGTCCTTCCATCTTTTCCATTCTTTATCCTTCTCCAATTATTCCTTCCTTGCTAAATCTAAACATATTTCATAATTTACTGACTGAGCTTAAATATTATTACTAACGCAATGAAAATCCTGAAATTTCTGATATTTGACACATGAAATAAAAGAAATCATAAATAATATACGTTTTCTATGTGCATTTATATTTATACGCGTATTTATATATTTGTATATCTATAGGATATTTTTTGTACATATTATGGTATGGTAGGTATATATATGTATTATTAATTAACGTACAACTACTATACTAGTATAAGTACTACTACATAACTAATTATACATATACGTGTTCTCTCCTCCACCCCAAGGTTGCCAGGAAAAGATTTCTCATTTAACGATAAGCCCACATATCTTATGAATAATTTTAATCATTCTTGTTATATATTGTTATTAATCAGTATACAATACATTTTTTACTTTACCGCAACAGCAAACTCATAAAACTTTCTAATAGTAATTTATAACAATATTTAATATTGTTTAAGCAAATAAAATTAAAACATTTCTACTAAAATATGAAGACAAATGAATAAATTTTTGTTTATCTATTTCTTTTGTCTGTCTTATTTACTGAGGCCTTTCTCTAATAAATTGTTGACTTAAACGAAGACATATATACTGGGTAGGTAAAACTTCGATACTTCACAGTAACAAAATTATGAGAAAAATCTAATTTCCTGCTATTATAGGACTGATCATAATATCTCATTTATTACGTTGAGTAAACATTTTTTCATAACTAATTATTTAAGCTTAATATTTCTCATTCTCATTTGTTTTTGTTATAATATATTTAGTTTTGTCTCAGCTTTTATCTACATAACCTCTTCTGATGTGCATCTGTAGGTGGCTTAGTTATATTATTTTATTTTTAAAATTGTATATTACAGCTGTTGATTCACTTTATAAAAAAATAAATAAAAGTAACAAAATTTTACTCGTATTATTTACGCATATAGCTGGATAGATAAAAAAGAACCTAGTGTAAGAGTCTCGGGGTCTGACTTAACTTAATAAAACCATGAAATGCTCTATCTTACGATTAAATCATGGAAAACTATAGTTTTTTTTTTAGCTTCACGCTTTATCCCGCACATGGCAGGGTAGGCAGAGGGAACTGCAGGAACCATACGAACCTAGTGTTAAGACACTCCGTTACTTAGTCCTTGGTTACTCCGTCCCCACTTTCCGCCGTTTTCGAGGCATTGCGTGTTGAGTGGCGGAACTCAACGCCGCGCTTTGCCTTAGATGCCAGAGCGAAGAAAATGGAAATAGAAAAATCCATCTTCCCCGACTGGGATTCGAACCCAGTAATCGTCGCGTTACAGGCAGACGTTGCGCCTCTGCGCCACGACGGTCCTCTACATATACTACTATAGTTTGTACTGAATTAATTCTTTAAAACACTTGAATTTTTTTCAAAATATTAAAATTTTGCTGTTTTGAGATTTTATATCTTAACTCAAAAACAAAACAAATTTATCCTATTTATAAAATCAGTTAAAATATCAACTCGGATCCGAAGCAAACGTATGTTTTAAAATTAAAAAAATATTGTTATATTTTGATTACTTTTTTTTTATTTTATAAAATATACACATATATCAAAAAAGTTAATGATTAACATATATAGGTAAAATGCTTGGTAGGGGTCTTGATCGAGGGAAGGGATTGTATGGACCAATCGGTTGAGGTAATGATGGAAATGGATCGTAACTGCTTCTTATTAATGTAACATCTCGGGCATATCTTCTGTTTGTATCTAATTCTATATCATCAATATAATTAGGCAGAAAAGGGTGGTCGCCGCTAGCTGGTGCTTTAGGTATATCTCCCTGATTTAACCACAATGACTCCTGGTTACCCGTATCTCTAGCATTTCTGCGGTTGTACCCAGGGTGAGTGGCACCTGTGTCCCGACTGCCACCCCTAGAAGAAGAATGACTGCCGCCAGATCGTCTTGCGCTTGGAGAGTCAACACTACGAGCATGTCTACTAGTTTGGATCCAATTTTATATCATCAATATAATTAGGCAGAAAAGGGTGGTCGCCGCTAGCTGGTGCTTTAGGTATATCTCCCTGGTTTAACCACAATGGCTCCTGGTTACCCGTATCTCTAGCATTTCTACGATTGTATCCAGGGTGAGTGGCACCTGTGTCCCGACTGCCACCCCTAGAAGTAAAATGATTGCCGCCAGATCGTCTTGCGCTTGGAGAGTCAACACTACGAGCATGTCTACTGTTTGGATCCAATTTTATGTCATCAATATAATTAGGCAGAAAAGGGTGGTCACCGCTAGCTGGTGCTTTAGGTATATCTCCCTGATTTAACCACAATGGGTCCTGGTTACCCGTATCTCTAGCATTTCTGCGGTTGTATCCAGGATGAGTGGCACCTGTGTCCCTACTGCCACCCCTAGAAGTAGAATGACTGCCGCCAGATCGTCTTGCGCTTGGAGAGTCAACACTACGAGCATGTCTACTATTTGGATCCAATTTAATGTCATCAATATAATTAGGCAGAAAAGGGTGGTCGCCGCTGGCTGGTGCTTTAGGTATATCTCCCTGGTTTAACCACAATGGCTCCTGGTTACCCGTATCTCTAGCATTTCTGCGGTTGTACCCAGGGTGAGTGGCACCTGTGTCTCGACTGCCACCCCTAGAAGAAGAATGACTGCCGCCAGATCGTCTTGCACTTGGAGAGTCCACACTACGAGCATGTCTACAGTTTGGATCCAATTTTATGTCATCAATATAATTAGGCAGAAAAGGGTGGTCACCGCTAGCTGGTGCTTTAGGTATATCTCCCTGATTTAACCACAATGGGTCCTGGTTACCCGTATCTCTAGCATTTCTGCGGTTGTATCCAGGATGTGTGGCACCTGTGTCCCGACTGCCACCCCTAGAAGTAGAATGAATGCCGCCAGATCGTCTTGCACTTGGAGAGTCCACACTACGAGCATGTCTACTGTTTGGATCCAATTTTATGTCATCAATATAATTAGGCAGAAAAGGGTGGTCGCCGCTAGCTGGTCCTTTAGGTATATCACCCTGATGCAACCACAATGGCTCTTTCTGATTTTCTACATCTCTAATGGTGCGAATTATTATTGGTTTTCTTGGAGGAGGTCTAAACGTAGGCAAAATAATTTTTTGCCCATAAGCTTCGACGATTACACTAACTACTAGTATAGATATTATTTTAAACATTTTTTTTTGTTTTGTTAATCTATACGTGAGCCGAAGGAATGTTTCTCACTTAGGATGCTGTCGATATTTTATACTATCAGTTAAGGAAAACGGCCAGTCGTAAGTAAGGGACTTTACTTTAAGACTATAGGTATGAATCATTGGTAATAAACGTTTTACGTCGATTTCATTTATTTTGTTTGTATATGACATTTAGCAAATTTGTAAATAAGGAAGAATATAAAATTGGTATAGTTATACTTCTTATATTTACTCAGTAATGCTAACTATTCGTAACTTCAACGTTATTACAACGTTTTTATTATGTAGTTTTATGTCTCTTTATTTTAGTTTGATAATTTTTTAATCTATCTTTCACTTTAAACTTGTTATTTTAATCGTATTAATAATATTATGAAAAAAGTATGTCAATCTCAGTTCATTTATGCTATTTTATCATCAACCTCTTTCATCCTCTAAATAAATTGTAGTGATGGACCATAAACCCTTCCTCTCCCGCTTCAAAGTAAACATTTAAATCCGTCCTGCACAGTTCTCTCTAACAAGAAATAAATCTTAAATATATGTTTGTACGTCTTCGTATATTTTCATTTTTTATCGTGACTAATACCACGGTTAGAGACTGTTTGTTCCTTTACATTAGCCTAAGCACCTCCAGTGGCTTCATTGGGTTCCAGCTGATGTGACGTCCCCCAGCCCGCGGAATAACTCTTTGTAGGCAATGGCTTTATCAAGCAGACACGATAGTCGTTGTTAGTACTCAGGGACGAAGTAACCTCTACTTCTGTAATGGTACTTAGGTTACATTGTAAAGGACATTAATTTTAACATAATTAACCTTACAACCAAAAAAAAAAAAATAATAATTCGTCAAAACGTGGTTTAATTCAATTTTTAATTACTATTACAATTCGATGTAAAGTGTTTGTAATTATTATTTCCTTAAAATATACATAAGATATAATGACTTATGCAATCACAACATTTAGCGGGAAGCCCCTAGTCGTGGATAAGTACGTAGAAAAAGGTTATAAACTTTGTCAGTTAGTAGGTTATCGTACATGCATTGTAAACATAAAATGACTGTGCACTTACAAAACAAATATATCATAATTGATCAACTCGAAAATGGTTTGGTGAAAAGTGTAAATTGTAGGCTCAATTGGCTAAATTAGTGTCGGAGAATGTTTACTGCAGCACTTATGAAGAAACGAGAGATGAATATATAGCAAATATTAAATATATTCATATCTCCGTTTGTTCATACGAGCTGCAGAGTTATGCTATGACACCTAAGAAAAGAGAATTCTCTTGAAAAAAAAAATATTTTTAATTTTTTACATAACAAATGAACAAACTTCTAAGCATAAAATACTATGTAAACCTCTAAGCAATGATTATTTTTAATTACACTCTATCTAGAGAGAACTCCTGTAAGCTCTACAATATTTTTTATAATAGTGCATAACTACTACATCCAACCGACTTTGTACTAACTACTAAGTAATACTACAACCCCGTTTGCGTAAGCACAAAGTGTAGTTTTAATAAAAAAAATATGAACACGTAGTTCATAGAAAATATATGAACACATACATATGTATATAGTTTATCGTTTGTATTTATCTATCTTTCCATTAGAGTTATTATTAGTTGCGGGTACTTAATATATAAAATGTATTGGGGGATAGGGGATTCTTAAAGTTCTAATATACATGAGAAAATTATTTGTTACGTTTGTAACAGGGGAAAAATTCATGCTAATTTGCCAGAAGTACCAAAACTGATATTGTTACTTGTAAGAAATTAATAAACAATATCAGATTGTAGACTATTGACAATTAACGCGCGCATTAAGAACTCTCGCATGGTAGATACTATCGATATTTAAAACATTCCAAAAACAGAAGTGGCATCCTATGTTTTTAATTTGCGTGACACTCTCTTTTTAATTTACTTGTTCGATGCTGCTACGCGCACCACTGACAACCTTAGAAGTAGAAATAATTCTTGCACAGTTCGCAAGAGGACGCGGGCTTAAATCCCAATCGTTCAAAAATCGTTATATGTTTTCTTTAAGTATTTTTTCTATCCTCAGTGTGAATTAACACCTTAAAAATCATAAACATTTTGTGGTCAAATCCAATTTCAAAGCATTCTTAATCATGCTCTAAGCTTATGAAGTTCTTATAAAGTTATTTAAGTAATAAAGTTGTAAAAAAATAAAAACATTTCAATCATTATACAATCTTAGTGCCTAGCCTTAAAAAAATGAAAATGCGCCTTATTTGAAAGGAATTAAATTTCAATATTTACTAACAACAGTGATGTTTATAAATATTGAATCGCTTGTACAATGACCTGGCTGGCAAGTAGTAAAATAAAAATAAATAAAATAAGAAAATAGAAATAAAATCGATAATAACACGAAACAAGACAGGGAGAGAGAGAATTCTTCTTCAAATATGGCGTTTCGAATAACTTTTACACTGTTACATAATTCCGTTCACACAACATTCCGCATTATTGTAAAACGATCCTTTTAATTAGAATAAAAGATATATATAACTAGAAATAGGCATGACTAATCTATAAGCATATTTTGCTATTCGGCTACGCAATCATAAAAAAACAACACTATAATATGTACTCAGCTTGCTTTGCTCGCCAACTCTCGCTCGTTTTGTTCATTGAAAAAAAAATATAGGGGCAGGAGTTTTAAGATAACATTTTTTTTTAATCAGTATACTAATTCAAGTGTGCTTCCTACTTGATATTATAAATTTGTTTTTCTTCAATCAATTTACTTGTCACATTTACGTTATATATGTTTATACGTTATTTATAATTAAAGAATATGTAATTTTCTAATATTCTCACTATAAAGTGATTGTGATAAAATAATTTTAAAATTTTGCATTTATTACTAAAAAATTTTTTTTTTACTTTTAATTTACAACTGGCAATACTATACATAAGCTGTCATTTTAAAAGATATCTTTGTATTTTCCGGAAAATGAAAAGAAAACGTTAAATAAAACTGAGACTTAAATCTAATTTATAATAATTATCGCATTTTTAAATCACCTTATTAATGAGTTTTATTAATTTCCGTATAAATGAACTATTTTAGTATTTAAATAAACTTGGAGTGTTCATTTAAAAAATAATTTGGTGAATTAAAATAAATTTGGAGCTATAAAAATTTTCACATACTTAGAGAATTAAAATATTAATTGTATTACTACACATTCTTCAAAATGGGTGACGGTCAACGAAATATGGGTATTGTAAAATTACTATTATAAGATATTCTATTCCTATTATCATGTTATGAAGCTTTTTATAACGATTATGTTTTTAGATGACATGGAAATGCTTACAGCATTATATGATTTCGAGGCAACATTAGCTAAAACTTTAAGCTTTACAGAAGGAGAATTCTTTTTTCTGCAGCAGAGTAACACTAAACAGAGAAATTGGTGGCATGTTGTTAATAGAAAAGGTCATGTTGGATTTGTACCTTCAAATTACGTAGCCTGCAGTCAAGGTATCTATCTACTTCATTCTAGTAATTAACACTTATGATGATCTAATTTTACTCAAGATTACATTGTTACACAGACACATTTGTTACATAAATTGCAGGTTGAACCAGATTTCTTTGTATCATTTTTGAATGATTGTATTAGAAATTTAAATGACAATACAACCATGACTTCCCAAAAACAAGAACTTTTAATGCGATTAAATGAAAAGAAGAAGCAGCTACAAGTATTAATAAAACCTCCTAGCAAAAAGCAAGTGGCACCCAAACCTCCACCACGGCTAGATGACAGTACTCCTCCAAATGGAGTATCACCGTGTTTTGATCTAAGGCCAGTTGTTTCTCAGCAACAAATATCAGATGAGAAGCAATCATGTCCATCTCCTTCGAAATCACAAAACAATGCTACAGTTTTAAAAGGTATGTTCAAATTTGTTATAATTGTTTGATCATACATTGATTTCTTTCTTGTTTTACTTTATAAATTTCATTTACAGTTAGTATATATTTTGTTATGGCTTATATAATATTAACACAATTTATATTTTGTTCAGAAATTGATGAAGATAAAAAGATATTAAGTACTAAGTCAACATGCAACCAGCTGTCTTCAGATACTGATAATCAAGATGACAGTCAAGACAGCAGTGACAGCATCAAACCAAATGCCATTTACGAAATAGTGCAAGCAGTTCGTAAAGAGACGCAGCTTAGCCATGACATGTCTAAAGTTGCTGTTGAGACAGTGTTAATCTCTCTAAGGGTGAGTTGATGTTCTTGTAACTAATGAATAGAAAATGTACTAGTTTTTTAATTATGATGTTTCTTATTGAGGCAGAGAACACAATATCAAGTAGTTGTGTAAAATGTTTGATTGGGGCGTCCACATTTTTATGTTTTTATTAGAATTCTATAATATATAAAGTGTATTCTATGAAAATTATTATTCATTACAGGAATTTCTACCAGGTGGTGCTGCAAGGTCTATAATAGATGCCTTACTTCGAGAGGCTAATAGTAATATAACTTGTCCAAAGAATGCTATAGATGCTGCTCCAGACGCTCTAAGAATGATGACAGCTCTTAATTCTTTATCGAAGGCAGCAAATGATGCACAGCAGAGAGGCTGGGCGCTGCATGATGATGCTCATGACATACAAACCCAGTTGTTGGAACTTATATCTGTTATGGTAAAACATTTACATTTTTTTAAGTTTTATGTATATAAGTAGTTAATCTACAAAAAATCTCTTGACTGATTGCTTAATTATTGGCATATTAATAAATATAATATTTTCTTGGTGAACCTAAACTGACAGGATCCACTACCTGGCTTTTGTATAGAAAAAAACTGAATTGATTTAGATACCTTTATAAATTTTAATTATATTATGCTAATAATTTATTGAATAATTAATGCCTATAGAGGTAATGATTATATTTAAGTATTTTCATTTTTGTGATCAATTGAAATAAAATTTTGCTTTAGATATTTCTCAATATGCATGCATTTGTATATCACAATATCAAATATATTATCATTAAATTAGAATTCTGCATAATTCTATTATAATTATGTGTGATTACTATCATTTACATTTAAAAGCTTTTGTTTCAGTCCAATGCAGATGTAAACATATCTCAACATGTGCTCAGCAGTCATCGCTATGCCTATGTCACTACCTTAGTGCAATACTATCAGATGGAAACACGCTGGCCTTTGCGACAGCTCCTTTTACAGGTATGTATCAATATAAATATACTTAATTCAATTTTTTTTCAAGTGATTAAACAACCCATCCTTGTAATCTATATTAATGATATTGGTAGAAGACTGTCGTGGCGCAAAGGCGCAGCGTCTGCCTATAAACGCGACGGTTTGTAGGTTCGATTCCCACTCGGGGAAAATGGATTTTTGTATTGCCATTTTCTTCGCTCTGGCACCTAGGCAAAGCGCGGGGTTGAGTTTCGCAACTCAACATGCAATGCCCCGAAACGGCGGAAATCTTGAAACGGAGTGTCTTAACACTAGGTTTCACGGTTCCTGCGGTTCCCTCTGCCTACCCTGCTATGAGCGGGATAAAAGCTTGAAGATGTGTGTGTGTGTGTGTGTGTGTGAGAGAGAGAGTGTGAGTGTGTGTTTATGTATGGGTTGTAAGGTAAAATTTATAAATTCGATTGCTTTATAAATCATGTTTCCGGATTTCTATTTACATTTTTACATCAAATTCAACCTACTCGACTTTTGACTTCAAAATTGGTTCTTTTAAACTTTAAATACAATCTATTGAATCCCTTGTAGCATTTGAAAACTTTTAATTTTTAGTTCGTCTTGAATATTTTCCACAGGCATTCGGTGTAATGTGCGGTCTAGAGCGCACGGCTCTAGCGACGTTGGCCTTATCAGCTTTACCTGCAGAGATAGCACGAGACATGAGAGACAACCCTCGTGCCGTGGGCCGCCTCTCACACTCTGCTCTCCTCTTATCAATGGTCCTTTCCATGGCTGATAAGCTTCCTATTACGCATTTTGGTAAGACCACTCTTATATACTCCATTGAATTCATAGAGATTTAGAGGAAGATATTAATATTGTAGGCAATTTTTCTCTTTGGCTATTGATAAAGGTTTTAATAATAATAATAATACTCTTTATTTCCAAGAATAAACATTTCAATAGACAATATAATTAATAAATAATAATTTTAACACATTTACTATTTGAACTTAACTAACAGTTATCAATATAATTTAAATTATTAAAAATAGATAGGAGAGATATAATTTACTTAGTACATTCCAAATAATCCAAACAATAAGACAATTCAATAACAACATTATTTAATAATAAATTATCATAATAATATTGAATTCATAGCAAAATTAAACTGTTTTAAATGATGTATGTGTTATTACAGAACAACTTGGAGAGGAGTTCGCCCAATTTCTACTTGAACTCATTGAAGATCCACCAGAGACTGATGTAGATGAGCAGATACCTGACTTGTTCTTGACTCTACTCCTTGCATACAATCTGCAGTTTGAGAACTCCTTTGAAAATTTACTTCTAAATGCGCTAGAGACCATGGATAATGCTAAAACATTTTGTGAGAAAGTACTTCTTTTGCTAAACCGTGAAGGTAAGATAAATGCTTTTTATATGTAAATTATATTTTTGTTATGGACTGAAGAGATCTTATAAAATATTTTGTCACTTGAAATCTCCTGTGAGAAAGTTGGAGTTTTAATCCTAATATAAAAATTATAATTATAATCTAGTTATAGATATAACTAAACACAGCTTTTTCAATTTATAAATCTAGTTTAAAATTTGAAAAAAACATTAAATCCATCCTGTTAAATATATTTTTGAAAAAGAATTACAACCAATTTAAAGCTATTTTTTTTCTAAATGTTTCTTCTACCAATTAACAGAAGACCCAGTTCACATTTTCGACCACGAGCCCGAACCAGCACACTCTGTGTTAAAACTAGTCATAGATCTATTCAGCCGCAAGAAAACTGCAGAACATTTCTATACAAACGACGTCAAAGTGGCAATTGACATAATTGTGAGGCAGCTCGCTGATCTGTCTCCTGGCGATGTCGTGAGTAAACTATTTGAAACAAGTAAAAACTTAGTTGGCATTTTGTAACTCTTAGTTTTCATATTTTCAAAAATTTAAAGACATTGACTTAAGAAATTTAACTTACTAGTTAGGATGAATACATTAAATATTCGTTTAGTTATTTTCTACGTTTAATGTATACTCTAAAACATTATTTCTAATCGAAACCACGTGACGCAGTGGCACAGTGTAGTTTCCAATATTGCGGTTGTGAGTTCAATTCCCTCTCGGAATAACTAATTATTCAGTATTTTTATTTTTACACTTGATTTGCTTTATTATTTAGTTATATTTTATCATTATAACCAACTTGAAACCAAAAATAAATTAATTTACTAATAGATCTCATATAACATATATTGCTTATATTTCTATTAAATTGTTAGCTCTAAGTTTAATTTAATCTCCATTAATTCCAGCGTCGTCAACAATACCTCAAAATACTACAAGGTATAATCCGCAATACCGACTACGGGTCGCACCTGCACCGTCGCGACGACCTGCTCCGTTGCTTTGCTAGAATCTTCTGTGAAGAGGGCGACTCGAGTCGGGACGATCAAGCACTTGTCAGAGCCATCTCCAATGAATTCCCACAGTATTTCAAAGCTTAAACATTTATATATAAGGCCTAAGCATTTATGTATTTAATTATTTAAATTAACTATTCAGGTATTGGTGAAATCAAATGAAATATTTATTTAATCAGTTCTGAAATCTTTAGTATCGTTTAGTATTGGGTATGTATTGATAGTAAATGTTTAAAGTTTTTTTTTTAATAAAATAAAAATATATGATTAAAGTAAAAAAAAAACATCTTTAAATGTAACAAAAATATAGAAACATTCAGTATTAAACAGTCAAATAAAGAATGCAATAAAATAGTATGATATTCCAGTAATATAGAAATTGTTTCTATTAATTACATAGGCATTTACTTATTTCTTGTGATATATAGAATTTAAAAAGACGTTAATAGTGTTTCAAATCTGTCTGTTAAATGAATAAAAATATTAATAAAAATAATAAAAAGTTAAAGGTTAATTTTCTAATAAATTCTATGAATAATGATATAACAGTTTAAATATTTTGTGTCAGTACATCAAATTTGCATTTACATAATAGCAATGTATGAAAAAATGTATATTAATGTTACTATATATTTAAATAGCTCTCTAGATTTTGGGAACTAACATATCCCAATATAAAATTAAGTATTTCATTGAAAATTATTGTATTTTATGAATACATATTCCAGTCAATGAGTAATTATTTTAGTAGTGACATATTACAACGTCTTAATAGTGTTCTCAGAGTTTACTAGTGTAACAATGTCTCTATTAATGTGTGTTAATGTCTCTCGACTTGATATACAATTGATTTTGATGATTTTTTAACCATTTTTAAAATTATTAAAATGTGAATTTGGTTTCACTTTATTTTTTCAAATAAGAAACCAAACAAAAAATATATATTTATGATTTTTAAAACATCCACATCAGAAAAAACACTTAAAGGTAATATATCAAAATTTTGATTTGGATTTGGTTGTCAAGTAGCTCGGGTTCAAATCCCGCTTTATTAATTTTTTTTTTTTGAAAATATGCTTTCTTAAAGTATTTTTTCAAAAAAACAAATAAGTACTATGTAAATATTACTCAAATATCTTTTTTAAATTAACTGAGAAATTAATATTTCTTTATAAAGAAAAGTATAAAAGAAACTTTTGTTTTAAATATCCTGTCAAGAGAAATATTTGATTGATTGTATATTAAGCCGAGCTGTGTTACATTTGTGATTGGCTGTGTTAGTGACTCCGGTGTTCGCCTCGTGTTTACTGTGTCTTATTATAATTCGTAAATGTATTATAATAGTTGTGCATGCAACTTTTAGAATTTAAAATAATTACAATTTACATTATTATCAATGTTAGCTTCTCTTAACTGTAATGTAAGCATTGTGTGTCTTATGCAGAAGCAAATGTTTCACTGTTTCGGTGAAAATATTTAGAAATGTATGAAGAACCTATTTTTTCTCATTAGCAAGTAGATAATTAAAATCTTACTCCAAAGGTATCTGTTTCATAAATGAAATTGATATATTTAATATGAAAATTATAGATGTTATGAAATAATAAGCATATATTATGTTTCATCAATGCATATATTATATTAACAAATGCACTATATTTACTCAAAAATATTTTTAGTTGTAATTTTCAATAAATATTTATTAAGAAATATGGATATTGCACAAAAATGAACGATTAGGTTCTATTTTTAGATTCTATATTTGTATTTATTTGCAATCTTATATATTAATAATTTAAATAGCATTTTTACCACATGTGGTTATTTGTATTAATATTTTAGCATTTATTTCCACATCATTTGATCTCGTTTGTAGGGTGAGTTGAAGTATTGACAGTTAGATTATTGGCCTATTATTGTTGTAGTGCTTAAATACTTATAAATACTTGTGTTAGCTAAAATCATGTTGTTAGAGAAAAAACTATTATTATAACAAATTAAAAATCGTTCATTGGCATCTAATATTTTTTTAATTGATAAGAAAAAAATATAAAGGCGAAATATTTAGACTCCATGTCTTTTAAACATGCATTTTTCTATTGTGTAATGATATCTCTTTTTACCGTACATTCTCCATTGTGTTTTCCGTTTTACATGACATTGGCGAAGTGAATTGTGCTAAATTTGCACGCTTGTAACGCCATAAATACGGTGAAGAAAAAGTAATAAAAAAATATTGCCTTGTTTGTAGCTGGAAGTAATAAGATCTTTGATTTTCGCAATATTTATACATTTTTAATAAAACAATTTAAACGAATTAATCACATATATTGATTTTTTTGGAAACGCAACATTTTGAACACTTTGCATAAACGTCAGATTTCCAAAAAAATTCAATGTCCAAGAGTGATCAATTTAAATTGTTTTATTTAAAAATCTAGAGAAAATGTTCCAATTACTAATTTTATTAAGTTTTATATTGTGCTCTCTGTACTTTTATTTTTGTATACTTAAATTACTTTGTACTTATGACTATGTCATTATAAATAAAATATACACAGAAGTGACGTGCCATTATCGCACCAAAGATTAATTTTTTTAGAATAGTTATATGCTTGTACCATTTACGAACATGTTAATAAAAAAAATGAGTTGTTTGAATATTGTGTTATCACATATTTTTATTTATTATTTTCACTGTATGTATGCTCTTTCAGTTGCTTGATCTTTTTGGGATTTTCTTCTAATGCAAAAAATTTGTACAATAAGTGTAATGTGAGATTATAATTATTATTATATGGTTTACAGTTCATATTTTAGCTATATTCCTAATAGATACTAGGAGGATGTTACTATTTTATGTTTATAATAGATTAAACACAGGCACTAATAGATTATGTATGTGTCAATTATTCAAAGCATTTTTGTCATAACTAATTTTATTATAAATTTTAAAAAATCGATTTACGTAGCTTGGATTACGTAGTTAGCTCGATTTACGTAAGTTTTCTACAGGCCTAACCGTTAATAGCTTGTTTCTGTTAGCAATATAATATTGTTAGTAAAACGCAACTTTTTTTTATATTTTATTACTAAGAGAATGCTTTGATCGTCGTAGATATTTATTAATTGAGTTAATAATATTACAGTCTAAATGATATTATAAAATTGATATTTATATAAATTTAAATTGTATGTAGCGTTATTTCAATGGCGATATTTTATCAATTTTCGTAATATATGTACGTACTAGTAAGATGTGTGGAAAATAATTAATGTTATACTTATGAGATAAATACTATTGCATGTTTAAATAAATTCTGTATTTTAAAATAAAATGTCAATAAGTTAAAATTGTCCACGTTTACTTAAATGTTATTATATTTAATAAAGTTCATCGACCAATATGAGTGTCAGGGTGCATGTACAATCAACTGTAGTTTTACTTGAGTATGTTAGACTTACAATGTAACGTAGTATAGCCGAGGCCTCCTTTGAAAAGAAACTAATATTTTTGTGAACATTTAATTATCAAAGTTCAAGAAGCAGATATATTGAAATATTTATTAACATCAAATGTAATTATTATATCACAATGATTTGACATCTAAGCTAACTTTTATTGTTTCCAGAAGGCTGCTCAATAAATTGCCAAGTATTAGTAAAAATGTGTTCAATATTTCGACTGAGTGATTTTTCTGTTATCGAAGAGTAAAAAATGTGTCGATTTTTATTTCTAGATTACAAAATGATATTGAATGTTGACGGGTGATTGACGAGATATTAGAATATTTACGTAAAATATACCATTTTATTTTTAATCTCAAATTTAACGAGAGGCCTAGTATTACTTTGTTTCACACTATTCGCCTCAGCATAGTGTGAAATTATTCAATACTAGAGCTATGAAATAGTTCTGTTAAAATTTTAAATTATGAAAAATGTTACGTAAAGAGCATTATGTACATTACAACGTTTCAATATATTTTAAGTAACGCGATAAATCTTTATTGAACTTTTAAATTCGCCAGTCGTAATCCAATGATAAAAATTATAAAATGACACATTTATTTGTGTACGTGTGTTCTTGTGTATATGGGTCTTGGATAATGTTAGAGAACGTCATCATGATTTCATGTGATAATAATGTATTAAAATGTCATGTTTTCTTCAATTTAAATTCTTCAAATAAATAATTGACAAAGATATCTTGATTTCATTTTAACATCTTTTTTACCTTTTTATAATATAAAATTTCTTATTGTCTTCATTCTGCACCTCGTACATGGCAGTGTTGCCACAGTGAACCGTAGAACTAGTGTTAAGACTCTTCACCAGTTTCCGCCTTTCGAGGCATTTTTTGTTGAGTGGCGGAACTCAATTCGACGGTGGAATTCAAATGCACTTTGTCTTATTGCCAGAGCGAAGAAAATTAAAATAATTAATTGTACGATTGGAATCAAATTCATAAATCGTGGCGTTTATATGTAGACGCTGTGCCTCTGCGCCGCGACGGCTGTTCCATTTAAAATGACAATTTATACTTAAGAAAATTTTTCGTGGAGCACCAACTTTTTTAATTTTTCACAATGTACAAACAACTTTGTGTTGTAGGTTCTAGCGATATTCGCCAGGTCGTCGGTTCTCATAGTAAATTTACGTTACACTATATTTTATTTAAGTTTTCTCATTAACAATTTCAAATTCTTTTAACGTATAGGTAGGTACTTTTTATCGTGATTTAGTGTCCCGTTAGGCTATTGCAGGAAGAAGTGAGCCAATCTTGCTTTCCAGTTTTAGCTCAGATCTTGCTTGTTTACAAAATAAATGAAGTACATGTCTAAGCGTAGCGGGGAAGGCATAATAACAAGAAAAAATATTTTTATTACTAATTGTGTTTATAATATGGTCCTATTGTTCTTATTATTGCTGTTTTTACAAGTACCTATATATCGAAGTAGCAATTTTAAATAGATACAAAACTATATATTTTGCGTGTTTTATGTAATAAAAATATATACATTATTTAAATTCGGTTATTCGCTATCTTTAAATCCTTCCACTGGTCATTATTGCGCCACAATATTTTATAATATACAAAGTTGGAACCTCTTAGATCTACACGATCTCCGTAATCTACACTTACCGTAGACTGTGTACCCCACACAAAGATAATCTAGTTTGAAGAGGGACGGAAATGTTTTGTCTTACCTAATTGATTATTGTATTAAAGTTATATAGAACAATTATCTGGTAATTTTTCATTACATTACCATAGTATTATATTAGATGATGTTGGGAGAGGGCCAATGCTGCATAAAGACCTCTACCGTTGATTGCTATATAGACTTGTTCTGGGCCGCCTTTATCACTCACATTCGATATTCGACATCAGATGTCAAATCATCAGTCGACGAGCTGAGGGGGAAGCCCCCCACAGCTGGTTGACTGATGCTACTGAATGATGCTTTCGCTATTTCTCCAGAAATGAAGAAGTCTGCAAGGCATATAGCTCACAGAACTTTTGGAGCACAAAGGTTCTAATGATGATCACTTCAATTTGTGTTTTGTTGTTCACTTTATTAAAATTAGTAATTAATTGTTAAGGGATAAATAAAACAACGTATTTAATACATGTATTTAATGTACCATTATGAATGCGTATAAATATTTAAAAATGTAAAACAGTGATAAAATTCATAGTAACCAATATACAACTGTAATCAATAAAACTAAGTTTAAAAATTATACGTTTCTCAAATAGACAATAATTTATAGTCAAATATTAAAAAGTTACTTTAAAAATTTTAAATCGCTGTTCGCAAAAGATGTAAATTTAAAGGTGTACTTAATTTTAGGTTTGCAGGTACTGTCGTTTCTGTCAGGTGTGTCGTCTGGTAGAAAACTGTTTCCATTTCGCTGATTAAAGGACTGGTTATCGTAATATAAAAATTTGGCCCCAGCGTCTCTAAGGGATCCTCGAAAACGGGAAATATTTAAAATTTGTAAATATGCATGAGTAAAAATTACCGCACGTAATTGTTATTATTGCGTTTGGCTACTTACGTTTACAGTCTTCACACGGATGTACATATGTATATATTGATAATAAAAATCTTTAAAAGGCTCAAATTTCTCATTGGAATGTTTTATACAAAATGGAATACAAACAACTTTTATCTAATCAATAGAAAACTTACTCAATCTCTACTCAAGAAAATTATATAGAGGTACCCCTCGTATAAAGACATTGAGCGTTATCCTACGTCATTATCGATTAACATGCTACACGCAGTAAATTGATTATAACAATTATTACCACAAGACGTTACATAGAATTTGGCATCTCGAATGAACACTTCCTTAACAGTACACACGCGTACATCGATCTAACATACATTATATTATTAACTTCTCTCCATTGTCTAAGCAATATTATGTTTAGTTTATATTGAAAATCTGTCAAAAATTTTAATTATAGGTATAATTATAGATATCTAGTTACTTACTCAAAAATTGATAATCAGTAAACGTTTCGACCTATCGGAAGCTATTACTCGCCCTAATAATAAATACTTTCGAATCTATCGACTACGAATCAATCACAACTACAACTATCGAACACTCGCACATTACAATAATTAAATTTTAATTTATATACAGTTTACATACTAAAATGTCTTAACTAATAAACTACTAAAAAGTTGATAACTCTGTACCCATTGTTAGGGATATGGCCACTTTGTTTTTTGTCTGTTACAAACTGGTATAAACTGAAACGTGTTTTAGATCAACGAGAACCCATTCCTGTAAATTTCATTTTAGTTATTTAGAATGACATTTAATCTACACGTCAATTATTATAACTACTAATCTATAACATAGGTATTATTATTAATAATTATATTACCACAGAATAGCGAGTACATAGAAAGTTAAATACGAAGAAGAATGCGTTTTCGTTGATTTGATTAAGATTTAACACTACACAGAATTTGCGCAGTGTCCTTAAGTATGCTAATACACTAGAACTAAAATGATATTGAATTTAATATGTTTGAAATATTTTTTTCTGAAATAAAGAGATACATCAGTCGTCGTAATTTTGAAGACGGATTAACATTGGAATAATGTATAATAATTTTAATAATAGAACAACGCACAACCGTTAAAACATCAACATATCTAGTAACGTACAATTTGACGAACCTAAAGACAATAAATTGAGCTTAAATATCTGTTTTATATATAGATAGGTAATTTATTAATCCAATATTCTGCATCTCTTTGAAAATGTAAGCTATAACTTATGATAAGTCGATAAATTTTCGACAAGAAGAAATAATATTAGTTTCGTAATTACATTTTCAATAAAACATTGTCTCGATTTTCTTTAAAAGTAAATAATAAACAAGATAATCAAATATTTTTAAAATTTACAATATTTGGTGTTGTGCGTTCTAATTGATAGCATAGTTTTTAACTTTCAAATGGATCTTGCTTTAATTCACAAAATTAATATTGGTTGTATGAATTAACATTTAAAAAACCAAAATCAACAATCATCACTTATGTCAAAATATGACTTAAAAGCAAAGATAAAAAATGTACAACCACATCTCTTCCTAAAAAGCACAGATAAAAAATAATATAAACTGACAAGTTAAAAACTGTGCTGTCAACAGATTAAAAAAGTGTTTACCGTAATCGCTTAGCTGGGGTTTTGCGCCACTTTACGCAGTCTGTAGCCGCCGGTCCCACGCACGGTGTACAGCACTACCACCGCGACCGCCACCACCGACATCCCGATGGCATTTATGACAATCGCCTCTGTTGTCATCGTGGCATATGTCTCGCTCCTGCACCGCATGCCCCGTGTTAGTTAATAAGGGTAATAAAACCTTTTTTGTTGCTTTTTTTGTACATTTAATGAGTTTTAGATAAGCGGAAGCGTTAGTGTTAAAGCTCTGCTAATACGATTATGTATATCCCTGTTGGAAATATGTTAAGTAATTAGGTATTGTTGGCAAACGAAATGTGGTTAGTAATAATAATGAACGATATTTATACAAAGTTGATTGCTTATTAGATTAATTGTACACCCAACCATAGTATATAAAAAATTAAAACTCATTTTGCCTTACAACTTTTATTTATAACAAGATAAAATAAGCTTTTAAAAGTGTGCCACTCATTGTTTTTCAAATAATTATTACGGACTAAAACTTATAGCTATATTTAATTAAGTAGACCATAAAAAGTAAAGATATACTGTATGCGCATTTTGGTCTGATACAGACCGACCCTAAACTACCTGTCGCGTACCGAAAATATCTTATATAGAAGCCTCCATATTTGTACATAGGTAGGTACTTTTTATTGTTTCTTATAATGTTATAACTTAAAGAGATGAACATAATCGTATTTAATCGTACTAGCACTATAATTGTAAAAAAATATAAATTTTTAAAATTATATGAATTATGAGCGTTTCATAATTTCCTTATTATAAATCATGTTTTTAACGTAATAAATACAAAATGATAACACATAATCAGCTGTCCGTGTTAAAAGAGATTCTATATACAGTTTATATTAAAGTTATAAAAGGTAAAATAGTAAAAAAATATATGTTGCGTCGAAAAAAATCAAAAACTTTAAACGTTAAATCTACAAATCAACGGAAGCTCTTATATCACGAGCATCTCTTTTGAACTTGTCCCTAGACAGGATGTACATGACGACCGCCAGAATGGCAACGATGGTGACGCCGATCGCGTTCAGGATCACTCCCTCGTCCGGAAGACCGCTGTACCGTTCCGGGCTGTGGATACGTACACATATAATAGAACTGCCATAATCACTTATATATTCATATTATTATTATTATATTCTTAATTATAATAATCGATTAAAATATCGATATATCGTATGTTACCACTTCACAATTTTTGTGTAAAGAGATTGATATTGTATATAATTATGGCAGCAGCTAGTACAAAATTCAAATAAAACGCATGCGGAAATGAAAATACCGACAGAAGTAGGTAGGATGATATAAATTCAAATAAACGATAATGATCACTTCAAAAGGAAGCTCGCCCATGCTCGAATGCAACATCACAATACAATCACTAGGACAATACCAAAAATCACGTATTTTATCATTTGTACCTAAATAAAAAATAAACCCAGTAATGCGAGGGCTAAAAAATATATAAATAGTAGATATATTTTTCTTAAGATACCTGAATTCTCCCACAGTAGCATTTCTGGAGTAAAGTACATAATGAGTACAAATAGACTTAACCAATAAATCACAGAATATTAAATATTATCGAGTGCTATTCCTTTAAAAATCTTTTACGAAATATTTATAAAATTTTAATAAAATTATATATTTTATGGAAAATTTTTAAATAGATGAATATTTTTATTTTGTATCAATTTTAAGAATACCTCTAATAAAAAAAAGCATTTAAATGCCTTTTGATCTTTTTAAAGTATAATTCGTTCAAACATACGTACCCAAGAGTAAAGAGAGCTTTTTCAGTAAGTCCAGTGAGGCAGGCGCTGGCTCCAAGGATAAAAGTCAAGATGCCAAATGCAGCGTGAATAGGCACCAGAGATGCACGGAAATTGGCAGTTCCCTTATTACAGATCAATAGCAAAAGAAAGCTGAAGAAACCGACTGCATACTGAAATACACAAAAATGTTTAAAATTATAATACATTTCAGACTTGTAATTATAATATTGTTGTAATACAAGTAATACAAGGAGGTGAGTAACAAAAACTAATATTGTATTTAAGGTCCCTTTTAGTATAACATGACAACGCATGTGGGTAGTTTTTTTTATTTAAGCCTAGGTATACGTTATATGGGCAAACGGAAAGAGGAGTGCCTCCGGGAAATAGAAGAAATAAATGAGAGGATACATTACATATATTTTTTAATTAATATATCAATAATATTTACGTATTACTAATCTGCAATTGTCACGAATGTGTCTTTAATTCTGCTTATAATAATAAGAAAATAAAAATAGTGCGTAAAAACCTTTTTAAAATAGAATATTATTGTTTAAGCATTCTGAACATAATTCTTGACTACATATAACATTACTGCATAATAAACAACCAGAGTAAGATTCTAAAAATAAAATCTATTCTAATAAAATTCTTCTATTTAATGTAAAGAAAATACTTAAACGATCGGAAAATTCAAATTTACCTTGTTACGTGCTCCATCTAAGTTTTAAGTGAACTCGCCTTTTATGTTAAATCAAGTTATTCTGGATAACTCAACTATGAAATGCATTATGCAGTTATGAAACTGTTTTAATGTCTTTTGTAATGTCCTTAGGCAATAAAGTAAGAAATGAAGAAATGTTATCTAGCAAGAATTATAGTCAATATAGTATATGCAGTTGAGAAAAAGACAATGGTAACACTACACGTTTTAACCATAAAAAATATATCAGCGTCATCGAGTATCTGTTACTGTTTAAGTACATGGTGTTGTACTTACTTATAATTAAAAAATCTGTATCATTATCTTTTTATAGTATATCTGGCTATAACGTAATGTAAATTTAAATAAGAAAAATATATCTATTTTAATTGGGGAACTTTTTACGGTCACAAAACGGAAATCAATAATACTTAACGAAAGAGTAAGTTAATAAAAATAACGTTGAATTTTACCTGAATTCCAAAGAGTCCCATAGCCACCAAGCCGATCCAGCTGTGAAGTGAGTAGAAGTTGTTAATGCCCTTCTTGTTATGGAAGTCGAGTACCGCAAGGAAGCCGATGACAATACAAGGGAATGCCAACGCGTGGAATATCGCATGTAATAATTTCACGTAGATGCGTCTAAAGCACCGGCAGATACGATAGAGAAGTACCGCTGAAATAAAAAAAAAAAAAACAAATATATGCCTATGTTTTTTTGAAACCTGACAAACTTAATTAGTAAATATTTTAAATATTTTGATGGCATTAATGTTGAAAATATCAAACGGATTAAATTTATTTCTTTTTGCTTTGGTTCATGAGCTATGAATAACGTATATTATGCCATACATTAATTGTATGACAAATATATACATTATAATACTTACAGAATCCGCTGAAGGTAATGAATCCAGCCACCATAAGCGTCGGATGCAGATTGAACTGCTTCTCGGGTATGTCATCGGCCCAACCATAACCTTCTCTATAGAAGAAGGTCCAGAAAATAGTGAGAGCCGATACTCCTATCAGGAGAATGGTAGCCAATGTGATAATCAAGGCATATTCACACCATTCGCAAGCACCCCTCTCATGTTCGTCTGATTCGTAAGAACGGCTACGTTGTCTGGAAATAAACATATAAAAGTAAGTAAAATATTTTTTTGGTAGCTTTTATTTAAAATCGGCAAAATCTCGCAAAATACTTTAATGTGTGTTTTATTTTATACTCTTAAAGGTAAAGTAAAGTACACTTTATAGTACATCCATTTATATATATTAAGTGAACCTTTAACATTATATTTAAAATAACAGAACAAGGCTGCGTACGAGTAAACAGTTATACAAGCGAACGGTTAAACAGTAAACGAAATTTGAGTAAAACTAAGACGAATGGCAAGTAATTTCAATGATAAGGTAAAGTTATTTAATTGTTCCTCTTCGAGAACAACATAACAACAGTTATCAAAATAAAGAGTTGGATCTTTATTAAGAATGGGTCGGCGTAATCCACATAAGCGTAATCGACAGAAACGACGAAAATCGTAACAGCTGAACATATTTTTCGACTTACTTCACAGATTTATATATAATTACCAATTGTATAAAATTAAACGAAAAGAACATAAAAGTAACAAATACGCTTACATAAATGGTGATCTGTGAATTCTAGCATTTGAAATTCTACACGTCTCAATTTCTAATGCTGAATAATATGGTAAAACCCTATATATACTATGCTGGACCAAGCCCAGCAAAGTGTTCGAATGAGAACAGATAGCTCAGGTTGACGGAGCTTGAGAGGAAACCACAACGCTATTGATACTTTAACAAAGGCACTTGTTGATACCGCGTCATCCGTTGGTACATTTAAAAAAAAAACGCTTTTTATTATGTATTTCTAGGATCATAAAACATAAGAAATATTATACTATTTGCCACAGGTGGTTGTATGTAATATTGTACGTAATGAGCCTAAATTAAAACGGATTCGTGACAAAATGACAGAGCGTCTGCCACTCCATCTACTTTTCCATGTGATTTCATAATAGTAAAAACCGGTGGGTGCCCTTAATGTCGCCCGTAAGACCCAAAGGTGTCAAGTAACGTGAGATCGTACCGTCACCGGATGCTAAGTATCTATGTCTGTCTCTGTAGAGTATTGTGGTATAATGTTTAAATTTATAAGGATTTGATTTGATTTTGTATATTAAGTATATTAGTGACGTATCCAAAATTTTAAGTAAAATTTAGTACTTTAAA
The DNA here is from genome assembly GCA_037178615.1 of Dione vanillae. Lineage (NCBI taxonomy): Eukaryota > Metazoa > Arthropoda > Insecta > Lepidoptera > Nymphalidae > Dione > Dione vanillae. The sequence continues at coordinate 2,134,135 of JAZFAU010000097.1, read as the reverse complement.
ATTAAACGATTTTCTTAAAATATAAGAAAATATTTGTTTAACTTTTAATTTTGTACTCCAAATGACTTAGTAATTTTTCATTTGATTCATACTATATTCTGGAACCAATGCAATTCGTGACCCCTATATTCGGGAGTGATCAATTACCAGATATTAAAAGATAAAAAGGACATTACCGCAATGGCAGTGGCCTAAATTGATTTTCTTAATTGTTTTCATTTTTATCGTTTCTTTTTCATAACTCATTTATTTTAAAGATATATATATATATATATATATGTATATATATATATATATATATATATATATATATATATATATATATATATATATATATATATATATATATATATATATATATATATATATATATATATATATATATATATATATATATATATATATATATATATATATATATATATATATATATATATATATATGTATATATATATATATATATATATATATATATATATATATATATATATATATATATATATATATATATATATATATATATATATATATATATATATATATATATATATATATATATATATATATATATATATATATATATATATATATATATATATATATATAATTTTCTGTTTAACATAGAAATGACTGCAAGTCACTGGTCACTTTAAGCCATGCAAAGTGGCAAACCTCGTGATAGGTCAATTGTGAAAGTGTATGGTAGGTTTGGCATAGTGAAGTTTTTGAAATTGTATTTATATCTTATTCTTTTCATGACATGCAGTGAATAAAATATCATATAAATATAATTTCAAATATTTTAATATATTTTTTAATATTCTTTTCTTTCAACGTGATATTTAGACCGTATAATTTTGTTGCAAACTCATATTATTTTATAAAAATGCATATTATTTTTCTCTTTGTCTTTTATAAATAATATTATTATTTAAATACTAATAATTAGTATTTTTTCGATTTCGAAAATATATATTTATAAATTAGCTTTTACATTACCACCTTAATGACAGGTCGACGTTAATATTAGCACATTAAATTTAAGTAGGTAACCAACTAAACGTAACCTAACGCATATATAAAATGGAATAAATTACTAACTCAATTATGCAAGTAACTGAGCTTAACGTCTAGTTTTCACGTAATTATATACGCTTAGAGGTCGTTTAATCAACGTTTATTTCCTATTTGGCTAAACGTATTTCATGATTTCTATATATCCCATATATATAAACGTTGATTAAACGACCTCTAATATATATATATATATATATATATATATATATATATATATATATATATATATATATATATATATATATATATATATATATATATATATATATATATATATATATATATATATATATATATATATATATATATATATATATATATATATATATATATATATATATATATATATATATATATATATATATATATATATATATATATATATATATATATATATATATATATATATATATATATATATATATATATATATGCATAATATTAAATATATTTTATATGTTTGGATTTTGTATATCAATTTTAATATTATTATAAATTATTAAATAAATTATATACAACCGTTTAAGTTTATTCACTTTCTAAATAAAACTGCAACCTACCAAAAACATTGTCAAACATGTATAATCTGATATATACTATTTCATAAAAATATACATATATTTTATAATGATAGATGTAGTTCTTTAGTAGAAATGTTTGTAAGATTTTCTCGTGTACAAAAAAGTGGCGAAACGAGTTGTATCATCTAGCTGTTCTACTTAAACGGTTGCATTGAAGAGAAGAGAAATGTGGCGTAGGGTCTTGAGGGAAACGAAGCGGGGAGGGACGGTCAACGACCTCTACGGCCATGGTACTCCTGGCCTACATGACATGTACCACTATTAATATTATAATTATGTACCAATCGTTAATGTCAAGAAAGAGGAGATGAAATCATACTACATAGTATTTTAATCAAATGTGCACCGATAACAGATTTGATAGAAAACTTAACTGTAAATAAATATTTTTTTCATTTTTTACTGTGGGATTTATTGTTAAAAATAATTAAACGCCATATGCAGTCGGAAATTTCTTAGAACTCCGCCTCTCTAGCTCCCAACGTAATGACCACACAAAAAAAGCAAACCACACATTTAATGAACCCTTCTATTATAAATTACTCTGAATTTTAATGAAAGTTGTGCTTAGAAGAAAATATAAAGATTACATATACCTACATATCTTTTGTAAATATTTAATGATATTTAAGCTGAATTGTTAAAATAAAAGAATGTTTTAAAAGTGCATGCATTATTCTTACTCCGTATACTATATATTACTTTTAAATTAAAAACATCATACTATTTTAAAAGCAAACCATTTTTAAAAACCTTTTCAACATGTAAGAAGAGCTTTTCGTTATACGAACACCTGTTTTGATTACGACATTCAAGTTACAAAATCTTATTGAATTGTTAATACATTATATAGTAGCTGTTGTGTAAGAGATTTAAAAGTTATTTTGTTTGATTATAAATTATTCTAAGTATTGCATAGTGTATGTTAGTTCCCGACGTTGAATTAAGGACCGTTTATATGTATCATTTGTAACAAGAAGGACATCTGTATGATGGCACTCTATGCAATGACATGTGTCAGACAGATTAAGCTCCACTGAAAAGGAAGAACGACTTCAAATTAGATTACTCATAGTTGATGTATGTTGCGTTGAAAGCAGTTAAGACAGACAAAACATTTTAAAACTATGTCAATAATCGGTTTCTATAATTTCTAAATGAGTTTTTATTTTTTATAAATGATGTCACACAAACGGGCGTTAAAAGAGGTACACCCAGGAACAGTACAATGAAATATTTAGCATTGTTACATGCAACAAAATTATAGTACTGAAACCTATATACTAGTGCTTAAAGGCAGAATTAAAGTATAAAACTTCAAGTAAATCCAATAGTTCGGGGACTAAAAGTCAATTGACCAAAACTAATGAATGTATATTAGCAAAGTCCATAGTTTGTAAACATATTTAAGATTTCGCACAATAGAAAAACAAAAGGCGAGAAAGTTATTTTTAATTATCAGACAAAAGTTAGTATGGTTAATTAATAGCTATCTTTGTGGGATAATTTTATAAATTACTTTACTTTCAAATTATATTTAAACGATGATGAAAAGTAAAAAAAAAAACAAGTGAATAGCTGACTGAAGTATTCGAAGTTAGTCATCATATCTAAATATAGAGAAATTCTATGACTTGAGTTTTATAGCTTAAATATAAAAAGTGTAATCTGTTACAAATATCTTATGTAGATAATTATAAAATAGGTCACAATTATATATGTAAAAAATGGAACATAAACTAATTACCGCTAAAATATTACTTATATGTTCTTATATTTTAGTGCATAAAAACTGTAAGCCTTTTTATTTTAGTTTTTCATAACATATGTTTAAATATCGCAATAAATGTATATTAACAAAGAACACTTTGTCTATTAACTAAACGCGCTTTTAGAGAAATCTTCAAAAGTTTCAAATGTTAAGACTTAAAAAATTAATATACATAAATAAATAAGAAACTCAAATTATTTTGGAGATATTAGGAAATTTAATAATTTATATTTATTGATTACAAATATCGTTTGAATATAAGTCGATCTTGAATAAAACATAACGTCTTAGTAATCTAATCAGTTGAGAAGAATGTCTCGCGTCTGCAACTGCAATTTGTACATGAAAGCTGTCGCGGCGAGACGACGGCACGTTCCTTTTGAAGCTAGAAAGTATAACAAGTCCCTCGCGAATGTCGACGACAAATTACTTGACGTTATATAAAGCTTTTCTTTATATACTCATATAAATTTTTATTATTTATTTTTGAATTTTATATCACAACGTCTACTTGGTACGTACCATTTTCTCTTTATAATATTCAGTATTTTTATTAATAATTTGAATTATATAATTATTGATATAGTTTAGATTTAGAATTACATAATTATTGATATATAATGCTAATTCTAATAACTATATATACTATATCTGTATCATTACATTGGTTTTCACGTAATAATCCTGCTAGGAAGCTAGAAACCTTTGGGCGATCACAAATGACGTACGTCTCCATTATAGTAAAACGTGCTCAACTGGCAAACGTTAAACCCATAGAGTAAGAAAGTTCCATCCCGTTTCTTTGAGCGACATATATGTATGACATAATATATGTGCATATGCTACCTTATGCTTTGGGTTTAAATATACCGTTATTTTTTAAATAAACAAAATATAGCTCAAAAAATTATTTATTTTCCATATACAGGTTTAATAACAAATTAAACATTTTAATAAATTGCATATATGAATTATTTAAATACGTATATTTATTTGTTTTTACATTATTATAAATGGAAGTGAGACGGTGACTGTGCCATAAATAAGGAAAATAACTTTCACTACGGCTTGCTCGCAGTTTTTGCTGAGTCAATATTATTACTTTTTATACTATTGGAGAAACTGCAGTTACATCACACATTTGTATTATTATTAGCTTACGTTTATATTGCGAACTCGTTGCAGCCCGCTTTATTTACGAGGACAGTATGACCTTTGCCATGCCACTTGTGTTTAATACTCGTTATGATAAGTAATTAAAAAAAGGATAGCGTAAACATTTTATGGCTTAAACTATTTTTAAGGCATTACCTTTAACAAAAATATCCTATACTAATGTTTACAAGTTTATTATAATCTTTGTTTCGAATATACATATCGTTACAACCACAGTCTACATCACAAAGCGCGTCCGTTCATCCTAATGAGGAAGTGTTCTAGAAAAACTACACAATTATTGTTACGTCACATCACTATTTTAAGTGCAAAATAATTGTACCTGGTTGCATAGGCGCCAACAATTCTACACTATCTGTTTGGCAATGTTAGGTAACAATTTTTATTATGCATATATTATATGCATACATTTCAAGTAAATTACTTAACTGAGTCCATCGTTTAGGGCAAGCTTCTGAATATAAACGTGATGGTTGTGGGATTGATCCCCATTCGAAGGAATCATTTTGATTTTTCCACACTGACAAATCTAGGCTTCGTTTAGACAATTTACTATAATGAGCTCACACTATATATTAAGACAATATAGTAGCAAATTTAGTAAAAAGATATATAGAAGGGAGGGAAGCTGTAGCGTTGCCGCCTCTATAATAAGCTTCATTGATCTTTGACCCCAGCAATTGGATTTAACAGGTCGTTGCCGATTGCAAAAACTGTGAATCGTACTTAAAATATGTAATAAGTATAACATTATTTTAATTTCAATTTATCATACATAAAATGTTTCGTTTTCTAATACAAATTATTATATGTATAAGAATATTTTCGAATTATTATAATATAGTCGTAATTTAAGTTTCACTATAATAATTATAACCTCCCTTAATATTTTACTTTTGACATTATAGCCAACTTTATAAAGTGCCAAACGCAACCTGCAAGAATAATTAATTAACTAATTGTTGAATAAAAAATATATAACACAAATATATTGTACATTTTGTAACTAGCTTACATTTTATACTTTGGTTAAAAGAAAACAATTTAGATTTTGAATAATTTTACAAAATTTTAATAGTAAACTTATGATAATTTTCAGATTGCAATTCAAGTAAATATACCGATTAGTATAGTGTAAGTAAGTAATAACTTACAGACATTAGCAAGATTGTGAAATTATTTATTTATTTATAATCTAAAAATATATTCCTATATACATAACGAGTTAACAATTGCCGTGGGAGCTGCTATAGCGATTAGATACCAATTGTGCAAAGGCCATGAGGTCAATGTGAGGATGTAATCTACTGATTACAGATTCATGATTATTTTTTTATCCCATCATTTTTTAAAGCAGTATTTGGCTAAAAATCTTTATCTTCGTTATCTTTAAAAACTATAACAATATATAATTTTGTAAGTAATATATTTTTATTCTGTTGTAATTTCAGAACTGTCGCATGGTAAAACTACTATTGTAAATAGTTATGTTGAATCTATGACTATTACACACACTTGAATTATACAGAAAATAAATTTTGACTTTTTATTATGTATTGTATTCGGTACATCCAAAATAACCAGTTGAACGTACAACTAAATCGTTTGTTTCTTATCTTATCGATCACTTGACGTAATAACAAATTCTTATGTTACATGTTCACGCAACTTTTCATTTAACAAACTTTCGGAAAAGTCCATACAAGCTATGTAAAAACTAAAGTTTTAGTAACTTTAAACCTTTTATAATTCAATTTAAATCCTCCACATGTAATCCTTTCACGTTGTTTGCATAGATTCGAATTCCATGACCGCATTGCTATAAACATTTTAAGTGCCAAGTTAGATGTACTCAATAAATGGTAAAAAGTGGGCCTCTGACCCTACACTCTCGTACTTATGCCCATTTAAATTCAATGCGGCCTTTACGCATATTACTATAAAGACCAGCGTGTACTTCCAACTACCTCAACGTGAGACCCGTAAGTTCTAACGGTATTAAAATACGTTCATCAATGGATTTTGCTACTCCGTGGTCGAACCGGTAATTTTGTTGGCTAAAGTTGTTTCAAAAGCGATTGAATTAAATATACTAGGATCCTTTATACTATTTATAATGTAAATGTTAATTAAAGAGATATTTGACTTCCTTTATATTCATATAAGAATTCTTTTTAAAGAGATTAAAAATTATAAATAATATTATATACCAAGTATCCAATCCTCAAAATAATCTACGACAGAGATATATAACAGTTATCTACAATTTTCATCAGTATCATGAACTACGATCATAGTGTAACAAACAATAGTGATATTTTCAATTATTTTTGTAATCATACTATTGGGTTAATATTTTTTATATTCAATACCTTAAAAATTAATTTTAGTATTGTAAATTAAATTTAATTTTACAATTCAACTTAATTACATGGAAACATATTCCGAAATAAATATTTATTATAAGTAAGAACGCAAGTCTTACATAAGTCTAACAATTGCAAAACAATCAAGAATTCAGTCGGCTGTTAGCAAATAACCGTAAAATATTCCATACAACATGACAACACTTACGAAATATTTACTTCATCGCATCGTTTGCTTGAACAACGTAAAATTTATCCTTTATTTTTCATGTCACTAGGAACCCTCTTCCACGACATTGTTCACAATAAACATTTATCAAAAAATTCCTTGCAAGTTTTTCTTGAGAAGGATAAAGGAGCATCGTACTGTAAGGAATCCCGCAAGTATTTTTTGAAATATCTAAACGAGAACAATTTTGTAATAACAAAATATGTTACAAAAATTTTTATAAGTTTTAAAGTTTTTATATATAGTTATTTAAAAAAAATGTATTAAAATATGTTATGAAGATTTATAGTCTATTTATTAGGAGTTTTGTATATATGTACATTTCTCAATATATATTTTTTTAATTTTAAAACATTTTGGTGACGACAAATTACTTTATATCTATACCGATAATTTTGTCCAACTAAACATTATCCTTTATAAATTAATTGATTTCCACCATTATGTAGCATACATATCCCGGTAGATAGGGGGAAAATGGAGTATTTGGAAAATATCCTGTCCTCTCTTTTTACCCGGCTGATCATAAACTTGCAGTTAAAATATAAAAAAATAAGTCTTGTTGTGGAATATTATTCAAAATTTTAAATTTACTAGATTAAATTAAAAATGTCACTGAGAGTTAATGATCACCTAAATGATAAGATAACGTCGCATTATACAATTTATTTTCATGAGAAGCGTTGATAAACAATATTTGAGATCACAAAGATACCGTGGCCTTGTGGCTGGAGATGGCAACTATAAGTTTAAGGCATTTGTTTATCCAACCTTAGGTGTTGAATGACATACTACACGATATTTAATATGATACTTCATATAAACAAGTGACGCATTTGATTTATGAAGAGCTACAACACATTTAGGTCATTTTCTTCGTAATCTTGACTTGTAGAAATATATTGTTTGCCAGAGAATTATTTTAATAATTTTTAAATAAATACTACCGTTCTACTTATTGTACAATACTGCATTATGCTAAGGTTATCATCTCATGAATAGAAAAATGACTATTATAAGTAGTACATACTGTATTACCTAAGCGCTATTGTGATATCAACGTACACTAGTTCTTTTTACTGCATAGCTAGCAAGTGATATAGTATATAAGACAAATATATTTATTTAAATGAAATACGTAGTATTGTGAACTTTGATATTACTTCACATACTACTTTATTATATTTCTATAATAAAGTAATGAAGAAATTTAAAGAATTGGTTCGAACAATTTAAAAATTATCCTACACGATTTATTTATACTGACTTCTTTTTTCTTTTATACACAATTGTATCGGCCTACAGTAAAATTATGAATTAATATGTAGGAGTAATGTCATTATAAGTGTGTCAATAGGACAGGAGTAAGTAACCTTTGCGCTTCACGGATTTCTTCGTTCTTCGAATGGTTTATTCATATACACGTTCCTACCTGCGTGAACACGTGGAAATATTTCTTATATACCTACATATTGGGAACTGACAAAAATACATACATCCAAAGAGTCTTTTTCTTAATACTGAAAAAGTGAATTTTTTTAGAAATCTAATAACACTTTTTAATATATTTAACCATGGTAGCCCTGGTTACCTACATGAGCGTTTTCTATTTTGTCCTGCTCGTGAAAGACCAGTGCGCGCATTTGTGGCGTCGAAAACTCTTGAGGTACCATTTTTTAATACTACTTCTTATGGTAATTCGTTCGTTCCGTTGTTGCCGCTCGCCTATGGAACTCTCTTCCAGATAATATTTTCCATAATAATTTTACAATTAGATCGTTTAAAATCAGAGTTAAGCAACACTTTCTTTCCACTTAAGTTTATTTTATTTTATATGTATGTATATGTATGTATGTATATGTATATATGTATGTATGTGTGTATGTGTATATATATATATATATATATATATATATATATATATATATATATATATATATATATATATATATATATATATATATATATATATATATATATATATATATATATATATATATATATATATATATATATATATATATATATATATATATATATATATATATATATATATATATATATATATATATATATATATATATATATACATGTATTTGATAATGGTATATTTATTTATATTTAGTGTGTAATATATTCATTTATCGTCAAGTCTACTTGAATTTTATAATATAAAAGTAATTGATATTGTACCTACACCTTAAATATTTATTACAAATAATCTCCACTAGATCCAGGGGTTCTGGAAGAGATATCTTGTTAGAGATAAGTTATCCCTTTGTACACATTTTTCATTTATATAATTTTCTGTGGTACATAAATAAATAAATTCCTAAAAGTTTTTATAGATTATTATAAAATTAATTATATATATATATATATATATATATATATATATATATATATATATATATATATATATATATATATATATATATATATATATATATATATATATATATATATATATATATATATATATATATATATATATATATATATATATATATATATATATATATATATATATATATATACGATTTAAATGGAAATTATATAAAAACCCGGATACTGATAAATCTTTTCATCAGCTCACAATTACGCAACACTTAGCTTAATGCGGGTCCCTTGTCTGATAACAGCGTTACGAGACTTTACTTAACGTTAGTTAAGTTTAGATACTTGTTTAAAAAGCAGAGTCACTTTCTACACAAACCTGAACTTTAGATGAACAAGTCCATCAACTGCAACCATGCAATAACGCTCAGTTAAAATCACTTGGCATAAAATGGTTAAGAAACTTTATACGTGGAAATATGCTAAAGAGTTACTTAATAGGTGCGAGTTGAATGTGATGGTAAACGGCTATCTTATTTTATTTTACAGTAGAAAATGTTGCAATATGAGAAAATTTTTATACATGTTTTTGGATTAGTAAAAATGTGTTTTATCATCTTAGTATTACTTACTACACATTAGGCCCAGCATTGCTGGAGGATTTTAACGTTTTATTGAATATCATTTTTAAATATTACACTAATCTCTTAATATTTTCTTATACTACAATAATACAATTTTAAGAGTAATATAATTTATTAAAGGTATAAAAATCAAAATAAACTCTTATTAAAAGATCATGGTATTTTTTGTTAACGAAAATTACGTAATTTGCAGAATTCAACAATATTACTTCTTCCTTGTTTTTATTCTATTTATTTCTTCGTTATATTTTACTAATAAAGAAACAAACGGGCAAACACGTAAAATTACGCAATGTGAATAAAAGTAAAATTAAATCATTAAAAAATTATCCTGTATGACCTTACAAATATTTAAACATATGTATAAATTCTTACGTATGAATTTAAACATGAATTTAATTAAATGAGATACATTTTATATATAATCATCTAAAACAATTTACGCTTTTAAAAATAAGAGACTGTCAAAGAGGCTCGGTAACTTCATTTTTCTCCGGCTCAAGTTTTAATATTCATGAACAGCGCCGCAATTTAGACAAGCTTGAAAAATTTTGTTGACAAAAAGGACTTTCAATTTACGCTTTATACAAAAGATCAGATTTTATGTAATTTTTAAAAAGCAATAAGTTTTATTAAATTAATCTTTGTCTTCTTAAGAGATAAAAATTACCTCGTTTTTTATGTATAAAAGTAATACACTGATGGAATTATTATTATGATATAATATTTAAGTATATTGATAAAAATCATCGTTTACACATGCACTATTATTTACCTCAAAGGAAGTATAACAGAACCCTTATTATTGTTGTGTCTGGTGGTCAAGACCATTTTCTCCAAGTCACGGGGAGGAATGAAGTTTAAATTGATATAAAATATCTTAGTCGATATATTCTTAAAGCAAAGAAAATATTGAACTTTTCAATTAACGCAATCAAAAAATATGAGCATATGTGCTTAATATTTTTGCATTTTAAACAACAATCTCTGCGTAAGTAAAACGTAGAGGTTAACTCCCGTTCACTATGAAATACTAAACTGTACTAGACTTACGAAATTTTTAATAAGTTGGATCCACATATTGGAAATTTATAAATTTATTCCTACTAAATACCTCTACAATACATTGCATTACCGTAATTTACTTATCACAAAATTAGTACGACCGCAAATTTAAGTTTCAGTTTCTATCAAATTTTATAAATTGTTCTTCCCGACGACCTACAATCGTGACACAGTGCGAAACCCTCGGTGCGCCTGTACCACTTGCATTTGACCGATATTTTTCTTTTAATTGTTACTTAAATTTTTACGTTACGTATATTAAAAATATTGCAGAGAAATATTTTTTATTAAGTTAATAATAGCTTAATTTTTTATATAAAACTTATGTACTAGATAATGATGATTTATTACCAGTTGAACTTTAAAAGGATTGATAAATAAGTTAATTTACTTGCTTAAAGCTTCTGTGTAGCTAAAAATATATAAGTTCGCCTTGACATTTTATATAAATAAAGTTTACAACAGTTGCATTTAAATGCACTAACTAAAACGTATTTAAAATTGAAACATAAAAAAATCAACAGGAAAATGGAAAATTAAGATGAGATAAATATACGTTAAACTATGGCTTACATAAGTATAATTTTATCTTTGTATGTATTATATAAAAGGTGCAAAATTATATAAGCCTTGAATTTAGATATATACTATCATCGTCTCTTCAAGATATGATCTAAGACTATCTATCATCGCGGAGCAGTTGCCGTTCGATTTGTACTCGTTGAAAATTTGTGTACACTTGAAATTTACCTATATCCGCAAATTTAAATATACAATATTTCAAATAAACATAAATTACTAAAATGTCCTAACATAGTACAATATTAATTTTTGTTAGCCGTACGCTGCATCCCACATATTGCGTATTTTGTATTTACAGCACGAAAATGAAAAGTATTATCGAGAAGAAATCGCTCTCACTTCCTATCGAACCATGTAACCAACTAATGAGTAATATAAATATATTTCTGTGACTAAATTAGTATGACGACAAAAAGGTAAAAATATTCAAATAGGCGTACAATTATATACTTATGTAAAAAAAAATTACACCAATTATTTTATATTCCGGTCGGATAACTTTCACTTTGTAATTAATTATTACTATACCATCATTATTTCTATGTATAGCGATTGCTTGGGCATTTTATTATATATTTTGATTTACTGCTAAACAATGGTAGCCAGATAGAGAATTCCAACAGAGCAAGGCATTACAAGGCCGGTATAGCAACAATAAATATATAATGTTTGCATTCTTCCTGCCTTCACCAGTCTGCCTTGAATACGGTTCAAATAGCTCTCGCTAGAATTCTAAGATTGTCAAATAATATTTACAGCATATCTATATCTAATGATTTTGTAAATTAATTGAATGAAATTGATTTAATACCGTTAATAGAGTTTTATACTGCCTCAATCTATGTACACTTAAACTTTTTTAAATATATGGCTAGAAGTGGTCTACTACCTACTCTGTAAGTGGTAAGCAGTCCCTTTCTACCTAAGTTTCAGACGTTATGTATTCAGTGGTTCATCTTAACGCCACATTTTAAATATATAAGTCAAACTGTGTATGACAGACAGACACCATGCGTACGTGCGACGATAACTCAATTTTATCGTGTCATATAGCATATTATAGTAAGGTATGATGTTGGGCTAACGTAAGGACGAACATATGCTATGACAATGCTATTATGGCACCCACGCTAGATTAACCGTCAAATCTAAAAGTAGGTCGCTTTTGATTCCCATGTATCTATTGCTCAAAAGTCACAATTGTTATTATTTATTAATAAACACTTAGTGCATTTATTATAAAATGATATAAATTATGATAATCCTTGAGTATTCATATGCATTGTTTCTTCGATATATATATATATATATATATATATATATATATATATATATATATATATATATATATATATATATATATATATATATATATATATATATATATATATATATATATATATATATATATATATATATATATATATATATATATATATATATATGCGTGTGTGTATGTGAGTAGTAGCAAAATAATTGTTGCAATTTTATCAATTTTTTCACAAAAAAGAAGTAATTAGAAGTTAGAAAAGCATTACAGAATTCAATCTCTCCTTGCCTATTCGACATAGCAAAAACATTTAATATTACCTTGTAATGGAAATCTGAAGATGAAGATTTTCATTTTCTTTAGGATATAATAATAAATAAAATTAAAAAATGAGAACTGCTTTAATGTTTAACTGTGAAAGAATATTGTAGCTATTATATAAAATCTTACCGTCTCCTCATATCGTGCATTAAATATGTAAGACATTTTCTAATACATTTAATACTGAGCACATTAATTACAGCACTAAACCTTTCCATTAGTTCTATACAAACAAATTTCTGGGTACAGTAGATACACAATAAAACTAACACCTCCCTTACAAATGAACTGAAATGAAACTGCCTTTCAAGCGGTGTCACTTTACTTATTATGTTATATTTTAATAGTCGTTTATTGTATATTTTGAAATTCCTAGCTATGCAAGTTTCATTTAATACACGAGTGTGCATGAGTGTGTTGCGTAATGCAGCTTATTATATTTTATTAGCATATCATAAATTATATTGATAGTATCATCGTAGACCATGGCATGATTGAAATTTTTGTGACATAATTATTTAAGTACTGGTAAATATCTTTAAAATAGTTTTTTTGGGATGTGACATAATTTACCACAAGCTTAATATTTTCTTGTGGTAAATTTCGAATAGACGTTTGAATAGGCTTCGAATTTTCACGCATAGTTATAGGTATTAGTAGGAATTTTACTGAAACTCTAACTTCACGTTTAATTTTCAATGTCTATTTTAAAATATATGTAAATAATTTCTATTATGTCTATCACACTGGTAACATTGTATTAGTTACAGCTTTTGTATTATTTAAGAACATTTTAAATGAAAAAGACTTCTTTACTAGTTATGTATGACTTTTACTCGTAAAAGATAAATAGAAACAAAATAAAGTAAATTGTTCATGCATTCTTCTTTTAACCTTAAAAAAATATTAAAAAAAAACTTATATTTTATTTATGTGCTTTTGTGCTATAAAAGTCTATTTATAGTCGGTATATAGAATTTCATATTATTTATTTTCCATATATATGCACCCGTAGAACATGGCAGGTTTGAGCAATGCGAGACAATCTACATATCATTAAAAGTACATTAATGCACTAGAAAATACTAATTTGTGAGAGCCACTTACCATCTCTATATATATTTCAATTGTTTTTAAAACACTGTATATGATATAAACTAATATTATTTCATTAGTAGATGGTGTTTCAGTTACAAATATACATGCATATAAAGCTTATAAATACGTGTTAAAAGTAACCAAACGAAATATTTTAACAATTGAGAGGTTTTTTATTCTAGTTTTGTATTCTAATTAACGATACTATGTATATGATCTAATTAAAATTATTCCAGTTATAAAATATTAATTATCATTCAGTCTTGAAATAATAGATAGTAACAATTTAACTACATCTCATAATAATTGAGCCCTTGATCTCGAATACTAATAATTTTCAAAATAAATGTTAGTAAATCTTTAGTTAAATAACAGCATCCTTTTACTTACCCAGGCGCTGTTGTGTCATTACTGTGAACACTGCATACAATATGTAGATTCAACGAACTCGTGTGAAGTAAACAAAATTAATTAACAACTTAAAGAATTACATTTTATACATATCTCCCTAGTATCTACTCATCCTGCTTATATTTTATACTTAAAATATTAATATAAAAATACAATTTATACCATGCATGTATAGATAAATATTAAAATTTTTTAAAAGTATAGCATCATTTTAAAGCATATCTTATATATATATATATATATATATATATATATATATATATATATATATATATATATATATATATATATATATATATATATATATATATATATATATATATATATATATATATATATATATATATATATATATATATATATATATATATATATATATATATATATATATATATATATATATGAAAAGAAATATATAGTTAAATTTTACATATAGACGAGATATCAAGCGGCCCGTAATTTAGAACCACTAAGCTAGACTATTGCCTCTTAATTCGTACTCAGTCTCCATTCCGCATTCCTGTTGTGAATGGTTTGTTAATGTCTGACCACTTTGTAGGGTACAAGTTTACGATTCCGCACCAAGCGTATTTTATAAACAAGAAAACAGCACTTGAATTAAAAATAATAAGGGCAACAAAAATAAAACCGTAACATTTATATGTAACTTCAATATACTAGAAATAAAATCATTTATATTATGTTGAAGTAAAAAAATGTGAGAATGACATATATGTGTACTTCATCGTATATTTTTCTTATAAAAAAATCACTAATATAAGTTACAGATATAAATATATATCTATATAAAATATATATGTTGTGAATGTAAACGATTTGATTAATTACAAACAGGTGTTCTTAAGCGTTAAACATTTAACGTTCTGTGAGCAATTATTTAATAATAACAATAATAATGTAATTACAATGATGGACAGTTAACTATGTAACAGCGTTTTGTAAGAGAGAGATTCAAAGAGATTTACGTTATAAAGATTTATTATAACACAATATATGTTATATATCATACACATAACAAATTAAAAACACTATCTGTATTATGTATAATAAGAATTAAATATGAAAATTGTAAAAAAAAATAATTTTATCGTATGTAATTGTACGAAGAATAATAAAAATATCTCTCTATTATATTGTATCTAGGCCAAATGTAAATTGTTATTTATGAAAGCCGTATATTTTTAATATTAGTACCTACATAGTAAATAATATATAAGTACATAGCTTATGATATTGTGGTGAAATGGTTTGTCCATTATATATTTTGTATGATGCATAACACACTGTATCTATATATGTACATATAAGCTTTAGTCTGTAGCCTTCCTCGATAAATGTACTATCTAATTTAAAAATAATAATTTTCCACATAAAACGATAGTCAAACTCATCTTTTATGAATTGGGTACAGAGAGAGATGGGACTAAAGATTTAAATATTATTAAATTTCAAGGATTAAGAAAAATAATAAATAGTAAGTATAGGTATTATTTTCTTTGAAAAGAGTTTATTTAATTCTGAATTCTTATTATTTTCTAACAACAACAACAAACTTATGTTATAGATTTTTTTTTACATTTAAATTATTATATTATATTAACATACGTTACAGAATATATAAGTCAAAAGAATTATATTTTCTAGTTTGGCTTTACATATAGAAGCAACTTCAATCAATATAAGTAATAACCGATATCTACAATTTAAACACTAAATTGATATATATTCATATATTAATGTTAATATTTATTAACTAGATCTGAATCGTATTCACAAATTAAGGTCACTTGCGCGAATAGTATGTTGTCATACATGTGTATTTATAATTTTAAAGTGACCTTTTAAATGTTGCTTCCTAAATATGACGATGAAATGAGCTAATTGTTAATTTTTTTAATATACTAATGAAAAAGCGAAGTAATTAAGTAAAACATAAATGGTAGAAATTTTTACGGTATACGACTTTAATACATTGCATATATTTTTTGGCATAAAGAAGTTTTATAAAATGTGGCTTTGTAATTCGTACGTTTGTGTTTGTTTGTGGAGAAGTATATTAGAAGTGTGAAGTATATTTTAATATACCTTGAAATCGCACACAAAATTTTATATGTATATTATACAAACGACACAAATAAATGAAGTTTGAGAATTTTTTTCGTATAGTATACAACTCGTTTACGAATTATATTTATGATATTGACTTTATATCGTCATTGAAAATTAATAATTTCGGAAGATTCTAAAAACAGCTGTATGTTTTACTTTTAGTATATTAAAGTTTATGTGTTACTCCAATGAGTTGCATAAAACTGTTTGACATACGTACAACATAATGGCATGTATGCTAAAACAAAACAATACTGTTTTCACAGTTGTTGAAGTTTTCCGTCAAGTACTTTTGTTTTTCAAATATCCAAATCGCCGACTTCAACAGGGAAGTTGAAACAATTTTAATACAAAACTCGTCTAAATTTGATGCATTCTCTAATTAACCAAATCAATGTTGAGTATGTATTCCAAAAAACCATTGTTATGTTTAAAAATCCAATATATTACAAGTATATTCTATTGCATTCTTTATAAAAATTTGCAAGAAAAAATATAACTTTTTGAGCACATTAGTTTTAGATAAATTACAGTCAAATCATTTTCGTCAGTAGCACACACAATGTTAGATATAATCGCACAATTTACGTCATTATACAAAGCAGACTCGTAAAAAAACATCTAATCATCTCATTAAAAAAACAATGCTTAGAACAATTCCGTGGTTTAGATTACCATGCGTTGCATCGAAGCGCCTTAAGGAATGCTATTGTTTCGAATAATCACTTTGAATATAAATGGACATAACTTTCTTCCTATTGTATTCACTAAAAGTTTGTGGCTCATAAAACCTTTTAATTAGCATATGTGATATTAATGCCACAATAAAACTAGCAAAGTATAAGCTTTGATATGATACAAACAAATACGTACGGTCGCTGTTTCAGTTGATATCTCTGACGCATCGTGTCTTACAATAGTTTATATTTAATCACTATACTAACAAGTGTAATTAGTAATCACTAAAGTTCATTTCACGTAAGCGACTCGATCTTTGCAAGTGAGATCATCAAACATGTGAGCTTGTGGCTTGACGGTATGGTTGCCGGTCTACTGAACTACGACGTTTAAAAAAAATACACTATCCGCACGGAAATTATCAGGTTACACCATGCGATGTTTTTAAGCATTACCGCAAAACGTGTAACAGTCGGTCGGTGGGGCGTGCGACTGCGGACTAGGCGGCGGCGCCCGCGCACCTCTGTGCCAACATTAGCGAGCCGTATCAGACACCAGAACAGTGCAATCAATTTATGCAAATTACCGACGGGACGGCACTGGTGACTGGACTCGGATAAATTGGCTATCAAGAGCGGGAATGGTGGGGTATATAAATGTCCTGTGGATTAATGAAATACAATCCTTTCCCGCACGCACCTATAAGCAATGAACACTTTTAATGTCGATAGCAGATGTTCGTACGTTTTTATAAATTAAGGCACTTAAATTTATGGTTCCACGTATAAACCTGTTGAAAATGAATGATATGCAATTTTTGAGATATAGATATCCATATTAAGATTACGAATACAAGCGCTTATACGCTAAGGTGTTACTAAAAAGTAGTCTGTTTACGACGCACATTTTGCTCTGAGCGTGAGGAAACTTGTATTATTTACCGTAAGTTGTTACACTTTTTACCTGGTACGAATTTTTGGAACATTGCGCAGTATCTATTGAGCTGTGTTAAAAGAAATGGTTTCGTATAAACTAGAGCACTGTCACAACACGTCAGTCTTTTGATCTACCGTCACGTTTCACCGCTCTTGTTAGTCATTACCTAGTCCACCTGTTATGCCACCTATTAAGCTTAAGTAATGCACGTATTTTAGTATAAAATTATGATGTAATAAATATATATTTTTATCAATAGTATTTTGTGGTAGTGATATGATAGTGTCATTGACAATAATACAATTTGACACATTTAAAATAATGCCCCATGATAAATATAGCAATAATTGTGCTCAACCGGCACGCTCGGAACGCCATTACCGTAGAACAGAACAGAAAAGATATATAGCAATAAATATTCAAATTAGTAAAGCGAATGAATATAATTATAAGAATGTAAACAATCTTCCTTATAGATATAATAATATCCATTTAGTATGTATTTTATTTTATTATTATTAATTTTTATCATCTGTATTTCATTATTGTAAGAATTAACTGTTAACGATCTTAGAAAACATTGATACTTGTCTTCGAGATTGCACTCTATCTTAGCTAGTTGCTGTGAGCCTGCTTCAAACAAGTTTCCTATCAACGTCTATGATGTATAAGTAGCTAATAATATAATTGATATAGCCAGTCCCTCCATTGCAATTCCATATTATATTATTATATTATTATATTAACAGTAAATACTAGGCATAAATCAATACTTAACAGTGAAGAATAATAAATTGAGTAAAAATAATAATTATTGTTTAGTTTTAAGATATTATGTTAAAATTGTTTGTTTCTACAAATTCCTTCATAGGATTGAAAGTGGAACTGACAACTTGGAGAAAGGGCAGAATCAATTATGCGTATATATAACTGCATCTTGTCATCCCACATTATTATGTACACGGCTTAGTGTAAAAACACTCCCTTAATTATTTTTCTCTAAAATTTGACAATTCGTAGAAGTGGTAAAGCTCAACGGCCCAATACATGATACATAAATGATAAAAAACATTATATAGCTTGCTAAGTATTAGCTGCTTCGCAATGGAAACTTTACAAATATTATTTACGTGCCATGAGGTTTGCTCTATCCCCACACAATACTCTAAAAAACTATATGTAATAAAATAAATATTTGCGCAAAAAAGTTTATTTCTTTATTTAATATCCTGTCAAGGACCATAATTTGACTAATCACTACTTGATAACGCTATGTATAATTAAGATCTAGTTAGCTTATCAACGATGACCTTGTCTTTATCTCATTTTAATAATCATATGCAGAATGTTTTTTATAAAAAAATTACGTAATACTAAAGTGGGGCTTAAGCTAATATGTAACTTTATCTAACAGTAATCGTTCGATTTCAGCTTGAATGCTTGTCATTTTTATATGAAAAATATAACTTAAATTCGAAATATTTGTCAATCTTGGACAGATTAAATAGCTATTTCAAAGCACCTCTTATGGAATGTGTTATCTTATAGTTTTGTAATTGTAAAGAGCTTAAAGTCAACAAATTTTCAATCATATAAATTTTTACATAAATTATAAATCCCATTAGTAGTTTTTCTGCAGTAATTTTATAGTATATTTGTATTACTGAGTAAACAAAGCTACACGCTTTATCCCGCACATGGCAGGGTAGGCAGAGGAAACTGCAGGGACCGTTTGAACCTAATGTTAAGACACTCCGTTGCTTAGTCCCTGCTTTCTCCGTCCCCGCTTTCCGCCTTTTTCTAGGCTTTGCGTGTTAAGTGGCGGAACTCAACGCCACGTTTTGCCTAGTTTGCCAGAGAGAACAAAATGGAAAATAGAAACATCTATCTTCTCCGACTGGGGATCGAACCCAGAAACCGTCGCGTTACAGGCAGACGTTGCGCCTCTACGCCACGACGAGTAAACAAAGTATCTATATAATTTCATATCGTCAATGTGCATAATGTAATATATAGCTAATACTCTCTCATAGCCGTGGAAGAGAAACTATATAACCCCAGGTTAGATGGAAAGTTTGTAATACGTACAAATTACTCTATCCTACGGGCGATGACCTCCACTATTGCATAGAAACTTAGCTTGTCACTAAAGTAATATGCTTTTAAGATATATTTAAGAGGTAAAGTTATTTATTAAATAAATTTATTTTATTTAACACATTATTGAACTAAAAGTATGTTTGTAATAATTTTTTATATATTAGGTGCATAAATGTCAATTCTTAACAAAAAAATCTGGATACATGGGTTTGGACGAAATATAAAAAGATAATTTACTTCTACATTAATTATGTCAATAACATAAATTTCATATGCTTCCTTTGCTAAAAACAAATTGAAGAATTTTCATATACAGTTCTTATCTACTGGTCTTTTGGGTACCCACATCAACGTGATTTTCCGCCTGTCCTATCCTTCCGCTTGCAACGGACATTTTATTCTGAGACTGACGTTAGGACCTATTCAAAATAGTTAGCGATATAGCGATAAATATTAAAAATTTATAGCGATAAATTAGTTTATTTTTTTTATTAAACTTATATAAATTTTTCAAATGAAGAAAATTTTACATTTTAAATATCTGAATATATCACAAAAAAACATTTAAAAGGTTAACTATTCACATACTTACATACATATACAACACATAAAAATCACACATTTGTTACATACTATACTCGTTTGTGAAACGTCGCATTTTCGTATACTCTAACACCATTGTCAGCATTTTGTGATTTGGATATTGAAAATTGCGCAAAAATATTCTCGATCTATACACGATTCATGCTATTTCCACTATAATAGACTTCAGTATCACAATTGCATTACTTATTGCCATGTAAGTGAGAATGGAAATATTTTATTTATTCGTATTTTAAATTCACTGTAATTTATGTTCTTTTTTAGAAATATGTATAGTAAGCTAAAAATTAATAAAATATTTGGTATAATAATTTAAGTACGTAACATTTGTTATTAAATAACTTCTTATAAAAAATTATATACTTAAGTACTGATAAAATAATAGACCTATTAGAAATATGACCATGAGTGGGTGTCGAAGATATACGTTTATTTTATTATAAGGATGCGCAGATTAAATCAAGGTCTGGTACAGTGACAGATATCTATCTTAATATTTTGAGTGGTTAGAGATGAGCTTATAGTTTGCTTTACATTTACACTTCAAGTTAATTCATTCTTAAGTTTAACCTTTAGCAGTTATTTGTTTAACGAAATAAGCAAGGGCTCAAAAACAAATAACTAAAATGTCATAAAATTTATTTTCCGTTATTTTAACAAAAATGTGTGGCCGCCAGTTCTATAAACCGGCAGCATTAGCCTAACTAGAGTTTTTATTGATATATCAAATTTGGGTCCTATCGAGAACGAAAAGTATTTAAAATGAAATAATAAAAATAAAAATGTCCATATTAAATGCAAACAATGGTTATTTATAATTCAATTACGAAAACGCCGTCATAATCAACTTAAATTATAATCGAGTGATAATCTGTCGAAAGTGATCAATAGGATATGAATTAGTAAGGGCCTCCGCCCACATGTAATATCCCCTATCCGATTCACAACAAAGGAAACTGCTATTACACAATTGTATATATTTAGCATATCTAATAAATCAATTATAGATTTAAGTAAATTATTGTAAATTACGCTTTTTGCAGAACTTCTGTTTTTTTATGGTTTAAAGGTGCGTATGTCATAAAAAATATATAAAAATAAATATTCTTGCGTATTATTTATATGTAGGTGAGCCTATATTAAAAATATAAATATAATGAATTTATTATTATAAAAATAATAGAAAACCTCATATATTGCATAACATGTAAGGTAAGTACTATTTCGTATGATATCTTAGAAACTTAAATACAAAATTTATGTATCTTCATATAAACAATAGGTGAAAGTTTAATTTCTATAGAGAAAAATGCTTACGATTATTCAGTGGCACTCTCGTGAATAAACTACTTTAATAACATAACAGTGATGTTAGTGAGGCAAAAAAAAATTCTAACTTGTTTTAGCAATTTCACGCGATGAAGGTCCAGCGATGCACTAATACAGAAGAGTTAGTGGTGGAGCTCACCGGTGCAGTTTGCAAGACACATCTTTTTAATAACTGAATTATAAAATCAAATTCCTTTAAACGTAGATAGAATTCACAACCATTTTGTTGACAGTAAAGAGATCCACTGAACCAATACGGTTTTAATTATAATATTTTTTTTATAAGAACTTAAAAATAACAATTGTAAATAGTAAAATGACAGAAATTATATTTTTTTTTCAACTTTGAGTTAAGTTTATAGTTTATAACATATGAGATTTCTACAATCTTGTGACGAAACTGGTTTCCTAGAAATTATCTGTACTGAGGAAGTCAAGAAATATGAGTGCAGTATCCGGTCGGCTTTACTGTACGTTCTAATAAATAAATATCGTTATAGATATCAACTTTTACTAAACACTTTAAAGAATTATATTTTTGAAAATTTTATTTAGTCATATTTAACTTCATATATTTTTCCCCTTATCCGGAAAGTATTAAGTGTGTACTTTTTATTAAAGTTTCATTTCTTTCGAAACGCAGATGTATTTCACATTTTAAGAAAAAGAAATACACAAACGAAGTTTTCGATTAAGCTCTGAAGATATTTTAAACTGCAACGTTATGCAAAATATAAGTCCACTTTAATCCTGCTACAGACTGAAAAAGAGGTCAAGCATAGTTAAAGACGCCTCCACAGAAAGTTTATCTGTATTGCGTAACTGAGAATCTTTTTAAAATTAACTTATTTTACTATAGTTACACTTTAAATAATAATTATTTTATATTTTTTATTAATAGTTACAAAATATACAACCATGTTATTTCACGTATCAGGGTTAAAAAAGCATTAGTATTATTATTAGATTCAACTTAATAGTAACGCAATTCAATACAAGAATTCTGTATCTCAAAACATTTTCTAGATTCACAACGTATGCATATAGCCCTTACGTTACAAGAATATATTAAGCGTTAGTACACATTGTTTAATACAAATCCTTAATAAATGAAATCATCGATAATTACGGATGCTCCGATGAACGTAAATAATTACGTTGTATAACATTACATAACAGCATCCAGTTACGATAGCGGCATTGTTTTCAATGTCTTGGTATGTAGAGCATATAGGCATATAGAGTATGAACATTTTTAACAATATATCAATTATTAAAACTGGTATTATATTAAATTGCATTCTACTGCATTCTATTTAATTGCAGTTGACATCGCAATAGCTACTGGGTGAAATATTTCGTATATATAAGTATTGTAGGTACTTATAAATGGCGGATGATCCGTCAAGTACATAAGCCGGCCCAACTCGTTCCGCTCTCATCGCTCTCAATTCGCAACTAGAACTCGACAAGTTTTTTTATAAACAAGCAATTTCTTTCACGCAAAAACGGTTCTATGACACTAATCTAACTACATGTCTGAGGTGTTAATAAAAGTAACTGGAAAGTCAACGAGCTCTATATTAGTGAGTCATTTGATACGTTTTGGTAAAAATGTAAGTCTTATCATTCATGCAAACATACTGTGGAAAAGTTTTACCTAAGTAGTTCTTATTTTAACAGACGCCTATAACTTTATTTTTGACTTTATTTTTTTAATATTTATATGTTTTTAACCGTGTGCAAATTTCTATAACATATAAGTAATAACTAAGAAATATCAGTCGACCCAACAAACTTAGTGAAGTAAAAGGCTTAAGAAAGAGATTTCTGTTGAAAATATAGTTATAAAAATGATTTATACTATAAACTGAATATAACAAAGAACCAAAATATTCCATTCTCAACTTCCCATTCAATTTTTGAAACAAATTTGTCAAACAAATTTTGAAATTTATACCGAGATTTGTCTTGCTACCCAAGAAAATTAAAATAATGTATTTCCCCTAGCGGAAATCGAACGTACAACCGTCGTATCTAAAAATTCATTCAATTTAAATTTATAAGTATTATTGTTAAGAAAATCAAGCAAGTAAGATATTACGTTAACAATTTATACCAAGTTTATAATTAGCTATCACTTGAAAGCTCGGTAAGTTCGACGCAACAAGAAGTTATTAAAGTAAGACTTAATTAATTCCAAGTATAAAACTTAGACTTAAAATCTTAGCAATACAAAATGAAACTTGAATAGGTAGCTTTATTTCTTTTTGCATTATAAAATTTAATAGGATATTTTTAATACATATACTTAAACGTGTTTTTAACATGTTCTTTTTTGATAACATTAAGTTTCCAAGTAACATTTACTATCTCTTTGTAAGTAAATTCTTTGTGAATTGGTGAATTTAATTATATATATAAAAAAAGTTAAAATGTTTGTATGCAGATTTTGAAATAATTTATAATTATTATGAGCACTTGAGTGCATATAATTATTAACGTGTTATTAAAATAAGTTTATTAAAAAAATGTTTGCTTTTTAAAAAAGATGAACAGATTTTTGAGGAACTTTCACGAGAAGATAAAAGAGGTTGTGGATGTAGAGAACTTTTTATCTCGTAAATACCGCAGGACTTATGAAAAAGGTTGAATTACTTATAATATAATCATTTTCATTTAAATTCTTATATTTTAATAAAGTTATTCAATAAAAAAAATCTTTTAAGAACTATATGCATATTATATTAAGTCCAAGAACACACATTAAAGCGAAAGGTCTTTCAGTTCATCTAAATACATGGAAGAGAATAAACATTTTATGAAGCTAAAAAGCAAAGTGCATTAAGTATATAAGCCTAATTTCAACTTTCGAGATTAGAAATAATTTGTCATTGGTGAAGGACTGGAATTTAGGTTTAAAAAATTATTTGTTTAAATGTAACTTTTGTAACAAAACTTTATGATATAAAATTATGTTTCGTACTTAATTTGTGGGCATTGTATAACTTTTTGAAAAAAAAATATTAACAAAAAAGTATAAATACCATGTAAACTTACTAAAGTATACATAAATTATAATAATATAATATAGGTAAAATAATAGAATATCGATGGTGTAGTATGTATTATCTATAATTTTAGAACTATAAAAAATATAACACCTAAACAGATAATTTAAAAAAATCAATCCAACCGATATTGTTGCGATCTCATGTGTCCCGTGCGCGAGCGCAACATTAAACGGCATCAATTTTATCCCATTTCCTGAGAGTCTAGCTCCCTGCCACTGAGACCCACTACAAATTATATTCAATATAACTCTTGGAGGTCATATCTGTCCATGTTCACAACAGCAATTTAATCTCCTAAGCCTGATACTTTGTGTACGAATTGAAATTTTGAACAGTTAAATAAAAGGACATACTCCATCAATTATCAGTTATCATCCAAATAAATAAGTAAGAAGTAAATTATCTTGTCAATAATAGCTATTAACTGTTAGAGTAACGGATATCCTTGTAATATGATCATATTCAATTATTACAATGAAATTTTTACACGTAATTGAGGACTTAGTGACGTCCGCTATGTTTGAATTCCACTCTCATCAAATATAATCAATCTAAAGACCAAAACTGGCTTCGTTTTTAATGAAGGTCATGTTATTTTTCTCTCATTCATATTTATTAACTGTAACGTACATACGAAAAATTTTAAGATATAATATGTACTTTATTTTACTAAAATTCTTCTACATTATGTAGGCATTTAAAAGTTTAAATTTGTGAAATATATTTACATAATCGTATTAGTAAGATAATAAATAATAAAATATTAATATATATTAACAATTTAGTGGCCTTTGTTAAAACAGGCTAAGTAAATAAGTATGTTATATGTTTAAAAAAATAGAAAGTATATTTTTAATATAACTATATTTCTGAAATTATTAAATTAATTGAATTAAAAAATGATTTACTTCTTTAACGTAAACTAAAATATTGTAAATACTAGACGTAATTTCAATGATTATATAAAATAAACTTACGTTTGGCTTTTACGTGTCATTTTCTTTGTAAATAATATTCACAAATAAACAAAACACTGGTTACGGTTCAAATAGTTTCAATTAAAATTACACAAAACACAAAACACGAGTAGACTAAGAAAAAGTGTTCGTAATTGGAAATCTGGCGGCAATCACATGAGCATGTTTCCCTCCTCGCTCGTGTAACCACTCTCCGAGATGTCGACTCGAAACGGACTCGATATGCGCCCTACTTCAACTCTACATATCGGTTGCACGATAGAGACAGCTTATATAATTTTGTTACTAATAGCAAAGGATGCAAAATATATTTTAGTGGTACTAAAGTATTTAAAAAAAATATTAAATAAATTATTACTAAAATATTAATTGATAATCTTAAAACAATTAGAAATATATAACATAATTAAAACAATTTTAAATATTTGCGGTTCAGCGCCACCTATGAAAGATTGGCAGAACGTCTAAGCCATAATTATCGAGCTGACATCGATTTTTATACGTAACAATTCATAGTAAAAGAACTAGAGGGCGCCTTAAAATGTCTATTATATTTCCTATCGTTATAAATAAATTTAAATATAAATGACATCGCTTAATTAAAGCATTTCCAAATGCAAAGACTTTCAGTGATCAAAAAATTACTTTTTTAATCAGTTAAAATCATGTTAATATATGATTGCATTTAATGCTAAGAATAAGCCAGTAGTGTACATAATAAATAACAATATAATAATGATAAATTTAAATAATAAAATCATAAATTAGTTACTTACACTTTAATTTTCTTCCCCTCTGCCTGGGAAATAGTGGCAGGAGGTGGCGGCAGATCGTCCATTGGTACTTCCTCATTGGGTGGTGAAGGCGGCGACTTGTCGAACTCCGCAATCGGCGCCAGTTCAGGCATCGGAGAAACGGAATTGCTATCCATCGCAGACAACTTTATTGGAGACACTTTGCTTGCTTTGATACTCTCTGTAACCTCCGGAACTACCGGAGGATAAACACTGAATATAGTTATCAAAAATTTAAACACTTAACTGAAGTCCACACGTTGATGTAAAGTTTAGGCAAAGGCAAAGTCGTTTTTGTCGTGAAATTCAAGATATTACGACGTCAATTTTCGATATTAACGCTGAACAACGCTCCGAACCTGTAAGTGATGCTATTTATTTACTATGCTTTCTAAAAGTGCTCGTTTCAGCTTTCATGACATAAAAATAAAGTATTTATAATGTGATCAATTTTGATAAAAAATATATTCTTAGGTACGCGAGAGTTTAGTTCAGCTCTTAAGTTAGTTTTTCCTTTAAGTGAGTATGTACTTAATATAGAACGTGACAAAGAAATATGAATACTACTGCAATAGTCTTTTGCAATGTACCTACAACTACCGTGATCAATACAGACACAAAGGACATTGACCAACAACCCTATGATTATCTTTCGTTTGAAAACATCAAGGGATCGTCACACAACATGCCCTTACTGTTTACACTTTCATCGTATTAAAATCAAATGAATTATAAATATACCTCTACAAAGCTTTATGTGTGAGCTTTAAAGCACACAATATCTACCTATAGACATTTTCATTCATGGGAACAGAATTCGACTTCATAATGAATATCAAATTACGTCTTCTTAATTTTTAACTTTCAAACAAAGTCGGGAGCCGTAATGTCCCCGTTCGGAAGAACAAAAGTACAGTGAATAAGAAATCAAGGGCTTAGAGAAGGCGTGAATGAACATTGAAGTCCATTTAAAGTGGAATTAGTAGAGGAATCGCTGAGTCTATCAAGTCCTTGCCAGGCCACTAACAAGATAACAAGTAGCCGACTGAATAGAGTAATTTGAAAAGCGGCTATTAGGTTGGCTGAATAATTAACGTTTAGAGACGAAGTTAATGATCCAGATTGATTTGCTGAACTCGGCAACAATTATTTCGTTTTACTTATGTTACACAAATGATTAGCTAAAGATAAAAACTACACTTAAGTATAAAAATGTGTCACATAAGCAATATTTCTATAGTTTAGTGGGTAACATTGCACAGTTGGGGAGCATTTGACTTTCATTATGATAAATGTCAATTCGATCTCCAGTCGAGTACGAGTAACTTTATTTTGTCAATATCTAGCTACCTTTTCACACTATAAGTCTCAAATTTCAGTGAAAAGCAGAGAATGGAGTGGATAGACATTAGGTTAACTTGCCTATATGTAGCAAGTTTTAATAATAACGAAATGTAGATGTAACATAACGAGAATTAACAATAGTCATATAGTACGAGAACCACGTACAAGTTCAAAAATAGTAAATGCTGCCTTTTATTGAAAACTACAAATTATTATTTCGGTAATTTATAAATAACAAAAGCTAAAAAGATATAATTGTTTGCTATATATGTATGTTCTCCAATCAAATTTGAGGATGTGTGATTTCAATAATTTAGAACACCAAGAGTCACTTTTTTTAATATATTTTCAGTCCGCCAATAATATAATTGAGATAAACACTAATCACTGTACATTGAAAAAGTTAAGTAAATCCGAAAATATCGAAGATTTGTATTGCTAAGTCGTAATAATTTCAAGACTAAATAATATATACAACCAAATTATGTACTTCAAGTATGATTAGCTGCAAGCGAGATGTCAGTAAAGTTATAAGCTATAAACACATTCAAACATAAATATTAGACATTTTTACAATTAAACATTTCAACAACATATCTATTTGTCTAATAAAAAATGCAAAGAGAAAATAACTAAAATTTATCATTTGTTGTGTTCAAGGGACAGCTGCTCTTTATTTCCCCTTTGGGAAGGATTGTAACCGCACTTTAAACGAGAATAAAACAAATGATCGAGTCACAGGAAACAAAGCTGACGTCGAAGCTTTGTACAAATTCAACGCAATACTTACAAAAAATGTATTTTTAAATTGTATAAATAAATTTAAAATATAAATTTAATTATTTTCCTTAAATAAAACCTTAAAGTTTGCTTCTCGGACTCCCTACAAAGTTGTCATTTTGTAGAATAATCAGTCAATAAGCAACGAACATTTTGATAGATTCTAAAATGATAAGTTATTTAATAATTATTAACAAATAAATTTAAATTACATCAACCAACAAATATCTTTTATTAAAACTAAAATTCTTAAAAGTATTACATGAGCAAATGACTGTTACTTCATTCAAACCCTCATACAATGGAGAAATATCAAGTCAATCTAAAACAACTTAACCAAGACATCCACTGAATTACGCGCACATTAGGAATAAGTTGCCGTAAAGGAAACAAAGCGAATAAAGGAAAGCGTATTATATACCAATATTGCAACAAATTACAAGTTGTGTCTAAGACATGTATAAATTGTCTATGGCCCGCGGCCGACGTAATTTGCAGTGCTCCAAGTTACAACGAATGTGAAACGTGATACGAAACCAATATATCCAATGAAAGTGATACTTGGTTGAGAGCCCTTGTACTCGTAGCACAGCTGGGATATAACGTGTGCTATAAATAAATTATTGTTAAAGGCTAGACCGAAAAATATCTGAGGAAATATTTTAAGAAAAGTATGTCAATGAGGTATGAAGTATTGAACATATATGTAAACGTGACGGTTTATGGGTTCGATTCCCACTCGCAGAGGACGGATTATTTAAGTTTCCATTTTTCACGTAAAAGCGGCGTTGACTTCCGCCACTCAACACGCAATGCCTTGAAAGACGAAAAGCGGGGAACAGAGTATTTTAACACTAGGTTCCCATGCTTCCCAGGATAGGCGGTTTTCTCAGCCTACTGTGCTGCGAGATAAAGCACAGGGTAACGCATGAAGCCAAAAAAAGTATTTTAAATAGTTGTTTGGTAGCTTTAGCTTTTCATGATCGCACAAGAAATATCATACAATAAATAAAGTAACCAATACTAGTATTTAGTTATAAATATAATATATATTATGTATACAAAGCACTTTTTATTTATTATTAAGAATGACTACTTCCTAGTATTTGCTAGAAAACATACAGTAGTTCTATAATGATTATCATATATAATAGTAAGAATATTTATACTATTTAATGTAAACAAAAAGTAGAAAGCGTTTTTAATATCACAGCAACGTTTATGAATTATAGTAAAATTATAAGCTAATAAATAAGAAACGAATCATACACGGAATATTACCATTGCGAAAACACATTATGATTAAATTCAACTTATATAACATATTTTTTTACAAAATTCAAATAATATTATTCCAAAAGAAATTTTCATTTTTGAAATAGGTCAAAATATAACAGTCTGTTTCTTAGTAATCGTACGAAGAATCGTACGAAGCTCTGGATAATAAGTACACGCGTAAACGTTAAATTGTAGCCCTTAGTGCACTCAAAATAAAGAATATAATGTAAGAAATGAACGCTGGTAAGTGAGACCGCACAGGTACCGTGAAGACTGAAGCAAAGAGGCCTCGGGACTGCTAGGAAATGAGGTCGACTTGAATAGGTTCCATTGCCACAGCTAAAATATACATTAAGATATTAATATTGCACTTTTATATTTTTGCACCTTTTTGCTACGAATATTGCTTTTAGATAATTAAAACCTCGCCTTTTATTTTTTTAAGTGATTTGCTATATATAATATCATTATATATAATATCATTATATATAATATCATTATATATAATATCATTATGTACAAATAAAATTAAATACATAAATGTTAAAAGATTTATAAAAATATAAAATATTCTAATACAAGTAATCACAATCTAAAACTAGATGGCTGGAAAATCTTTTAGTAAAGCAAGTTGAACTATAAATTAATTGAACGATAGTCATCTGCAAATATCTACGACTAATTGAATGGGTGAGAGCATCTATGAATAATATAGAGCAAGGCTGCTATAACTGAATATTATGTACCACTAAATGTCACCAGGGTATCGTTCTCATACGATAACAACATCTGTTTAAGTAATATATTGCTGTCATCACACTTTAATACAATTTCAAGATTTAAATTTGCCTAAATTGTACATACGACTATATGCTAAATGATTACATAGGTTCATTTAGTAGTAGTTGATTTTCTTAAATGTTATTACAAAAGATTGAAATTATTTTGTAAAGCCAAATTAAGTCGTATCAAACATAAAGGATCATGTTATTGTTCCAAGCATACTACGAACTCAATCTCCGGACCGCAGGAAGTAGTTTATTAATATATTAAGCTTTTATTCCGTGTCAAATCTAAAGAATAGTTTTATTTGAAAATATATTTTCTTGCAATGCAATATTGATATCTACTAAACTATTGATATAGATAATATAACTAATTGTATTATAAAATTATAACAAACATTTCAATACTGACACGTTACACGTTAAATGACTGAAACCGTGAGAAATTAAGTTAAGACCGGAGGAACAATACACGTTAGAGCTATTATAATTTCTAACATTACTCATATGTGCCCAGAACAACTTAAAACAGTTGGATTACCCGTCATCCTGCTCTTTAAAACAGTTCCCGGGCCGATATGCCATATGATTATACAGCTTGTGTCGGCGGGTATAGAGGCAATTATTCAGCGTAGTGACGCGAGGAAGAGGACAATTTGATATGGCCTCAAATCATTCCGCTGCAATGGGGAAGGCTATCCTACGCGGCTAGATCCGGGCCACCTAACTCCTCTATTTATGCAACACATCGGTATCTGTCATGCTTAACTGAGTCTAGCTTCACGGCCACTTGTTTTAGTAAAAGTATACAAAAAGGAAAACCTAAAGCACATGATTATTTAATTTTCTAAATATGAAATAAATAAGATAATGTTTTATGATTTTCGAACGCAAATATAGTGGCATTGTAATGTTATAACAATTTACTATAAATGCCCAATTGATATATTTCTCGAGGCCCAGTTTACATACGTTTACTGTGATCTCGTTCTTTTTAATTAAAAATAATAGCACAAAATGTTTATGTCTAGATTTTTGGAACCAACCATTGAAACATAAGCCATCCAATAAAATTCTCCTAAGAGTTTAAAGTTACTATTTTTTTGTTATTTACTAAATATAGCCATGTATGATCATTCTAAAAGAAAGTGATATTCAAATAGGTAACAGTTTTGCTATGCCTATGTTGTGTTGAACACTCCGGTCTCAACTTTTCGCAATAGAAGGACTCCTTACATTGATCCCACAACTATCGCGTTTACAATCAGTTACCGTTTCATTGCGCGACGCACTGTTAGTGTCATACAAATTATTTGCATTAAGCTTAAAATTTTACAATTTATTCTCAAGTATAATTTGCAAAAGTCTACAAACAAATTGTTTTGATTCACAATCCCCGTGGAATATTTAATAACAGAGGAAAAAATACACATGGGATACGAACAATGAAAGACTTCCTGCATAACGCTGATTATTCATATTTATAACAATAAATAGAACTTATATTAAAATTTATATTTTGTTACAAAAAGCATTGAAAATGTGTGGTGGAAAGTATACAATGTTTTTGGTCGGTTTCCACTACTAAATGTTACGAACCGCGAGGAGAAGGCCTTCTTCTTCGTGGCAATTTTCTTGCTTTCTGTTTGATTGCCGAAGTCTTCTAACATAATCAAATCTACTTTACGCCGTCTTTAACATCCTCTGTGGTGAGTTTGGGGGGAATAAAATTATTAAATAGAATTTTAGTGACAGGACAAAGACATAGGTAATATATAAAAGCACTTTTTCCCGACCTAAGTATCTTTCCTAGTATATAATGTAGGGATACCATCCCAGGCTGCGACTATATCACGGATCACAAGACTACCTCGATGAATGCGTTGCATATGCGGTCAGACCGCGTTAAGCGTTATTCATTTCCGTGACATTAAGCTCCTAAATGTACCGATATAATTTGACGAAAGAACTAAACAGGTCATGCTCTTGTGTATCCTAGAGTTTGGCCAAACACCAAGTTGAAACCTCAGAATTCTTGAATTTACATAAATTCCAAGGTGCATAAAGTTAAAAGTTAGATAAAGACCTATATGGATAGTGCTTGGGTCCGATATTAAACAAGATTTGTACTTGGACTTCATTCTGTTTGTTCATATCTCTTGATATAAGCTTCGGGAATACACTTGGAATCAGCAAGGCCCTATCAGATACACTGTCAAGGTTTATAGACAAATGGTTTGAATAGGCTTAAAGTACGTAGCTTTTTTCACCTATGCCTTATATTTTGATAATAGTTATTTAGTGGAATGTGGTGTGACGTAATGCCACCAAAAATATTAATATAACTGTAATCACATAGTAGGAACAGCTAATCAATTTAGAGTGTAGGTTATCTTAAATAGCCCTCTGCCCATATGATACCTATAACAAATTATTAGAAGTCGTACGTGAAGCATAAATACTAACCAAACAGCCAAAACTTACAAAAATATATGAACAAATAAAACATCAATAAAAAAGCTCATTGATGGACAGTATAAAAATTCTTAAGAGTTTAAATGTAATTGAAATATTTTATAACACCGTACCTACCTCTAAAAGCCTAAAGACCTAAGAAAAACTCTAATTTCAATTGAACTGGAATAGGTTTAGAAGTAACTTGTATACGGTTAAATAAATTATTTTCTTGACCGTCATCCACTCATTTATAAAGCGTACTTCGTATACGCGTTTTAAGGATGTAAAAGTGAAACCATTGTCACATACTGATGAAAGAAATCATTTTTAAAATTCTTGAAAGCTTGAGCTATTCCATATAGCGGTTCAAAAAGTCGACGTGCTATCGTTATTTCTTATGTGGCATCCATGGTCCCAGACTGTAACATATTTAAATCATTAAGTACACGTACGATATTTCGTCTTTTCGATAATTATTAAGCCAATGAAATGCTCATCAAAAAATTGTGTTTAATCAAGCTACGATAACGAAACTGTTATGACTAAGATGACAATAACTCCCAAAATCAGAATGCCATAAAATTCTAACACGAACGTACATAGTTCTACCCAGAAATTATGTTGTTAAAGTAGGTATGTGTTAGACAAACGATTAATTAAGTGATATACTATCAATTTACAGATAACACTTGTTTCGTAACTGCAGTAGTTCAATATACCCAATATTGAACTACTGGATTTTAATGGTTTCACCAACTAGTTAAATGATTCCTACAATTCCCATGCTGCAAGCGGATTAAATATCTTACTGTAACACCTATGCCTATGACACATTTGTTCTTATTAAAATTAATTACTTTTACAAGTCAAATATTTGTTTAACAAATACGCTAAATCATTTTATTGTATACCTAAGAATCAATTAACTAACCGAAAAAGATGATAAAATATTTTTATGGTAAATTATTTCTATTAATAAGGTGTCCACGGAAGTACCGAGCCCATCTCATTAGTCCTGAAAAAAAGACACTCCTGTAATATGACACGTCTTCCATGACGCCGCTAAATTACTTTTTCCGTAAGCCCCAAAATTTGACAAGTGACATGTGAAATACAATTTTCTTAATCAACTGGGAGTTCAATTTTACTAGCGTTACATAAACATTAGGTAAAATTATAATTAAGGTCGATATTCCCATAGGATCAAAGGTAATTAGCCTAATTAAAATTAATATCCGGTTTTAAATTATACATATATAACCTAATTACTTTGTTGATTATAAGTTATATTAATTATTAATTCCAACTATGGAAGGTAACTAGTAACTTCATTGAGGTCTTGACTAAAAACTTCAATAACATAATATTTTCTTTTGGCAGCCATTCTTTTACATACAAGCTAAAACTTTGTTTACACTCTATTAAATATTGTCGTACCAGCTATAAAAACGGTAGACGATATAGAAGCGCTCTTAAATGGGTTATTACGTTCTCAAACACCGTAAGGGTAAACATCAAAAAGGTAAAGGACTTGAAATCTTGCTCGGTTATTTGCCCCTGAAAGCTTTCAAACACAACATCTAATTTGTTTATCCAAAAATATATTTTCTAGCCAAGTGTTTACCGCATAAATTTCTTTGAAAACGTCGGTTAAGGAGCATGAAGCGATACTTGCTTAAGTAATACCGCTTTTAATTTATTTTACCTTTGTTTAGGATTCAATATATTAAAGACAATAAAAGACAAATAAATGGTTTTTTGGTCAATTTGAATAAGTTTTTTAAGTTATACTGATTTTATTTAATATATTAGAATTTAGAAATTGGTATTTATTAATACTTTATATTATATATAGGTAATATTTTATGAAGATTTTCCACAAACACCTGTATCAATACAGGTATTTTTAGAAAATACTTATTAAACAGTGAAAATAGAAATTTTGTTACAATAGATATAATTATTTTAATCTGTATTGTTTTTATTGTTTATTTTTTATTGCATTGTATGCAAAATTTTTTAAATATGTATATCTATATTACTAATAAAATGATAAAAGCGTATTATGAGGTTTTATTTAAAAGGCAGCACCAAGAAATATATTTTTTTAATTTTTGATTATATATCTTTTTGTCTGTATAAAATTAAAAAATGAGTAAATGTGACCGCAAATTTAAGCTTGACATTTTTTCATTACGAATAATTTCATCAGCGGAATACCTATAATCATAAAATCGGAAACCTCAGTATATTATATACTGAGTATATAAGCGCGTATGCTACTCTCACTTAGCTGATATTTTTTTATCATTTCACATAACCTGTGCTAGTTTGAAGATAGCATAGCGAAGTTAGTTAATTAGTTACTATTGAAAAATCTTAAAACTGGCATATTTCATTTGTAAAAAAATTGTAAGTGACATTCTTATAACAAGGATATAAAAAATGAAGTCTGATGTATCAAAAATGAAATGATTATTACTGGCGAGGCCGCACGTACATTAGACGGACCCAACGTAAATATTTATGAAAAATACGTTAGCGTGGTTTCTTTATGGCGGCCCTGTTTGTGTGATGTACCCTGCTGGGGTGGTCACCAGTCCGAACGAAAATGTAATTTTGTGGAGAAGAATTACTTTTTGTTTTACGTTTACGTTATAGCTAAGTAAGGTATTGTTTAGTAATTCATTTACTTTAATAATATTAAAATTATAATAATTCATAATATCAGTGTTGGTCAACCATCGTCGGTGACTTAATTAGACAAAAATTAACCAAAATTTAACAACAATAAAAGACTTACTTTTCAACTGTACCTTCTTACCACATTCTACAGTCTCTATTTTCTATTAATGTACAAATGCGGAAAATCAACGTAATCCTCTAACTAAGCACTATATACAGGTTTTATTGCCGTTTTTCAATGAATTTATATTGAAAATTAGTAGACAAAATACTTAAAGAAAAGATGCTTAAAAAATTTAACGCAGCAGGATTTGATTTATTCTATCATAAAAGTGGATTACCACTTTAAGAATAAAGAGTAAATAAATTAAATAAATGCATAAATAATTATTTTAAATATCTTATTATACCTAATAGGTAATATAACAACTTAATAAGTACTCATATATAGTAGTAACAGGAGTAAAAGTTGAAGAGTCACTATGACAGAAATCGATCGACCGTCGGAAGGATCACTTCAAATTGATAATTTACTTATATAGTTAATAATTAACTTTTTAGATTAAGCTCATTAAATAAAGCTTCCTTAACAAGCTGGAAAAGTTTCTTCTGCTTATAGGATAACGCCGAATCCAAGGATCAAAATAGGTACGTTTTTGCATGAAATATTTTAAGATCGGTTATTATCTATTACATCAGAAGTAGTAACAACAACAGTCATCTGATGGATGTAAATACATACATATAATGATATATACAGTGCCAGTAGACGTAACATACCAGACTAAACTATCTATTAGAACAAGTAGGAAGTAGTATGCATCTATATATTTTATGTACCAACTCCATTGCATATTATGATAATTAAATGTCAGCTAAGTTACATATTAAGACGTTTCTATCCTATTTTGGAATTATTTGCTTATATAAAATTATTTATATTAACATTTTTAAAAACGTTATTAACCTTGTAATATAATTATACCGATTTAAGGTGTTACTATATTTTTGATTCATAATAAACAATTTAATAATGTTCACATTTCCACAAAACCGAATCATAACCTTGCGTAATGGTACCCATTCTGGTACTAAAATATTTACTGCAGTAAAGCTTTTCAGGATTCGGGTAGTTTAATTTACAATACATTTGCACAAAGCAAACGTACAACAATAGCCTGGTAATAAAGGAATAAAGCTATAATGAAACCTTACTCAAAATGGCCTCGTATTGAAAGAACATTACAGCGTAGAAGGAACTAGGGCACAGTGTAAACGCAGCGCCAACAGATATGGAAATAAAAAAGTGATTTAATTAGGCCTCCTGTGAAGCTTCCAGTAATCATATTCTTGTGTCCATTAAAATATTTAATCTGTTCAACAAGCTCTTTATCCGGATTATAAAACGTGGGGCGAAGTTATTTTGTTATAACGATATCCTTAATTTTTACGATGAAATTATTAAATAACATGATTTTCTATGTCAATGTGATGAAAATATGAATCGACATTACTTCATTCAATATAATTTCATCTTGTTATCTCATCTTGGCTACTAACTAAACAAACATACAGCTGCTCTAATTTATAAAAGTAAATAGATACAAGTAAACGATTCGATTGAATCGTAATGGTAGTAATTATAGGTTCTTTCTTTGATTTTTTTAGAACAATTCAATAAAAATGAAATTTTTGGATGAATTGGAAATCTGCCAAAGTTTAGGGATATCGAATACAACATACGAATATTCACAACGTGCACCTAGCCATCTCATGTGAGAACAGTCAAGAATACAAATTTTTGCAGTAAATAGAAACTCCCATAAAACAGTTGCTTAGCAAAAATGTCAGGTTAAACAAAGTATATTGTGATACTTATGTATAGTATTTTATTTAGGACAAAACTCACCCCTTTTTAGTTACATTAAAATCTAAATAGAATATATGAGAACCATACTCGCATGTTTGCGTATTAAAGCAAGATGTTTTATATTATATTGCGGTCGGGTACTCGGGTGGCAAATTTAAATTTATTACGTTGGATTTATTTCACTTCATAAATCATATATAAATTCTACATTTTTTGTTACTATACAATTATATACTTAAAGGAAATGTATACTTATTACATATTAAACGTTTATAGCAAAATCCGTATAAAGTGCATAATAAACAAGGTACGTTTATTTCACTAGAAAGTAAGAGTGAATGGCCGGGCACACTGCCAGTTTATGTCATTCAAAAACTTCGTAGGCCAATTCAATGCTTAAAATGGCAAATGGCTCCATAGAACCACTTGCTACTATAAGTTTTTGGCACAGGTCAATTCTAAAATTTTCATTCACATGTATCTATAAGATAGGCATTTTCTTTTCGATAATAATATGAAGCTATTCTTTGATGTTAGATTATATATGTATGTAAATAAGTGTGTACGACAATGATTTAATTAAATTTCAAATCTTTTAGAATGATTGCAAAATACAGTAGCTACGCGTAAGTGCGCGTGCGCCGTGAAAGTGATACGCGATGTGCATTATTTGTCTTAGTTTATCAAGACCCAATTGTGTACAAATTAAAATTATAGCAATACACTTCATACATCTTCGTCTTGTCCCTTTTGTGATGTTTACGGTAGAAAAATTCAGAATTCATATATTTTATTAAATAGCCCTCTGGTAGAGTGGTAATTTAGAAACTATTAATATTAAAGTATATAACTTTCATTGATGAATGGACTATTCAACACAAAAAGTGCGCTCTAACAAACTCTACATGTTTATAATAATATTAGCATAAGTAAAAGGTACAGAATGATAACTTATAAAAGAACCCAATTATTTAACAAAATTAAAGAAGTATTCAAATAACAGATGACTATAATATAAATTAGTAATATAATTTATAAGAAAGTAATATTTCTTTTAGCTTTTAAACATTCGAACAAAGACATGTTATCAAAATCAAGCCTATACTTTGATATCGTTATAAGTCTCACGGTGCTTACTCCGTGAAAATATCAATACGGCTAAATTTTAATTGTGTTACAATCTTAGTAGGTCACATAGGTATAATCAAAGACAATAGTTCTATATCTAATATTTTTAGTTTACTAATATAGCATATTATATGTGTATATCTAATTAAAATAACAATGCTTGTAAAATTACTAAAAGAGATGTTTTTTATCAGTATTTTGAAATTTATTATTTTATATATAAAAAGCCGATGCAATTATATTTCCATAAACTTTAAAATCCTTGCGTAATAGTTTAACTATTAAGGTATCTTAGAACAATAGATGGAAAATGCTGATCACGATAATAAACTTTTGTTAAGGCACTTCATATTTCTTATAGCAGTATTTTAAAATTAATAGCCTACGATCTGACAAGATCTAATACCCTATAAAATCAAAAGGTTTTATTTAAATCGATCCAGGACTTCCGGTAAAAAAACGAAGATTTATTTTCAATTAGTATTTTTTCGTCCCCCTCAGCTTTTTTTTGCAAGCATATTAAAAGTAAAGTTTTTTAATATTTTCCTATGCTGCCAAGGGTTATGCTATATGTATGTATATAGCAATCCTGTGGCAGCATATCATTTAAAATTGCCGCCTGTATCATGCAGACTGCAGAGTGAATCCCCGTGGCCTATTTGCTTGGAGAGCCCTCATCTACACTTGTACTTGCACGGGAAACGTTGTGGACTCATTAGCATCGGTGTAACACGCGCTCTTTAATTAATTACATTTAGACTGAACAAGATGTACCGGATAATTGCAAGTTATCGTCGTATTTATTGATTTTATTGAACTTAGTTGTAGTATGTGTAAAATTTTTAATATATAGACAAACATTTCTTTTTTGTTTAATATAATGTAAAATGTGCGACGAAATTAACTGGACACCCTTGAAAATATTAAAGAATTCCCACCATTACTCACAACTACTGTGATTTCAGTAAATATTTCCTAAAAAGCAAATAAATATACCTAAGTAAAAAATTCAATAATATGTATATATGGCACATGAAATCTCAACACATAACTCTGAACAAATGAATAGTTGTCGAGCGCAGGCTATTACTTGCACCGCTTTATATGTCGAGTAGATAGGGGACAGGGATGCTGCGCGCTACAGCCTCCGTGACGGGCGTAGTACGAACAAAGCGTCCCACCCAAACCGTTTCCGCTCAAAAAAAATATAACACAATAAATGAAACCCACACTTAATAGACGAGATGAAACGAGCACTATATATTAAAAATCAATTATAATATATTTAGTAGGGAAATATATTTTTATGTGGGAGCGTATGTCGTACGTGTGAAGTCGACAGCGCGGTCCGCGGGATACTGCCAGCTTCCAAGCGCGGGGGCGCGGGGCTGCGCGGACTACGGCTCCCATTAAGGATCGTAGCACGTAGCTACGGCCGCCCGGCAAGGGAAGCTTGGCCAACCTCAGATCCCGGGACCTATGAGACCAGCTGCATTTACTCTAAAACTGTGATTTTTGTTTGGACGGTTGTGCTTTATACTGGCAACTGCAAGCATTATTTTTTTTTACAGAGTCGTTCTTAATTTTCAAACACTCTACATTAGATTTACTATAAAAAAATATATTTATATATATTTTTTTTGCATGAAATTTATCTCTTATAAAACAGGATAGGTAGCTGTTTGTTTGTAAGAATTACTAGCGTAGACTTATAGACAGGAAAAAACTCAATAGTAATAAATAAGTAAATAAGGTATAAGTTAAACAATAATTTGTATTTTTAAATATTTTGATATATTAAATTTAGTATATTTATTATGTTGATGATTTAATCTATAAAAGCTCTAAGCTTAACGTATTTTTAAGCCCAATCAAAATACATTTTCCATCTGAAACTGCGATACAAACTAGTTGGTTTAAGTCAATTTCCCAATGGGAGCTTGAAATGGAATAGTTAAGAGAGTTCGGGAAGATAGTAAAAAGTATTAAAAAGTACTTCTATACAACTTTTAGAATTGGAGCATTTTTTAAAAGAAGTTCTTTCAAAATACTTTTTATTGATCAACCTACTATCGTTCAACATCCAGGTCAGAACAACCGGGTTTCTGTCCGACCATTTTCAGTTGCGGTCGTTTTAAATAATATAGTTTATCCTAAAACTGGTACTATATCAAAGTCGAAAATCATTACATGTGGGAAGTTGTTAATCAACGATCGAAAAGAATAATATGGGAATACTGTGGCTTTGGGTATCGCGAAAATGGGCGGGGACTCAATAAAATTTGCGGGAAAATTGGGAGTGTAAAGAAGAAAAAGGTGCAAAGGAAGAAGAAATTTACACATAGAAAACAAGAAAAAAAACATAGAAAAAATCTTCTCATTTCGTTCGTTCGTCGTTGTCTATCCCGCATATAACAGAATAAGTAAAGGGAATACAATGTTATGATACACCATTCCCCAGTCCGTCTTTCTAAACATTGCGTCTCGAAATAATTAATTCTCCCGATTGGAAATTGAACCCACAACATTCGCATTTACCGAGCCTGCATATCTTGGAAACTGTCCAAGCGCTCTGACCATGGACACGTGTTCAAATTCCCCTGTGATCAAATATTTATATGTTTTCTTTAAGTATTAGTTACGACAATATTTTCTCTAAATAAATTAGAAAGCATATTGCTACAAAATCTGTCAATTTCAAAAATTAAATTCATATAAACATATATACTTAAATGGCATGAATTACTATTCAATACAGAATGTCTATAAAACTAGGCGGAAGAGGGAGAGTGTCTTTACACTTTTCGCCATGTAGATACCACACCTTATAAAGCATAAAATTAAAAAAATGTTTACTAGTACCTTATATGCACGAAATGTTGTAAATTTAAAATGTTCTAAGAATGTTGTAAGTTTGGTGAATATATTGTACAAAAACCCTACGCGTTTTAGAGATGCTCAAACTAAAAAGTAAACAATAATTCTTAATACAAGTTAAAAACAGTAATGATCGAAAAATACTTATATTATTGTGAAAAGGCGTGGGGCGCTTTGCGTCATATTTTTCGTATATTAAGCAACTGAAACTACCTATATTGTGCAGATTTATAGAGATTGAGTATGAAAGGTAAGGAAAAAAGGAATAA
Organism: Dione vanillae; assembly: GCA_037178615.1. Lineage (NCBI taxonomy): Eukaryota > Metazoa > Arthropoda > Insecta > Lepidoptera > Nymphalidae > Dione > Dione vanillae. The sequence continues at coordinate 2,091,113 of JAZFAU010000097.1, read as the reverse complement.
CTAAATCAATAGGAACATCTCCCCAAGCCACGATCTCTGAGTCCAAGGAGATTTACTCAGATACAAGTGAATTTAATAAAAGCGTATTAAAAATACCTTAAACTTATAAGACTTATATAATCTATAAAGAAAATGCTAAAGAGATCAACTAACAGACATTTAAGTGAGAATCACGACATAAGCTGTAGCAAAACACTACTTCTTATTAATAATTCTATCATTAGAGTAATACTTATTTACACTATCCGTTTTTAATTAATTTAATTATTAATTATTCAATGTTATTTTTCACTTCCCGATTTCATGTTTCCATTTTATTATTATAATAATATTTAAAATCATTGTTAAACTATTTTGTTTTAATAACAAAATATATTAAAACGTTTATTATATATATTTTAGTTTGTCAAGTTTTATAAGTGATAGGTATATCACTTATAAAACTTGACAAACTAAAATATTGTTTTTTTATGAAAAAAACTAAAAAAATACATGTAAATTTATAGACAAATTATTAAGTCAATGAAGTACAGCTAATAAAATAAGAGTCGACAAGTTTGTAATGGTGTTTTTCTGGTATAAGTATAATAATTATCACTTTTCCCTTTGTTTAACTATAAGTTCTAACTTGTTGTGCTTAAACCAAATTCTAGGTACAAAGAAAGTACCCTGTAGATTTTGATTACAAGAAATTTTCCTTCGAAATGCACGAATATTATGCGTATTATGTATATCTTGATTATAACTGGATAATTGGATAATTAATATTAATATCATGAGTGTGTACTAGTACTTGCATTTAAAAGCCGGACAGGTTTTTAGAAATATTGTTAGTATTTCTAAAAATCACATCAATCTCATAATAGTTGAAAGAAACAAAAATCTTTCTTTAATTAGTTTATTATGCGATTCAAGTAATGTTTGTTTTGATTGATTGAAGTAACATTTTATTGTAGAGGCTACAGTAAATAAACAACCATTCAAATAAGCACCATCATCAGTCAGTCAGGCCACAAAAATTTCAATTGTGATCCTTGCCAATACATTGTACTGTGCTTTCGCAATTTTTATTATTTTTTAATAGAATATGGTACATCAGTACCTAAAGACATAAAAAATCTACAACTACAACCTACTTCCAAAACAAAACATCTTAATATCTGAATTGATGAATAAAATTTAAATGAATAAAATTTAAAAGCGTCTCGCAGTGACCGTCATATGAAATATCAAGTCCTGCTTCACTTATTGACTGATTTATTATCACCGAATGTGGTCGTCATATGGCTATGTAGGCAGCTAATCTCTCACTATGAAAATCATCCATCATCATCATCACCACTAGTTAAAAAACATATAAGCATTGATAAGTTTGTACAAATTCTGCAAAGTTATATTTCGTTTTGACAGACTGTACTTACTGAATTTTCAAGTGATCTAATTAAGAAAAACATATTAGCAGGGTAGCCATATCAAATCTAGCGACAAAGTAGCACGTTCCCGTTTTCATTTAATTAAAAAAGACGGAACTTTTTGTATACTGGAAAATGGAAATTAGTCCCCCAGTGGGAACCTACAACCATCGCTGTACAATCCAACTGCGCTAATACGACCTATTCAAAAAAAGCTTAAGATAATTCAATAAACAGTACTTACTTCATTGTTGGCCTTCGTAGTGCAACAGTAACACAGCAAGCATAACATGAAACGTAACAATCATTTTTTATTATATGATAAAATCTTCTTATAAAAGAAATATGAATTAAGTTATTACTTGCTTTCTATTTCATATATATCACGCAACTTAGAGAGAGATGACTATATCTATTACGAAATAACAATCGACTAGTATATTTTCCTACTTTGTATTTCCTATATAATATAGGTAGGTATATGATAAGCGAACTTGAACGCTATACATTTTACTGTAAAATTATAAATGCTCACTAATGATTGGGATTAAGATTTTTAAGCGTTTTTTAAAACATATTTTAGAGAAATATGTAACTTCATAGTAATACAATAATCTTAAAAATCTGGTATTCAAATAGAACAGATTCGAATCCACCTGTTAAAATGCTTATTTAAAATCATAAAAGAAGTAAGTATTGGAAGAAAGAGCGGCTTAAATATTACCTAATACAAGCATTTTAAAATAATATTGCGAAATTTTAGACGGGAAATTTGTAAATGGATTGTATATTAGAACAAGTAAATAAAGTAGCGAAGAAAAAAAGATATATGACTTAGGAAGTATGTTAAGTAAAAATGGAAGAAACGGAGAAGAGAAAGGATGCAGAAAAGCGTATTGCTGCCGATTAATGATGTAACGAATATTCGCATTCGCGAATATTCGCACGTTTTCACATATTCGCTATCGCATTCTCATTCGCAAAAACTCCTGGGAATGGTTTGGGAATGTCAGAAAAGAAATTGACGACGATAATACTTTATAAAAATCTAAATCAATTTTTGTGTTTTTTAATTCAAAAAAACGGTAACTTAACCTCGTAAATATATTATCAGTCTTCATTATTTTTATCAGTCTTTATTATCTTTATCTCATGAAACAATTTTTTAATGCAATCTAAAGAAACAGAAATCAATTCTCTCGCCTTTCTAAAAAAATTTTTATCTTCGGTTTTTAATGTTATAATCGAAAGTGCTATCTTACTTGCCGTAAACAATTGGCGCCAAATTTACAAGAATTACTGAATGTTCGCATTCGCATTCGCGAACGTCGGTAGCAAATATTCGCATTCGCATTCGCTAAAAAAATTACATTCGTTATATCACTACTGCCGATAACAGAATAAACGGTGCCTTAGCTGTATTTTTGAGACGGCAGAACGTCAGTCAACGTGAAAAACATATGGCCGTACACAATGCAATTCTGGTGCCGACGATATTATATGGTTTTACTACCGTAAAACGTAGGTATTGTAGAATGAAAAAAGATAAATGCTGCATGCAGTTTAACTGAAGAGATCCGCAACGATGATACATACGTAAAATGAATGTGCTTAGACGTGCCCAAAACACTTTGAAAGACTGGGTGATGAAAGAAAAAAGATATATGACACAAATCTGAGTAAGAGAGATAAGGGAAGACCTCGGTTTAAATTAAAAAGAAAAAAACATGATGACCCGTGGAGAGCATGTATAAAGAGGTTGATTACATTGGACACGGCGAAGGAGGTATGCAGAGACTTCAGTATTTGGGGGTCCATTTCCTATAAATACCCTGCTAGGGTAAAGTATATTTCTTTTCTCAAATTATTTAACAGCCATAGATACGAACTATTTTTGTAATTTACCAAATTATTTATTAATTGTAGTGTTTACTTCATGTTAGTGGTAGACATGGCACACGCATTGTTAAAACAAAAAATGATATATTATTAGAATTATTCCAGCCAAGTGTCTCAAGAGATTATAAGAATAGTACCTGTATGATTATATATATTAAAATTAAACTATCGGTTGTAATAAAAAAAATGTAATTAAAATTTTTACATAAAGTTCAAAGTAAAATACGATTGGAATAAAAATAAGTTTATTTATCATTACATTATTTAAAAAAAAAACATGTCAATTGGCTTTCTTTTTGTTATTTTTAAACTTTTTGGAAGCACCTTCTGTTTTGTTTACATTCACTTTTTTGTTGTTTAACTGTCCTATTTGTTTCTTCTTTTTATTCTTCTTCAACTTCTTCGCTACGGTTAGAGCTACTTCTTCTGTTACTTTAACATCAGATTTAATTATTGGTTTGATTTGTTCAGCTTTTTGTTTATTCTTATTTTTATTGTTGCTTTTCTTAGAACTACTTTGATTGTTACTATCATTTGCCATTTTTGCTTCATTTACATTTGGTGTTACTACAGGTTTGTTATCCTTTTCTGGCACTTCACTAACTTTCCTCTTGTTTTGGACTTTATCTTTACCTTTTGGTGACGGACTTAGTTTTCCTTTTTTAACATTTTCATTTTCTATTGATTTATCTTTTGCCTTATCTTGTTTGTTGTCTTTATTTTGTTTTACCTGATCTTGTTTACTTTTTTTATCATTTACTTGAATTTCTTTTTTTTGTTCAACTTTGTTAGATTGTTTCTTTCCTTCTTCATTAACATTTCCATTTGGCTTGTTTTGCACATCAGAATTACCTTTTTTCTTTTTGTTAGCTTTTTTCTTTTTCTTGTTACTAACATTTGTTGCAACAGTTGGTGCTGCTTTAGAAGTTTCTGAATCATCTTTCGTTTCAACGCTGTAAGAAATAATATTTGGTTAAGTTGTATAAGTAAATAAATTATAAACTATCATGAGCATCATCATTATTTCACTGCTATCTTTTTTTAATAAGATATTATTTTTTTGTTTTTTTCTAATTACTCAAAAGATACAAAAGTAAGGAATTAGAACCTATAATAAATTAATTTAAGCAAAGTTATTTTCTACCAAAACATATTTTTACCAAGCAAAAGTAAATAACATACATTGCTACTTGAGGTGTTGGTTTGTTTTTCTTCTTTTCTGGTTCTTTTGTTGTTTCTTCATCCTCTATAGGCCTCTTCACTGGTCCTTTAGATGGTTTTGCTTCTTCTTCTGATGCAGCATCACCATTTTGTACAGGCTCATCCCCTTCTTTAATTTCTTCATCATCTTCATCTTTAAATGGCTCAGGCTAAAAATAATAATATTCATGTGAATAATTTTAACTTAAATGAATTAATGAATTAAAACAAATAGATAAGTTAGTACACTTACAATAACATTTGAGAATTTCTTTAATTTAGCAACAAAGAAGCCATCCATATTATGTGTATGGGGGTAGAAACGTCTCGTCAATTTTAAAGATGGGTGGAATCTGTGATGCCTGTACTTGACAAATCCTTCAGTACCAAAATCTAAACCAGTTGGTACCAGTTTCACATTTCTCCTCTTCAATGCATAGTTGACTACCCATTCATTCTCTTCAGGCAAAATAGAACATGTGGAATAGACTATATAACCTCCTGTACTCGACTTAGCATTACAGCAGTCTATAGCTGCCGAGCAATAATTGCCTTTGTAAATTGAAACACCTTTGGATATCTTTTGGTTCCTTGGTGGTTTTCACGCTAGGGTCTTTAGCTATCACACCAGTACCAGTACAATGGTGCATCAAGCTAATACTCTATCAAAACCTTTAATGACATCCGGGAACTGTCGGCCATCATAGTTACAAATGACAGCATTAACTACACCCAATCTGTGGAAGTTGCCAACAATCGCCTTCGTCCTTTCCTTGTTAGCATCATTTGCAAATAATGAACCAGTATTTTTCATAATAGCTGCAATATGAGATGCTTTTCCTCCAGGGGCAGCGCACATGTCCAATATCCTCTCATTCTCTTGAGGTGCTAATGCCATTACAGGTAAAAAACTTGATGCCCCTTGCAAAATATAATGACCAGCCAAATATTCAGGTGTAGCACCAATAGGAACTGTTGAACTATATACAACAAGACCAACTTTACTCCATTTACCAACAGGATCTAAATTAACACCTCGGTTAATTAGTGCTTGTGCCAAGTCTCGCCTCCTAGTTTTCAAACTATTTGTCCTTATCGTCAAAGGACGGGCAACTTCACTGGCTTCTAAAAATTCTACAAGTTCTTGCTACTGGGAATATTTGCATTAAAACTTCCATTAGGAAATCATTGTAGCTGTAATACATACATAAGTCTTTAAGAAGCAAGTCTGTGTATTCACATCTAGATCTACCTTCTTCCTTCAAACGATTGAAGTCACTAAGCACTGATACAACATCTTTGATTCTCTGATGAATATCTTGCAAGCTTGTCGGGTTCTCTACTTCTTCTTCAGTGGGAAAAGCAAATACATCTTGCTTGGCAATATTCAGTTGTAATTCTTCATCTGCTAATTTCTTGTCTAGCTTCTGTTTCTTTTTCAATTTAATATTAGCTTTTTCTATGGGTAACATATCGTCATCATCATCATCATCATCCCCATCATCATCTTTACCATCTTCACTTGAATCAGAATTATACACCATTTTATTATCATCATCATGTGCTTGATCATCAGACTCATTCTGCTGATCATTGTCGGAATCTTCAAATAAGTCATCTAGTTTCCCCACCTACAAAATATAAATTTCTTTATTTTAAAATGCTATATATTAGTGAGTAAAATTTTATTTCTTTTCTAAAATCCTTCTTGTATAATGTCATCAATCATTTGAGATTATGAGATAGAACATAGTAAAAAATTTCATGATATATAAGTTTTTATTTTTATTACTAATTAAATAATATTGTACACCACAGATGTTGGTAGCCTATGCCTGTTTTTGTGATTTTCAAACTAACACATTGGAATATGATTGTGTACTACGTCAGACATTTCGTAATGGCATAGTGAGTTGTTTAATTAAACAAAGAAAAAAGTACAATATAATAAGACATATTTTTTTTCCTTTTTTTTTAGCTTCACGCTTTATCTCGCACATGGCAGGGTAGGCAGAGGGAACTGCAGGAACCATAAGAACCTAGGTTCTAAGTAATGGAGTGTCTTAACACTAGTGTTAAGACACTCCATTACTTAGTCCCTGCTTACTCCGTCCCCACTTTCCGCCGTTTTCGAGGCATTGCGTGTTGAGTGGCGGAACTCAACGCCGCGCTTTTGCTTTAGATGCCAGAGCGAAGAAAATGGAAAAAGAAACCGTCGTATTACAGGCAGACATAATAAGACATTATTTTTTAATATTTCATTTTACTTGAAATTTGAACTAAAACAATTCATTAAAACATTTAATTAAAACAGCTTTTGTTAATAATCAATAGATAAAATATTTTATTAAATACAATTTTATAAATAAAAATTATATAGAAATAAGCTTACCTTGTATGATTCTTTTCCAGACTTGTTTTTAGGTGTTCCTTCTCCCAATTGATCTTCGTCATTTGATACTTCTTCTTCTTCTTCAGCACTAGACATATTTTCATCACTTGAAATGTCTCCATTTTCATCATTACCTTGCTCACTGTCACTATCAGAATTATATTCTTTAACTTTTTTTGCTTTACTTTTAGTTTTTTGTTTGGGTTTTAACCACTCTTTGTTATCATCAGTGAAACCTTTTAAAAAATATACATTACATTATTAGTTACAAATTTACAATAAAACTCTATATGCGCTACCAAATAAGTTATAAGATGTTTTATACTAATTTTATAACTTTAGGGTTCTTCTTATATTTATAAAGTTTTTATAATTTTTTACAAATTAATATATTATAAAAAATATTTATATAATTGTTATACACTAGCTAAACAAAAATTATTTTATTCTTATTACTCAAATATTTTAATTTAACAAGAATATTTAATGAATAAAGCATTCTTTCTTACCTAATAATTTTAATTCTTAGTTATGATATTTGGGTAGTTAAATTTATAATAGATCCCTTAGTTAAAAAAAAAACTAGTATCTTAAATCAGTATTAATAAAGACATTTTCTATGAGAATTTGATAAGAAAATATGGCATAGTAAACATTAAACAGAAATACTTTTGTATTTTTCAACTGTACCTTGGATATTATTTTCGTCTTCTGATTCTTCAGTACCCTTAACCACTTTTTCATGCTGTTTAGCAACATTTTTCTTAGCTTCTTTAAGAGCTTTCTTTTTTTCAAGTAATTCCTTCTTCTTCTTAAGTCTACGAGCAGCCCTTTGTTTTTGCCTGTGACTTAATTTTTTTTCTTCTTTATCTTCCTCGACTAAAGTAATAAATTTAATTATATATAAATTACAATGAATTACTCGTAAACTTCGTACATATGTACAAAATTATCATAATGCTATATTATGGACTTAAAAATAAAACAAAGTGGATAAGAATATAATATAACAAATTTGTAACATTGACAAAGTTTTAAATACTATATCTTAACATACTAATCTGAAAACCTTCGAAGGAATAAAAAGTATTACTTACGAAGTCCTTTTTTAAACACTGGATCGGGCTGCTTCTTCGCCTTTCTTCCAGGGCCTTTCTTTACTTTTTTTGTTTCATCAAATTTAGCTTTCCGCCCCATTTATTTAATAATAAAATTTATTTTTTAAGTAGAAGTAACCACACTAAAACACGTGTGAAACTTCGGCAAATTGTTAAGCGTGTTTTTAATCTGTCATTCGGTTTTACGTCAACGGTTAATATGACAAATGACAGTTATAAAATAAAGTTTACTAATTTCATTTGTTGTCTGTATATAGATTGTAGATATCTGTGATTTTGTTATAGGAGTAATGATTCAAACTGGATCTTTGTTAAACATATATTTACCAATTTTGTATTGATAGCTCTTTGTTACCGTATATTCTTCTTTATGTGTTCTTCATTCAACGTGACTTATTTTCTCGCTTTCGTTCGTTCGTTAGAAATATCTATATTCCATGAATCTGCTTTTTCTATCAGTATCATTTCTGAAAATTAATTATAAACAACAAAAATGACTATACTATAAATACTTGTATGTGTTATTTAAGTACTTGTATTTTCCCGCAAAGAAATATTTATTAATTTTAATTTTATAAAAGTATATATGAGTCATAAAAAAATGTCTCATTATTTATTTCATTTAAAGTTTTATATGGTAACAAAAATAGCGAAAATCAGCTAGTCAAGAGTGACATTAGACGCTAACAATATTGTTTACAGTTTGTAAATTTTTAAGGTTATGTGTTAAGGACAACTAACCATTAATATTAATGTTTAATTGTCGATAGCCAAAAGTATATAATAGTAAAATGCCTACATGGAATCAAATTCAGTCACAACTTAGAAATCCAAACAACCCAGTAGTTTTCTTTGATATAACAGTCGGCACAACGGTATTTATTTATTTTACTTCTTTTATTTCAGTTTTCATTGTATAAATATTATCTTAACTTTGCATTTTTTGCTTTAGGAAATAGGACGTATGATTTTTGAACTTTTTGCGGATGTGGTACCAAAAACAAGCGAAAATTTTAGAGAATTCTGTACTGGCGAATATAGAAGAGATGGAGTACCACTAGGTTACAAAGGGGCGACATTTCACAGGGTTATAAAAGATTTTATGATTCAGGGTGGTGATTTTGTAAATGTAAGTAAAACAAATAATAAAATATAAATAAAAATATATTTTTATATTTTAACTGACAAAATTATTATACAATAAATAGTATTTTCTGTACTAAATGTATATGCTGCAAGTAATATAAGTTTTCAGATGGTAAATAATAAAATATTTTTTCATAGGGAGATGGCACTGGTGTAATGAGTATTTATGGTGGAAGTACCTTTGCAGATGAAAATTTTGCCTTAAAACATGATTCACCAGGACTTTTATCAATGGCAAATAGTGGAAAAGATACAAATGGCTGTCAATTCTTCATTACTTGTGCAAAATGTAACTTCTTAGATAATAAACATGTAGTATTCGGAAGAGTCATTGATGGATTATTGGTAATGAGAAAAATAGAAAATGTACCTACCGGCCCTAATAACAAACCAAAAATCCCTGTAACAATATCTCAGTGTGGCCAAATGTAACAACCTAAATAAAAATATTATTGTAATAGCATGTCATTTCAATTTGTGGCATATGTTGTATATTTTTTAAAATACCTAAACTTCTCAACATTAACATGTAAGTTTTAGTAATCACTTAAAATATAGGTTGTTGTCAACAGTTTTATGATAGTTATGATATTTTTTAACAACTATTATAAGAAGCTTAGCTTCACCTTAATATTAAATAAATAATTTTACACAGGTAACCTTGCATAAGAAAATAATAATAAATTAAAATTAGCTAATTGCCTATTATTATGAAAAATTTTAATGTCAACTTTTTAGTGTATGATGATTTTGTAAAAGATTTGTTGGTGGCATTGAGGCTGGGCCAAATCTTTTTCCCACTTCTCTTATAAAGGCTCCCTCCATCTGCCGTGCAACTTGGTCAAAAAATAGATTTGACAAATTTGAATGGAAAGCAGATCGAAATTCAAATGTTATTTGAAAATCAACAACACAAGATTGCTTTTCTCTCTTTAGCCCTGGGCTAAACCTCCATAATGTCAAAAGGTGATGAAAAAGTTTACCATCCTGGCATTCAGCCTTAACCAAATATGGTTTTATTAAGGTAACATTAGATGTATAACTTTCATTTATTGGTGGAAATCCCACAATCAAGTCTGCCTGAAGAAAGTCAGTTGATTTCTTGACAATAATAGACTGCTTGCACCATGGAACAAATTTATAATAATTTTCCACATCTGACACAACTTCAAACATTTGGTCCATTGTGTGGCTGTAATTAATAAACAAAGACTAATATAAGAATAATTTAATATTTTAAATGTTATGGTTAAGAAATTGTTTGTTACCTTATAAATTATTAAACAAATTATTAACAAGTGATTGAACAATTAATTATTTAGAAATATGTCAAGTGGAAAATGTCAATTATGCTTATTCTCATCACAGCTTATGATACTAAGTATAATACATAAATGTTCATTAATTTTTTTTTATTTAGAATAATTTAAAGATCGTAGAAAGCTTGTATTCAACATATTCATTTATATTAACATGTGTCAAACTTTTGGGATAAATGAAAATATGCTGATTAGATACTATATTAAATTTCAGACACCATTTTAACAAACACAGCATTGGAACACAATAGCACAATTTTTAACAATCAACGAGGAAATAAATATATATATAGAAATAAATATATAATATATATTCACCCAAGCACGAATTAAACTACCAAACATTACATCTACAGTTGTTTTCTTGTATGGACCACAAATTAATGTAACTAGTCTTATTCATTATTATCTCCCCATTCTGAGAACTATTTGACTTGGTTTTAATATTTCAGAATTTATTTACATAAGTACTTGTACATATAAAGCTTAAAAAGGCAAAACAATTTGAATAATCAGTTCTATTTACCCAACCAGCTGCCTGCCACAATATTCACGTTTCCGGCTAGATTTCGGAAAATTGAAAAATGTTCGTTTTAGATGAAGCGATGTTTGGCAATGACTTTGATCATTATTTACGTAATGACCCTGAAAACTAATATAAAAAAACTATTATTTTCTTCGATCAAAAATATTTTAAATTATTTTTTTAGATATTTTAGTTACATTCTAATCCTTACCTATAGATATTATTCGGTACTAAAATTAACCTTCCAAGTAAATATCTTCTGGACAAATTCATGTCTATAAAACGTCACAATTTCTTCTAAAATTATTTTTTTTCACTTTTTCATAAATGTTGGCTTTCATTTATTTTTGAAAATATAATTAAAAACAAATTAAAACAAAACATCAATGAACACAAATAAAATCATTCTCTTTTTTGATTTTATCGGACCGTAAAGAACATTGTGAATCGACTTTGAAAGACAACATTGCTGAAAGCTGATTGTAATTGCAAAATTATGTGGTGTAGACTTAAGGAGTACTAATTCAGTATATTAAAAAGCGTCCGCAGATGGAGATCAAATAAAGGTGGCGCTACAATTGAAATTGGAATTTTTTTTATATTATAGAATACGCTAAGTATGAAAAAGATTTGACATTTTCACATTAATTTTACAAAGTAAAAAGAAAATAGAAGAAATCATTACATTAATTGATTGGCACCGTTCTATTTGTTCAAAATTATTAAGACATATTATTTTTATTTGCTCCAGTTTCGACAATAATTTATGAGCTGTAATTTTTTGAACGCTTTCAACCTCTGTAAAAGTTAACAAAATGTATAAAATGATAATATTTATAATTTTACTAAATATTGCTAAATAGAATTATTGCTAAATACAACAAAAGAAAGTCTTTTTTTCGTAAATATGATTGTTTCGAATGATACACGTGATTGAAAGATTGGTGAAAATTGGCAATTGTACTAGTGAAAGGCTACTATCGACGAAGATTTATTAGAATTTATAGTTGGCAACTCTTGACAGCATATGTCATACGTGACTTGTGACAACATGGTCCACAACTCCACACTCCACTTCGTTTTCACTTTTCTAATTTGTAAATGTTTTTTGTTTCTTTGAGATTACAATTTTGTGGACTGAATTTTGTTAATTTAATCAGTTTACGACCATTATTATGATATGTTACATCATTGATGCTATATATTGTAATGATATTTTGTGTATTCGGGGATGTTAACCTTCCAAATTAAGATTTTCATATATTATTGAAATGTAATACAACGTCCCCGAGTTAAATGTGCTAATTTTAATATATAGCTTATAATATGGCTGAGAAAGAAGCATTCTGTGATTATTATCAAATATTACACTGTGATAGAACAGCTTCTGATGAAGTACTAAAAAAAAGCTATCAACAATTAGTACTCTCTTATCATCCAGACAAGGGAGGTAGTGGAAATGAGGAAGAATTTCACAAAATTCAAAAGGCTTGGTCCATTTTAAGGGATACACAAAGTCGCAAACAATATGATGCAATGCTTGCATGTTATGAAAGTGATGATCTTTTACTTTATAATACAATTTCTCTATCTGATATGAATTTAAACCCTTCAGAAAATATTTATAGCTATGAGTGCAGGTGTAGTGGGATTTATTATTTGGATGCTTGTGAACTTTTTACACCTCAAGTCATCATAAATTGTAATGAATGCTCATTTTCAATTCAAGTGAATATAAAAAATTAAACAACTAAATTTTGTTATAAATTAAGTAAATGTATATTTAATAATGAAATATATTGTTCTTGACTAATGTATAATACTTATTTTCATGCAGGGACCAGTGGAAATAACTAAAAGTTACTTAAGGTTGTCTCAGAAATAAATGTTATAACAAAATAAGAATATTAGTACTAATCTTTACCTTAATAATATTAACATGGATCATAAGCAGAAATGTACATCTACTTAAGTTAAAAACATTAGAGATTTTTATAAGCAATCTAGTTTTTGATTTCAGTTCTGAACTCCAAATTAAACTTACTTCCATCATTTCCATCAAAATCATGAGCAACAATTTTATTGTCTTTATTACCACTATATAAATATTTATTTATATAGTAAATAAATAAATAAAGCAATGAATATATTTACAATAGAAAAAAAAATAAAAAATCAACCCGGTCATCTTTAGAGCACTGTAACAGCGTTTTAAATTAATGAAATAAAAAAATTATAGGCAAACATTTTTCTCAAAAGATCATCTACAACATTGATTTGAGAATATTTTTTGTAAAATGTATAAAAAAATGTTACAGAGCAAAAAATAAAATACTATAAAGAAACTTACTGTTTTGTTTATAACTTCTTTAATTTTAAATTTAGGGCAAAATATTATATAAACATATTACGCGACGGTTTGTGGGTTCGATTTCCACTCAGGGAACATGGATTTTTCTATTTCCATTTTCTTCGCTCTGAAAACTAGGCAAAACGCGGCGTTGAGTTCTGCCACTCAACACGCAATGTCTCAAAAAAGGCGGAAAGTAGGGACTACGCAACGGAGTGTCTTAACTCTAGGTTCATATGGTTCTTGCAGTTCCCTCCGCCTACCCTGCCGTGTGCGTGATAAAGCGTGAAGTTGTATATATATACATATTTGTAGACAAAATAATTTGCTACAAATTATTTTTGTTTCCGAAATATTACGAAGAAAGTGCTTCCCCCCTTTTTCCAAGATGGCGGCCGGGGGTTAATGGTGGCGACCACACAAACTTGAGGTTAAGCTTCTATTGTCCACCCCATCCTCCCTCCCACATGCCCAAGAAATAAAATCGTGTCTTCTAATAAATGCAAAGGAAATGTAACATTTCAATGGACTAAAATGAATTTGCTAGGTCTAGAAAATTAATTCGGTAGAATTTGGTAGAAAATCAATCCTATTGTATCCTGAGGTATAGAGTGAAGCATAAAAAAGTCAAAAAAAATTATTAATACCATTTATTTCATGGTTAAGCTAGAACATAAACATATATTTATGACAAGGTAAATGTATAATAATTATGGTTAACTCATGTAAATAAGTAATTAAAATCTAAATTCAAAATTTTGTACAATATTTAAAAACAATTTCAATATTTTGATGAGAAAATAAATTAATTCAGAATAGACATATTATATTCAAATAAAAAAAATAAAACCTATTCATATTGCAAGCTATTTATATGTTCTTAGCTATCACATACACAAATAATAATTTCATAATTTTGTATTTTACAAATACTTTAGTGGCAAGAAACTAAAAATAAAATAACCAATTTTATAAATTCTATAGAGAGTGAAAGAGAGATACTTAAAACATTAATAGCAAAAAGAATAAAGAATTTTGTCATACTTTAATGCACTTACACTTAAAAAGACACTTCCCCAATCACCACTTAATGTGATGTTCTAACAACATCACATAGTAGTGATCTGTCACATTATTTGTAAAAATTCACATGCACTCATTGAGATTACAATATAATTTATTTACCAATTATTGGTATATTCCATCACAACATTTTTAAATAGCGGTATACACAAAATATTTACATTTAGTTTTGTTGTGCACTTTTGTACTTTAAAAATAAGATTCACATTATTATATGTGATGAGTCCAATGTTGCCATAGTTTCCACGAAATAAATAGCAGTGCGAAATCTAGTGCCAAAATACACTAATTTATTTATAAAAGCAAGCTTATATTCGAAATTTGCACTGGCCGTATTTATTAAAATTGATAGTTAACGACACGTTAAACATGGAAACGTGGCAAAACAGTTCATTTTACACACTCTGAAAGCACTTTCGGTGTTAAACGCTGCTTCTAGTGACAGCCATCAGCAAAGCCTCACTTTATTGACGCATCTGTCCATGAAATTCTTTTTCCTCTTTGTTTGGGTTGTTACATCTAAAGGCGTGGGTAGTGATATTTGTGTGTGTTCACACGAGTCTATGGGGCGCTTGCAAGTGGAACAAACATGTCCGTCCTCTAACATTTTAACTTCCTTACAGTCTACATTATCGCTTTCAGATAATCTCTCGGGAAGACTGTACAAAGTTTTGACGGGTGAGTTTGTTGTCGACGCACTAGTACTACTGTCCAGCTGTTCACAGCTCTGTGAGTTTCCTAAAGCTTTCTCTACAGACGATTGACGGTTACGTCGTGGCCTGTAACAGATAAATTTAATAATTATAATATTTGTGTGATGCAGATTAAAATATATTATCCAAAACCTGGGTAAAACTTTTAGCTAATTTTATTATATTGCAACATAATATATTAATGTAGGTTAAACTTACTAACATTAGTATTTATTTATTTATATTAATTCAGTTATGTTACCTAACTGGTGGCAGAGTGTGTAATGGTTCTAGTCAATCCGCTTTATCGCTTCCTCGGCTCTCGCTGGAGTGCATTCTCTGGTAGTTGGGTGGTCCACGGCCGATTGTCGCAGTACTAGGCGTCTGTACGTCACGACTCCTCAACGGACCGTCCATCCTATTGGGCAGGTTCGATTTGCCGCGAAGGAAACTAGAAAATGATAGGAATTTTAGAATATGTCTCTACTATAAAATATTGGGTAAAGTAAGTAATGCGCAGCATCTGACAATCAGCCATGCCTCTGCCTCTCTGCCTACCCTGCCATGTGCGGGATAAAGCGTGAATAAATATATATAAATTTATTTTCATTTCTTTGTTCAAGCACAGCATGACCTACAATGTTTCACCATTTAATATTCAATAATGTAATAATTTCCACTTTAGGAGAAAAGTTGAAATAGATTAGAGCTGTATATTATGATAGGTTTATTTATTTACCTTTCAAGTTTTTCTACACAAGCATCTTGATAGTCGTGTATCCACCGCACGCCATTAAAGTGGCAAACTGCTCGCATATCCTCCGGCAGTTCTTCTGGTTCTGGCCATTCAAAGTTGTCGATAATAGGCACGATGTTACACTGTGATTGCAACGCTGCCACTATTTCCTGGAAATATAAAATACAGACGTTACTAAGTCATTCAAAATGGTTTTTAAATATTTTATCACTAAAGTCAAAGGTTAATAAGTAATTTTGATAATTTGAAAAGCTATTTCGATAAATCAGGTTATATTATTTTGCCAATTCATAGATCTAAACAAAAGCATAAAACGATGGCCACATCAAATATTTATTGTCAAATGTACTTACTCGATGTACCCAGTCTTTTTGCTCATTATCATGCTTGCATCTCTCCAAAGCATTCGGCGTGAGGACTAACAGGAAATGTTTGGCTTGTCTTATACTTCTAAGGAGATTGTTGTCAAATTTGCCAGCTTCTAACCTCTCTACGTCAATGAACACAGTGAACCCTCGTACTTGCAAATGGACTTTCAGGAGACTTGCCAGTTGTGAACCATTCGATCTCCGGTAACTGACAAACACGTCCAAATTTTTCTCTAAACTCTCATCGCCTTTACTCAGCAAGTTACTTTCGTAGGCTGTAAAATGTTATTATAATGTTATGAATGGACTTTTTTATCTTTTTCGGTATCGTAATGAATCTCTAAGATTTTCCCGTTGTACTGTACGGTTAATGACTATGGATGTTTATATTTTCTTTGATCATGTATGTTTATAGCATAAACCTAACAAAATTTATAGCATATATTTTATACACGAATTACATGAGATTGTAAACAAGATAATGTAGTATCTAAGCTTTTGTAATATAGGAAGTTATGGTTTTCCTTACCCCGTATAGCATTTAATATCCGTAGCCGATGTATGCTGTTAACAATTCTACATTCAACTTCCAGTTGTTCATCACTTAGCCCCCGAATAGATTCTTTGTCGACTCCAGCATTGAGCATTGAGTACGTGTAAATAGTGTACTCAGGACCTATGCCTTGTAAGAATTCGTTTAAACTACCCGTATCTCTTGAACTGTAATCTGCCATTTTCTTTAGTTGTTGAAGTTCCCTTGTGAATCTGTAAAGAAAAAATATTACATTAATTGTTAAAGATTTTTTTAAATATATCATGTCATATCATTATTCATAAGTTATATTTTAAAATATATATTCATATCATATATTCATAAGTTATATTTTAAAATATTTACCTCTTACGTTTGATTCCATTGTGTAAACCAATATCCTCTTTGAGATTATCTTCTGTAATTTGTAATAATAAATCACCATCTACCCTACTTTCGTAGAAGTTATTCGCGTATTCTGAAAAACCTATTTGTTTCACCCATTCACGTACATCTTCAATTGACCAAAGAGGAACTTGTTGAGATAGTTTGTGAGGTACTTCTTCCCCTATTAACCTTAAAGCTTGCGCTGCGTATTTGGAGGCAACAGCGTTTGGACAGCTCGCTACTTTTTTCAAAGAATCTATTGCACCTATTTCCCTGAATATTTCTGTATTGCCTTGTTGTTTTTTAATTCCAGCCTCCATACAGAAATGGAATGCGGCTAAGTTCCTAGCTTCTTCCCTTTTTGAACTTAATACTGGTACTAGCCTTTGCAACCAGTTTTTGCTCTGTACCATGGGCATGTGCTAAATTGGAACGAGCGAACTCAGACGGGTTGTGTGAAGTTACAAATGGTTCTACTAAATCCAGTGTACCAGATTTCAATACTGCAGCTTCTATTTCCTTGTTAGCAACTAAAACTGCGATGGCTAAGCAAGCGTAGTATTTAATATTATCGTCGTTGTGAAATGCGAGAGGAAACAGCCACATTTGAACAGATCTTTTCACCATGGCTTCTTGGTTTTCAGCACCGCCATAAAGAGACAAGTTAGCAAGTGCTGTGGCGCAATGCCGAAGAGTTTCAACGTCATTTTTCCTGCATTCAAACAGAATAGCATCTAAGCCTCCCAGCTTTATTACGTCGCTACAAGTTCCTTCACTGTGTTTGAACAAGTGTTCTAAAATTCCAGTGCCTATTCTAGCGTGATCTACAGGAATTTGCGTGTTTTGTACATACACAAGCGACGTTTACAACTTTTTCTAGTCCATTTTCTACAACGTGCGCTCTATTTTCAGTTGTAAGGCATTGTTCAAGTAATTTCGCCGAAGAGAATTGTAAATCTGGATTATTTGATTCTAAGCAATTATCCATTAAAATGTCGAGACCACCAGAAGTTCTTAAAGTGTTGCATAAAGAGTAACCTAGTTCGTGTCCGTATGTAGGTACCGCCCATGCTCTTCTTAGCATTTCGTTTAGTTTGTTGAAATGTCCACATGCGTTTCGCAAATCAATTTGGTTATTTTTTATTGCTGTAATAAATGCGTTCATCCTGTAAGAGTATTTTTGTATGGCTAAATCTACGTCTTTCTGGTTTGACTTTGCGTCTAATTTGTCTAAATCTTCAAATGACAAGGTTCGACAAATCCTCGTCGCCAGGTTTCACTGTTCCGTTTAGCAGTTGGCTCATCTGGAAACATCAAAGTTTGATATTATTAGTGTTTTAAATAATTCGCACTTACGTCATACGGTACCTATTATAGTTAGCGGACGCATGTAAGGTAATTCGATGTCGATATTAACAAGCAAACAAAATCAACCTCATAGTACTGGTACATATTTTATGAGTTTTTAATAATATATAAAAACATATAAATTATGTTTCATTAAGCGCTGGTACACAGAAATAACATATTATCTTACCTGAGATGATAATAAAGTTGATTTTGTGAGATTTTTGCTCGAAATAGTCATGTTAGAATGTGCCACACTGGTCTGCTCCTTATGACTAAACATTCCGCTTGACGTAACTGTTTGTCTGGCCTGCGATGAAGCCATAGCCTTCTTTTCCGCACTGAACGCTTCTGTTTGTAACCGAGAACTCGATGCGGACATATTGTTAGCTTCTTGTGCCGTTACTTCTCCCGCTTGCAACGAACGTTTCTCCTAAAAACACATAAATTTTATAATTACGCAGGGCTTTCACACAGTTTAATATAAACTATAAACACTATAAAAATCTGAAAATTTCTTGCGTGACTCAAAACACTATTCTTATCTCTAAATCACTTTCGTTTAAGCATTTTTTACACTGATACGTTGAACAAATATTTGATAGTTACTGGTATAATAATACGCAAATTCGGTCGCAGGCGTCTTTTCGAAGACATGGTTACTAGTATTATAAATTGAATCTGGACGAAGTTGATATTCGCTCGTCTCGAGACGAAAACTACTTTTACATTCAAAAGTACTGCGCGTCATAGCTCCGTTTGAACGCTGAATCGTCTCTATTGGATATAGGCCAATCGCGCGGTACTCGTGGGTATTCGATGATAATTTTAAAGTTTGTGTACAGACGTCACGTTCAGTAAGGTCGATGAGTAAAATATGAAACTCTCACCGAAGGATACGGCGGCTTTGTCGAAAAGCGCTTAAGGACGTTTCTGTGCACCGGCCACGGGGCCGAACCCCCTCCATTAGACATTCCGCTTCTATATATAAAGTCTATTCGTGTTCCCGAACGCGCATGCGCAATGGTTAACTTCCGCGTGTGCTCGCACGCACGGACGGTCAAACGTTGACTGAGACAGGCAACCATAACCCGAACGATAAGCGTTCGAGATAAATGATCTCACCGCGCCCGGCGATCCTCCACGCCGCAGCATCCTTGTCGTCCATGCCACTATGCGAGCGGCCATCATACACTTAACATTAGAGTAATGTCAGTTTATTTGATCGTGCTATCAAGGCAAGGAGCCGAAATCGACTGAACGTTGCGGCGCGGTAGGGAGACGCCAGTATCGTATCGATCGGGTCGTCGGTCGAGGTCGCGTCCTTCGGCGCGCCTTGATGGCGACTGCAGAACAGAATACCGTACACGTAATAAGCCGTACCAAAACTTGTACCTTAACAATGCAGAAAGTCCTTCGGCCGTGTAATGAGTATTTTTTAATAATGTTAATATATGTACATGCACGTAGCATTACATATGTACCAAGGTAGTAAGAAGGCGCGATTAATAATTCCCATAAAAAATATAATAGCGTAACAAATAATGTATGTTGACTGTTTATGAGTATTCATATTCATAATGCTTTAAGATGTATTTATTAAAGATTTTAATAACGATTATATTATTCCTGTAAATTAAATATTAAAAATTTACCTGATGATAGGCAGCATTTTGTTCAGCTGTTAAGCCCTCAGCTTGTAATAGCCTGTGTGATGCCCCAGCAGCGCTACGCTCTGCATATTGCATATCCCCATGTTGTAAACGTCGCATTCTCGTGCTGTTCGCTTCGGACTTGGAAGCACTGTATCCATCCGTAACAACGCGGGTAGAGCTTGCAGATGTCATTCGGGCGGCACTGTATTTTAATTCATTTGCCGAATTCGATCCCACAACACCAGGATTACTAGCAAGTATGCATTGTTTGTCAGGCGGCGGTGTATCTGATTCGGGAAAAGTCACTAAAGGGCCGTCTCCAGCTAGATCGCCCATATCACCCATGTCACCGATGTCACCCATGTCGCTGAGATCCCTTATATCGGGAATGTGACGTTCTTTTATGTCATCCTGGTCCACTATGTTCTCCATTGAGCTTCTCAATCTGTAACGGCGATTATAAAGATCAAAGAACAGTCTAAAATAATAATTTGTTGAAACGGAAAATTGAACAAGAAATTATTTTATTTCATTCCGCGAAACGGGACCGATACTATTGTTTGTCGGCATTAAACTACATACAAACAGGGGGCGGAAAAACAGCGAGTGGGACTTGGCTTCGGTCCAAGGACACTCAGGTGGGCTAGAAACGGTGTTATCTGAATACCCATTAACAACACAAAGTAAAATATTGTTATTACATAAAGAATACAACCAAAAATAATGCACGTTATGAATCACCTTTGTCCAAAATTCAAAGCGGCAGAATTGCTAAGCGTTTTCATTTCTGAAATAGAACTTTTCAGTTCGGAAAGGTCAGACTTCATAGAGCTTGCGCGCTGTGAGGAGCTCTGGACCCTCTGGCTCGTGACAGCACTACTGGATGTTGTACTAGACACCATCTGCAACAATTGTTTTTATTTAATTTAACATTTCATGCAATTATATTAAAATAAGTATACGTATAAGAAATAAATACGCATCAAATATTACCTTGCAAAATGGCTCTTATAACTTATAATGAAATGAGCTTAATAAATTATTTTTTATTTTAATTAAAACAAAAACAACTACAGTGATAATCCACTTCATGCACAGTCGTTATCTAGACGGGAACTGTTGAGTTCAGTGCCAATGCTACAGAAGTTCGTACGTGTGGACGTCACACGTTTTGGCGCACTTGCTCGCGAATTATAAACTATATGTTCAGTCCCGAAATAGAAATACGAAAATGGCATTTTATTTTTAGTTGTGTATTATTTCATATTTTGTGACGTCACATGTGAAATAATTTAATGAATCATTTCGGTTTACGTATTTCTTGATTTTTAAGTGTTCGATGACGTAAACTCAAAATGATCAGACATTTACTATTTATAAGAAAACAGTCTCACAATTCTGTAATAAATTGATTTTGATTTTGCCAAATTAAATACAAAATTAGGCAAAAATATAAAAAATGAACCGTCTGTTGTAATTTTGGCAGGAGGCGTCGTGATTGAGAAGCAATACGGATGATTCAACGTACGTGGGTGGGATGCAACGAAAAGCCTTGAACCTCGTAGCCAACTAGCGTGGAGAGGTGGTAGCAGCCGATTCGACCGACATAACATAATACCGGTTCTATGTGTTTGTAGTATGTAAATAAGAAGTATGCTAGATATATATACGTGACATTATATATAGTAAAATATAGGCAGTTAATATTTATAGCTAATTTATTATCTGCAGAATCATTAAACATAGCATTTTAAAATAATTAAACTAATCAAAACAAAAGAAATATGAAAATAAATTTATAGTACGGTTGTACATTATAAATGACTAAAAACGCATCGAGTTTCCACGTAGAATTAATTGAATCACAAGTATCGGTATAAGGTCGCAAGCAAAATACGTAATTAAAATAATGACAGACATAATTTGAGTAATTCTTGAAGATTACAAGACTTATGAATACAATTTATATGGAGGTAGTTAATTGTAAGTCGTTGGACTGCTGCATTTCGCACGTGGCACTCGTGACTTACGAGTCAAGAAAAGTAATGGTTAACAGATTAATAATATTGTTTTTTCATATTTCATTGTTCAATTCCATGAATTGAAAATTTTAACTAAATAATACGTAAATAATCAATAAATTAATAAAATTAGATTTAAGAGACGTTTTCAGTACGCCAGTGTGTTTGTGTCTGTGTGTGTGTATGTATTTTTTTTCAGATTTACGTTATTATTCTCATTTAATAATGTGATAATTTTATATGTAAGTGTATGTGTGTGTATATGTATATATGTGTAAGTATATGTATGTATGTATGTGTATGTGTGTCTATATATATGTATGTGTATGTTTGTGTGTATGTACATATTTAGGTATGTATATTTTATACACTACTTAAATATTACTAGCACCCCATCCCTACTTCAATTTTTGTTGCTTGGCAGAGATTGGTTTTTTAGCAATAAGGCCGACTTTTGTACCAACGTATGTTCTTATTTTTGTAATTCTGTTTATATTATGGGTGTACAATAAAGAATCATTATTATTATTATAATAAAGCAGGGTAAAGAGAGAGAACCTAGTACTATGAACTGTGCTCTCAAGATGTTTCGTTCGTTTTTAGCCTTTCGCCTGAATTCAAGACATTGCGTGTAAAATGGCGAAAATGAACTGCAATTTCGTCTCGAAATGAAAATTATTAATCCCACAATTGTCAGACAGACTTTGCTGCTCCATGATCAACATTTTTAGTATCTTTTTGTATATTGTATATACTATAGCATATGTTTTGATGACAAAACTGTTAATTATGCAGAGTCTATGTCGCATTTATTCGATATAATATTTTCTAAGATAGTGACGATATTAAAATATTCTCTTGTAAAATTAATATTTTAAATTATTTCAATATTTTTTAAGTAAATCGTGTTTATGGTTTCTTACACCCATGTAAGGAAGATATTTAAATTATTGTGGGCGGTTTTCGACGGTTAAATTATTTGGTTAACGTAAATATGTATGTTGCAGATAATACTTATTGATTTTGTTTTTATTTTGTCATATTTATATAAAGTTATTTTTAGAAAGTTATAGGAATTTTTAAAACATAATTATTAATGCAAATGTTGGAAATATATATTATCAAATAAACAAAATTATTATTTATTTACGATTTATTTAATTAGCAGAATACTATTATCATATTAATAAAAAAAAAACCTGTTATTATACCTATCAACCAAAAACCTCTAGGGAATGATCATATTAAAAAAAATCTTTTCCCAGTTCGAACGGAATGAAGAAATTTTCGCGTAATAATAAAAAACGAAAAAATCTTAAAGTTCAATCACAGTTACACTCAAGATATAAAACAATACATTCTCAAAGCTTCATTATTATTACAAAAGATTACTTGAAGTTCCGTCGTGTCCTACCGACTACAGTACGCCATGTCGCCGCGCTCTTTAGGTTTTGTGGCCCGTTGCCAACACAGACAACGAGTATGCGCACGCGCAGCGATAATTACTACAGATTTATCGTAAACAGAATTTACGCTCGATATTTATACTTCTGTTGACCGGTAACAATCGGCTTCTTGTTTCACTTGGCTGGGGATAGTTATTTATCAACACCATAAAAGACTTTCTCAGAGAGCGTTATCAGTTTGAAGCTCACATGCTAATTGTCGAACAAAGACGCGTGAAAATCTCAGTTTCCAAATAATTTCATCGACCTCTGCATTCATTATTCCGAGGACTTCCAACAATAGTTGTACAAAACGCATGTCGTGTTCGGTGCGCGGCATTTGTTTTATTTTATTTATTTTTCTCGTAACTTGCGCTCGTCGAATTCAAAATAAACCGGCAATTTTATGAACCGACCGAGGCCGACGCCGAAATAAACCAAATCTAATTTTAAATACAAACTAACATGAGTTTCAAAGCTATTATTCAACTGAAGGGTCAAAGTTTATTTTTCGCATTGGCAACATTACAAAGTATTTCAATATTTTGGAATAAGTGACTTTTTCGTGTAATTAAAAATATGCTGGTGACTGAAATTGTTGTGTCAAACAAAATGTCAATAATAAAACATGTACATATAAAATAACGTTTAAATATAAATTGAGCCCTAATGATTCTATTGCTCAAAGACTCAAGTTTGCCTTGATCTTTCAAATCTTAAATCATTTACACTGGATAAACAGGCTTAATGCAAGATTTTACGCATGTCAAAATTGATCGAAAACTTCGTCATAAATTATGACATGCTTATACTTGATTGTTTGAGTGTTTCGAGTGCCTTGTAGAATACGTTTCTACAACGATATACGTGAATTATATTTAAATTCATTATTCTCAAGAGATATTTATACAGATTTACAATACAATTTAACGATTGATATCTGATATTAACACCCCAAATGTTTAGCTACACAAGTTTTCCACATTTAAATTACAATGCCACACGATTATAAGTCATAAAAAAAATGGATTATGCACTATTAAAGTTACTTCTTTCTTTATGTAATTCGAAACAGTGTCTGACATAATATGGTTGGGATATAAACGGGATGAATTAAGAACTGAATTTAAAGAATGTGCGGAAATAATATTTTTTAAATTAATTAATTCAATTAAAAACAAACCGTTAAGAAGCGTAATGAACGTGTTCATTACATCCAAAAATGCTATATTTCTTCTTTCTATTCAAAAAAATATTAAACAATGTAAGACCTACATACATGACACCTTAAATTAAATCAAAATCTATCTGTACTACAAATATTTAAGACTTAATTTTACCTATGAACAGTACAATTACGTCGCATAAGAATAATATGTACAAATAAGCGTTAAGATAAGTAAGTACCTGTTGTTTTAACGAACTTGTGACTTGAGTGTTGAGGGTCTGGTTTTGACGGGCGAGACTGTTTTTCTTTAGGTTCTCCATTACGGAGGCCAGATCTTTGGCACTGCCGTTTGACTTTAAACTGCTGTTGCCATCCAAAGAAAATTCTGGTATCTGGAACAATATGATATAATTTTTAATATATATTACTTAAAATGCCAGTTTATCGAAAAGTAAAACGGTCATAACACTCATATTACTTAAAAACTAAAACTTAAAAATCGTATTAGGATATTTTGACATGTTAGAAACGAAGAGTAGTTAGTAATGATGAAATCTAAATAAATGTTAAAATTTCTAAAATGCTATAAGTAAATAATTAAATCGTTAACACTAATTTCGTAAGGATTTTGTCCATAACATTATGTTGTGATACGACTAAGTATATATTTTTTTTACTTCTTCACAAACAGGATGTACACAGGAAAAATCTATAGTATATCGAATATAAATTAAGATAGTAATCAATCCTTAATAAAAAAAATATCCGCCATTTTATTTATAGCTAATCAATCATATAGATAATTTACTTATAGATAAATTTATTAAATTTACTTTTATTATTTGCTAAGGACACGCCCCTTTCATATAATTAAATATATGTATTATAATACATGTAAATTAAATAGATTAGATAGATTGTCAAAGTTGAGATAAAAAAAAATTGCAAATTGATAACTTAAAGTTGATTTGACGTTATCGTCTTCCTTTTTGGACTAAATGAGAGGCTATGATTTTTTTATTATATGAAAAAAACATGTTTTGAACGACTATGCAGTTATGCGAAAAAAGGTGAATTGTGCGATAAAAAAATGATTTAGGAAGCACGTGAAAATATAAAAGAAGATTAAATAGAAAGTTAACAATGCTATGCATGTAAATCATGTACAATAGATATAACCTTCATTTCCAGTACAAATGCGGACTGAATTACTTTTCTGGGAACCTGTTCAGTATTCAGCGCAAGGACAATCTGCATCACTTAGCGGACCGTTGAATAGGGTCAAAGGAACCATTGGTGTAATATATTATCTATGTAACTATGAGTCATTGGAGTCTCCAACGATTGTCATCGCAAATACGGTTCACGTGTTACATTTGCAATTCGCATACTGATAGCTGCCCACATGCCAACTGATACATGCCACTCTATCTCGAACAATAGCCCTTAATCAATAACTTAACAAAAGCTTTCGTATAGTATTAATTTAGAATATGCTATTATCAATCAAACTCACAGGCAAGCGAGGCGATTCTTCATATTACGAAACGAAGCTTGATGTATACAGACACACAGCGGGATAACGGCATAATCTTATTGCGTATAAAGGTTGCATCGAAATTTAATTCTTAGATTGTAAGAATAATGTTATTAATAATACAGATATAATAATATCTTTTCTAAGCTTCTGTCTTCCACTGAACATTTTTAAAAAATAATAAAAAAAGTATTGATAAGATAATGTAATAACATGTTAATAGGTTTATGACTAGCCAGTGATTACATTACGGAGAATCCGTGAAGATGCGAATGACGCGGCTTGACGTGATACAAATGATGTCATAGGCATGCAGACCGATATTGTAGCGTCACTGACACACGAAAATATACATTATCTACACATAAATTAAAATTAAAGATGATAAGTTTAGGTATTTGCATTTTTTTGTTATATTCTAGAAATAGTTTTGTTAAAATACTAAACTAAATCTGTAAACAGGAAAAAGTGACTTAAACAAAAACACACACAAGATAGATATATATATTTAAATAATTATTTGCTGTGAAAGTGCACTAACAAGTATACTATTTTCTAAGTATTTTATAGCTCTAGTATAAGTTTTCTAAAATTATAACATTTTATATAGTAAATATTTATATGTCAATTACAATTAATAATAACATATTATTCTAACAACTAATGTAATAACTTATTACACAAACGACGTAGCGTGATAAGATCTAGCGAGCATGGCGCGTATCGCATACCAGTGTATGATTACATAATGATTTCATTGATAACTCTGTAGCACCCTGACTCAAGAATGAGTAATACTTGCCGATGCAAAAAAATAGAGATCTCCAACAAAACAGGTCAATCGTAGCGCGGCCGTGAGTCATTTTCCTCGAAATGTCGTCACGCTTCCAGAGATGTTACACGGGTTACGTTAATATTATCGCGTCACGGCTAGGTCATTTGTGATCTAACAGCTTCAAAAGAATTGAATTACAACAAACTATTAATTTAATTGACATTTCGACACGCTGCTGCCGGTCACATTTGAAGCCACGTGCTACAAACGTAAATAGTCTTGATCGCAACGGACCATAAGAAATGACAAATTAGGAAAGTATTGTTTCTTAAGATCGGATTTGTTTGAGATAGTTGATTACACAGTTGTTTTTGTTGATGTATACAGCTATAACTAATATCAAATATCAAAGTCCTTTGGAACACAGAAGAAATCAAACTTTTAAGTCCAATTAATAAGTTTACGCTCCATATTTACTGGACTTTGTGTATACAAACACAAGTGTAGGTTTTATTATTAATTGAGAATATTTTATAAAAAAAGGTTGACAATTATTTCTGTATTATATTTTCTATAATTTAGAAAAACATCATTGTACTAAGACGAAGATATGAAGAGAATTCAATACAGATCATTTACTTTCGCGATTGAAATTTGAATTCTTGAGCGATATGAACTTTTTAATAACTTTTATAATTGCGTTTTTGTACGGAGAGCAGTAGGTATTAAGTATTTAAGCTTCATTTAAACTTTAACAAGTTCATATCGCTCTAGTGTATTTATACATCCGACTATAAATACGGAAACACTTCATTCGATAATATTTATTTTAAAGATAAGCTTTGATTACCTTTCTAAATATAAACAATAAATGCGTTCTTGATACGTGCTCAGATAAGAAAATTAATAAGTGGATTATTTAGAAATACTTATATCCAGTCAGGATTTTAAATACGTTCTGTAATATAATGGTGTATAAATATGTTACAAGTAAAAGTCATATAATTTGAAAACTATGTATAAAGTCATATACTTTATATAAGAGGGTTTATTTCTTGGCAGAGCTTTTACCGTTACTGACATTTTCTTTGATCTTTTAAGTTACAACTTGGACTTAGTATCTTAAGGTGTTAGGTTTAAGATTGCATGGGAGTTAAAATGCAATGAACGTTGATGATATTCTACCTGAGTGCGGGATGCACTATGCAGTTGCGTGCATATTGAGGGACATTGTTGGCGAAGGTCAGTTCTGCATGCGCAATAGACAAGCGTGATGAACGTTAAGCCGTTATATAATGTTTAAGTGCAACATCACGTGCATATAACAGACAATCCTCTACCACATAAGAAAACCTTATCCAATTACGTTAAAAAATCAGATTTCAATAGGATAGGATTTATTGACTTTTAAAACAGCGGTTATTTCACAATAAATAGCCAAATATGCCGACAAAACCGGTGCTCTTAATTTTTTTGTTTATAGATCTATAATTTTTTCTATAACGATCGGAACAACTAACAGGTCCTTTGATTTAGCATATTTTTACATATATATTACAGCAAATAAGGTTTTGTTTTACTCTTGAATATATATGTAATTGTACCCACAAAGTAACATATAGATATAATATTTTAATAGTAATAAGATTATATATTTATACATATTTTTAGTCATTGTTAATGTATTAATAATAGTATTTGTAACTTTATGATCTAAAGGATATTTATGCAAAAAGCTTTAGTGTATTCTCTCTCCCAGAAATGTATCCAATACACACATTTATTAGGATTTATTGGATTTAATTTCCTCTGATAAGTTTTTAATACTTTCTAATGTTAGTAGTAAAAACTAAATCTTAGGAATGATTAAGTTGAAATTTGGTAATAAATTCTTTTATATTATGAAAGCTCTTGGTTAAAACTTTATATGGTTTGTAATTCTTTATGCTACTAATATGAAAAATTTAAATGTATCAACATTGTTTTCATTATGCACTTTACATTTTATCGCAATCTGCTTGCACTAATTGCAATGTATATATAAACAATATTTGAACTTAATCAGTTCACTTGTGAAGGAATTTTACCCGGCGAAATTCAACGGCACTTATCAGAACATCGTAGCATACTAACTATGTCAACTGCAGTTGTCTTGCAACTAGGATATGCAGTATGTATCCACGTCGCACAATGGTGCCAGTTTTAGAAGTAATCGAGGCGAATAATGGTTTTACCTTGTGTTGCGCCAACAATTAGATCTCAACACAGAAAAAACTGTCTATCATATAGTAACTGCATAATTTGAATCATTTCTTATAACGATTTTGTTATCTATCGGAAGCACTGTCAATCACTTATCGTCATTACAAACGAGTTGTATCGCGTGGTGTCCGTGTAGTAGGATTCAAGACACGTGCCGGCTTCACGGCGGTTGCGGCGTGACTGTCGATCCACTGCCTGCCGGCCGGCCGATCGCAAACTTTAACCAACGACAATAGCTAATTAGAATGGCGAGCACAGAGGGGAGCGGGCCGAGGGGGACACCACCCACGGAACTCCGCATCCGCCTCATGGACTCTGATGAGACCCCGATATTATCAATACATCCTTCTGAACTGTAACATAAATATTGACTACTATATCTCACGTGTGCTCCGATTTTGCCGCTTTGCCAAATGTCACATTCTCGTGTTCAGTAAACTGTCATGTTGACTAAGCTCACAAATTTATTTATCTGTAGTATATATTTAATAACTTAATTTTAACAGTATTGAAAAAGCCTTTTTTATATTTAATATATCAAATTTCTACTTAAAACTAATGAACTTTTGGACAAACGTCCACTTAAGTTGTTGTAGTGAAGGGAGAGTTTATAAATCTGTTACTGTGATGAGTCAAAGACCTTTCAATGTCAGCGTCGTACGTATCAAAACGACGAGATCAACGTTAATGTTAATTAATATAATATTAACTGATATTTATATAATAGTATTATATTATGGAATAGTAGAATACAATAAGTTTTATTAATTAGTTAATATATTCTATAAAATTTGCTATATTATGTATGCCAGTAGTCACATCGTAAATTGGACGATTTCTTCGAATTTTGATTTCTCCGAATTTGATCCAATGAAATTTATGATTTTGAAAGATGAGTCTTACTTAAAATAAAAACATAATAGTTCTTTATAATATACAAACTATTTCTTCAACATTTGCCAAGGCGCTTCTGTGCCACTATAGGTTAATTATTAAATAATTTTGCCAAGATTACGTTAAGTACTCTTAAGTAATTATCATGTATTAACATGCGATCATAACATAGTACGCTTAATAGTTTCATAAAATTGCCAATATATATAAATTGCCACGACATGAACATAATTTTGGAATATAAAACTTACGTAGGCACATTGAAGTAAGTTAAATGAATATTGGTTGATAGAAAACATACGACTATGTCTTGCTCTAAATGAGCAACTTTTTAGATTTAACTATTATATCAATTTAAAAATATTCATTTACAAGTCAGACTTATACTGTTTTAAATTAAACATTTTTTGTTTTATCACCTACTTCATAATCATTATTAGGGTTCCGGGTCTCAAAAGAAAAAAGGAATGCCTTACAGGATAATTTTATTTTTCGTCTATCAAGACCATTTCGTCTAAATCACGTGGCAAAATCAAGCAGAAATTAATATCAAATAACCAGGTCGATGACCTTTTGAAGCACAGAATAAATCAAATTTCTAAATCTTAATTGAGTTAGATTTATCAATACTTTTGCACTTTGGATAAAAATCGCCGCGTAATCAAAAGTTACAGGGTACTTTCCTTTGACCTAGAGTTATGAAATTTGGCAATAACTTAGAATTTATTACATATCTAAAGTTAGTACAACCCAAAGGAAAAAATTGAAAATAAACAAACATATTTGTAGTTTCTTCAAAAGGTTCGTATGGTTCCTGTAGTTCCCTCTGCCTACCCTGCCATGTGCGGAATAAAGCGTGAAGCTATAAAAAAAAAATAGTAGAGTGTAGTGTTATTATGTTCTTCAACAGATTACTAATAATCTTACAATTAGAGTATGAAATTCACTTTACTATTTATTTCACTAAAAGCTTTAAGCTCAATCATTTTAGCTTCTAAATAATAACTTATAGCATATTTAATGTTTTGCATTTTTCATTTGTTCAAACAACTTATATCCATAAAAGGCGAAATAGTTAGAAAAATAAAAATGCTCCAAATATTTTCCCCTAAAGTACTCCAAGTGCGCGATTTAGTTATATTATTTATAAGTCATTATTATGTGAATCATATTCGAATAGGTGACATAAATAACTTGTATTTAATGCATATTAGTGTACTTTTGCATATTATTTTTGATTGCATACAATGAGTAAGAACGTTATTCATGGCATAATGTGATATAATAACAAAATTAGTTATACTATGAATATAGCCACAGAAAATGTATATTATATTAAAATATATATGTACCAGTCATACACATATATTTCAAAATAATTTTAAAATGAATGAAATACGTTATTCTCGTGCTTTATACTTTATTAACATATGAATATTACAATTAACAATAAGTGCGGTATGATGTTATTTCAAATGAACTATAAAATTCAATGATTGCAGTGTACATGTAGACTTGTATTGACGAACATGGCTTGGCGCCCACTCTTTATACGACATATATGGGTAATAAGTAGTAATACAATTTATGTATTTTAATTATGTATTTTACTTGCTAGTTTACACATTCTGAACGTGTCTTGTATAAAGTGTTATAAAAATAAAAAATCTCGAATAAAAAGGAAATAGTTTTTGCCTAAAAGGAATTAACATTAATTCTTGAAATTTATGTACATATTTATTATTTAAATAAAATTAGACTGTTTTGTTATTTGTATTATTTACCCTTTTAAAGACTAAAAGATCTATTGTATGATAAATATTGTAATTTAGAACTTTTAAATAGAGGGTGTCATGCTCCACTGTACGGTTGTTTCGAGCGTATTCGTTTATATTTCATGTGTGTTAAGTTATATGATATATGACTATATATAATATGATAATATTCCTTTGTACTTCTGTTTTCAATAATTTACTCATTATTATATAAACTAATTGTAAGTATACAAATCTAAAATAAATGTCAGAGTATCTTTACAAACGATGGTATTTGTCTCAATAATTATACATATCTTATTTAAATATGTTTATTTAAATAAAGTCAATTAAGTTGTTATCTATATTACATCTATGATTGATTGACTTTATACTTTATCACAAGTGCATATTGAAATAAAATAACTATCGCTTTATCTGTATATATGATACTTCAATTTCAATACGTCATTTGTTTTACACATATCTCTTCATATTAATACGAGTTTTTTTCAATATAAGTAATAATTTTTAGTATAATATTTCATAAAAAACGCTGATATTCTGGGCGCCATGGTGATTCAGTGTAAACAGTATATGACTGCAAATTCGATGAATCTAGGTTCAATTGCCGCAGAAGTTATTTTTATATACTCTTTCTAACATAGTAAGCGCAGTTAAGTTCCATCAATTTCTTTAATTTTTAAGGATCTTTCTAAAAATCCTTGAACTCGAACAGAAAATGGAGAACGGAGTGATCAGTGATCACACAGTATTTTATATCCTTATCTTACGTGAGAGTTTTATTTCCCTTATATATGGTAAATGATTTAGATTCTTAAAAAAGTAAAAAAATATTCAACATTAAATTAAATGTTAAATATATGAAAGATATGAAAATAACAAAATAGTGTAAAATGCAATTACTTCAATGTGTTTTAGAAAATCGGGCGAAGTTTTTTGTTTAAATACTTTTCTCCTTTAGTCAAAAATTTTAATAAACTTTAAAAAACATTGTGTATAATTTTGTAATATTTTTACAACATTATAACACAAGTATAAAATCGAGGAAAGTAAGGTAAGCTTATTAATAAAAAATGTACTGAGTCACCTCCTGTAACGTAACCTATGATTCTCAGACATCGACACTCGTATGACTAAGCTGAATGAGTCCATCCATTCATGAAGTTCAGTGGTCACCAATGTTTACAAGCAACGTTTTATGACTATCAAAAGTTGTGTCATCATAGATAACGATTACGTCCGAATTTATTATATCTATATATAGGTACATATATAAACTGCCGATGATAACAAGGCAAGGTATCGATGTATCGGTACTTTATAAGATAAGTTTCAGGAACTATGCTGATGTAATAATTGTGTATATTCAATTGATCTTCCGTCGATTTTGCGTATGTCAGATATATTGCAATGGAATTTTCCTTAAGTGGCTATATAATATTTAAGTACAAATATATTTCTATGACAATATTTATAATATTTTACAATAATTCCGCAAAATTGTTTTACTTTTAACAAGTTTATTTGTTGAATCTTAAATATGAATTTACTTTAATATATATTATGTATTATTATACATAACCTAAAATTTTAAAATGTACTTACAAACATTTAAGAGAAATTAATAAGTGACATTTTTATCAATTGATACCAATTTTAAATTTAGTCAAAATACGTAAAATATAATATTTGCCAATTGAACAAAAAATTCAAACAATATTTAAGAACTATTAGGAATGCATTAAGTCAGTCGCGTTCTTTCCAACGTTCAAATGGCACGCGATGATTCACGATCCATTCACGTGGTCTTATCACCGCACAAGCCTAGTACAATATTACGTACAGTGGATGTTACCTGCGCGTGCGCCGACTATAACAACTGTGACTCATATATCCTGTTCTACCTTTAATACTTTCACGAATTTTGTATTCCATACATTGCGTTGATATCGTTTTGCAATTATTGTAACGTTAAAGAAATGAGGATAATTTTTTAACATTACGACATATATGACTTGTTTTATTTTAGAAATAATAATAATAAGTTATATTTAGCCGGAACGAAGAAAGCAGTTACTTAGTAACGGAGTGTCTTAACACTAGGTTCGTATGGTTCCCGCAGTTCTCTCTGCCTACCCTGACATGTGCGGGATAAAGCGTGAAGCTAAAAAAAAGTTATATTTCATGACTATTTTAGGTATTATTCAAGTACTAAGGTCAATTACGAACATTTTTTAGTTTATTTTGCACTCGAAATATACTTGCTATATATGAATTGTTGTAATGTTACTTTTTCCGATAATGTTAATGTTTAAATGTTTTTTATAAGTATATTTAAAACGCAAAATTTTAGATGACGACCCAAAGATAATTTTATCATCTTTAAGTTCTGACATATGAGTCACTTAACTTGTTTTGCTCGATTAATTCTTAAAGAAAATTTTTCATTTTCTTAATCGAATAAATAATTGAATGATGAAATCATCCAATTAGGACTTGAATTCAAAACAAAATTAGCTTCTTAAATGAGCTTTAAACATAGTAATTTTAAATTACTTTATCTTTTTATGATAATTTATATAAGGATAAAATGAAAAACAACGACTTATTAATTGAGTAGTTATACAAAATAATTAGAAATATTTTAATAAAACTACGCCCGAGGTAATCGGAAAACTGCATTAGTAATACGAAACGCAAAATACAATTTATTAAACGTAAACTTTCACAATTTTCTTAACGAACCCTTTACTTAATATTAAATAATAATAACTATAGGAACTGTTTTAGTTTTAGAACATAGATAACGATGGACTGCTGTTTTATTAGAAACGTTCAAGAACATCCTCAGACAGTAGCTAAATATATAAATGGCTACTTGGGCGGCTCTATTTTAGGTCGAAATTTAAGCCCACACAGCTACATAACACCTTGTTTCCTGAAATTTGTTTACTATCATGTCTAAGTCTAATGGTCTTTGTGTAAGATTATGCATGAAGAAGAGTGACAGAGTGACGCAATATTTACAGACTTAGCATGGGGATAACTCAAAATCCACTTAGACAGCGATACATTTGAAAAGAAACAAAAAGCCGTACTATCTCAATCACAGTGGGTAATTATTGATTAACTGACATTAAATACGAACAAAACTGTGTCTCTTACAGTACCTGTGCAAATGCTACGAGTACAAGTGCTAATTAAACTTTTCAGCAGCTCTGACAGCTTCGTTTTGAATTCTTTTCGATATTTAGATATATTGTTTGCGAAAATTGCTTTTTACACCTTTGACAACTTAATATCATAACATATCTTATAGGATCATTTAGATTTTTATAGCCCACAGAGCTAAGGGATTATGTATAATTTATTTCTTATTTAGTGTAACAAAGAACATACACACCGGAAGGTGAAGGCGAAAATGTACGTTAATTTATCGCTATTGGAAAACCCAACAGTACCCATTTGCATAATGAGCGGTGTATACAATTTTGAACAATGAAAATATGGTTGAAGACGAATGTCTCGACCTACGGTGTTATAATTTATTTAAATCACGTATAATGGGCCTTAATAAATCTTTCAAAAGATATCTTATTGGGTAGGAATAGAAAATTATCTATATCTATGTGCATTATAATATACAATTAATAAAAGTAAATAAATACCTTACTGCCTACCTACCTTACTAATGATAAATGAAACTAATCATAAAGTATTAAACTCATATTAAATAATCTACGTCGTAAAAAGAGACGTTTTTTCACCTGTAAAATTGAAAATATGCGGAAAATGTAGATATTCATCTTTAGATTTAAGATTACGATTTTATGATGTAGCGTTAATATAGGAACGTTTTGTTCTCTTCCTTGTGGTTTTTTGTTAAAAATTTTATATATACAACCTGAAATTTGACTTTAATTTAAAATTACATCAAAGTAATAAATACCTACATAACTTTTTATAACACTTCACCCGATATATATACATATATTTCTATGTCAAAAGATTGTAACTATTAGATAATTTAAATTTAAATAAAATAAGTGTGATATATGACTTGATTTAAACTGCCTAACATTAAAATATACTTCAAAAAGAAGATAAAAGGTACAATAAAAAGTTATTATTTAATTTATTATACAATAAACATAGCGTCTTTGAATATTTACTAAGGGTTATCAGTATACACATTTTCACAGATTACTCTAGAAATATGATAACACGACACATCAGATATTTTAAAATATACGTAAAAGGTCACGTGACTGATGATTTATCCTATTCTTGTAGACAGTTGTTTAGTTGTAATATAATAAAAGAAACTGAGTTACTGAAGTCCTTAGTCAATATATGTATATGTATATATTACTACGGAGTTACCTTGCAATTATTTTTAATTAAATATTATTATTCAAGTTATTTAAGTAATGCCTTCGTTGCATGTACACAAGTTTTATTTAAGAGCTTTCCATCAAAAACATTATATATGCTAGCCCACCACCTTATCCGAATGCAAAACACATACCCATCGTGAAGTTTTTGCAGGTTTTTCCGGTGTAAGGAGAGATTCTTCTGAACGTACCTGGAAATAATAAAAGTATATGAAATATATTTTTTAATATTTATATTAGGATTATATTTTTTCAAAACGTGTAAAATTTATTATAGGAAATGAGATTATCAGTTTATATTAAAATATCATACTGTAGGCAGTTGACGCGGGCATTTTAATGATCTAAATTCTAAGTATACTATTGAAATATTCATTTAGATCACATTAAAGTTATGTATATGTTTTTATTACAGCTATAAGAACTGGTATTTTTAATTATTTTCTGGTTTTGGTTATATTTTTCAATTTTAATTGAATTTCTATATAAAATTCAATCGTTAGATTAATAATTAAAAAGGGAGCTTATTAAACAATGACGTTACTTAAGTTGAGTCACACAATGTTTATGAATGATTGACTCATAGGTCATTTACCTTTTTGTTTATAACTAAGTTATACTTACACTACAAGTTGTGTTTAAGTTGTAAATCTTTATATGACTATTGCCAAATTGATGTCCCCATTATCATTTTCATACTGCATTACTCAATATATTTGATTAACTGATACTATAGAATGTCGGCTTCTTAATTGAGTAATCAGTGAAAAAGAAAACAAAATTATTGTCAATATTTGTTAACATAAATGTTCAAACATGTGATGTCGTGGTAATAAATGATTTAGAAAATTTCATTATGAAGATATCGGTGATCTATTGTCCAATCTTAAATATAAATAACCAAATGGTCTGTGTCCCTTTTCAGATATATAGCTACCATTTTCTATGATTATACCTACAATTATTCAACGCCTGTCATGCTTTTAAGTAAAAATATACCTCAACATAGTTTAATTAACATATAAATTTGTAAATTACTATTAAACGTATATATCATCATATCATAACTTTTTTTCAGACTAATTTAACATGAAAGTTTTGACAAAGTTATTTTTTCATTTAACCATTATTCCTGTATTAGAAATAGAAACGCTTAGTATTTAATCAACAGGAAAAAACAGGAATGTTAACAATTGCAGTGATATCAACCCACACAGAAAATTAAACGCATCTTAAATCGCCGTCGGTCAATAATTTCGATTCAAGCGAGCAATTTAATTCAGCTTAAGACGTTGCGTGGGCACATTGCATCGTCCATAAGTGCGTTATAAAACTCGATAAGCGTCGCGACAGTAGGCGGCCGGAAGGGTTGAGTAGAGTGTTAGTGGACTTCCTACTTAGACAGCGAACGATTCAACGGAAACGCTATTTTTGGCGCCCACCATCGCTTCCTCCGAGGAAAGTTTGTTAGACACAATAATTATGCATTTTTGTATGTCGCTACAGTTTTTTATACGTTAAATAGACTTTTATAATTCCCACAGGATATATATTCCTGGATATTTATTGTTATTATATTTTTTTAAATATTTACGTTGTAATTTTTCGTATTGTATATAGTGAAATAGTTACTATTATTGTCAATGATCGTGAAAAATGCAACTAAGTACTACACCATAAGCGATTACTTACTATTTAATTATTTAATAAAAAAAAAGAAATATTATTTTTTTATTTTTTGACAAAGTATGTAAAAAACAAAACGTACACTTTAAAATATTTAAAAACTTATACAAAAAGAGCTGTAAAAATATATTTCGCATAAAAAGTAAAAAAAATACACTTTATCGCGACAGGAAGAGAGCGCGGGCATTCCTTACCGCATTCCTGTACTGGGGGTCCTGAATGGGCTTTATTGTACATCAACGCGTCCGGAATTTACGGACGACGCTTCGTCATTTAAAATAGAATTTTATATTTTTATTTTTAAGTGATAAATAAAGTATGAATATCAAAGTATAAGGAAAACAAAGGATTTTCAAGCGCATTCAAAATAATTATAACATCACGTATAAAGATATATAAATATATGTATCAATATCAATAACTTTAAAATATAAATAACTGTATATCAATAATACTTGACATAGTATTATATTTCTATTAATTAAACCGTATATAATTTTTATTGGAAATTTGCCGGTATATTAATTGAAAATATATATTATATTTATGTTGATTTACAACAGGATTTAATAAAAATGATATCAGGTCACTGTGTTCTAATAAATTTTATAATTATATAAATTATGTTTGAACCATAAAAGCCAACAAAAAGGAATTTTCTCTAGTATTTTTTACATAATATGAATGATTATCCTCGCTATCCTAGTCTAGGATTTTTTTTTGACAAAGAATATTCTTTAAAAAAATACATACTGATATCTTTTAATCATTATTTATTACTTTTTATGCGGATTTATAAAATATTGTAAAGAAAACATTTAACATTATATACTATTATGTAAATGATATTTCTGTTAAATATTTAATTCTCCTATTATTATCATAATAAAGAGGATGTTATGCATTTGAAAATTCCTGGTAAATAGTCATAATGCGTTATTAAGTGCATCTGTTATCATTATGCGGTGTGATCAAAGAAATATAATTAAAACTGTATTACTCTTGACGACTGACATAAAAGATTCAAATTTGCCTGCTCCATACTGTCCATATGTAGGGTCGGCTGTACCCTTTGAGCGATATGAATTCGTCTTTAAAGTAACGAGATTGGATGCAACATGCGATTTTGTAGTTTAGTGTGTATATAGGCCACAGTCATTGAGGGGAACTTGTTTATAACAATACGTCGAACATACGCTTAGCAACATGAAATGATGCGCATGCGCAAGTTTACTTAATGTAACGTGTCTAAAGATGCTATTCTTTGTTCGTTTAGCTTGTTTAGCTGATAGGCTTAAACTTACAGCTATTTCTCAGAATTCCGCCAAGACTGAAGGTGCAAATATATCTGAAGTAGGTCGAACAAAGTGGAACGACATTGTCTTACTGATTCATGTGGTACATCGTCAGCGCTTAGTGCTATTGTACTTATAATGTTTATTATATTTTTATGAATTTAGAATTAATATATTATACTTCAATATTGTAAAAGAATATTTTCTATATTTTACTAGTAGTAAAATATAGAAAATATTATATTAATAATATAAAATAAAATATAATCAATCCTATAACTAAATTTATTATAACACTGAAATATTACATTATGTAAATACATTTTGGTTTACAAATTATTCATTTGCTGTGAATGTGTGTGAAACTATTTACCAAGTAACAGGAAACACAAAAATTATATTGGTTAAATGCAAATGAGCAAATAATTAAAACAAAAACTTAGATTATAGTCGTTTGTATACGAGTTATACCGTAACCAGCTTTAATTGGACTCCCCTCGTCTGAAGCGGACACTAGGACATATATAAATACGCAACAGTCTAGAGCTCATTATTTTTTTTCCCTATTTGGCTTCTAATATCATTAACTAACATATTATCCATTCGCCATACCTACATACGTTCGTATAAAATTAAAACAGTCATTCTTAACAACATATGGTAAACTTGATTACTTGTGTTATTAGGAAAATATGAATTTTATGGAGGAAGCGCACAAATTATCAGAATTGTTATGGCGACTAATTAAACTCCTATTCCATATAATTACCTACTCTTAATATTTAATCTTATACACACCTACGTAAACACCACTCGGCGAATACTTGTTTTGAAAGATAAATGCTTTAATTGCTTGTTGTTTATGTATTTTTGGTTAAGCAGCGATCAAAATTCTGCTTACATACAAGATATACTTTGATGCTTACCTTCTTTGGGAATAAAATTTTTGGTTTTCCCGTGTAAGTAGAGTATGATGCCATGTTATCGAGTTTGGAAACAACCATAATTTGTCGAAAAAAATCACTTAATCCTATACGATTAAACACAACGTAACGAGAATTATGTGTTAAATAACTTCGAGAATTTTCGGTGATCACGTGTCGTAAGGTTAAAGTGAACCGATAGTAACGTTTCGAGCTTACGCTCCCTTATTGCCTACGTACTGAGATCACAAAGAAAGTTTCTTTTCCGTCAATTTTCGTTACAATAAGCTTTTATTCCTTGCTTGCTGCGTACACGTCAGCGACGTAGCAGCTTTGATCGTCCGCTTACTTAATATTTGAACAACTGTATTATTCACAACCGGTTAAATGATAAATATTATTCGAGCACTCAGTAAATTCGCAGTCACATTTTATTATCGTCGTGGGCAATTGACGAACGGCGCATACACACCATCACGCGCGAGTCTCTATTCGAACTGAATTTTGGTCGGCTTCAACTGTTGCTTTTATCAATTCAGTGTTGCGTCCCTCCCGCGATACTCGGTCTCATTCTATCTCTATATTAAGTACATAAGAGGGAAAAAGATAACACCCGCTATACGCCTCACTTTTGATATAAATTCACAGCGATAGTGAATACGTATAGCGACATATGTTTGAGACTTATCCTGCGTTACCTATACATGCCATCGCCATAGTAGAGTCTGTGATCATACTTTAATAGCTCATAAAGAACTCTACTTAGTACAATTAATTAATATCGGTTGCTGTTAAGTAATTTGTATTGTGATAGTGTCTAACAAAATAAAGAATATATATATATATATATATGTCTGAAAAATATTATGACAAATATAAAATGCAGTTATAATTACAACTGACAGAATACATAATTAAAATGTAATTACTACAACATTATCTTTGTTGCTATTGTAAAATTTAAACAGTTAATATTATAAACCTATTAAATAAAGATAAACTTTAAAGTGTAAGATATCTACTTAGAAGTAACAAGAGTCCGTTATTAAAAACTATAACAGGTTATTAACGAATAAAGAATCATTTATGTTATCGTAATATTTAAACAGAAGTACCCAAATAAAACCTTTTTAAGCAATTAATGTGCATACGTATATGTGTGTATTTGTTTTCTAAATATACATAAAAAAATTACTAACGCTAAAAACAGTATCGCTTGAAACTGTATCGGAAA
Source organism: Dione vanillae (assembly GCA_037178615.1). Classification (NCBI taxonomy): domain Eukaryota; kingdom Metazoa; phylum Arthropoda; class Insecta; order Lepidoptera; family Nymphalidae; genus Dione; species Dione vanillae. Next base: position 2,049,518 of record JAZFAU010000097.1, on the reverse strand, counting down.
GTGGGCAAATAAATATTTTAACACGGTGTTTCCTACCTATCCTGCTAATTCCCGCAATTAGCAAAATTAATGCGTGAAACAGTCTATACTTTTTATATTAAAATAAAATAAATATTATCGTTATTCAGTGATTCAGATAATCTTCAATATACATACAAAAATTGAGTCAACATACAAGACTACCGTTAAAAGTGACTTGTGCTTTATCCTTTGTGTGCAATAGTGGGTAGTACCAAAAAGGAAAATCAAGATTTACGAGACGATTTATAAAGAACTTAGCAATGCTTTTTGTTTTCCTTACCAAGTTGAATGTAATTGCATGTTTGTTATAGACGATCTGTACTTTGCTAATTAATTCTATTTAGTTTTTTACTGAACACATAATATGCATCATAACATAATAATTATATATGTTATTAGTATAAAGTAAATTTTATATTTTTTGTTTACTTAATTATAAGGTAAGTAAACAAACACAAAAATAATATAGAAACATATTTTTTTATGATTATATAAATTTGCAATACATCTTCCTTGATGTTGTGAGTAACACTCATTTACTTTATATCCTGAGTAGGCTGTCAGTGAAAATAGAAAGCAGTGACACATAATGGTCGCGACGTCGTGTCGACTTGCACCGGCGCCGGAGAACTATATAGGTACTATTTTCAGCGTATTTTGATTTAATTACTTATTTCATACTTAAAAAAGGCCGATTTTTCTTTATGTAACGAACAATTCTTAAATTATTATATATATGTTTATATATTATTAATAAAAGCCATTCGAATCGGAGTTAAGTCTCTACCGTTTGTGCTCCATCACTCCATCAAACATCTTTGAGGGACGAATTGTACGGTCTGATTTACACAAATATGGTAAGAGTCGATGAAGTGGAGACAAGCTTTTGCCCAAGAATGACGCCATACGAGTCAGTATAGTATAATAAATTATTCCGTCTAAACTAATACTGTTCATATGTAAGCTCTACATAATAAATCGTAAATCTCTACAAAATAAAGTAAATGGTACTAGGAATCTATGTGCATATTTTTTTGTCTTAGTACAGTTCTACGCGTTTCTTCCGAGTCATGCAAAGAAGGCAGAAAATATATAATAAATTTAAATAATTTATGGTCCATGTACACAATGGAAAACACTCCTTTGAACTTTGAACATTCACATTATTATCTCAGTTACGATTTTTTTGGTGTGAATTATTTGGCGGTTTCTTTATAAAATTAATTATTTATAACAACTTATACTAATTTCACCTGTTGAACAATCTTTGTAGAGTACTCGATATAAAATGAATTGCCACTTATACAACATGTCACTGTTTTTTTCAATTTCATATCAATCCAAACACTTCTCTACTGTACACGTACACAATGTTATGAACTATGATACACTATTAATACGTCTGTGTCAAATAATAGTTTACTCAATTCTGTCGTTAAGTGAAAAGAAAAATAAATCCACGCTGCACTTAACAAAGTCAGCAAAAATCATTTGCACGACCGATATATTCTACGATTTTGCGTTTTGAAATAATTATGCAACTTAAATTGGCACATGAACTTTTCCTTTACAAAATGAACACGTAGATCCGATAAACTGAATCATATATAATAATTATTGTAAAATCTTCCACTATATTAAACAATATCTAATGTAAAACCTGTTAGGTACATTTTTTGGACAATAAAAATATAGGTTCTAAAACTTATTTATTTATTATTTTTCTATAACCCATTATATATATTCTTCTAAGAAACATTTTTGTTAAATTTTAACTTAGTAAAATAGTTGATTCAAACAAGGAAGCGATTCGCATACTAATAGCAAGAGCTTGGCAAATCATCCACGTTGACCAGCCTAACTGACTTTACGACAAGACAATAAGAAGCTGGCCATCGTCATGCTTGACCGTTGCAACGACTCTTGGTAGTCCTGCAAATTATAATTTTTTTATTTTGTTTTGATCAATAGATAATAGTTGATTATTAGATTAAAAGCAATTGAAGACAAAAGCATAACGACGGGTACTTAGTCGTACTTAATTTTTATGTACAGTTTGATAGATATTATTACTTATATAAGTCATTATAGACTTACAATCTTATACGTAAAATCTTTGTATTTATCACTGTTTAAGTTAAAAATAACAAGTTTAAATGGATTATAGAGTATTACATTTTAATTTATTCATACTTAATTGCAATTATTAAGGGGTCATTGAACCTAAGCACCGAATATGGACGTATTGCTCACACCTTTCGACACCGATACAAATTGCCCTCCAAGCATAATGCAAGTAAGCACGTAGACCAATAGCGCACTTTATACTAAATTATGTGACGTAAATTGTATATATGTAAGTAGGTACTGTTCTTAGAAATTGTATTGTACGTAGCACAATTACGTGCTTAAACAGTTTATTTTGAAAAATCCCTGGTTTTTGTATAAACAGGGATTAACAGGCATATATTTATTAATGTATTTTGTGACATGTTCATTAATTAAAATTTAAACAATTACGTGTGAAGACATCCCAACATTATGTTGTAGTAATAACATAGATGCGATGTATAACGATTTAAAATTAATAATATATAGATAAATTGTGTATAATAAACGATTCTATAATATAGCTCGCATATATTATTTACATATGAAATGAAGTAAGACTTTAGTATTTACAGGTGAGAGATTATAACTATGTTCAAGGCGTAACTGTTGCCTTGTATATGTTAATGAGCCCTTTGATGTTTAGGATAATATTCTTGGAGCTTTAAAGTACATTTTGTTCAATTTGTTGCAACATGCTCTATAGATTTAATATAATAAATGTTTTATATCCAAACTGTGAGCATATTATGTTATTACATATTCAGTTTCTAGAACACAATGACTAAAATCCGGAAAGCTGAGAACAAAGTGTTTTTGACACTATATTCTGTATCACTACCCTGCTATAGACAGAATATAGTGCGAAGCTGTATAATTACGATATAAATAATAAATTATCAAGTAACTTCTTCTATATTTAAATATAAGTTTTGGTTAAAATATCCCTTACTTAGTACAATTAAATATTTCAAACACATACATCGGTTCATTGTTTAAAAGCTTTTTGACACATTGAGGACAATTTATATGTAAAATCTGTATTTTGTAGAAATACAAAAAAGGAAAATTATAGAAAATAATATGCACATCATGTAACGCTGATTTTCGTAATTGGATATTTTGCCAGGCACCGGGCAAGACGCGTGGGAAGCTAACAAAAAACTGCCACGTGAGGCATAATAATACTTTAAACTTAAGTACAATCGACTCTTTTCTAAATGATAAATCTGTACTTTTTTAAATATTGAAGTTAGAAAATGACAAAAAATATAGAGTTTTGATAGAGCAATTTAATAATATATTTCTTCACGCAACGTCCCCCAAATTACTGTTGTTCATTGACGTAACTCAACGTTGCACGTAGTCTTGAAAAAGTACCGAAAATAGCACTTATTATTTATTGAAGTTTTATTTTAAATAAGTAACTAAAAAAGCTTTAGTTCTTATATTTATAATGTGTCCCTTTGCAATAACTTCTTATATTTGTAACCACAGAAAAACATATGAAATTATACAAAAACCATTTACGTTTACAACTCTACATAATAAAATAAATATAGTTAAATAAACACATATAGCAACTGTAACACCGTTTCCAATTAGTAATATTTATTTTTACAATACACTTATTACTTAAAACACTATAAAACAGCCTTTTCATGTTTACCTAAAACTGTTTTGTTCAATTTTACCATAAAAGCATGAAAACTTTACAAATATATCTTTATAAATAAGCTATGTAATTTATATAATATGTTTTAAGCGGTCTTTTAACACTATTTGTGATATTGAATGGAATAGTAAATATTTAATGTTAATAAAATTACATAAAATTTGAGGCAGTTGTGGTATTTAATTTTTATAAAATAATATATAATTTTAAAGCATTCGTAGTACACTAGGACAGTATGTACTCATCTGACTGTAAGTGGATAGATTTCAATTCGCATATAAAGTAGTGTCTTGACACTAGGATCTCTCAGTCTACTTTACCTTATTTTTTTTAATATATATTTATAAAAACGTCAGTTATATCACTATAATATATTTTAAGATTTTAGAATTTATTATTTCTAATAAAAATCGGTTTTCTCATTATTTTTCTTTATTAATAATATGTACATATATTTTTGTGCATCAATATATACACAGTTTATATTGACGAGTAGGTAGACTAAAATAATATAATAATGTTTGTTTGATATTATTACAATATCTATAGACTAAAAATAAAATCAGTGTTAAAATTTAAATTTTCATTCCCATTTCGCAATATTTCACTACAACTAACAGAATTCATAATTTATTTTCCTACGTTTGATATTAAAATTATCTAAAGTAACTTTATTAGCGATTACCAACCACGTGCAAGCGAGCCTGGTTTTATCTCGAAAGCACGTGTCTATAATGTCAACACAAAGTAGTATTGGATTTCAATAATCTACGTAGACAAGATCCTATAGGCTTATTGTTATTGTAAGCATAATACTGCGTAGCGCTCGAATAAATTTATAATAGCAATATTTGTAATATTGAACTAATTATATATAGTAATGATATTTAAGAGATGAGATTAAATTTAAAAGACTAAACTATTTAGGTTAAGCTTTTTTTTTTTCAAAAATTTTAAAGTTCGGTCAAGTCCGAGTAAGAATAGCACACGGAAAGTTTGTAAAAGTTTTTATTTGTACTATGTATTTATTCTCATTTTTTTCAAAATAAAATGATTTTAGGCAATGGAAAGTAGTTACCATATAGGTTTTGATTATGTAGCGAACTTCGTAGAATATGAGGTCAAAAACAAGAATTTATTATTTATTGTATTAATTATTAGATATTTCTTATAATTGCGTTGACTAGTTTGATTGTTTTTGGTATACAAGGGACTGTACACTTGAATATTTATATTACTTTCAGCTGAAGTAGGAGACTTTGATGGAGGGAAGCATATTTAAAAAAAATATGCTTCCCTCCATCTCCAGACATAAAAACAATCAAGTTATACAAAAGTTCCGTTGAAGTACGCAACCCTAAAAAGTTAATTCATAATTTAAATACAAATATTAGTTGTATAAACACATTTAGTGGACATAAAATAACCTTTGTTGTATTCTAAACGATATAAGTTGTCAAAATATTTTTCTATGAGACTAACTTACCAAACGTAGCGCATTATCAAAACAATATTAACAATCGTTTCAACCTAGCCTTATTTATAAAGCGAAGGAGACGGTACCTAAACAAAGCCTGAAGATTCTAATATGTTTGTAATAATATGACTGCAAATAGTTTGAGCACCATCGTGGCGCAGTAAACGTGACAGTTTGTGTCAGTTTCCATTCGAAAAAATGGTTCTTTGCATTTTATTTTCTTCACTCTGGCAACTAGGCATGTGGTGTAACTCAACGCCGCACTTTGCCTAGTTTCCAGAGGGAAGAAAATATAAATAGAAAAATCTATCTTCCGCGAGTGGGAAACCGTCGCGTTTACAGGCAGACGCTACGCCTCTGCGCCACGACGGTCGAAGTAAATACTAAAATATGTACACATGGAATTTCAAGTTAGGTAGTAGTAAAAAGTAAACAAACAATACTCGAAGTAAGATCAATTTGACATTGGAATTTTAGAGCGTGTATAGCGCCCACGTAGCGTCTAAAATCTAAATTGTGTTTGACAAGGACTGATTTCCAACTACACTACTACTAGCTATGGTATATACATCGATAGAGATATTTGGAAAACAAAAATATTATTGGTACGTCGAAAGTCCATGCCACATATATGTATGTAGGGATATTAGGTCAATAGAGTAGTATGATAGCGACGGTGACATTCAGCAGTCGGAGTAGATTCGATTTCCACTACGTCAAGTTCTGGAAAAACTGAGCTCGGTGTTAAATTCTGTCACTCAAAACGCAATTTCTTGATTTCAGGCGTAGTGTCTAGACATTAACTTTTAGCAAAAAAACCAAAGTAAAACAAAAGTATTTTAAGTAAATATTAAATGCAAATCCAAATTGAGTCCAAATAGAAAACTTATTCAACATTTTAATAATGACATTTCACGTAGACTTTGACAATTTCGTAAGCGAATTACGTCATTTTAAGCAAACATTATCGCAAATACGTCAAAAGTATAAATGATAAGCGATAGACATTTATCGTGTAAGCTATTCAAACAATTTCCTATCGTTTAAGGAGTGATACAATTTCCTTGTTTATCCGGTGATAGTGATAAGTTACAATGGGACCGGAAATATGAGAAGAGTAGTTAGTATTACAAAAGATAATAGCTTCAAATTCTCTTATACGTTATCTTTTATAGCTGAAATTCAATGTAAAGCATTCACCTGGTTTCTCTAAAGTTATAGATTAGATTACATTTTATATTTTCATACATTCCCTGTGATTGTCCAGTATAAAAAATTTACCCCAAAAAATAATTTATCCTCATTTGATTATGGGATACTGGGGGGTGTTTTGTAATCTAACACTATAGTATATCTAGATAAGCGTATAGTATAGTTCTGAATGGAGCTTAAACACCAAACTATGAACACCATATGTGTGATATATATTAAAAAATAGCATCAATTTGAAAATTCAATATAGAAAGGTACACTCTGTGAACGATTTACTCTGCGCCTGTCGAGTGCCTCCGTGTGCCAATGGAACTTGGCAATCTGGCGGGCAGGACATCCCAATAGAGGCGATATAAAGTTATTTGTTTAAGTTTAATGCCTGCCCACGTGCTGTGTGATAAATTAGAATATTATGGTTTTATTGTGGCTCATTCATTGAGCACTTCCACTGGCCGTTTGACCTCCGGACTAATAAGATAGTTGACCCCGTTGTAACTTGTAATACAATATGTAGACAACTCAATTTTATGATCATTTGGTAATAAGCGTGATTTGCTCAAAGCTTTTTAGGTAAATCATAATTCAGGGTTAGTATGATATAATTTTTTATTAATAACTATTACACTCTTTTGCAGTGTAATTGGAAGGAAAACTGGAAATTGCCAGTTTTAGAAAAAAGTAGTAAAAATTATAATTTATGCACCAATGCGTAATACGTTACAGTTAAGTGATTTATCATATTTAGTAAGCATAATATATGACTCATTTCAAGTTTTCCTGTATTATATTCTCAAAACTAACTGGCGATATCATAAGATAAGTAAAAAAAACTATCTATTTGGTACATCAAAATGTGTAATTTATCGTGAGTTGTAACTCAATTACTTGATATTGAACATTTTAACTGCTAGGCTTAAATTCTAAAGAAAATTATAGATTACTGCAATCTGTATGTAGCCAAAATGTTTATTTAGTTACATTAACGTCGATTAAACTACCAGCTACTCTTAAAAATATATAACCAAAAAAAATATTCCAATAATACTTGATTTTTCTATGATGTTAAAGGTACATAGCCAACATTATTTTTTTAGAGAAATAAAAGCAAATCAATTTAACTGAACATTGTGACAAATTTTATTTAAAATGTAAATAGAGACTTCACGAGTGATTGACGTAGCATATTCAGTTGACTATAATGACGTTTGTGACGAGATCGTATGGCGGAAAACGTTTTATATGAGACAGTTTCATAGAGTCATATTAATGTTAATAAACACCTAATTAAAAACATATAAGGTGGGTAACGCCTCGTCTTAACACTAAGTTCCCCTGACTACTCCGACCGCTGAATGTCCCCGTCGCTATCACACTGCTCCATCGAAGCAGTGTGATAGCGACGGGGACATTCAGCGGTCGGAGTAGATTCGATTTCCACTACGTCAAGTTCTGGAAAAACTGAGCTTGGTGTTAAATTCTGTCACTCAAAACGCAATTTCTTGATTTCAAGCGTAGTGTCTAGACATTCACTTTTAGCAAAAAAACCAAAGTAAAACAAAAGTATTTTAAGTAAATATTAAATGCAAATCCAAATTGAGTCCAAATAGAAAACTTATTCAACATTTTAATAATGACATTTCACGTAGACTTTGACAATTTCGTAAGCGAATTACGTCATTTTAAACAAACATTATCGCAAATACGTCAAAAGTATAAATGATAAGCGATAGACATTTATCGTGTAAGCTATTCAAACAATTTCCTATCATTTAAGGAGTGATACAACTTCCTTGTTTATCCGGTGATAGTGATAAGTTACAATGGGACCGGAAATATGAGAAGGGTAGTTAGTATTATAAATGATAATAGCTTCACATTCTCTTATACATTATTTTTTATAGCTGAAATAAAATGTAAAGCATTCACCTGGTTTGTCTAAACTTATAGATTAGATTACATTTTATATTTTTATGCATTCCCTGTGATTACCCAGAATTAAAAATTTACCCCAAAAATAATTTATCCTCATTTTTCGTAATCTATCACTATAGTATATCTAGACAAGCGTATAGTATACGTTTGAATGGAGCTTAAACACCAAACTATGAACACCATATGTGTGATATAAATTCAAAAATAGCATCAATTTGAAAATTCAATATAGAAAGGTACACTCTGTGAACGATTTACTCTGCGCCTGTCAAGTACCTCCGAGTGCCAATGGAACTTGGCAATCTGGCGGGCAGGACATCCCAATAGAGGCGATATAAAGTTATTTGTTTAAGTTTAATGCCTGCCCACGTGCTGTGTGACAAATTAGAATATTATGGTTTTATTGTGGCTCATTCATTGAGCACTTCCACTGGCCGTTTGACCTCCGGACTAATAAGATAGTTGACCCCGTTGTAACTTGTAATACAATATGTAGACAACTCAATTTTATGATCATTTGGTAATAAGCGTGATTTGCTCAAAGCTTTTTAGGTAAATCATAATTCAGGGTTAGTATGATATAATTTTTTATTAATAACTATTACACTCTTTTGCAGTGTAATTGGAAGGAAAACTGGAAATTGCCAGTTTTAGAAAAAAGTAGTAAAAATTATAATTTATGCACCAATGCGTAATACGTTACAGTTAAGTGATTTATCATATTTAGTAAGCATAATATATGACTCATTTCAAGTTTTCCTGTATTATATTCTCAAAACTAACTGGCGATATCATAAGATAAGTAAAAAAAACTATCTATTTGGTACATCAAAATGTGTAATTTATCGTGAGTTGTAACTCAATTACTTGATATTGAACATTTTAACTGCTAGGCTTAAATTCTAAAGAAAATTATAGATTACTGCAATCTGTATGTAGCCAAAATGTTTATTTAGTTACATTAACGTCGATTAAACTACCAGCTACTCTTAAAAATATATAACCAAAAAAAATATTCCAATAATACTTGATTTTTCTATGATGTTAAAGGTACATAGCCAACATTATTTTTTTAGAGAAATAAAAGCAAATCAATTTAACTGAACATTGTGACAAATTTTATTTAAAATGTAAATAGAGACTTCACGAGTGATTGACGTATATTCAGTTGACTATAATGACGTTTGTGACGAGATCGTATGGCGGAAAACGTTTTATATGAGACAGTTTCATAGAGTCATATTAATGTTAATAAACACCTAATTAAAAACATATAAGGTGGGTAACGCCTCGTCTTAACACTAAGTTCCCCTGGCTTACAGTATATATGCACGTTAGATCCCCTTCTATCAGGACTACACTACTATGCCAGATTATGATGTGCATTAAACTGTTATCTTTCTAAAATATTTCTAGTAATGATTGCATATTTGGTATTTCCTTATGAAACTATTTTCCTTTTCAAATACTAAAAACTTTATCTTTGATTCATAATAGCATGAATTCTGCATAGCACTCGTCACTCACCGTTACGCTGCATTTGGTGTACACAATGCAAAACTTACCTGTAACGAAAGAAAGGAAATCTTTAATAAATCTTGAATAACACTAGCTGAATCATGTATTAGTCAAGTTTATGGCTAGACGAGCCTGTAAACGATTGTTTGCCTTGTTAGTAACGAGGGCGGATAAGAGTTTTCCAAATAGTATAAAATAAACTTAGAAACTCCATAGCAAATGTAATGTTTGCCTGTGATATGATATGAATGGAAATATATTACATGCATGTATATAATTTAGAGTCAAGTATTTCACAATTTCATTAAGTACTTCACTTATTTAAGTTAATAAATTGTGACTGTTTCCTATGAATTTAAATGGCAATAACAGACCCTCTTCTAAATCTAATAATAGCTAAGTTAAATACATATATAGGTATAATATTTTGTACTACAGATAAGATTTTAATTACCGATTTTTTTCGTTCTCCCGTTGCTGGGGAATTATTTCTAAACTCAAATTTCCAGTCAAACATATAGGAATTTCTGATGACGATTTTATTGTAATGCTAAAATTTTCCTAATAATACATAGAATAACTGCTTTTGTAAATCCGTAATTTTTGTGGGCCTTAGGGAAATGTATTAAGTAATTAAGTGCACTAAGTACTAACTTAAACACGACAGGTTTTTTTTATTCTGGTTACAAGTCAAAACACAAACAAGTACTCATTTGAAATATATTACATTGCCAAGTATCACGACGAGTGAAACATCTGTTTAAATAATAAGTATACCTACTTATATTTTTATTATTTTGAATTTACAATATGAATATATGTGTATGCAAGATAACTGAATAACAATATATATTATTATAAACCCAAGAATTCGAAATTATTAATTCTCTATAGATACTAAAACAATAGAGTTATGCTGTAAATTCCTGAAATAGTTGTTGGATATTTCTAAAGATAACATTAATACATTTATCTGAACTCTCATACAATTATTATCGAACAATACTTAAGGTATCGCAAATACTACATTGATATCTATTTACTTCTAGGAATTCTCGTTACTGATTATGCGAAGATTCGAAAACAAAACGAAATGATTCATTTTTTTCTTATCAGTGAATGACCTAATTCACAAAATACATGGCGCTAAATTATTACGTATGCTTTATGTTACATATATGTAACCGCAAAAACTGAGAATGTCAAAAGTGAAAAAGAATATGTGATTTTTTACGCTAAAGGATAATAAAGCTTTTTTTCAAAGCTTGACCTTTTTACTTTACACCTGCTTCATTATATAAAAAGTATCGACGACCCTGCTCGTAGCCTAATTCTATAACTTTATAATAAGCATTAATACTATAGATTCTCACTCTTTCCTTAGCCTTTCGCTTATTTAACCTATAACATTATTAAAAATAATCTCGATGTTCATTTAAGCCAATTTTCTTTATATATATGTATATATTATTTTGTTGAAATTAATTTTTTTTAGCTTCACTCTTTATCCCGCATATTGCAGGGTAGGCAGAGGGACCTGCAGGAACCATATGAACCTAGTGTTAAGACACTCCATGCGCTTTGCCTAGTGTCCAGAGCGAAGGAAATGGAAATAGAAAAATCCATCTTCTCAGAGTGGGAATCGAACCTCAAACCGTCGTGTTTATCGATATATGTATTTATATACATATGTATATGTAGGCAGAGGGAACTACAGGGACCATAAGAATTTCGTAGCTTAGTCCCTGCTTCTTCCGCCCCGCTTTCCCCTCAATTATTGTTTATTTAGTAATATACGGTATATGTGTATAAAAACACTTAATATAATTTGACATTTTGGTATTACGAGTACATGCTAGTTTTATAACAATAACATTAACGACAACTGTTAGATATTATATTTGTGTGTTATATTTGGAAAACATTAAATTGTAGTTTATAATAAGCAGAAACTACTGTTTATTGTCATAGGTACGCGTCTCACTGGCGCCTGCGCAACCTGACAAAGAAGATATTGTTTTATGCTTACTTACAAGGTTCGTTTCATTCTCGAATATCAATTTGAAATATTACATATTATACACTATTTTATCAAGAAAACGTGAGTATATAAAGCTCGTGACAAGCTGGAATTTGTTTTGTAAACATATTTAAGAATAACTAAATTTAAATGATGATTAAACAGTCAAATAATTTACACACAATTCAGTTGTAATTGTCATTATTATTTTATAAAGTATGCCTTTGTATAGTGTTTAATTAATATGAGTTAGTAGTAAGTTAAAAATATATTTTAGTAATGCTTCTCTATAAATCACACAAAGATTTTTAATATACATATTGAGTTTTAGGACTGATATTTATTATGAGAATTATAGGGCAATAATTGTTTTGTTTATTTCCTGCTCAAATCTACTGAAATTATTGCATAAAACTTATTTTCAAAACACTTATTTAGTACTTATATTACAAACTTTTTAAATTTTATTATATAAGTATAAAAATGGTTTAAGGATGAATGCAATGGTAGGAAAAGTTCAAGATAGGGACAAGATAGGCTGAAGGGCGAATTTTTTGGGCTTGTTTGCCTATTTTATTATGGTATATTATATTACTTGAGGTAAATTCTTCCAAAGCTATATCTCGTAGTTCAATTTCAACACAGATGCATAAGTATAACATAGTTTATATAGTGTATATAATTAAAACTAAACCTAACTAAAACGTAACTAAAACTTAATACACTTTGAAGAATACATAAGTTTATTTTTATAAATGCCAGACTTAGACTAGGTTGGTTATTCAAAAATCTTTACATATAAAAAAATCCCTACTTTCTGCAAGTATATTTTAGTTATCATATACTGTAATACAGTGACTGTAATTCTACTTTTTTGGTCAAGCAACAGTAGGCTGATTGCTGTTAGCCCTGAACAGGTTAGTGTTAGTCAAAATAAACTAAAAACAAAACAAGACACATTGCTTAAATAAAGCTTTTATTTAAATGCGCTTCACATTTTGAAAGACTACTTTATAAGTAGTAGATAATGTAATAAAAATGAACTAAATATTGAAAATAAAAAATAAATTAGATAAAGTTATTTAATTAATTTATTTATATATTTTCTGGTAAACATATTTACATGTTTACTCGTAAATGTGATATTATTATAGTGTATTAAAAATAAGTAGTCTGTGGGTTTTACCAAATGGGCTTTAGAACAATGCCCTTAGAATCACACGGCGTAACCATATATTGTCATCTAAATTATTCTAAATAATTCAAAATTCCATCTGAAAATAATTACTTTGAAGCATTCAAAATTGAGATGCAGTTTGGCAATACAGTGCAAGTAAAATAAGACCATATAAAAAGAGACAAATTACAATTCCTTTTTTTGTAAATAGAGCCGATTATTTAAATATCGATTTTTGTTAATTTATTTTCCTTATAAATCATAGAATAAGTAAACTGTTTTATAATAAAAAAGGTGATTAAATGTAGATATAAACTATAATAAGGTTGTTGATTTTTATTAGTCTAGCTAATAATATAATAATAGCAGCACAATATAAATAATTTAAACTTATGATTGATTTATAATTTACTCGTACTACTTTTGTATATATTTCAGCAAAATGGATAAGAAATGAATGATCATGTGCCAAGACCGAAATGGTTATAATAAATATCAAAAGACATTTTTTAAAAGACTTTATATCCAGGTTTTATCATACTACGCCTGCACAATAATTGTAAGCAATGTTTTATTCGAGCAACAAAATTACATATTTTAGATTTTATGTTTTACTTATATTACAATATTATAAAGTGACTTAAAATATAAACGATCAAACTTACAACGTCAATATTCCGTAATTTCTCTTATTTACGTATAACCAACACAAAAATATTCACATGATTCATATTGTCGTAAGCTGTTTTAGGTTTACGTTCAAAATTATCCAGTTGAATATAATACCTTTTGTCAGTCAGAGATTGACTGACAAAAGGTATTATGAAGAAAATTTGTAATATATGAAGAAAATTTTTAAGATATAGCAAGTCGTTATCTTATTTAAAGATGTTGGCATTACAGGGTATGGTAGTTTTGGCTTTAACCAACGTGCAGGCGTAATACGTTTGTAATATTATTTTATAAGTCTAGTTTAAAATAATATTTTTCTTGGGTTTTATTAAATTCTGTTTTTGTCACACAGTCACTGATGTTCATGAATCAGGGATTACCTGGTGCACTATGCTATTTTTTCTCTACTTTAATATATTCCGCCTTGACATTTTTTATTTGCAATATATACATTGTTAACCTCGAATCAATACATTAAATTCTTGAACTATTTTAAATACTACATGTAAAGTAAGCATATCTGGAAATGCTGCTATTCCAAGCAGTGTGGGTGTTAATTACTAAAAGTAGAAGCAAGTAACCGTTTCATGTGATAACACTCATGGAGCGGACGTGTTGCCGGCACGTGGAAATTGAATGAAGAAGTAATATGATAGTGTCAACTTGCCTCTCGAGTAGTCTGCTTGTCACCGGTCAACGGGGCATTGGCCTCATTGTTTCCGCCGTCATTCGGCACGTTAATCGGTAAATTACAAAGTGAAACCGGATAACATGCTATAATGTACGAAATTTACCAAAAAATCAAATAAGTAAACTATAATGCCAACGTGAATTCGATCGCTGCTCAGCATTTATATAATTTTATTGCCTGCCTTCTGTCAAGTTTAACGACGATGTAGAGTTTTGCCACTTGTCACTGAAATGTTTTGAAAGTAGGCGGAAAGTGGAGTGCGTAATAATAATGGGTTACCTGTGGCCTAAATAATAATAAAAAAGAATCTATATTATGAAAAGTGTCTAAGTGCGACGACTATGCAAAAACATAAGATTAGACGTAAATAATAATAAATAAATATATATATATATATATATATATATATATATATATATATATATATATATATATATATATATATATATATAAATATATATATATATATATATATATATATATATATATATATATATATATATATATATATATATATATATATATATATATATATATATATATATATATATATATATATATATATATATATATATATATATATATATATATATATATATATATATATATATATATATATATATATATATATATATATATATATATATATATATATATATATATATATATATATATATATATATATATATATATATATATATATATATATATATATATATATATATATATATATATATATATATATATATATATATATATATATATATATATATATATATATATATATATATATATATATATATATATATATATATATATATATATATATATATATATATATAGTAGATTTGATCTTACGCAGATTAGGTTATTCACCTTGTGTATTTCTCGGTTCTTTTAAAATGTACCTGCGCGTAAGCCAGCAAAAAGTAAGCGTTAGTAATAGCTTATTACTAATCTGAACGTCTTGACTTAAAATAAAATTAATTGTTGCTCTACCAGGAGATGAAATAAATAGATAATAAATAATTAAACGCGTGTATGTGTTAACTTACATTTTAAATATACCATATGCGAATAAAAATATTGGGTTCGGTCATTCAGGTTGTTCAGGAAATGGCTACAAGCCAATATTTAAATATATTAAAATTGTGTCTCATGTTTATGTATAAATATGCTACGTGGTAAAAACAAGCATATTTTCAGCTTTAGGGCAGTTTGAACGTAATATAGAAAAACGTTAAAATGGTGTGATATTTTTTAAGGTTCTGTAATGGGCAAAAATAGAAATTCTTATGTTTTTGTGTTCGTATTCGTGGTACGTCCCTATGAGACTATGTTCTGAAACTGTTACGACTTTAAAGGAAAGAAGAGCAAAAACTTAGTAGACGTATTTTGTATACTGCTTTACTATTTTTAAACAAAAATATACTAGGGATGCTCCCTCTGTATATTACAACTTTCCATAAATACAAAGAAAATAATTACATAAATAAGAAAAAAGTAAAGAAATATTTACATTAAGCCGTATGTAATAATATTATAAATTTAATGCAACGTAAAAAAATTTGCTTATATTTTAGGATATATATTTTTAAAAGTGATATAAATATTCCGAAGATATAAAAGTTATTATATATATTTTTTAATTTACCTTTAAAATTAAAAGAAAATTTGCGAGTACAGTTTATATTGTACGAAAATAATTTAAACAAGATATAGACATATACCTAATAATATATCACAGAACAAAAACAACAAACTTATACTCGCTTTTGAACAAAATAACAAATCAAAGTTTTTCTATTTTTATAAGTCAGACTGGCTTTTGATCTAAATTACAAAATTTGGTACAGAACCCTCGGAACTCGAGTCGACTTGTCAACTCGAAGTTCTTAATTTCTTATATTAATATGGACGTTGTCAAAAGTATAATGCAAATTACTAACATATATATCTATTTTAACTAGTTTAATTACAATTCATTTAGACTCGAATAGCCTCGAGCGCCAGTTACGCGTGTCAGTGTCAGAGGTTGTTAATTTAAGCGCATCATCATTAAGACCACACGCAGTATGCGAAATGTCAATTGCGTAATTGTGTACGTCGTAAACATTATTTGTATATATTTTGGCAAAAATTTAGTAATAAAGGCACTTTAATTGTTTTAACGGAATTCTTTACGTAGACCGCATTTGTTTCCGCATGTTAAAAGAAAATGTAAAATAAGTAAGGGTTAAAAGAACTAATAAAGACGTACAGTTTAAGCTTTGAGTGATATCTATACACATGTTATATGATATATGTCTATAACATCAATAAAATATTCTGAACATATTTTATTTAATATATAGAGGACTCCTTGGCTAAGTCGTTAAGTGACGTACACGTTGCCATAGCAAATATATAGATAACAAAAAATAGGTTTACAGGGTTATTTTTCGCAAACATCACCTTGCTGCTCAAATTTAAGTAAAATTTATTGTTTAAACAAAAAAATAAAAATATTTTCTTACATAGCATTTAAAAAATAAATTTAAATCAGAGTTTATGTAACTCCGAACGAATTGACACTACCGGTTTCGAGAATGCAGCTGCCTTCTGACCTCTGCATACGTTAAGGGCGCGCAGTGCATTACAATAAATACGAAATGTTACTCGATCGGCTCTTCTGATCTTTCATATATGGAAACAACGTACCTTATGCACTTTTCTTTCGAAGTGACCTGATGTTTTGAGAACTTTAACATTTCGTGTAAATTTAATATTATATAACAAGACAAAGTTATTTAAGACAAGATGTAAAGATATTTGAGCGAAATTGAGATTGAGTAGAAAATCTCTTACTTACGTCACAACGCAGTTAATGTTGCTCTAATGAAGGCTACATACCATTTAATACGCATAGAGTTTATTTTCGTACGCGGCTCTTCAATAGGTAATTGTATATCCATAGTAATATTGATATTTTAGCAGTACTGCTTGGTTTTAATATAAATACTTAGGTAGATTGTGACTTGCATTGTAGAGCTTTCGGTAATTTATAAATTTTAATAATTTTAATCTTATTTCCGATCTAGAAGGTCATATCCTTTAATACTCTTTATATTAAGTAGTAAATGTCAACGTGGGCGATCCCGGTATTATCTTAATCTAGTTTTGAACTGTAGTATAAATTAATGCGAGTCATAAGTCATGAGTATTGGTGATATGTGAATACTGTTATAGAGTGTATACCAATATGACATACTATTTGTAGTTAATAGCATATTTTGTAGTTTTATCAAAAATAATAGTTTTCTATTATTCTTATATAAAAAAAAATAATTATTCAACAATTTCATAAAGAGATTTCAATAAAACATGAGAGTATCTGATAGTTTAGTAGTTTTATTGGAAGAGCAGAACACCGAAATTGTTTATTTATTTTAAAGTATATGATAAACGATATTTCTTTGTCATATGGATTAGTAAAATGAGAAAAAAATCATGAAGATTAAAGAGAAGATAAGGAATATATAATATCTGTAACAAAAAAATTATAGTAGTAATATTTTTTTATATTTATTATTTATTTTTATTTTATTTTATTTATTAGCTTCACGCTTTATCCCGCACAAGGCAGGGTAGGCAGAGGGAACTGCAGGGAGCATGGGAACCTAGTGTTAAGACACTCCCTTGCTTAGCCCCTGCTTTCTCCGTCCCCGCTTTCCGCCGTTCTCGAGGCATTGCGTGTTGAGTGGCGGAACTCAACGCCGCGCTTTGCCTAGTTTGCCAGAGCGAAGAATATGGAAATAGAAAAATCCATCTTCTCCGACTGGGGATCGAACCCAGCAACCGTCGTGTTACAGGCAGACGTTGCGTCTCTGCGCCACGACGGTAATAATATATAAAAAACATTTTTTAAGTTATAAATGGAAAATATCGTTTATGTATTAAATAGAGCAAGCACGAACTCTGCTGTTTAAACGGCCTAAATATGTTAAACATATTTGAACTCAGGTTAAACTGTGTGAGTTTTTATGTTTATGTAACGCGCGGCAATCATGAAATTTATTTTTTCGACCTTTTAAGTTAAATAATCTTTTTAGCTTATTTCTGCGCAAATTGAGTTAAAAACGCAAATTATTTTTCTACCTGATTTAATAAAATAATAAGAGAAACATTTTTTAGTTAATATGCGGCAAACCTAATACAGTGTTATATCAAAATTTAATACAATTTTAAGTCTTATAATATAATTTTGAGCATTGCTATACATATTTAATGATTTTTTTGACTTCACACTTTACCCTGCACATAGTAGGTTATGTTAAGGTCGCTAATATTAAGACACTCTTTTTTTGTATAACGTAACAACACAACGTACGTGTAATGTTACCATGAATTGTTACTTATTAAAACCGTTTCCAATAACATTAAACGGGTATGTAAGTAAGATAATTCAGTATATTAAATTAATTTATTTATAGAAGTTGATGCCATGCTTAATAGATAGATCCAAATAATTTGACTTTGTCTCGCGAGATGTGAATATTTTTGGCACTGTGCCCTGAAAGTAAAGCACTTACGGTGAACAGTGAATGAAATGTTTTAAAATGAATACATAAATTACACAAAACCAACCAATATGAGTGTAAATGTTCACAAAATTGATCATCTTATTATACGCAGAGCTCTAAATTAGCAATTGTTTATAGAAATATTTTTAGATTCTGTATTATAGATCAGAATGATGGTGCACTTTTTATTGAAATGTAGGATAAGTTTTTTAATAGAAAAGATTTAATCGTTGAGTACACGATAGGTAAGGTATAAATAATTATAAAAATCTTAATTTTCTATGTACTTCACTCGTTTAAGTTTTATTATTGCTTTTTTAAGTGTTTTTAAGTGGAAAATAAAAATAACGTTTCTGCTTACAGAATATTAAAAATTTAAGTGAAAATTGTAATTATTGTTGACTATTAGAAGTTTAAAATATATTTCTCATATAAATCCTGTGTTGAATGTTTGAGCATGCGCCATTTATAATAATGATCGTCATCGTATATAAATAGATCGATCGCTCTGCTCAGATGTAAAAACAGTATTATCAGTAATGTATTTATGTAGATTTTGCATTTATGACTCATATTGAAATTATTGTTTGTATGAAGGTTTGGTTTGTGCGACGATATAATAAATAAGTACAATAATATCTTAAATTTGGACAGAAAATAAATTATCGGTGTGTCTTGAACTAGTTTTAACTGCTTAAAATATCAGTCAAGTGCGAGTATTATTCATACACCGACGGTTCTGTGTCAATTTATTATTGTAGGTTTTCCGCTCAGTAAAATGCGACTTCCACTTTCGTAAGTGGAACAACATAAATTTAAATGAAACAAAGGAACCTCAGATCTAAGATGGCAATCGTTTTTATCTGAAATATACCTATCAAATTATAATTTTCAGATATTTTCCTATGTTTTCTCTACAAAATTGTAACTTATTGACAAATTTCTTAAATTAAGGTCGACGGCAACTACCCTGTAATTTTTTGTGCTCTAAGGCACCATTGATTTGTTATTAGTTGCCATCAGAACCTCTTGACAGTCGGTCAGATGGACAACAAAGTAGTACGAAACCTTAAAAATTATTTACAATATTATGTTATAGAAATATCTTTAAAAATGCAATGAATATTATGCAAGTGATCGTAACAAAATCTACTGTGACCCGATATTAAAATATTTTTTCAAATATCTACTTTAAATTTTAAAACAATATTAAATAAACAAATTTAAATTGTTCACCCATCTCGAATATTCTACAATTTAAGAACTAATTTATTCTACAAAATAAAGACAATTATTTTACATTTTACTTCAATATACAACGCATTTTATTAAAATACTGAATTGATACTAAAAAGTTTAGCGTCATGCATTTTAAATAATTAATTGTTTAATAATATGAACATAGTGATTATAAAAATAACTGAATTAACGATTGGCTGAACTTTTAATAATATCCAATTATTACGAATTAAAAAAAATGTAAATAGCCGTTTATTATACCAATTAAATTTAGATTCTTGATGTTGATTTGGGTGCGGTTACATACTTGATGTATATCGTCAGTAGAATATTTATTGTGGTGACGTCACGCGCCATTGACCCGCCGCGCCACGTCTCCTAGGTCGACTCGACAATGTGACAATTTGTATTTTGTTTAGCTTTCTAGGAGGCGCAATCTAAATGGCATTGATTTATTTATTATTTTTAAAATAATTATACTATAAAATATTATACAATATATTGAAAATGATAAATTTATTTTTATTAAAAGTTTATACCAAGATTTTTCAATTAAAAGGATTATTTCTAATAAAGATGTTTTCCACAGTAAGGATTTCAAAATAATTGAAAATTATTTTTTTATTTGAAGGTTCTATATTGAGTTACTGTGAATGAGTCTATTTTTAAATATGTTATTATAATTTTAATAATGTAAGTCAGTGAATCATTGATTTTAATTATTTATAGTATATATATGTTAATATGAAATAAAATTTTATAGCGTTTGTATGATGAGTCATATTATATTATATGTTCGGCATTCAGTTAAAATCATAACAATTTTCATATCTGAAATAATTATCTTATATGACAGCTATTTCTCTTCTTCTTCTTCTCTTTATTTATGGCGTTTCGAAAGCTATTTCTCTAGTAAGTATATATCATATTAAAGTGACATCTAATAAACTAATATAAAAAGAAATACATTATATAAATAATTCGTTGTGAGAATCTTCTGGAAAATATAAAATCTTGTATACAGATTTGTTTCAAGTGATCTTTGGATAATTTTTTTATGAATATATCGCCTTATAAATGGTAATAAAAAAGCTTTACACTGTAATTTGACAGAAACTGTTGTTATTTATTTAGCATTATTTAATATATATTTTTTGTTTATTTTATACTTATTTTATTTGTAACTTGTTAACCTTATTGTAAAAGACATGATTTGACTAAAAATTATAAGCTTTTTATTTTAAGATTGTATTTTCATGTCTACAAAATACATGTAGATTTATAAATTTAAGTAACCACTACAACGCTTTAAGTAAACAAACGTAACTCTTCGCACGTTATGGTGCTTATTATGTGTATTTTGTCACTTAGCACTGCATCCTTGGTATCTGAGAGAACTTTTCGTACTGTTTTACATAAGATTAGATCTTTGAAACAATTGAATTGAAAACCAATAATGTTAAAATTATAAAATTATTATATATACAAAATTAGAAAAAAAAAACATAAAAATGTAGCGAGTTCAATTGTATATTTTTATTTTATATAGAAAACGAGTTATAATGACTTTTGTTGTAATTTATCGTTTGGCAACCTTCACATTAATATCGCCTACGTGATGTAGAAAATAGTAAATAATATTAATATTCCACTTAAGTATAGTACTCATAACAAGTAAATGAGGAAACTCATATAATAAATATGTTAAGTGAAGTTTTTTTATATAATATTACTATTACTGAAGCCATCAGGAGGCAAAGAAAGAACATCTGGCTGTAAACTCGGTGATAGGTAAGATAAAGTGCGGCGCTAAGCTCCGCCGTTCAAGAAATAGATTTTCGAAAATTGGAAGAAAGCAGCGAAACAAGATGGATTTTGACATTAAATTTTCTTTGCCAACATGCGTGGATCTGGGTTAATAAGCAAATAGGTACAATTTTTAGAACATATATGAAAAATTTTAATCTTAAAAAAATATGATTCTATTTTAGTAACAAATGACTTGATGATGATTATTTTCAGCTTAAAAGCGCCAAGCGAAAATGCCAATGCTTGATAATTGACTTAACAGGCAGATAAACCAAAAATAAAGTGCTCCTAAGGTTACTCAAAAAAATAATAATACTAAGTAAATATATATTTATATGCAAAAAATATAGGCTAATTTAAAAAAAAATAAGCCATTACAAGGCTATAATATAGGCCTAATGTTTCAATCAACGATTGGACACTTGGCTAAAATCGTTATTGCTAAAACCACTATAGGCAACCGCAAATTATACGTTTATTTTTTGTCACGAAATGTACTTACTTGGTGTACACCAATATATAATTTCATTACAAAAATATTTATTTGCCTCCTTAAGGCACACTCTTTGTATATATTTGTACACTGTTTGTATATGTACCTACGTGGTAAAGAAAAGCCAAGTAACTAATAAATGTAATATACGTACGTACTTATACACATTTATTGCCTAAGACAGATCCTACATTCATCCAGAAAAATTGGTTCGAAAGTAATTCTAGTTAACACTTACCGTGTAAAAACATACTAAGGTGTTTATGGGACCGTTTAAAAATCAAATTAGCTAACGATATCGACATCGACACCCCAAGTAATTATTTAATTCATTTTTATACATTTTATTTATAAATCAGCACTTTATGTGAATAATCCAACTGTTTGCATGTAGAGTATATACAGTATAAATAACATTAGTTATTTCCATCCCAATAATTTTTAAAGAAATCTAACAAGTGACCATCAAAAAACAAATTTGTGTTTTTATAGGAAATTGTATGAAACACATATGATACGTGCCTATAAAATGTTTTCTTTAAGTTTCCTAGAATTCCATCATCGGATACAGAAACGTACGTACTACTACTTTGAAAAACTGAAAATGAAAAGAACCACACATACTATAAAATTACAGTAAATTCGAGAACCGCGATCATACGAGCCTAGCTACGAATGAGTTCATTTTAATAAATATATATTTTTTATTTGTAACCTAGTGCTATCCCACAGTGGCACGTTGTACTCGTTTGTAATATATATTACAAACGAGTACAACGTGCCACTGTGGGATAGCACTAGGTTACAAGCAGCAGTAGGGCAACAAGTAGCACTAGGCACACTGTATATACAGTGTTACGTTTTCCGTCACCTACATTTAATGACAATCACAAAGAACATAAGAAAGCAAAGGAGCTAATATTCATCCTTAATAAGGGATATGTAATATATATATATATATATATATATATATATATATATATATATATATATATATATATATATATATATATATATATATATATATATATATATATATATATATATATATAGACATGTTTGATATATAAAAATAACATTGCCCTAATGCGAAAGTTATATCATTGTAACAAAAAATAAACTTTTTGTTAATATATTTCAATTCATTATTATTATGTATGTACTCATTTTATGTGAAATGAATTACATAAATAAGCTTTTAACAATTTTATATTGTCATTTTATATCAATGATATTTTTACTATGATAATTTATATCAAGAATATACCTAGTAGTAATAATTTTTGAGAATAGCTTCGACTTGATACGTTCGACCGCAATTACACGCTACCGCAATTACCGCCCTCGAAAGACGGACAACAAAGTGTTCGCGTTAAGTTTGCGCCTCCCTTTAAGGTGTAAAACCCAAAAAATAATCGAATGATTATATATTTCCATAGAAACGTATTACACAAATAAAGGAAAAAAGTTAAAAGATTTCCCATAGATTTTGTTTCACACAGAGATTAAATCACACGTAAAACACAATGAAGTAATATATTACATTTATTAGTTTCTTGGCTTTTCTTTATCACGTAGATACATACAGTACCTATATGTACCTACGTGGTAAAGAAGAGCCAAGTAACTAATAAATGTAATATACGTACGTACTTATCTACGAAAAAGCAACATCGGTGTTGAATACAAATACCATGACCTTTTATGAAAAGCTTAAGTATGTGAAAAAATGTACTATTGAAGTGAGGAATGGTCAGATCAGGCCCATTTTTTATTCAAAATATTGGTCTTATTGACTAATAACTGGCCAAAGTAACTAACTAGTCAGTCATTTCATATTTTTCTATTTAAAGCATTGTAAATCAACATAATATATTTACTTATTTATTTACAAACAAATAAACACAGTAAAAGTTCAGAGTACGACCAATACGACACACTTAATACTCATCGGTGTCAATGGGACGACAAAACGAATCTCGCGTATTCAGAACACGCACTCGTATCAAAATTCACGCAAGTTGGGAACTGGGTTTATTTCAGGAATACGCTGGATCTGCTCCAAAAACGAGTATAATCGGAAGCCGGTCACTTTACGCTGACTCAACAAGTGAGTAACATCTATCCATGACTTCGCTTTTCGAATGTCAAAGATCCTACTAGTGATCCAAATATATCGACAATCTCCATCTATTTATATTATAGAGGAGTAATTTTCGTAGGAAAAACAGTAAAGTGTGGGTTGACGGACTAGATACTCGGAAAATTTGTGTGTAATCGTAATTTCATGAAAGATATTCAATCAGTTTCTAATAATCTGTTGCTGAATGTGTGACGTGAAAATATATTCAGAATAAATCATAAAAAATTAAATTAATAGTGTAATATTTACATGTATACATTTAATACTATTATACGAACTTTTGTTTTAATGTCGTAAGTAGCATTAGGATTTAAATGGGAACGAAAAAGAAAAGTATATAGGAACAGGAAGTATAGACTCTAATAACGACTGAACTACTAATATAGCAGAAAAGAAATTTATAATATCCAAACAATACATAAAATATAATACATTGATGTAATTAAGTCAACGTATTGATATAAAACAATGTGAATCAGAAAATTCAATGTGAACTTTGTAAATATATCACTCAAAGTCAAGGTGTCCTAAACATTCTAACTTGATGTATTCCAGAGAAACCGATTTGTATATGCAGCGTAAGTTTGAATAAGACCTTTTAAGCAAAATATCCTCAACATTGAGCTTTCCTGCAAGGTTAGTTTACAAATACATTTGTAATAGGCCACTATGAGGAGCCTGTGATTTACGTTAGTTAGGGTTACGATTTTACACATTTAGTTTTAAGAGAGGTCACGTTAAGTTGTATCCTTGATCGTTAATCAATGCATGTTAGATCATCACGGAAAACCTGTCTTAGAAACGTTTAATAATTTATACTGTATTACAAATGTGAGATAACAGGCCGTTGTGTTTAGGTACATCTTTTGATGTGAGATAAGAGTTGTTTAATCAATATTTAGAATAGAAACCGCATTTGGCTTTCCTTTCAATACCATTTCACTAACAATGTACATGTATGTGGATAAAGTTATTTAATTTGCATTTAAATACGTATTTAATACTTCGTGTGGCTTTTATCGGTGTAATTATTTGATAGTAAACGAAAAACTCTTTACATTATTTAATTAAATTTACTCTGTTCGCTAAATGCGTAAGTCAACATATGTGTATAAATAGGTATATGTTGAGAAAAGTAGGCAAATGAATGGTAAACATGCACCAATATTTAGCTCGATTAAATTGCAACGAAAAAACATAATTATATGTGACAACAACGTATATGTATATGTACATGTATGTGTATATATATATATATATATATATATATATATATATATATATATATATATATATATATATATATATATATACTCAAAACAGTGAAAAATTCTACCTGGCCAAAGAAACGTTCCCTCGCCGCAGCTGTAGTCTCGTTCCGAGGTGTATCACTTTCAACTAAACTGGAATTTACTGGCTGTGTCATATTTAACGTCTCCTGAGATTTCTCAACAGGATTGTCTGGAGGAGGAGCAGTTTGCGCGTGCGCCTCTTGCGGCGCTACCCGCTCTGAAGAGTCCTCAGCCACTTTCGTCACCTTTTGTGCACTACTATCTACAGTGTTTCCCCTAATCCCGTTAGTCTTTTCACTGTTACCGTTCTGTTTCTTCTTGTTCTTTTTCTTATTTTTCGGTTTCTTAGGCGGCTTGCCCTCGTGGAAGCGGTCGTTGGCGCAGCACTGCACGTTACCCATTTCGGCGTGCGAGCATGTCGCGGTGGCTCAGCAGCAGGAGTCGGGTCGATCGGTCGGTCGTTCGAGGCGCGTCGGCGTCGGCGCCGGCTCGCGGAATGAGCGCGACGCGAGTCCCCGGCGTTGAGGCGCCCGCCCGCCCCGGTATTTTTGACGCAAACTTTGGAATCACGCTGACCGCCGATTACGCGGATGGCGTCCGCGAAGGATCGCACCCGAAAGCCAAAACGCAAACGGCCGGCCGCGCTGGCGTCATCTCACCTCCTCCCCCGCGCCACAAGGTCAGGGCGCACTCGTAGCTCCTCCCGAGTCCGGCAAGACCTGAAAGCCAGCACCTACCAATTCGACACTACTATCGATCACACAGTGTTTACGTTTAGCTGCCACGGGAACCGCTAGTAACCAATGGCGACACGCTATTTACCGTTGTTATGCATTTAATTAAATCGCGCAACACAGAGTAGGACGGCAGAAAAACATAAAAATCATTCACGAGCAAGAAACGTCACGCAGTTGCAGCAAAAAAGTAGTAACTAATTATTTTTTATTTACTATTATATTATAAATATGTATTGCGTAAGAGTTAATCTAAGAATAATGTTTACACAATATAGCAAGCGGTAAACAATGTTTTGTATGAAGCGGACGCGGTCGTGCTATACGTGTTATCGCGGACGCCCGCAGTCGCACAGCGCACCGATGCGAGCACGTGTGGCGAGTGGCGAGTGGCGACGCATGAAACGCTTTGTAAATTTAATACGCTGAGTTTATTACGCTACAAACATATTATGCGACTGTCATTATATGGTAGGAATATGTAATAGTTTATAATTTCAATTAGTGTAAAAAATATATTTTTATTTAATACAGAACAGTATATTTGTTTTTTAATGGAGTTAATTAAAATTTTATCTCCTGCACTCTGTCTATCTAAAGACTAGTCAAAGTAATAATGAACAAGCAAATAATTATAAATATAAATATATAATATCTTCTCTGTGTTAAGGTTATTCTATGTCATAATATTGTGATCGTTATGCTTGTCGTGCATATTAGTGATCATAAAAGAAGTGTCCCATTTAATTATTTTTTATCTCGTTCTATTTGTTCTCTTCCTTCGTAACGGTAGTGTCTAAACGAAACTAATTAACCTAAATAAGTAAACATTTCGATGTTTGATAAGTAGTAGATGAATATCTGTCTGTACATCTGACAAGTCACAAAAGAAGAGGGTAATAAGCGATGAAACCCACATTTAAATATAGAAATGAGAACTTACAGGTGTACATTAAAAATAAACGTGACGTGGTACATTTTGATAATGCTTAAAATCACACTTGATACATATTAATTAAGACCTTAGTCAAATTAATACACACTAAGAATTTAATATATTTTTACTTTCTTGGTTTTTGGTTGGTTTGTTTGTGTCAATTAAGAATTTTTTAACAAGTACTTTGTAAAAAGGAAAATTTTCATTTTCATCAAATTTACAACTGATCGTAGTAACAAAATAAAGTGCCATAAGACAAAGATTTTGTAATTCTTAATATATTCTCGGGTGAAGATATGCGATCTCTGGTTATTTCGGTAGTAGTGTCGCAACTTTTGATGGCACAGAAACCGGGCCACGTTTTAACGTGCTTTCGCGTCGCCTTTCACACCGACGCAAATTATTAAAGACATTTTCACTTACTGAAATGACTAGTGAATGAAATAATTTATAACCAAATTGGTTAAATGCAAGCCTTTCGAAGTACAGTTTTGTTTTGACACGTACTTTTATATGATTATAATATTCCGACTCATATGTTAAATTGATTTTTTATTAGTGTTTGATAACGGTGTATAAGCATGACTGTTAATCTTATATTAAATGGACGCCATAAACAAAGCGCCGGCGCAGAGCGTAAATGTTAGATTGCATATTGGTCGTTTATGTATATTTGATTACTTTATATAAAAGAATGGAACTAAAATATATGATGTAAGCAACATTATATAAAAAACTTTGTTATGTTGATATTTAAGATTACTTAAGGTAATTCAAAAATATAAAAAGGTCTCTCAAGAACACGTCCATGGTAAAAGGCAAAATTATTACTAAATTTTCAGGTATATGACAAGATTCATAAGTCTAACTTCTAATTTGGCCAGTTATTTAGTATTTCACTAGAAAATTATAATGAAAAAATATAGGCAGATGTACTCTAACAATATACTAGATTAACTCTCTTTGATATGTGTTCATCACAATCTGTCTTTGATCTATCCACGAAGAAGAAAAAGAAACATCACGCCTACGGCATAGATCTTATCAGTCACTAAAAATCATGGAATGATACAATTAAATTATTACTATTTCATTTGCGACATTATTCTTTTGTTAAAGGAACTCGTGTACCATTGTGAAAAAAAGGTATCTAGCGACTCTTGCTACGTTATTTATCGTCATAGCACATATTGTATCTGTGTCCCTGTGTCCACTTAAATAGTACATTTATGTACTAAACACATCAATTATTTTTTTTTATTTTCACCATAATCTATGTTGTGAATAACTCTTTAATGTCCAAAAGCCGCGTTTTCAATACTCTTAATGTACATACATAAATAACAATATTGTGGATTGTATAATTTTTTTAAATTAAAAATTAGATATATTTGGCTATACGCGGCGTGTTAAAGGAGTAAGAAGTAAACGTCAGCATAAATACAGTTAATAACAACTATGACATCTAGATAAGCAAATTAGTAGTTTCCTTAGATCTTTTGACAACTTCTCACAAATATTGTATAATTTGGTTGTCTGACAGCTACTTTATGGTACAAATTAAATTATGACAAATCACATTGAGCTCAAAGATTTGAGACACGACTTCGTGCTGGTAGGCGTCTTGACCTCACTAATTTAATTACGTTTTGATTTCTCCGTAACCTTAGTGAGTGTGACGATTCGAATGAATGCACCTGATTTTGTGCAACAGAATTTTTTTATGTATTAATTCTACGAGGATGAGGACTGTCGTAACGCAGAAATACAGTGTCGGCCTTTTAAAGCAACGGTTTATCGGTCCAATTTACCTTTGGATAGATTGAATTATTTGATTTTTTCGCTTTGGTTACAAGATAAAGCGCGGCGTTGAGTTCCATCACTCAAAAAGTAGTACCTTGAAATGCGTATTGCGGGAAAACGAGCGTCTTAACCCTAGATTCCTACGTTTCCTATGATTCCCTCTGCCTACCCTGCCATGTGCGGAATACAGCGTGAAAGCAAAAAATAATTGTATTCATTTTAAATAAAAATTGTATTCCGCGATTACTGATCGGCACTGGCTATAAAAGCGATAGCCGTAGGCTCGATACTGACTTGGTGTAAATGAGCTTTTCCTCTTTGTGGTAAAACATTTTACTCTTTGTGGCAAGACATATTTTATTGTATTATCCAATTATTCTTAAATAACTATTTAATTATTTTTAATCACGGCACGAATAAAATGTCACACGACAATATAAACTGACTTCATTAATATTTTCCTAGAAGGACCCTTTTAAGAGTTTCTATATTATGAGTAATACTGAATAAGTAGCTATATAATGAAATACAATACATACATACTAAGCTTTCCGCTTTATTCCTAGCGGGGTAGTCAGAAATGATATTTTTAATTTGTTATTTATCCTGATTCGTTATGCCTCTCGTAGCAGAGTAGGCGAGAGAACCGCTGAAACCGTGAGAAAATCGTATTAAAAGATCCCGTTTCCCGCTGACATACTTATTTAATTTGTAATTCACCAAATTTATTTTGTATTGCAGGAAATGTGTGTAGTCTCGTTAACCTCAAGTCACGTATCCATTACGTTACATAAAAAATTCACTAACCTCACTATCGCTTTCAGCAGCTGCCATAGCGATTTCTTTCTTCAAATGCTCCTCAGCTTTATCAAACTCCTTATCTAGCTCTGATCCTTCCAGTTCTAGATGTGGTGACGTTTGCAATTCCTCAATGCCGATAGAATGCTCGGAACCAGATTGAAATGATTTCGGAGTTGGCATTTTCAAGACAAGAGGGCGAAAATTGAGCCGCGATATTTCTGTAACATGTTTACAGCTGTTAATAATTTGTAATAAACTTTTGTTTTAGGAAATAACAGATGAAATATTTTGTATAAACGACATTTTTTTTATTAGAGAGAAAGTCCTATCCTCTTCTAAAGAAAATATTTCAATCCATTTATACACGAAGTGTTAAACATACAAAATTAAATAGTTAAATGCGGATTATTTTTCAACATAGATTGCTAACCGCGATTGGATCGTCGTTCACGTCGATCACTATCCTAGAAGACTCAGGTCTCCAATTCGAAATTTGCTATACGATTTTTATCAAATATATGAACGTTCACAATTGTTTTTTCAAATACCGCACATATATTTTACATTCAAGCGATGCGCTGCTTCCTTTCTGTAATTCGTACAGAACGCAGTATCTCAAATATACTTAATTGCTTGCCTATTTGAAATACCACAGAACTTTACCTCCAACCATATATTGAGGAACTCGAGCTCTCAGATTAACTATAACCAGTTAACTTGTGCTTGAGCTAAGTGTACTAATTAAGTTTTTTTAACCTTCGCTAATGAGTCTTTGTATTTCTCGCAAGAGACATTTGACGATTGATTAGTTATACAAATGAAGGTTGTTATACAACATCAAACATTATATATGTAACAAATATTCGAATGATAGTGGGCGGTAAGATTAATACCTTTATTATTAGTTATGATACAATTTTCACGTCACTCTACACAATACTATGTCACTTTATGTAAATAGTATCTTCTTATAGAATTAAAAATAGAAAAAATATTGTTTATTAAGTGAAGCGTCTAATTTCGTTAACTTAGCATCAGTATGTAATAGGCGGTAAATGTAACAAAAATCATGAAATAAAACAAATATATATAATTAAGGTTACACAAAATTGTAGTAATTGCGTTTTTAACGTTCACCTTCATTCAATTTAACATTAAATATTCTGAATATGAATATCCTTGATAATATATGCTCGTACATATCTATATTAAATAATATTTAGTTGTATCTGGCTCACAGTATTGCTTGTAACATTGGTATTTAGAACCTTATAATAAATAACTTGAAAATAATGTACTTACTTTTATTTTCACCTGTTTCCCTTTCATTTTTTTTCTTATTAAGACCGAAGTTGGATAAAATCGGACGTATAGAAATTTTTTGTAGACCACTACCAGGGAGGAGACTTGTAACAACACGCTTGGGCTTTTCGCCCTCTGGAATTCCAGAATATTGACCGTAAATGTCTTCGTTATCTGCATCAATATCCAACAAATTTTCTTCGAGCTGTTCAAAATTTTCTAAATCTGAATCCAATTCGCTTTTTGATCCATGCGAGTCTGAACGATAAAAGGTTTCACAATTCTTTCTACTACCAGTCTGCTTAGGTTCAGGTGATGAGAAACTGCGCATGACATAACCTTTTGTTAGTTCATCTTGAGAGATATCTTCATTTTGACAGCCGGGCGATGAATAGCTTCTTGGTAGTTGGGTCTTCATTCCGTGCATTTTACGTTGGTGTTGATTTGTTCTGGTTGCAATCAAGCTTCTGCCTCTACCCGCACTTTGAGGTAAGAACTGCTCTCTCCGACGCATTACAGCACATTAGACGTGGTGAACTCTATGGTATCTTGGAACAACTGAAGCTGGCAATCTCTCATTTGTAATTTGTCGAAGCTTTTGCAGGCACACTTGATGATGATTGAATTACCGTATCAAATAGCAAGGCCGGGTGCAGCCAGGTGATATATAATATGATAAGCACTAGCGAGCACGGCCGACTTACAAATACTGCTTCGTTATTGCTTCACATTGAAATTTGATTAAGTCATTAGATTTAACCCACGCTCATATTTTTTACAATGCGTATAGTAATAACTTACTCACGTTTCTGTTTAATTATATTATCTGGCTATATTGTAGAAAACGTTAATAAATACGAATGAATAGTTAAGTATAAATCACAAATTTACTACGACACGTGCTATTGTGGTTACGTTGTTCAATGAAAATGAGCTTACGTTACACGTAGAGAAGACGTGTGGATAAAGCTCCGGAGGTGGACAACTTTCTCTTTTTGGAAGTTTTCGCCATCGTAGTTCATTAACGAGCTTTGCCTTTAATGTAATCACTTGAGTAATTTAATACTACATTCAACATATTCAATTTAAACCAATTTTCTGTCAGTTGAATTGTTTAAAATGTATCTGCATAAAGAAAAACAAATAAGAAGTTCCAAAGAAATGATAATGACTACCACATTTTTTTTAAGTAATAAAATATTACATTTTCATGTTATACTATGAAATTTAATGTATGTAAATATCATAAATTGTATTTACAGCAAAATTGTAAACTATTATATTTTTATATATACTTTTGTATGTAACAAAATAATAAATAAATAATAAATGTCCATTATTAATATTAAATAAACATAAAAATACTTTTTTAAATACGTTGAGATATATTTAATAAATGCATGATTATGTTTAAATTAAATTGTATCAAATTTTTTAGGTATCTAAACAATAAAAAAAAATATTATTTTGGTAGAATGGATGAATAAATTTTCACATTGACAATGTCAAATTATAATTTTATTGATGCACGTAATCACATATAGCTTAAGCTGTTATTTTCTCTTGTCTCTGTTATTTTATTATTGCTTCAAAAAAATTCCTCTATTTTAGTAAATTGATTACAAGTAGAGATGTGCCGACTTTGTCTTTGACTTTGTTCGTTTACTATGATAACTTAACAACATAATCGCTCCATTTTTTTAAATACGGGCTTTAGAAATTTGATAAGAAAAAATACATACAAATATGGCCCCTGTGCAGAGGAAATTTAGTCTTACTTCCTGGATTATCAATTCATTTGAATATTTGATCTATTATTCAGTTCCATAAAATTCTAAAAATATTAAAGCCATTAATACGATCAAAATATGATGTTATAATTAATTGGTTCAAAGTAATAATTGTTCTTAAAATTCGGTTTATGTCAAGTGTGTTTGTTATTTAACCACTGAAACAATAAACTAATCGATTATATTCGGAAGCCCCGTAGCTCCAAATACGCGTAAGTCGAAGTAGCGTATATCAGGGTAAATTAGAATTTTTTGGCAACACTACTAAAACTTGCATCAAGAAAAATAATAAATTATTCATGATGATAGGATCTATTTTGAAAATGAAAATTGACTGTTGATATTATTAAATCATTTTAGAAAGTGATTGTTGAAGTTAATTTTTTATTAAACACAACAATTTCAAATTAAAAAATGTTAATAAGCATTAGCTTATAAGTGAGTAGTTTATTTTATTAAGAAATACAAGTCAAAATAAGAAGCTAGTGCTTTTGGCCGACTACTCGCCGACTACTATAGAGGACGTATAGTTAACTTTACCGACTAGTTGGAATATCTTTAATTACAAGGAAAATTTTCAATTTTAATTAGGTACAACAATAATACTTAAATCATATCTTTTTTGCAGTCATAACTGTGTAAGTAGTAAAACATTGTTTTGATTTTATAATTTCTACTATGCTGCCATCTATTATATGCACGTGCAACTATTTTATATCCTTTTAACTATTTGGACCCGTTTGTTGCATTATTTTTTTATTTTGTTACTAGATGGCGTAGCAAGTATGTAAATAAAATTTTCATGCGATTACAATGCACATGACTAATTAACATAGGTATACTATGTTAAAAAGTTTATACTGTTATATATATTATTTTAAATATAACATATAATACGGAAATGTATATGAATTGCATAATGTGATTTATTATTACCTATTGATTTTTCAACAATGACTATAAATAAATTTAAATAATTATTTTACTTTGAAATGTTTTTCTAAACTTAACTATCTTTTAACGGATGTAAACTTCAATACTAATTATGCTTAAATTTTAGCTAGGTTATTGAAACCAAGAAAATTACAGGCAACGCGGTAAAGAACAATAAAATGATTTCAAGAAATGATTAATAATAATAAATTCCAAAAATCCTGTATTATGGAATTTTTGGACTTGCAAACAACATATAAGTAAGGTTTTTAGTCAATTTATTTAATAAGCTCGTGTTCTCATTGTTCATGTCTCATCATTTAATTATTACTTACAACAGTAAAAAATATATTAAAAATAACTTTCTCAGAATATTAATAATACAAAATAATATATTTCAATTACACCCGATCCAATTTTGTTTTTTGTACCAAACATAAAATCGTTGTGTTATTATGTGTGTTGCAAAAAATAACTTACAACAAAAGGTTGTAACCTCAGTTAAGCGACAAGCTGGATTTTTTGTTATTGTCTTTTGTAGTTACCTAAGTAAATGTTTTGGTGAATTCTTGATATTTTTAAAGAAATTTGGCGAGGGTTATATTACACTAAGTTCTCCACGAAGAGACTAGGATAGTAGTATAAAATAAAAAACGGTACAGTATCTATATGATAGTATAATTACTATGATATTTACTATCATTCTTCACACTAAATTAAGACTTTTAATTTCAATTCTTAAATAGATGCGATCTTAACGGTAAAAGTACAATGAAAATATTCATGAAACTGCATAAGAGCGAACTCTTTAACAGTTCTTATTACTACTTTAAACATTTGCCTTTTATTACTACCACATCCTTTAATAACTTTTTAAATTTACTTGATTTATTTGCTAACACGCAATGTGACTCCTACTTCGACTCGCTAAAGTGTGTTAGAGTATTATACAATAGAAGCATTTGGCAGTCGCCCGCGCAGAACGCCTCGCGAGCGACGCGATCTAACGACTTCGTAAAGAAAACTGGGCTTGGTAAGTTGTTTTTCCTCATATAAATATAATTTTATTTAAAACCTTATTCTAGGTTATACGTGTTAGCATCCGACGCTATAATTTGCTTAAAATTGCTTAAAGTTGTTGAGTATGTGTAGTTGTAGTAGTAAGTTGTAGTGTTTATAAAAAATACATATTTCCGAGTTCCAACAATTTTATGTCATTTTCTTATTTGGTTGTAATTATAATATAGAAACAGCGGATCTTGGAAATTTCCGGGGGAAAGTGGGGGGAGCTAAGAAAGTAAGCACAATAGGAATCCTTTTTTTAATTTAGTAGAGTATACTTGTATACTATACTATATTGAAAAAAGTATTCTATTGTAGTATTTTTATTACGTTCTTATTCTAGAAGGCATTTCATTATTTATTTGTTCCCGTAAATATATATATATATATATATATATATATATATATATATATATATATATATATATATATATATATATATATATATATATATATATATATATATATATATATATAAATATATATATTAAAACAGCAAATCCAATTTATTATAACGCTTAATGTAAAATGAAAATCTCATTACGAACAAGTACTAACATTTGGGACTTATATAATATTTGCTTTAATGAAGATCCGGCTAGTCGCTTTCTCCCAATGTTGCCCTGCTTTTTTATATTTATTATATTATATATAAAAACATCGTGGGGTTACTAACTTCACAATGTCTCGTATTCTTGTGGGGAGTAGAGAGAACGGAGTGTCTTGACACTAGGTTCCTCTCTCTACCTACTTTGCTAAATGAGAAAAATTATGGTACTAAAAGATATATTATTTTACAAACTATTATTATTTTATAAATACAAACTATTCAAATGATTTTTTTCTTAACTTCAAACTATATATACAAAATACAATATCATCCCTACACATTTCCTGACACACTTTACATGTTACGAAAAAATGTTTATTTCCCATTTGCATTTTAATTTGTCTAAGATCTAAATGAGTCCTCAAAATGCTAGCCGTTATAATTATTACTGATTCTGTTATAATCATAAAAGCGGCGGAAGTGAACATTTTAATACATATGTCAAAATTAATAAAACTAAAATTGTATTTCCGCAACTTCTTTCGACAATTACTTATAGCTATGATTCACGTTGCTCTCTAATTGTAGATATATGCAAATCGGAATATGTAAATAAAGAAAGACTACCTATTTATAAATATTGGTACTCGTGAAAACAACTGTTGGCTCGTTGTATACTAATGGATATTAAATTAATATTTATTGCCTTAAACATATATTTCAATGATAATTTCTTTTATGACATATATAAGTATTTTCCATTCCAACGAGTATGAACCTTGAACCTACAAAGATTACATTAACGATTTTAATAATTACAGACAGATATTATAATGTACCTTAACGCTAGAAATGTAGCTTAACTTGACAGTATCTCTTAAGTCGACGTTATGAGCGTTTCGTAACCGTACCAGGCCTGATTTTAGCTAGTGACAACCGCTAGGCCGTAGCTTACCTCTCTTGTGGTTAAAATGCACAAAAAGTAATTTACAACATCCAAATAAATTCTTTATTATTTTACTTACTTGTAACAAGTTTATTGTTTTATTATTAGTATAATGTATAATTTCTTCTATATGCTTATATTTTGGCGAGTGTACCTATTCGTTTTTAAGTACGTCGTTACATAACTCATTACACCTGTTGAACCGGTAGTTGCGACTGCATGACCTGTTCCTGTTAACTGACTGCAAGGACATGCAAAAATACTTCATTGTATAAAATATACTTAATTTCTATAAAGTTTTTTTTATATAAAATATTAAAAAAGTCGTCATACTACAAAAGCTTGTTAAATTTACTATTTGTTGATTCACTAGTAATATCTTTAAAAAGACCACATAGTTACGTTTGTAACTAAGTTGTCATTTTCTTACTATGTTAATTTAAATAATATTATAGCCATTATGACATAATATAAATATAAAGACGATCAGAAAGCACACAAATGAAGAGAATAATTTTTATAAAGTTTAATTTATAAAGCCACAGAAATAAAAAAAATAACCAACACAAACTTATGTCATTTGCTAATTTTTATGCAACTTAATATATAAAAAATCCTCGAGTAAGGTTTTGAACCCACAACCCTAGGGTTTTTACCAGTTCCTACCATATATAGCCATTGTTGGTCAATATGTGGAAATTTACACAAGAATAATATAAAAGGCAATAATTATGATTAATGATTGATCATAAAATGACCACAATATAGCTGTTTCTTCAATATTGTAAATAGCACCTTCGCTGTTACGAAGATATACTACACAGGACCGGTTTCGCAACCTGCAGTTGAAAGGGACTACAACAATCCTTTACCATTTACCAATACTAAACATTCTAACTTTTACTTATTTTTTTATGTTTTCATGTCTTATCCTGCATATGGCAGGGTAGGTAGAGGGAACTGCAGGAACCATAGGAACCTAGTGTTAAGACACTCCGTTGCTTAATCCCTGCTTTCTCCGCGTCTCCCTTTTTCGAGGCATCGCGTGTTGAGTGGCCGAACTCAACGCCGCGCATTGCCTGGTTTCCAAAGCGAATAAAACCGAAATAAAAAAATTATTTTCCCCGAGTGGGAATCGAACCCACAAACCATCGCGTTTAGAGGTAGACCTCTGCGCCACGACGGTCCTCAGTCCTCCTTTTACTTATCTCATCGTTATTATAAGTTTGAGTTTATTTATTTGTAATTCTAACTAATTGCACTGCCAGAAGCACATTACGTGATGCTTAAAATAAAGAAAGGTGTTAGAATGACTATGCGGATTTGTAGATGAATAAAAAAACTGTATTAAGCACAAGAGAAACGAAGGCGTGTCTCAGTTAGTAAAATACGATTCAAGCGTCAATTTTCAATCAGATATAAGTTTCTTTAACCTTTATCAGCCTGAGATATAATCTGTTGGTTTTATTATATTACTCTATCTAAGGTATTCTTTTATGCAAGGGTCTAGGCAGCTAGAATAACTACAAACAAATTATTCTGAAATTCGAGATTTGAAATAATCGCTAATATCAAGCCGTCAATATTTTTATGATATTCTTTTTTTTTTAGCGTCACGCTTTATCCCGCACTTGGCAGGGTAGGTAGATGGAACTGCAGGGACCGTGGGAACCTAGTGTTAAGAAACTCCGTTGTTTAGTCCCTGCTTTCTCCGTCCCCGCTTTCCATCTTTTTTGAGGCGAGGTGAGCGGCGGAACTCAACGTCGCGCTTTGCCTAGTTGCCAGAGCGAAGAAAATGGAAATAGAAAAATCCATCTTCCTCAAGTGGGAATCGAACCCAGAAACCGTCGCGTTTACAGGCAGACGTTTACGCCTCTGCGCCACAACGGTCCTTTTTTAGCGGGATTATTATAAAGTTTATGATATTCAAAGTGTTAATTATTATAAAGGGTTATAATATTCAAAGTGTTAATTCACATTATGATATAAATATTTTAAGAAAACCTCTTGGAAACTACCCAATGCGGTCAAATTTTTAAATGTTTTTATTAAGTATTAAACCGTAATCTCGATATAAAGTTATAGCTAACAAATTGTGTGTAAAGTTCATTATAGAGCTTATAGCATTCATTTCCGGCGCTACGCCAGGCACCGCTGGTGAATTCAGATAACATAAAAGGGAATATTTGACTAACTTTACGTTCACATTAAAAGAAAACAAATAAAATTACAACGACAATATCTGTTAACGATATGTTTTTCCCTATACGTGAATATGCTCTTGACATCTATTTTCAACCTAACCCATACAATTGATATTTGAATCTCATTAGAGACGTGGTAGCTATTGTGTACTTTTTTGCACAACTAAGAGCTTAAATTGCTTTGAATAACATTATACTATAGATAATAGTAACTAACTTTATAATAATCCCGCTAAAAAAGTTGACTTCTACTATTGGACTATTTTCATTCAGTTGGTGAATGAATTATTTTGCGTATTTAATTTCCTATATTACATTTTTCAGTGGGGCTTACATATAGAGACAAATTACTACATTTAATCCCTCTTATCTTTTTATATATCTACTATCTTACGTATACCTACTTGTGTAGGTAGGAATAACTTAGCTAGTGTTAAGAATATCTGTTGGCTAATGTTCACCCAAATCCGAGGTATTGATTAGCGGAATAAATTTTGATCTTTTTGAGATTGAAATTGAACCCACTACCATTGCGCTAGATAATGAGGCTACATTTCATAGCATTTATTAAGTTACTTTGGCTATGAAATAATTCTTTATAATAGTTAAGTTAAATACAGAAATTACATATATTTTTTTATATCTTAAAGGCAAAATGGCATCCGAAGTAAACGAGTGGTACAGGGGAAGGAAGGTGTTGGTGACCGGCGCATCAGGCCTGATGGGAAAGGTTTTGATCGA
The DNA here is from genome assembly GCA_037178615.1 of Dione vanillae. Taxonomy (NCBI): domain Eukaryota; kingdom Metazoa; phylum Arthropoda; class Insecta; order Lepidoptera; family Nymphalidae; genus Dione; species Dione vanillae. Next base: position 2,009,673 of record JAZFAU010000097.1, on the reverse strand, counting down.
GAAACTTCTATACAGCGTGCCGGATATAAGCTGCGTGTATGGACTAGGTGCGCAGCAAGCGCGGCAAAACGCCTGAATCGCGAATTGAGGATATGTGGAAACTACCTGTGAGTATGAAAAGTAGATATAATATATATATATATATATATATATATATATATATATATATATATATATATATATATATATTATATATATATATATATATATATATATATATATATATATATATATATATATATATATATATATATATATATATATATATATATATATATATATATATATATATATATATATATATATATATATATATATATATATATATATATATATATATATATATATATATATATATATATATATATATATATAATTCTAAAATAATTATCAAGCTATTATAGTAAAATCTACTTTACTTTCACGCTGCATTCGAAACGTGGGAACGTGGTCTGAAGACAGTCCATTCCCCACTCTCGAGGCTTCACGTGTTGAGTAGCGGAACTTAACGTCGCGCTTTGTCTTGTCACCAGAGCGAAGCAAATGGAATTTTCTCCTCTTTAAGTGGAATTGAACCTACAAACTGTCGCGTTTTCAGGCAGACGATGTGTCTATGCGCTAGGACGGTTCTCAAACAATATTAAAAATATTTTTGATAATTATTTCATTATATACCTTATACTTCTATATTATTATTTTTTCAGTTATTCTCAAGGAATCAGAGAAGAAAAACCACATGTCATGAAGAAACTAGTACCAGTAGTCGGTGATATATTGAATGACAATCTGGGCATTGAAAAACATCAACTGGAAGAAATTTATAATGAGGTAAGCAACGTTAGTTTCACTTTCTAACGCAATAAGCCTTGTATGAAACAACACAGTACTGTATATTGTACAATTTACAGTTAAATAGAACAACTAAAACATACCGTTTGGTTACAGATATAATAATAATTCCATTATTCTTTATATTTTTATGATATGACGCAAGTCACTCAAGCCTTGAACTAGGGTTGAACTTAGAAAAATCTTTTGAATTTAAATTGTTAAATATTACATATCATAATAAGATAATTATCGGAAAATATGTTGATATAGATCTTTCAAGAAGAAATTACAGTAATAATTTGACTGTAATCAAAAGTTTTCGTATAGTAATTACTGAATTTTAGAAGTTATTTTTATAATATAAACAACCTTTGCTTCGAATAAAACTCGGGAAAAGTTGTTGCGTAGCTATCTAAGTGGCAGACATACTTAGGCATATTCACAGAGATTGTTTATGCAATACACTTATGTGATATATCTTACGTAACACCTCGGTCACTCTTGTTCTGTATTAGATTTTAATGTTTGTTTACATTGACATTTTTTTAGTTTGACGAATGAATTCACTTAACTACTAAGTTTAAATTGTCTTTTCACAAAAAAAAAATATTTAAAAACACAGTAATTCGAAAATTGACGTATAGTTTTAAAATTGGCTCTACATTATGGTATATAGGTCTATAAATGAGCCTCGTGGCAAATAATTATTGGTGGGTGTAATTTTAAAAGCAATACTTGTATTAAAGCCGTATTTTTTTATTCTCAGGTATCCATAGTGTTTCATTTTGCAGCCAGTCTTCGTTTGGAAGCACCTCTTAAAGAAGGCCTAGAAATGAATACGAGAGGCACTCTCAGAGTCCTTGAAATAGCGAAAAAAATGAAAAATCTTATTTCTTTTGTTCATCTGTCTACTGCCTTCTGCTATCCAGACTACGGTAGAATGGCAGAAAAGGTAACAAATCTCTTTCTTTAATATTTAACACTAAAGTGAGATTAGACGACTTTTGATTTTCACATATTTTATTTTATGAGATATAATATGAAAGTGAACACCAAAGGACCGTCGTGGCGCAGAGGCGTCTGCCTGTAAACGCGACAGTTTGAGGGTTGGATTCCCACTCGGAGAAGATGTTTCTATTTCAATCTTCTTCGTTCTAGGAAAACTAGGCAAAACGCGATGTTGAGTTCCGCCTCTCAACACTGCAATGCCTCGAAAAAAGGCGGAAAGCGGGGACGGAGAAAACAGGGACTAAGCAACAGAGTATCTTAACACTAGGTTCCACTGTTCCTGCAGTTCCCTCTGCCTACCCTGCAATATGCGGGATATAAGCGTGAAGCTAAAAAAAAAGAACACCAAATAATCCAACCTACTTAAGTATAATATCGATAGTTGATATAAATAAAACTTCTATATTCTACTTAAAATATAAATTTTATGTACTAAATATCTTATAAAACACACATGTTTTTTATTTGAAATATCAAGATTAAATCAATTAGGAAACCTTCACCAAATATTTTTTCATCCATTTAATTATGATGCAAAAAGCTTAAGCTAAAACCTTAATTAGAATTGTAGACTAAGTGGCAAGAAAACATTACCAAAGTAACTTAATCTCTTAATCTCCATTTCTAGGTCCATGAACCTCCAGCAGACCCTCACGAAGTATTGCGCGCTGCTAGTTGGCTCTCCGATGAACAGCTTAATCTTTTAGCTCCATCCATGATGCAGAAGCATCCCAACTCATACACATACTCGAAACGATTAGCCGAGGCTCTTGTTAAAGAAAGCTATGCAGAAATACCAACGGTTGTTGTGCGGCCGAGTATAGGTAGGTATCGACACGTGTTTGATATTGTTTAAAAAACGATTTTCTTTTAAATATAACTTATGTATAAATATTTTTCTTATAGTTTTGCTTTGATTTAAAGCGGTCATAGCACAGATAGGCTGTGTAACTAATTAATATTATTAAAAAAATAGTCATTTTATTCTTTTAGACATGTGAGTTTGACTGAGTAATTTCCAAATATCGATTGCGGCATACAAAGATGGTTGTAGCCATCGTGTAGTCACTAAAGTCAAAAAATTCTATGACATGATTGAATATATGCCAATCACAACTATTTTGCAGTGAATAAATAATTTTACTATAATTTAAATTAATTTGATAATATGGCGTTATATATTAATGTATGGTATAAATCTCACATTATGGCAAAATTAATTACTTGCTCCTCACAAAAGAAAGTATAACTAGAATAAATAAAAAAAACCGCTTCACACTTTTACCCATTAAATTAAATTACAGTTATATATAAATATAATTTAAATTAGGTATGAAATAAGTTGTTGTATTTTTTATTCTTATAGTAACTCCTGCCTATAAGGAACCTACTCCAGGATGGGTCGACAATCTAAACGGGCCCATAGGCTTAATGATCGGTGCGGGTAAAGGAGTCATCAGAACTATGCACTGCTACGGACACTATCACGCCGAAGTCATCCCTATTGATATTGCAATTAATGCTATTATCCTTATCCCTTTTTATATTAATACAAAAATTGAAAGGTAGAAAGGTTTTCTTTAAAAATTTTATTTAAATTTATTGAACAAATCCAAAATATAATGAAAATATTATTTGTATAAGAGATCACATGAATAGCATAATGTTGGCTAATTTTACATCTTTCAGACCAGAAGAAATTCCTGTTTTTAATCTAACTTCAGGGGACGATCGAGATACAACTTGGAAAGAGGTTTTGGACGTTGGAAAGGCAACTGTGCGTAAATTTCCTTTTGAAGGGCCATTGTGGTATCCCAACGGAAACATCAGGCACAATAAGCTAATACACGAACTCTGTGTGTTCTTCTACCATATAATCCCTGCCTATTTCATCGACTTTTTAATGCTTATTTTTGGCCAGAAGAGATTGTAAGTATTTATATAAATGTTTTGTTCTTAATTTTAAATTCTAGTTATATGTTGATAAAAAATCTTATCATTCACTTATCACAGCTTGTCTTAAATATAGCAGAACAACTGCAACACATACTGGTTGTCCTTATTTCCTAAAACAAAATACACTCTGTTAAGTCTTTTAAACATATATTTAATATAATATCGTGTTATTTTTTGTTCCTATGAATGATTTTTAACATGCTTTACTTTCAGTATGGTGCGAATACAGAAACGGATATCAGTTGGTCTGGAAGTTCTGCAATATTTTACTACCCGTGAATGGTGGTTTGACACTCACAATTTTAAAATGTTAGCAACAAAACTAAACCCAATCGATTTTGCAACATTTCCAATGAATTTAACAATTATCGAAGTTGGCCCATACATAGAGTCTTGCATGATAGGAGGCAAATTGTTCTGTCTAAAGGAGAAACTAGAAAATCTTCCAAAAGCAAGGCTACAAAATAACATGTGAGTATAAAAATAAATTTCAAGCCAGTTATCGTATAATATCGTATCGTTGCATACAATTTTATAAATTATAAGGCATATGTTTTCGTAAACCATATTAATAAAAAAATATTCAACAAAAACACTACTGCAAGTGTGCCAACTGAACATTCTCATCGAACTTCAGAATTTTAGTACAAATTTTATAAATATATAAATTTTAACCACGTGGCAAAATTTAAAAAAATAATATATGAATATTTACAATAATATTTTAAAAAATATGTCTATTAATGCGTATACCTTATAAGAATTAACACGCAAAATTGGAAACCGGTTCCAGAGATGTTTTGTAATAAATAATAATACTTCATTAATTGCCTGTTAGACCAAGTTTGGAGGAAAACTGATGTTTACTCAAACAAAATTATCTATAATACTTAAAGAAAACATGTACAAATTTGAACGCAGCGGGACTCGAACCCGCGCCCTCTTACAAACCGTGCAAGCGGCCTCAGCGGTGAGTGCGCTTGCACGGTTTGCAAGAGGGCGCGGGTTCGAGTCCCGCTGCGTTTAAATTTTTACATGTTTTCTTTAAGTATTTTTTCTATCCTCGGTGTAGATTAACACTTTAAAAAATCATAAAAAAATTAGCTATCGAAAAAATAACTAGTACTAGTATATTAAAAGAAAATAATTAAAAATGTGATTTATACATGAATCCAAATTTTAAAATAGCGGGATAAAGCGTGAAGCTAAAAAAAAAAGAAATTTATAAGAATCCAACTACAAACAAACCAACAAATAGAGGTACAAGTGGTAATTGATACAATTATTTATTTTTACTTTTCAGATTATTTTTGCTGGATCTTCTGGTGTCTGTATTTTTTTACTTACTATTGCTTTATTTCATGGTAATATTATTTGAACCTGTTCGTGAGGTTTTGTCATACGGTGGACCTTTTATCAAATACTTACCTTTAGTTGGTAAAGCAGTATTTCAAGGACATTAGAAAAAAAAATTAATAACACTAAGGTTCTTTTGGTGGTACACACTTGGTATCCAATGAGTATAAATGCTCTAGAAAACACGTACATATATTATGTATATCATTGTTTAGTAGCGCAAAGATCAACTTTCAGGTCAAATATTATCAAGAACGGTTAATAAAATTGTTATCATATCAGAATATAAATAAACATCAAGGCTGATTGAGCTTTTGTCATTCAGATTTTTATTTTATATTGTGGCTTTTATTATTTAATTTAACTATAAATAATTAAAACCGCAGTGTTTATGAATCATACAAACTTAATAACAATTCTTGATTTACTTGGAATCGTAGTAACACTAGATAAAGAAACATAATGTTATTATTATAGTATTTGTGGCATATTACGTTTATGTACAAATAAACGTTTATAATATTATAATATCTACATATAGGGAGATACCTCCCTACATACATATACATATATAAAGAATATTGTTTTGACCAATATTTATCTCGAAGTTGGAATAACAGCTTTAACTATTTCCTATAATGGAATGCTTAAACTTACTTTTTATTCAATTATTTTAAAATTAGTTATTGAATGTGATTATCAATTATTAATAATATGTTTTTTGTATGAGTGTACTGTTTTTACAATGTAAATAGTTTGATATAAATAATATATAAGGGGACGTAAGCGATTAGTTGTAAAATTATAAGAGAAAATATACATTTATACAACATTTTTGGCATTTATTTACAAAATGTTCATAATTATGTAATATTAAAAGAAAAATACTAAAAACATGCTATTTAGGGAGTCCCCGAGATACAAAAATGGAAATTGTTTATTGGAATCGGATAAATATTTTATTTTACACCATTAAAAAATTTTAATTCCATATAAAGTAATCAGTATATTCATAATTGAGTTTTGGTATATGTATATTTAAAATAAAACATAAATTGTTACAATACCTATTAAAATACTTTTCACACAAAAATATGTGATTTCCTTTAAAGGTTTACAGATGAAACAAGCAAATTAAAGCAGATTTATAAAAATATGTTACAAACGGAACTAAGAAGCTGTCTCGGTAATAAATGACTAATGGATATAAAGTATTTCTACTTTTAATCATTTATACGTGAATAAGATCAACTATATTGCATAGATATTTTGAAGAAGCAATTAAATTAAGTAAAGCATCAAAGCAATCAAAGATTTTAGTAGAAACTTCCACTTCATTAAGTATCTAATCTGACTAACTTTCAAGATAAAATTAAGTACAAAAATTATTAAAAATTAAATATTTGTAATTGATTCCAGTTAATGCATGCCTTTCTATTTGTACACGATACATGCTTCATGCTGTTGGTTTCATTGTAAACACATCGCCAAACCTTAGAATGTAGCTATTACGAAGGAGGTCTATCTCATGTTCGCAGATAAAGAACAACCGTCGATCACAGCTTATATCATTTAGTTGTCCATTGTAAAACATAGAACCGCAAGACTCCACGCCTCGGCCGTCGGGCTGACCTCCCCCCCATACTGTGTACCCGCTATCTTCTAGTGGCATATCTGTTACATAAAGAATACATATATATCCCTTATTAAAATTCTTAGAATAATAAAGAATACATATATATCCCTTATTAAATTAACATATATAAGACGATTATTAAGTATATGTTGTTATACGCAACATATACTTAATAACTTAATGTTTTTGTATCAATCAGACCAATAAGCCAACACGTAACAGTAAACCACAAGCCTGCAATAAATAAAGCGCTGTATAATTCTAAAAATATAATGCATATAAAATATGCTCGCTATGGTATACTCGGGGAAGATGGATTTTTCTATTTAAATTTTCTTCGCACTGGCAACTAGGTAAAGAGCGGCGTTGAGTTCCGCCACTCAACACGCAATGCGTTGAAATAACGGAAAGCAAGGACGAAGCAACGGAGTATCTTAACACTAGGTTCCTATGGTTCGTATAGTTCCATCTGCCTATTTTGCCATGTGCGGAACAAAGCGTGAAGATATATAAAATAAATAAATAAATGATTATTCGTACTATATTACTGATATTGTTATAATCTTAATAACTGGCCTGCTAGGTGTAGACCTAACCTAACCCGTGATGATGGATTATTTTTTTTTTAAAAATTAAATAGGCAATATAAATTTATGATTTTTTTTATTATTGTTTTTTTAATGTATCTATCGATTTTTCTCATTGCCGTCAATAGGCTATTCCACAGTCGTGTGCTGCGTGTTAATAACTTCCTACGTAACCGCACTTCGTACTTTTATCTTTTAACTTCAGCAGGATGACTGTCCAGTCATACATATATATTTTTACTAATATAAAGTGTTAAAATTGGTTTAATATAGAGTCTAGTAAGCAGGTATTTTTATTATTATCTTAAATATCCTGTTTCGTTAGATCTAAGCCCACAACTATCTATCATTAAATTATTATCTTAATCAATTTTTAGTTCAAATTTATTTTTTTTAATTAGCAAATCAGAATTAGCATACCAAATGACATTATACTTTATCATATTATTTAAAGTACTTACTATTAATAATTGTTTTCCACCTTCCTTTCTTCAATCGATAGCCCAAATGTACCGCACCTCGTAAAAAGTCTCCTTGCACTTGGTCCTTTTTAGTTTTAGCAGTCAATTCCTTTAAATGGTTCGCCTCATCTTGAGAATTGATAACCGCTAAATACGACTGCTCCGTGTTACACACTGTATACGCATCTGTCCAGTTCATAGGGGTCAAATGGAACTTATAACATCTGCCAAATTTTTCAACGTATTCGTAACCTAAAATATGCAATCAGGTAACTTATTCAGTGTAGATTAAATGTTTTAACTATTTTTTTTTGTTAGTGTCTCGTTTTGTAAGTTTAAATTAAAAACACTCCGTCTTCCGATTTCCGTGTTGAGTGGCGAGAAACAATGCGACGTTGACTGACAAGATATATTAAAAATATGCTTCAACAGACAGAGATAAATTATTTAAAAAAAATAAACTCCGTGAATTCGATTGAACTAAGGACATCGTCTAATTAATCATAAATCATAAATATATACAAACTAACCAAGATCTGGTATATCACAGTAATTGTTCCACTCAAGACTACTCAAAGTTTTCTTGCAAATGAAGGGATATTTGCGTTCACAGTTGTCATCATTCAAAGTGCCATCTCTACGTAATATAACACAGCCTTCTTCACCTCCAGCGTCGTTAGGCTCCCCGGGGCCCCATCTATCGTAGACACTTGTTATTGGAACACCTGAAATACCGATTTTATTAATTTACCTAAAAATACGATCCAATGCCTTGTATTAAATATAAAAAGACGTATTTAATGTGCGATATTTTTCGAGTTCCATACATGCGTCTTAGAGGCGTCAATATTTATGATCAATATAGTAAAAATTTACATAAGTATTATTATGACAAAAATGACGTCGTAGACTACTATTTGAAAATGTTATTTTAAAGTGACTTATAAATAAGTTCAAATTTGCTATGATATCGGTGCTTTGAAGGTTTTCTGTAAAATGTTAGCAGAAAAGATAATGTATTTTTTTAAATTATTCAATAATATTATACTGCAAAAACATGATCCCGTGATCTGTAATATACTGTTTTTAATCTTTATCAGTATAGTTGTCAGTTGTTGTTGGACACTACTAAAATAAAATAAATGTCTTATGGTTACGAATCAAAATTATAATTAGTGTTCGTTCAAAAATGATCATGTGTGTTGTTAAAATGTATGTACATATATCAAACAAACAAAAAGTTAACTAAAAAAAGAAATTTCTTATTAAAAATATTTAAACATTAAAATTTTATAAGTGTGGAATAGCATTTAAAAATTATTAAAAATATATATTATTTAATAGACACTGTAAAATAAAACTGTCAGTATAAAAGCGAAGAAAATTCATATCATATAGGTAAAGATTTCTTTCCATTGTGTATATGATATTAACTTGAATTACATAACAAAATCACATAATCATTACATGACCAGATAACATCATCAGTTTCAAGAATTAGAATAAGGTTCGAAGGAATTATTCATAACTATAATAATATAGCTTAACGTGCTTGGTATCTAAATAGTATCATCCGGTCCGTGCACCTCTGACCTCTAAATCATATATTGTATAAATAATTTTCTTTGAAATACTTTAATTATTCACAGAAGATCGCCTCCAAAATACACGTTTGATGCGCGTTTAAGTTTTTTGCTTGGTTAAGCGTACACATTTTTATGGATCGTTTTGATATTTGTATTTGTAATATGTACTATGAATAATAGCTATTGAAACTTACCGTCTACGGTTTCAAATACTCGTTTGACATTTGGAGATGATATTCCAACAAAAACCCAACTAAACGGCTGCGTTTCATTCCAAAAGTTTATAACACTGTTTGCTTCATCATCGTCGTCTGGATAAAAAAGCGTCGCCCCTTCCATTTCACACATATCCTTACTGTCCTCCCATGTTCTGTGAATGGTGTGGATTTTGTAGAATGCTCTTGTATCTTCTATATATTTGTAGTCCTTTCGGAAAAACTTCAAGTCACGTTGGCAATCTTAAACGTAAATCTTAAATTACAACAAATTAAATATTATACCTACGAATTTTTACTTCAAACAAAGGAACTAAGCAAATTGATATTAATTATAATAAATTTCTTTATAAAATCACTTTCATTTACTTACTTGTTAATTGAAACAGACACAACACTGTAAACAAAACAAATAAACACTTATATGGGATCATGTTGTATAATCAGCGCTGATACGTGTGCTAAAAACGCAGCCATACGACTGACTGATCTCGGGCAAACTAAGAAGATTCACTTCATATCGATAAATGAACAGGAAAATAAGCTCGAATACTCGTTCTTTAAGCTGATATGTAGCTTTGTACATATTACCACGTTAACGTCAAAAAATGTTGTTACCACTGCTATATAAACTTCCTAAAAATGAACATCAAATTTATGTTAAGACTCGGATCGTATAATTCTATATATGGTTAATTCTGAGAACTTTTTGTTTTGAAAATTTAAAACAAATTACTTGTATAACAACTAAATGCTTAAAATACTATTTTTAATTCGTTATTATTATATCATCTATATTTCATACTCTATTAATGATAAGTGATAACTAATGGTAAGAAATACATTTAAAATACATAGTATAAAAATGTACTATTTTTGCTTAATTTTAAATTATTTGAGAGTTTTAGTCTGACAACACACTTTTGTTTAAAAAACGGACATTATAAAAATTAATATTCCAAAGGCTATTTTTAAAAAATTAAATCATTTCTCCAATATTTATAATAAAATATAGCACACGTCAATTCGAAATATTGCCCTTAGAATTTCTTCAGGCGCTTAAGTTTTATTTAAAAAAAAATAGTTTAAAAGAAACGTGTCATTTTAAGCATTGGTATATGATGTAAACACACGGCCACACGATTTCTGCACAATAATTATCATACAAAAGTTAATACAGTAATAGAGATAGTCTATTCACCAATTAAATGCACCTTCTTATTAAATTAAGGAGATTATTTAACTTCAGTTCCAGTTCCGATTGATACAACACATGGTTCTAAAAGTTTTCAATCGGAGGTTAAAAATGGAGACTGCACGATGATGCAGTCAACATGTACAAACAAATTCAAATTCTTGCTCGGCAATGTACACTAAAAACGGTCGTTTATTTATTTTTGAGCATTTCATTAAGTTTACCAAATGCGATTTTTAAAATCTTAACATACTTTTATTACACCTCAGAAGCAATTAGAATTTTATTTGTATTTGATTTTCATTTTCTTACTATAATGATAATAGACACAACTACGTATCCAATGGTTTTAATAAGTAAAATTACTAAAACTAGAAATGTACAGAGCTTCATTTTATAAACAATTCGTTATATACAATTAAGTTCATGTGGACCAGCTAAATTTACTTTTTTACTTATTTCGTGTAATTTTTACATAGGGATTAATGTATTACCATTTTAAATCGCGTTCGTCTACAAATTTTAGAAATCCTAGAAATCTTTCCTCTATGGCCTATATTCCTCAGAAACTTAGATTAGTCAAACTGTATCCCCGAAGATTTCAAGGCAAGCGCTAAGGAATCCAGGTGACGCTTTCTATCAAAACACAAATACTTTTCGTCATGTCATTTTAACTATACAAAAATAAGAAACAAAAATCTGTTTAAATTACAATTTTTTTTTGAATGCAAATAACTCCCTTTACGAATACTTACTACTTATTAACAAGATACAAATTTATTAAGGATATTTTATCAACAATTTTTTTAGTGATAAAAAAAAAATGTTTTTATCAGTAAAAAAAATATTATAAGCATTACAATAGACTTAAACAATAGGTTGGAAAGGAAATAAAAGACAATATATATTTTATATTGAGGTGTAAGTTTATTCGCATAACAATGTTTCATACAAATTTCCTCGTTTTGTACACACCTTTTCATTTGTTTTGTAGTTATCTTTTATAAAAGTTGACTCTAAAATTTCAACATATCATCTGTTCCCTATATCTAGTTCGCTTCACCACTTTTAAATCATACATTAAGGATTCACTAAGGCAAAATATTGGTAGAGTAATAAACTTCAATAACTTTGGACAAATAAAATAAAGAAGATTTACAAAAGTTTTCCATAAAATCGGAATGGGATCTTATCTTTTAAATCAGCCTTCCTGTATCATTCGCCGTGGCACTACAGCAATGGGAGCAGAAAGCAGCTCGACGACGCAGTCTCATGACGTTAACCGGGAAAAATTCTTCATTACCTCTACTTAGTTTCTATAGAAACGTCTAAATTACAATATTCTCGTGACCACTTAATTTGCACGCGAAAATAGAAAGTGTCCGAACTCAGTGTTGCCATCATATGTAACACTTGAAATGAATTTTAATAAAAAAAATATGTGTAATTTAGAATTTTCCTCGGCTCGTCGGTGTCGACTGCGTCGCCTCGAAGAAGCTTCTTTAGTAGAATACAATAGTTCTAATGGACATTGCACAAATCACACTGGTATCAGTGGACTGGCCACGAGGCTGCCAGTTACACCTAAGAAAATTCGTCACTAAATAACAACTAAATCACTTTAAAATCAATTCAAAATGTACATTATTCATCTTATCCGAGTAAACAAATCTAATCTGCTACAAAAAATTAGCAAATTTAAATACAAATGTTACCTAGTCCGTCTATATAAAATTAATCACTTAAGTATTAGAAAACATAATAGTAAGAGTGGACCGCCGGCCCACTTGTGATACAAGTATTATGCTTCCCGTGTACATTCAACGAATGAACAGCGATTGATATTGCGTTGACACATTATAAACTAAAAAAAAATTACTGTACAATTAATATTTTATATGTAAATATTTGTACATATTGCACTCTGAAGTAACAAAAAAAAATTATTAGACAAATCCGTCGAAACGAAGTAAAATTCTATACGTAGAACGAAATTAAAGGTAAAATTAATATAAAACCGATGTAATTAGATCAATCACATTGTTCGTAACTCGTATAATAGTCTAGGTCTCTAATGCTTACAAAGCTTAGAAACGATAAATACAGAGGTAATTTACAAAAAAATATATATAATATATAATATAATTCTACCCAAATAATATAAAAATAACAACAGCCATCTGTACTTTCTTAGATGAATAAAATTAAACATATGTCAAACATATGACAATAAAATCTAGAGGGTATTTATTTATGTACAAAATGAAATGGACACGCACGCTTGTTACAGACTGGACGTGCCACGTTGGTCACTGACTACTCGATCCGATACTAAATAAACGGAGTAAGGCAAAAACGCAATCAAATAACCCGATATCTTACTACCGACCGATCAGCAAACTTCGAAACGCGACATCCACTCACAACACGTATTGCTATTTTTAAGATTTCTTAAGTGTTAATCCACTTTAAAAAAATATACGTAAAGAATATATAAAAATTTGAACGCAGCGGGATTTGAACTCGTGCCTCTTGGAAAGCGTCCAAGCGCTGCGACCACTAAGCCATACGTTTATCACACTGCGTCGAAATTCTTACATGCTTTTTTACTTGTATGGCTATCGCGAGATAGTAAAACTGATCGGTCGGCAGACATAAAGACGTAAACCGTTTACTGATAAGGGCAACGGGCAACTGGCTGTCAATATCCGTAATCTCGCAACTCGCAACATGTCACCGTGCATGCCGTCCTGTTCTCTCCAGCCCCACTCTCTGGCTCTCCGCGCCACCTCGAGCGATATAAACTTATTACCGTACTACTATACCATTATCAGCTAAGACACAAATTATATTTAGGGTATTCGTTACTTATTAGGTTCTCGTGTGAGATTATTACGTACTTAATAAATCTATTACGATTCTCGATATCGAATATAATGTATCAAACACGACCGGCTGTGCACCGACGGAGACCGTCAACTATGAAGCTAATCCATCGCGAACCCTACGCGTCGAATGATTCACATTTGACATATCGAATTTTATTTACTTATCGAATGGCAGTAATATTTGTCACAAACTTGAGATGCAAAGTATCGAAGCAGTGGCATCTCAATCATAAGGCATCGTGTCGCTCCTACACTCGAAATATATCTTAAAGGTGTCATATAAAACCGCTACGACTCAATCACACCAGACCGTGAACGTACTTTATAATGGCAGTGTGTGTTGTCACTGCGCCCCCTCCGTCGGGGACGCGTAAGACACTCCAGTGACGTTTGTGCTTCGTTAACTATTTAGAAATCGCCTACTGCTACTATAAAATTATATATAAGTCGAAAATGTAATTAATACAAGCGGGCTAGCGCGCGGGCCGCGGTGCAAGCACGATCGTTTCACGCTGACGCTGAATTTATACGTATATTATTAAGAAATGCTTCCAAAAACCTCAAACATACTAATCATGTAAATTTACAACACAGTGGCGTGTAAAGAAGACACATTCAACATGCACCAGACATATACTTAAATTACATCTTACGATTTAAATGTCGATGACGGTGAAGAACCGGCGAGCCAACGGTGTTGCCAGACGCTCGCACACAAGTTTTCAATGTAAATCGAAGTTTAATAATATCGGATAAAGCTGGCAACACCGAGCAAATGTAACACGAATGAGCGATGCGAGAATGTTGGTTTAATCGAGACGACCATTTGCGTAAACATCGATAGCGTAGACGGACTGACTGTACAACGAATAGACTCTTGGAATATACCATCGAAAAGAATGCCCAATAAACGAAACGCTTAGTTTACGCTTTAAGCTTACGGGTAATTGAGATCGATTAAATTTACTTTCTATATACTATATTCCATTCAACAATGTAGGTACATAGTACGCATAGTAGGTAACGCGAAATAAGGCTTTGCGTCGATATTGTATACGGGCAGTTTCAACAATGTAATGTGACTTCGTAGCTCCATAACTCCATTCGACATTGAATTATAAGCGTTTATTTATTTATAAAGTTAGTCAATTTTAAAAATATAAATATTTTCATTTTGTCAATTATATATAAAAAGACTTGTAGTATATTTTCAAATATATATTAAATATATTAACAAGACGCGTATAATTCAATGTTTGTTCTTTAATAATTTATTCTATACAAAAGTGAAGACAGGATATCATTACATTGCGCGCAAGTCAACCCATTACGTATTCTATACCAATATTGTTCCCATAGTAAGCTCGGCCAAAGAGTATAATTAGACAGAACATAACAAAACCAGCTGCCATTTTGGAAAGTATCTATGTAAGGGAAAAAATAAATAGGATTTTAATCAAAATAAATATCAAAAGGTCGATATGGGCACTATATCTACAACAGCTGCCTGACCATATACGCGCAATGCAATGAAAAAGTCATTTATAGGTAAACTTTATTTGTTTCTCTGTACACAATAATGAGTGTCTCCAGTGATCTGCCTCCGGTATCTTAATGTAGCTGTGACACAAATAGTCTATTCAACATGAAACTAAAAGAACCTACGGACCTATGATAAATTGCACGAGGCGGTACAAGTATTTGTAAATGAAGCTGTACAAGCGACGTACCAAAGGCAACAACAGTCTAAAGTAAAATTGGCTCAGTGCAGTGTGATCACTGTAGAAAACGTACCACTCATATATCAAGTCAGCTATCAAAACACTAAAAGGGACACGTAAGAAACCGGTGAAGTTTAGAAAAAACTGCTGCGACTGTACTCTATATGTATGTATTTATGTATATGTAATAAGACACACTTACCTCAGACTAACTAACTTCAACATTTATAAATGTAATCACAGCAATAAATTATAATTAGTCGTGAAATCGCGGGACGCGGGCACAGGGCGACGGAACGTCGGAACCGAAATCGACAGGACACGATAAAACGTCTGACATAAACTATATATAAACAAACACAGTCATAAATGATCAACAGCGTCCGCCGATATTTCCGGCGGCGGGACGTACTTTACAATATTCATATATATTAATCGAAAATGTTAAACGTACTTCATTTTGGTAAACAAACACAACTGTCAACTGTCAACTGTCACCCTATACGAGCACGCACACATATACTCTGCGGCGTCTGCGTCTGAGTCCAGTACTCATAATCAACACTATATATAATATATTCTCGAACGTTCAACAGCACATATATTCACTAGGTCCACTTCACTTAAACTAGCAGTCTATAGCGTTCTCTCCTCTGGGGTCAGTGTCCGCGCGGGCGGGGCGGGGCGCGCGGGGGCTAGAGGTCGGCGGGGTGGTCGACGATGGGCGGCGGGTGCGCCGTGGACACCTCGGCCACGTCCCAGATCTCCTCGAGGAAGGGCGGCAGCTTGCGGTTCTTCAGCTTCAGGGAGATGCACATGTTGGAGTTCTGCATGCCCAGCGTGCGCAGCTCCGACAAGATGGACAGGATCTTGCCGTAGAGCACGGGGCAGCGCGAGGAGGCGCTCTGCTGGTTCAAAATGTACACCCGCAGCGTGTTCAGGTAGTATCTCTGGATCTCCTCCACCAGGTGCGGCTGCTCGAGCCCCGGCCGATCTGGAAAATTTTATTATTTACTTGTTATATTGAGTTTCTTAAAAATACTTTATTTTGGAATTGTTTTTTTTTCCATGGCAATAAAAGTGTTTGGTCTAACATACATTTACGAGTTTTATTATTTTAAATATTATGTATGAATTGAGGAGCATAATCAACGATTACATCAACAAATTCACTCAAAATCCACTTATAAAATATATTTTTTTCCAGCTTCAGCATAAAACAGGCAGAGGTAGCCAATGTTACTTATTGAGTTGTGGAACTCAATACCAGTCTTCATCATCTTACCAGAGTAAAAAATGAAAACAGTTCAATCTCTCGTAGGGAAATAGTCAAAAATATATAAATAATCATAATAAATACTTAATAATTTACCAGAGAATATAACAATGGCAGTGAGCAGAGCATAATGCACGTTATCCATCGACATGGTGCACATGCATCGGCAGAAGTGCAGCAGGTTCTCGATAACGTACGACATGCCCGCCTTGCGGTAGTTCTCGCGCGTGTACGCGCGGTTGTTCGCGAACAGTACGCTGTCGGTGGACGCGTCGTACCGTCGGGCCACTCGCAGCATCATCACTTCACTTGAACACGCCTGGTTAGATATTAGAAGAATATTATTACATTAGTTAGCGTAGCGTAGGTTGTAGCGTTGAGTTCACGCCACTCAACACACAATGTCTCGAAAAGGCGGAAAGCTGGGACGGAGAAAGTGGGACTAGGAATGCCTTAACACTAGGTTCCTATTGTTCCTGCAGTTCCCTCTGCTTACCTTGCCACGTGCGGGATAAAAGCATGAAGCTAGTTATTTTGTGTATCTATCGCATAAACTAGGACAGAAAAATCTTATGTAACATTAGCTTAAAATTATTACTTCTTTTTGTAGTTTTCGTTCTTACTTTTTAAATATTTTACTAAAGGAATATATAATTTCAGTAATAATCATGGTGACTATGTTATTAATAAAATAGAAATTACGATAGACAAAAGGAAGCTCGGATATACTATACTCAAAATGCAACGTCTTGAAAAATTTACTAAATGTGTAGTCTTACCACTAAGCTTCTAATATTACGTGTATTTTAACTTAGCGTTCAAAACCATAGATAACAAAATGCTCAAAACTATATAAACTACATTTTAATACTTACCTTTAAAAGAGTAATTTGATCAGGCTGGGATATCTTGGAAAACCCAGGCAGGCCCTTGGCAAACTCGACGATGAGCTGCACCGTCAGGATCGTCATCTCTGTGATCTGACGGAACGGCAGATCGGACTCTTCGTCGTCCTCGTCGGCCTCCTGCCAAGTCTAGACAAATCAAGATTGCGTACTTTACGAATTTCATTAATTTTAAAACATTTTCTACTGTTTTCTTACTACTGAACATAAAACTACAAAATGTAGAATAAGATGTGAACAAGCAGAAAATGTCTTAGCAAATTAAATGTTAATGAAATTCAAAAAAAATGTGTATTTGAGGGATGATCCAAAAGTAATGATAATTAAAAAAATCAATAATGTAATGTCATCACCGAAATAAGTTAAGTTTTGTATGGGTAAGCTACATTTAGAAAAATAGATCTATAAAATGTATTGACTTGTTGGGAGACTAAGTAGAAAAATAAATTATTTTTGTAGTTTATATCACTGTATATTACTTTAATTATTATTTCTTTTGCATAACCCCTCGTACTAAAATAAAAAATTGTATGTTTACGTGATTAATCAATGATCATACTTGGCTAAGTAGTAATCTCAATTGATTAGAGAACTAATACAATTACTATTTAAAAAGACTGGCAGCCTGAGGTCAGAAATGTATAAAACATTTTAGTATGCGTTCAATTTTTTGATTCGTATTTTTGATTCAAATATTATGTTTATAAGTATAAAATGAAATTGTAAAAAAATGTAAAGCGAAATGAGACCCACCTGAGTTACCCTCTTCAAGTCTTCATCGGAAGGCTGCTCGTATCCATCTTGATACCAGACGAGCCTCGCGATTAAGAACTGCTGGTTTGTAGTTAATGGAGGGATGTTCTTCAGCCTGTTCTGCTCCAGAAGTTTTTCGGAGAGGAACCGCGGGACCACTTCGTGCTGCAAACATTCCAGCTTCACGTAGGAAACAACAAACATTAATATTTCGTTGCTGGTGGTTGGAGGGGGAGCTAATCTGATATACGATAATCTAATCAAAAGTTTATATTTTACGTTTTCGTACTTTTAATATTCCCGAAGAAATACTGAGAGAGCAGAGTGTAAAGAACACATAATTATGTATATCCTTGCATTGTGCCCTCTATTTTTATAATTGAACTATTTTAATATATTTTTAGGGAATTATGGGCCACCAATTTAAAAGTTTTATATAAACTGTTGCAACTTACAATCCTAGCAGCTTCCGGCGGCGGTGGATCACACTGCATTATGGGCGGCATATGATCGTCTACGGTCGTTGTGCTTACTGGCAGTTTGTCTTTCTCTCTCTGTGCTTTCTTTTCTTTTCTCTTTATCGCGCACGTTGTCTCCGGGACGACACATTCTGGCCTCATGCCCACTGCCAGACATTTCTTTAATCTGCATTCTTGGCATTTTCTCCGCATGTACATATCCATTTCGCATGCGTGTCCAAATTTGCAAATGTACACAGCATTTTTAGTGACACTCCGTCTAAAGAATCCTGTAATGTGAATTGTAAATATTTGGTAAGTAGGTTATTGTGATATCATGAACGTACATAAGCTTAACTCTGATAATCAACAACATCGTTGAATTGGATAAATCAAGAAGTAGACGTGGAGCAGACGGCTATTGTGACGTTATGTCTCGACTCAGATTCAATGTGTACGCTTAGCTAACAGCCTTGATAACCGGCACAATGCGCCAATTCAGTACTGAATTGGAACAGTCGTGGGCGCTTATTAGGTAAGGGCTTACTACTTTGACAATATAACAACTATAAGCTAACATTAATGTGAGACACTGTGATCTTGAATGTACAGTGGTTAATATAAATTTAAATTACCTTTACAGCCTTCACATGTGAGTGCATTGTAATGGTATCCTGATGCTCTATCGCCACATACAAGACAAAGTTCTTCTTGTTGACGTGGCGCTGGCCCTTTCTTCTGCCGTCGTGCTTCGCCGTCTGTACTACACCCATTTACACTTGAGGCGGGTGACAGTTCTTCTCGACCTGAAAAGATAAAAATATTATTTTATATTTGTCTTCTTAACATAATATCTATTTTAACATGTATAAGTGTTGTCGACGATTATGAAACATATTAAACAAAGTGGTTGTATTCAAGAGATGCGCCTTTATGCAACTGCGCAATAAATGAAATTCGAGAGGTCGGATCGGCGGACCAATGGCGCCGAATGTTGAAAGCGTCTAAAATCAGATGCTATAACATTTACATATATTTCATGAACCATTTGCCAAAGAGACAAATAAGTGAAGACCGTTTGGATTTTGTTTTTAAATTTGAAATGCTGGATATATTTTTGATAGTAAATTGAAGAAGCTTTGACAGCAGTTTGGACGTTTCCTGCCAAAACAAAAGGTGGCGAGAGCCGCTGTCCGCATACTAATGTACCATGGTACATCAGTTTTGTATTCAAACTGCATGTAGGAGTAGGCAATACGATGCGCAATGGAAAATAAATCGACAATTGTCAATCACGCAGTCGGAACTCCTTAAAAAGTAAGACAAAGTATTGTAAGTTGTTTTACCATTATTATTGCTTAGGTTAGCGTGATCATTGATATTCTTGTAACATGAATCTTAAATTGTACTGCCAATGTAACAAATTACGTCAAGTATGAATTTTTAAAGTTAATTGTGTAAATAATAGCCTTTTGTGGTATAATATTTGTACCTACTATTGTCCTACTTATACTTGTCTATTCAGAATCATAAATCACTATGTTTCATTGATTTCAATCAAAGTAAAATTACAGTTCATAAATACAATATTAACTTAGTAATAAGAATATATTTCAAAATCCATTTTGTTCATGCCAAATATATAATAACCACATATTATAAAAAATGATGCCTGAACAAACAAACTCATGCCGATTTTAATGTGAGTATTTACTTATAAGCGTATTAGCTCAACCGTGGAAGGCTGTATTCTAGTAATTAATTTTATTTCCTTTTTTATTAAGCCATTACCATTAAGCTGTGCTGACGCGGGTCGGTGGCCTTTATCGCGTACCTGAATTGCGCAATCGGCTTAAATAACTGCTGCCAAAAAACTAGTTTTGTGTGGGACAGTAGCCAGAAGGTACAGAGGCTGAAAAGTAGTGGCAAAACAATTTTCGACAAATATCAATAATTACAATAATTAAAAATATTTTCTTATAAGTAGTATTTCATTTGATAATTTAAACAACTTGATAAAAATAAGTATTGAAATAAGTTTTTTGCTATTAATCAATATTTTATATGAAACTTATGACGTCTTTCGAATAGCGATAACATAAATAAGATGAATGTATATTTAAAAATTGCAAAATAAAGAAATAGATTACGTCATTACATGCCATTTAGTGGGTTATTATGTAGACGCAACTCATCGTACGTGGTGAAAGTGTCCGAGGCGGCTAGAACTGGTCCGGCATACTGAACTAACCTTGTCGAGGCAATAAATTTCCTATAAAATAAATGTATATAAACAACAAAATAAGCAATATTTTGTTGTTTATACATTTTCCCAAACAATATCTTGCATCACGGTCAACCTACAAATGTTTGGAATATAAGTGAACGAGCTGTGTGCTTAGAGTTGCTATTCACACGCGTTAACTTAATTAGAACTTTTGCCTTATATAGACTGAATGCGCAAGAGTTAAATATTATCTTGTACGTAATATAAAAACAGCGTTGTTACAAAATAAAAAGTTATAATTAAGATTTGTGCTGTAAAAATAGAGTACTTTTGTTTCAGTAGTTACTGTTCGACCTTTGATGTCGATTTTACATTATATGTTTTCAATAATAACGTTAATATGATAAATACATTGATTGTCGTAAATGTTATTCGAAAACTGATTAATTACAAATAAACAAAGAAGTTAATAATTATGAAAAAGAAAGCCAATCAAAAGTTGAATGCACGGATGACCGAGTCAGTGTGTTATGTTGTTACGTCTCAGCTGTGCGCGCGCGCATAGAAGGTCTAGTTCGTAGCAGATCGAGGCGTATCGGCCGTGCTCGGCGGCTAGAGTGAGAAGGCATTGAGCGACAAGTGGGGCGCGAGCGTCGACCGGGGGCAGCGTGCGGCCTTGACTCTTATGTACCGCCCTCCCCTCTGCACTCCTCCAACGTTCACCGCCGCCACATTATTTATGATAGCATCTGAGCTCAAAGCAAGCTCGCGATTCTCTACCAGCTAATAATAACTCGTTTTTCCTCTCACGCAATTGTGACTTTTTCACTTCTTTAGGTTCGATCTTTTTGTATAACCAAACACGGCAAAAGAGATAAATGTATTCGTTTTAAGTGATTCACGCATTCTTTTATACTTAATACAATTTTAAAATGAGCACACTGACATATTAGATAAATAAATGCATATATACATATAATAAAAGCAATAGACTTGTTTGTTTACGTTATAAGTTTTTTATTTTTACTTAAAATATTATATTAACTAAATCTCACTACTTCTTCTTTTCTATGATATGTAATATATATTTCATTTACCTGTCAGTTTAGTAGGGGAAATTCTCACACGGAAATAAAATCGAATCGAATCGTGAGAAAATTGCTGGTGCTAATATAAAACGGTACTAGGATTTTTTTAGAGGCACAGAAGTTATAGTTGAATCATTTAATATATATTTTGTCTAAAACGAGTTCTAGTACCTAATAGAAAAAAAAAATATCATAAAAGCTGTGTGAAATTATTTCAATATAGAAAGTTCATAGAAATTGCATCGTATTAATAATTATGATAATAATTAATTAAACGAGACATTAATCAAGTCAAGACCATAAACTTAGAAGAAAGAAAATTCTGAAAGCGATGTCGATTGAACAATACGACAATACGCACTTTCACTGTGACCCCAGCAACAGGCTACGCAACCGTTTTGCAGGCGTACCGCGTAAGCGATGCTAGTCAGTGAAAGTTGCCCAAACTTAGGTATTGCACAAGCCTATGGCATGCCTCATTGAAATTCGGGTGCGGCGAAAGTAAGCGTAACGCAACGACAAGCTCCTTGTACTAATAAATTCTTAACTCGCACATTTTGAAGCATTTATTAATGTTTATGGATTAGCGCGCAGTTATGCAAAAAAAGACACGTGATCGATGTATCGGTTGGTCGAAGATCTAATCATAATATTACTTTCTACTATACTTTCTAGCAAGAGATGTGGGCCGAAGCCGGCGCAACTAGAGCAATCGGTTTCTCCACGCGCCGGGAAAATTGGATTGAAATAGAAATCGCGTGAGGTGAAAATCGCCATTTTCACGTCACACGCTATCGTGGAAACTTTGATTATTAATATTTTAAGTCTGGTCCCATTGATCGAAGGCCATATTCATTTACATCGTCTAGGAGCTACTTGACACCGTAAAGAGAAAATAAGCATATATATTATTTCAATTATAGCGTTCGTGAAAAGTGTTATAATAAAAGCTAGTACTTCTTTAGCAGTATATTTTTTATTTCGTTTCGTTCGTTCGTTTAGTATATTAAATGATTACACATTAATGCTTAATTTATCAGGTTTTGTTATTCTATTCCATGTAACACGACGCATCCTAAAAAGTAAATGCTAAAGATGAACAAGTAGTGCTCGTATTGTTTTAATACAACATTCTTTTTACATTTCGTCACTCGTAAAGTATAGCCGTAAAGTCGAAAGTAGATATCAGTTATCACGTAGACGAAAGTATGTACATAGCTGGACGTAATGGATACGCCACAACTCCCCAACATTTTAGTTGTGCGTGTTTACAGTACTAGATTACATCGAGTCTCTCTTTTACCCAAGTGTTAAAAAGTCAGTTACGTTTTTTGTCTCTGTCTGTTCCCTAATATAGTACTGACGAGGTGTGCACCCACGCCTTTTCGAGTAAACATGGGAATGGGTAAATAGTATGGAAAGGGAAGTATAATTAGAATGAATGCATGGTTCCCAGAAGCTTAGAACAGCTTGACAGCTGCATATGTATATGTATCGAATAGTATAAAATAGTAAATATATGTTTGGATGTTACGTATGCAACAAAATTGTTGGAATAAAATATGTTACAACGAAGTGGAAATAAATTAAAAAGCTTTTAAAACCCTTTTCCAACATAATTCAACCTCGTTAACATAATAATTGCAAACGTTGACATCGTTAGCCACTATCTATACGCCCTTGACACTTATATCATGCATTATAAAGTCTACTATTTCAGTTCAGTTACAAGAACTAATATTTACTCGTAGCAGTTGTATTTTATTTATTAACCTAATTCTATCAAATTGTTATATAGAATGGAAAAGTAGGTCAAGGCGCGTTTAGGTGACGTCAATAAGTTATCATCGAGCGTTCGTCATAAGGGCTAATTAAGACTAGCTACCAAGTGGGTCAACGACTCTTTGTTCTTAAAACTGATAAGGCATTTCGTAATTAACTGTGACACTAGTTTATTATGAATTTTTATTTAATTGATAAAAATAAATTTTAATGCCAAATCACCTCTAATAATTTTTAATGTAAGTAATAAAATTATTTTATATTGTAATGAGGAAACAATGCTTAAACAATAAACAATATTTTGTTTTATAGGTCATTATCGTTTTATACATTAAGAGGACAAGTCTTACCTCAGAGAGGAAAACGTTTATTTTAAAGTAGGTCGAGTGGCTAAGCTTAAAGTTAGTATCATGTATGTCAGCATTTTCATTCCTTGTTTGCAAATATTTTACACAAGCATTCCACTCGCGGCTTCTCCCGTGTATACCATAAAATTTTACAATATTGATACATAATTATACACAAAAACTTAGTAAATTAAAATACTATTAAATTAAAAATAAATTAAGCTACATAAAAAGTACCATGATAAATAACTTTGTTTGTTATTAAAAACATTGGAAATAATATAAGAAATCCCGTGTGGTCCCAATTAATAAAATTGAACTACAAATCAGTGTTTTGTAGTTTATTGTGCCAACCCATCCGGGTACTTTGAGGGTCAATGACCGTGTATCAGAGATAAGCCGGCTACGAAGCGCTTATCAGCCGACAAAGAATGCCTTTGTTTTCGACGAATTTGACAAACAAGAGCACTGATTAATAGACAACTCCAAAACAATTTTTAAACTTGTACTAGTTTACTGTTTATGTTTTTACGTAATAAAGAGATACTATATAAAAATGTACTTGTATAATGTACAATATAGTACAGTATCTTTCAAAAATAAATTAGTAATGAAAAATCGATTAACGATAATTGAAATCAAAACAAGAAACGAATGTTAAAAAATGGTAAATTATTATTATTTCTTAATAACAAGCAATCGTACAGCTCAGAGCAGGCATAATTAATTTATATATCTACTTACATTTCAATATATTAACCAACTATGTGGGAAAAAAACGTTTATATTTATAATTAAACGAATCAAACATGTTTGGGTGCGCGTGACTACTTTATTTAATGAGCAAAAAATAATCTCTAATGTATATTTTATCGATAGATAAATATAGTTACTTATGGTATCAATACCTCGTTATAGCCAATACTTGGCTAGTTTTTGATTGCACATTAAATGTCCAGACCAAATATTAGTAAAATAATTGTGATATTTTAAAGTTTTTGTACTGTAGCTGTAAAGTAGCTTTAATTATTATTCACTAATTAATTTTGTTAAAAAAACTATTATGATTTTATTATTACATGATATATAATATTATTAGTAAATATAGGACAGAAATAATCGTTTATAGTGGAACATCTCGTGAACTGTGTCATGGGCTCGGCCCACGCGCGGCGGAAGGTCATGCGCCCAGTGCATTCACTCAATATCACCGTCTAACTCGATAAACATTCAGTAAATGTTATTTTAAAGTTATGAATTTACTTAATGTGTCGCACAGATATATGTACATCATACGTGCAATGTGTATATCGTGTAAGTAATTACTGTCCAGTCAGAATGAACAAGTAAATTCGATTACTAGTAAAACATATTTAAATATCCATTAAATTTTTAGAAAAATATAATTTTATGAAAAAAGATGTGTAAAAGAAAAAAGAGGTTTCTTTTATGTCTGAAACGTTTGAAACGTTTCAGACATAAAAGAAACCTTTTAGCGATAAAGTGTAAACTTCGACATCAAAATAACTTGTATAGGGCTCGGTAGCCCGTATCCCGCCACTGGCAATAATCGCCGCTGTCAGTTTGATGGATGGAATGACGATGACGTTGCAGAGATATCAACCCACTCCTGTTTCTCCCATAACCCCACTATCCGGCTATTATTCGTAAATAGCAAGATCGTTTCCTAATTACTCATTCGGTTGCAACTTCGAATCGAATGGAAAATATCTTCTATATATTTTCTCTTTTTATCCAAGAATTGGTCCGAAACAATACAGTATGTTCCAAAATATTTCAAGAATTCTAAATTGTTCTCGCTTCTAAATTCCTTTTATAGCAAAATTGGATTTGTCTTTAGTAGATATTCCGTTCACGTATTCACTTATTTAACAGAGACTTTCAGTTAGGTTTTATTGAATCTAAAACAAAAAGGAACTATTGCTTCAACACTGCACGATGCATTTAAACAATCTATTCAAGTTAAATAACGATAAATTATGGTAATTTTCTTCAAAGAAAATTTGGATTGCTTTATTTATTTAATTGAAAATAAATGTTATAGCACATTTGCAATGGTTCTGTGCAGTGATAGTCGTTGTAGTTAGCGAGAGCAAGAGCATTCCTTGGTCGAGCCGGGCTGACCGGTTCGCAGGCAGGCTGTTTATGGCCGGACCAGATATAAATAGATACACTGCAACATCCATCTTCTTAATGTTCAAGTTTTAAGTCTGAAGATATAAAATAATTTCTAAAATATGTCGTAACGTGCATAGAGTAAGTAGTTTAGCAATGGAAGGTGTATAAAGATAAATCAGATTGATTGAGATCATGTCACAACGCTATGTTTATTGTCTATTGTACAGCCAGACAATGTGATAAAATCGCTAACTAGTTAAATTAGACGATTTCTATCATTGAATAGAAATACCAACAAAAAAATCACTTTCACTACATATCTCACGTGTTAGCTATAATAAGTTAGAACATAGATGTAAGAAATCTATATATAATATATATATATTATTTTACTTAATATACAAAATTTTTGTTATATTATATATATAATGAGTATTGCATAAGTAACCACGTGGAGAAAAGATCGTTGACCCTAGAAATGTAACGCTGATACTACGACACTATCTCTTTCAAATCAGATAATATGTTTTGGTGCACGATAACAAATTTCAACAACACAAGTTGCGTGGTACGAATATTTAGAATACATTTGGTTATCTATGAATTGCGTGATAGACTTGTAAAGTTGGCGTGGCCTTGCTCAATCATCTTTACATTCTGAGCTATTGCTGGAGTCACCCACTTAGCTCTATATTGCACAAACGACCTCGTAATGCCAAAGGAGGTCACTGTCGCATTTTACAGTCGCGTTCACTCGCGGGCTACAGGTGCTGCTCGCTGCAACTTAGATAAATTATAACGATTGGACGGTCCGACGTGTCTCTGACCCCGATGTAAATAACCTAAGGCGGTAGCACTGTAAACAACTGACGTTATTTGCGTCGATCATTTGCACGCCGCATATCTGCCTCGCCCTACCATTCATATAGTCTTTGTTTAAGCTTGGATAGATCTATTTTCACGACACCAAACAACCTTTTACGACTATGACTTCATCAGAAATTACTTAATAGAAGAATTATATTTAGACCGTTCTCTCTGCGTAAGACTTCAGATATAAATATTTTTGTGAATAGATCAAAATATTTTAAAATAAGAAAGATAAGCGTTACACAATAATTATAAATGACGTTTTATTTTTTGTTCAGACCAATGTATTTCTTTAACAATGAGTAATGACAAACACTAAAAGCTCATGTGTCATTGACACTTGAAAATTACCACTGTCAAAAAGAACAGGTAAAATCTATAAAGTCGTTGATCACGTTTTGGTTAATTTACATTTATAAATATCAAATATATTCAGATATTTTTTATAAAAAAACATATTTAAAATATAATATTCGCTCGCGGCACACACTTTTGTATTTGCAATCAGTCAGTATTTATAATCTGCAATGTAAGGTGACCTATATGATAAGATTACTTCAATAGCTCAACCACATACAAAGCTTGCATGTTGTGTTAGTGTGTGAATTCGCGTAGAGTTCGTACAATGACATTGTCGACCTTGACTACTGCCTCGTATATCAAGTCGCATACACACACATTTACAAGCGGAATGTATTCGTCACGAATGTATTTAAAGCTAGCAAATAGTTATTATTCGTTACATTTTATATGTAGGATTATTCTATCAAACATTTCTATAGTAAAAAATACATCCGCGTAACATTTTTGTTTTATACAATAAAGCGTGAGTAGTTAGAACATGTTGGGTTGCCTTTATATAGAACAGTTCAACACACGATAAGGTGAATGCCGCGCCGCGATGCACAACGATCAAGGTCAAGTGACTTAAATTATTATGAGTAGTTTTAATTTGGATGCGACACGTTGCACTTGAGCCACACAAACACACTGGCACGGCCACATATATGTGAATATATAACTAGTTCGTTACATAATAGTGCTGCGTTTATTTTATAGAAGTGTTTCTGTTTCGATACTAATATAGTATATACTACATGTTAATATAGTAGCTCAATATACGTAGCCTCAAACAGTATGTATGAGGCACATGAGTAACGATTTTGATGCCGACTTTAGTGAGGGTTATTAATTCAAAAATTAATAACACGTTAGATGTTTAAATGTAAGAAACATTTCTATTCGTAAATTTAAATATGATTAAGAACATAATAAAATGGCAGAATAGCTTGTTATATCACCGCCATTACCATACTTCTAAAGTTAATCATTAGATGTAACAAAAATATTTTATTTATACAAAGACATTCAAATAAATGATTGGATAAAATTGTTGTGATGAAACGTCTCGACATTACGTCGTCGTGTTTTCATACCAACAGGTCATTATTTGTGACAAAAATATTTATTTGAAGCGGAATATTTGCTTCGTTAGGTATCTCATAAGATATTTTACTTATCCAAAAAGTAAATTTATCATAACTATTTTATTATTTTATTTATGGTTTACTAATAGCTCTCTTAGTATCCTCTTTTAGGAGACATGTTACGACAATTATGTGGAATTGCGGGACGAATTCCCTTTCCACACGTTGGTTAATGAAATATAATTCCTGTATGTAAATTATTTTATAACTCAGCTTACCCTAGTTGAACCAAGGCTTCGTTTCTTTCCTTTTTCTCTCTTTTAAAAAATTCTAGATCTAAGTAATAAATTAGTGTGAATCGTACTCGTCTGAAGTCTTGATTTGTTACATAGGTATGTAATAATAAACATATATATATATATATACTTCGATTTCTTAGATTTCCAACAAGAGAAACTCTTGAAGACATTAAATATTAGAGTGTGGGTCGCATGAAGATGGCACAATAAAGCGTCGTGGCACACGCGTGAGGGGGCGTTCTAACAAGGTCCAAGGAATATTGATATTATTCCGATAAACCTATACTGTGTACGTCTATTTTAAATAACAATGTATTCTACAACACGCACCGTCTAAACGTATATCCTTTATGTAATCTTATACAAATATCTAGCCATTTGTATTACTTTAATAATATTCTAAAGATGGAGAATGGTCTCTACGAAAGCAGTAAGTATAGAGACATAGGCAGTGGGTGACAATGGGTGGCTTAGATAAGCTGACAATTAAGCTCATCGATCTATTAAGCAGTGCAGTAACAGTTGACAAACACAAGCTGCTGATAATTGAAGTATCGAGACCTTCAACTATATAATGTCGAAAATACACAATATTTGTATAAAAATTACCTATAAAATTATTTTTAAAATTATTTGTAAGCGTTTAGCTACAACCGTTAATGCTTCCTTGTACATTTACTCAATAAGTCTATTGATATCGACAAAAGACCAGAACTTGAGGAAATACGTGAGTTACGCCTGCTATGCCAATCGCGTAGGTGTATTTCCTTTTTTATTGCATAGTTTTTTTCCTAGTGACATAATTCACCGCCTTTACATACACCTTGACGTATAGTTTATAATCAATTAGATGTTTCTTTAAGACTATTTCTGTTTCTGCTTCATATGTTGCATTAAATTTTGGTTATTCCGTTATGATGACGAGATATGGTTTATGTTCTAGTTATATAGGATATAAATTCCGGTACGGATTCGGTAACGTTATCACTATTAGTACTCAAGGCTATCGACATAAATACTATAATATAACGACGGTAGAGATCTCAAGAGGCCCATCGTACAAAATAATAAACAGTCAACAATGCCAACTCTGTTTAAGCGCGCTTTGCGATACAACAGATGCCCTCGACAAGATAAATGAAACCATTAGTTTAGAGGATAAAAAATCTACGGTATGCTGATAATAACAATGAGATTGTTTTTGTACATGATTATAATCTTTTAATATTGATAATACTTCCGCTAAAAGCGAACATGATATTTTTAGATATCGTGTTAAAATAACAACGAAATACTTATGAAATTAAATCGTTTTACTGAAATATTTTCCATTCTAAAATTGATCGGCAAATTAGTTTTTTTTTTCGTTTCAAATTATATATGGATTTCTATTTTATTATATTTAATAAATAACTATTTTCTTTGCTTAGCTTATTGCTTTCAAAATCAAACAACAAGCATCAAAGATCAAATCTTGATTATTAGAAACAAGCCTTATCGAGTATCCGTTTATAGTCATAGTTAACTATTAATTCATTTATCAACCCGCCAATGTAGATAAAACTCTAGACATTTGTATCAAGGTTGTGCATCTGTATGTTACAGCGACTGGGTAAAGGGAGATAATAGAAGTAACAAGCGACGCGATGGCAGTGCGTGCGCAACCAACCGAGACGAGCGCTCGACCGCATATCCGCTGTGGTGCCTTCCTAGATTATCTTTCCTATAAAATGTTTAAGAAAAGTTTTAGATATATAGTTTTAAAATATGTTTATCAGTGGTAAACCAGTCCACTTTTACCAGATATGTTTTATTTTAAAAAGTATCAAATTACAAGTACTAACAAATCCTATAGGTAATTGGACTGGATGAGGAGTGTTATTGTACTCGATTTTTTTTTATTATCAAGAAAGAAATAGACATTTCTACAATCAATTTATAAAACCTAATCAATTCACTGTTTTCCATTCAAATTAACTGTTTTCGTTATATTATATACCGTCTCAGACGTTAAAAATACAATTAAAATGGCGATTTTATTGATATATGTACATAAATAAAATAGGGGCCCACCATTAGATATAATCAAAGGGTTGCAAAATCACGTTCATATAATGAAATTTGCTCCCTTCATTCTAATTCCAGCTGCTCGTGGGGCTAGGATTAAGTAATATTATTCTAACACCAAACCCGCTTAGAAATATTAGAATACGTACTTGAATTTTAATAGAACTGAATTGTATGTAAATTTGAATAGATATACTAAATCTAAACCTATATATACAAAATCTTATGCGAAAAAAGGCAATAAACTATACATTATTCTTAAACAAGAGACTAAACTGAACTAATTTTATTATTGTAATTACATTTTATTTTAAACAGATGAAGTCATAAGCTATCTTCTCTGTATAAGATGTGAGGTTGCTGACCTTTCTGATTAAGGAATCATCAATCATGACTTGCGCACATTGAGAGGATCTCACATTTCACGCCCTAGAAATGTTATATTTTATCGAATATGCGAGGGAACTAACATAATGATTGAGTATAATTAATTACAAAAATTTGGATGCATGCATGTATTATTTTGTCATAATTATCTTTGTGTAAGTATGAAGTAATAATATTTAGAACAAACTCTTAGTGAAAATGGCCAAAAACGTGCAAGAAGTTTATTCTGTAAAAAAAATTTCAACTTCGACATATATTGTTATATCGTTAATTGTGTTAGTTTGTTTGTTTGTTTGTAGATGTCTAAACCTAAGGAACTACAAGTTCATGTTGGATAGTGAATCTAAGAAAATCGTTAATCGCCTCGATGTTACATCTCTGACAATATATGTCATATATGTCATCAATATAGGTATGTATATGTGTCATCTGCCGCCAACGGTTATTTATGCCTACGGACAAAGCTGAACGTAAAAGATAATACCTTAATATCTAAAAACATGATGGTTATATATCATTTGGCATTTGTGATATATTTAGCAGTGATTTTTTAATAATGCCTTGGTTTAATTTAATCTTCATTATTGATTGAATATTTTAGGTAGGTACCTAATTATCAATAGGTTAAAATATTTCCTACAATCATTTATAATAGAATTAAGTTTTGAATATAAATATGTGTATAATAATGCAAAAATATGTACATAAATAGTTACATACATGCTCGTTGAATTAAACTTCCTAAAACTAATCAATCTGAGGACCTTCAACACGCCGCGTAACCCTGTAACTGTGACAATGATTGTTTAAAACACATAATTTCCGGTTAAGTGAATAACTATAACAAAAGTAACGTGCTAGGTACACGATGGTTCGATCTGGCACTATTTATATTGCGATGTGTCAAAAAACCGCAGTGACCTTGGCGCCCCCACGCGGACGCTGTTACATTCACCTCTACTGGGGGCCTCTGGGGTATGAAAATATGCCCTACAGGTATTTTCACACGGTGTAGTTTCTTATGGCAAAATAGGCAAGATATATTTACCAAAACACACGCCGGACATTACCAAGTTTGCGCATTTACACTTGAGCATGTAAACAAACAGCCAGCTTTGGATGAGGACGTGGACTTGTAAATAATCAGATTATTCATCCTCGCCTTGTAGCGAGATAGATGTTTAATCATTATTTGTAAAGTATAGTTTTTAATAATAAAACATTAGAACAAGTTATCTTATATTTGTCTTCGCGTTATAAATCTAAAAACACTTTTATAAGTGGTATCGATAATAATATTAATAATCGATAATGTAATAATAATAATTGCTTATGTAAGAATTTTGGTTTGGATCATAATATATTTGAAAGGAGGTCAATAAGAAATTGGGAATATATAATTGTAAATAACCCAAAATAAATGATTTAGCTAAAACGTGGTCATTGTTTTTGAATTGACGTTACCCAGCCATTACTAAAATCAATACAGTATATGCTTACTATTTATGAATTCTGACTAAGCAACTATAGGCAACATACTTTTGCATATGTTATATTATTGTATAATCGATATTAAATTGAAGTATTTAATAAACAACAAGCCCGCATGTTTGTTACTAAACGACTTATCTCTGTTAATTCCCCGTGACTTAGAGAAGTTTTATTGACGTTAGTCTATGCGGGTTACTTTATTAAGCAGAGGATAATGTAAACACATCATTTATTATATTAATTAAGTGAAAAAAATAATAATTTAAAACATGTTGAGGCGTATTCTATGAAACATCTCTATCTTTAACATTCAATTAAAGCTCGGACGTTTGAATAGTGAAGTCAACGGGAAAAATAAGTGCCTCCTTGAACAAGAATTTAATTAAAAAAGAATTTGAGCCTCGTGATACTTTGAGATGTCTAAGGCAAATGTGATAGGCTGTTATATTTTCAGAATTTACATAATAAATAAAATACATAAGTAAGTAAATATATATTCCAACGATAAAATATTATTATGTCAATATCGAGTCTAGGTTTTTAACGTTTTATGTACAAATTGCGTGTCGATTAGAACTAGGTACAATATATTTGTTGAAGTTGATAATAATATACTTACTTAATTAAATTTATTTCTATTTAATATTTGTTTCAATCAACAGCACAATCCATCACAGTTGAGAACGACAAGTTACTTAAATTTTTTATTGTATACGATTCGTGGTATTATTTAAAAGGTGATTTTATTCAGTATCTTTAAAGACGTGTTATTTAAAAATGTTTTCTTATTTAAGTTATTTAATTTATTTTTTATGTACATTAAATACTTGTCAATATATACCTTATTTATTGTCTATATATAACTTTAATAACATAATTAATTGAATTGAAATAATTCAATATAAAAGAGTTTGTAAAGTAGATTCGTGAGATAGTCAATAAAAAACAATAAGTCAATTATAAGATAAGTGTGTGAAATGAGAATTCATTGCTTCGCTGAGCGTAGAAGAAAGTGACTGACTATAACCATCTATTAATCGTCAGGTACAAAATAGCAAATGCACACAATATATATATATATATATATATATATATATATATATATATATATATATATATATATATATATATATATATATATATATATATATATATATATATACAACACAAGTAATATATATACACAATATCAATTTACTTATTATATATAAATAATTAAAAAGAACTTATTTAGTAAATTCTTAAGCTAATCTACTTAATATTTATTTTGATTGCCTAATATGTATAAACTTAGTTCTCTTATATTATTTTTAAGCAATGTAATTTTAACCAAAGTAAAATAAAAATTTAATAAGGATTAAGTAGTCTAGCAGCACGAGTGGCGACGACGATGTCTGAGCAAAATTAACTTTGAATGGGCCAATTTCTACATAATGGAATGAATATTATGAAATTTTTAGAAAAAGTTTTATGAAGTACAACATCAAAATGGTGTAAATTAAAATATTAATATGTTCATTAATCTCGTTCACATAAATCATTTATTGTTTAAAGAAGTTCCATAAATCCATAAGCTAATATTTTAGATCAAGCGCATGAATTTCATTTCTTTAATTTTGGCAGTAATCTATATCTATGCTAGTGTTCTTATGATATCTAAATATAATTTAATATATATATATAACATGTACAAGTACATGCGTGGCTTGTCAGGCTGCGATTTACCGTCAGAAGTAGCGTCTAAACCGGTCGGACCGGCATCAGCCTCTTCGAAACTCTTGCATTCAACTCTTAAATTGTTTATGTTGTATTACTTTGCTCGTTTATTAAAATGATCTTAAATTTACACTAAATAACATACTTAATTGAATTGGATGAATGTAATACATATAAGTATTACTCTATCCGTGCTATTGTGCATCATTTTATTGCACGAGAATGTTATAAAAATTGTTATGTTCACAGTATCAGTAATTCTATATTTAAATAATTAAAAAGTAAGTTCTTCATTACCTTTTTAAAATAAATGTCTTTTTTTTATAAAAATATTTAAATACTTCAATATAATAATTTTCATCCCTAAAATTTCATTGCTTTGGTATTTACTTTTATAAGTACATAATAACTAAATGGGTAAAGGGGTTTTTAAATAAATAAAACTTCTCGGAACACAAAGTCTGAATTCCAATTAAGTTTTCTTCGTTTCAAAATTGCGTCCATTGTAAACAGCGTGAATTGAGTTACGAAAATAGATTAGATATTTCGATAATTTATTTTTTGTGTAAACTTAAATTGGCGCACTTATTTAGATTCTTGGTAAAAATAGGAAGTAATGTACCTAATATTACTGGCTGGCTGGATGGATGCTATAAGGAGGGAGCGGCCCCAATCCCGCTTTAACATTTCTCCCTCGTAGATTGATGATAGATTAAGCATTGTATTATTCTGGCAATGTACGTTCACGTATACGCTTCAGGGATGAAGCACAGTAATCTCACATACATAAAAATAGTGGCTGATTAGCAGAATATATTATTTAAATATCGTTATAAGTACTTAAGTAAAAACAGAATTCTTACCTACCTATCTTACCTACTTTATAATTTAAATTTTATTGCATAAGATAAAGTTGGTATATTTGCGCCGAACCATGGTAAAATTAGATGTCTCGGTCATGGCTGGCTTGGCTATTTGTTTTACAAAAAACAATTTAATACTTTACGAATAGTGTCAAGTAGTGCCAAATCATCATAGTTTTTTTACTCACAAATATCTTTCTAAAAATTTAATATATATTAAACTTCATTGTCACAGTTGGTACATGTCTTCCGCACCCTTACATTCACTACGGTTGTGGGTGTGTAAAACCCCCTCTAGGAAAAATGTAGTAACTAAGTGTTATGAACGTGTTTACTTTTACGTAATATTTAAAAATGAGCGGAAAAGAAGATATATGATCTTCTACTGTTGATTCTTGTTATTATAGATATTTAGAGATATAAATAATGTATAAGAAAAAGAAACGTCCTAAAATAACTAAAGTAATGTCGTCATGATTTGAGTTTATTGTGAAAGAAATAATAAACATAGTACATAAATCACTAATACTTCGTCACATTAAATCATCGACATAGAAATATTTAAGATTTAAAAAAAGCCATAACGTTATATTCTTCAATGCCTATCAACAATGTAGTAATAATAGTGTTGTCGTTGTCAATATTTTAATACAAAACAGGTACACACTTCCGGGCGAATATGGATGTTAAATTTTCCACGTTGACCTTCAACGTGTCGCGATAAGAATTACTCATGCAGTGTTCCTCCTACGCCGACTTACTAGCTATTTAGCGGTCACTAATCAAACATAGGCAGCATTGTTTACTAAAAATAGGTGGAACACGGGCTAGGTATAAATTGCATCTACTGGAAGCAAACTATACAGATATATTCATAAATATCTAGTTTGATTCACCTATAATTATGACATAAAACTATGTTTTGCCTACATTATAATAAATTATATGCATGTCATAGCGAACATTAGTCACATTTTTGCGAATATTTAATAGTTTACCCATTTACTCAACGATCTTAACCAATGTGACGTGATTTATTATAGATCAAGAATATTTTCAGTATGATTGATGAAGCTACTATACCCAAAAGTTAATAAAGTAAGCTATATATATTACAGATATAATAGTCTAATTCTAATCTCAACATGAAATTCAAATGTTATAAAATGGGTACACATAAACAAAACATTAGGATTATCAGTGTTGTGCAAAGAGCAGAGACATCGGCCTCTGCCGCCCGGTCAAGGTATCCGGGCCAAAGGTCGATGACAGCGCCGCAGCGCTCCATTCTCTGACTCCGAGAGTTTGACATTGGTTGCACCACTTGCCGCCAAATTGTTAGCAGTAATATAATTTTTATACACACATGTCAGAAGTATTTATCATAGATAAACGTCTAACCTGATGATATGGATTCATTTTCCGATTTAGGTGTCGTGGGTGGCATTGGCAGCGGCATAGAGGGTAAGGGTTGCGTTGGCTGTTGCGGCTGCGGTTGCATCGTGCACGTGTTGCCGAGTAGAGACTGCGCCGTGTTGTAGGTAATGCTATCATCGTAGCCCCATAACTCGAGCCCGCCATACTCTGGCGAGGCGAGGGACTCTGGCGACATAACCATAGCCGGAGGAAATCCGAGAGCGGATGACGACGTAACTTCTGAGGAGCTTTCTTCGAGCATTCGCAGCGGAAAGCCTCCGTTGTTAGACCAGCGGCGTCTCATATCGAAGAGCGCGTCACACGCCCTCGTATCCCCGACCGCTGAATGACATCCTCCGCTTCTCCAACACTTCACTTTTGCCTCGCACTTTAACTATCTAACGTTATAATATCAACATCCACAAGTAACGGCGGCGTCGAAACCGAAACGAATCGTTTCTCACAATCGTCCGCCTCGGTACACTTTAAGCTCGGAAACTCTATTTCAGAACTTGCAAACTCACAACACTTTGTATAACAGATTAATAACTTTCGCAAAATTGCCGGTGTTTGCGAAATCGAAAGAAGTTGCCGCGAAGTTCAATGAAAATATAAGCACGTTACACGCGCGCGACCGTCGTCAACGAAGTACGTAGAGCGAGCGAACAAACGACGCGGCCGCTCTCACTACTCACTGCCACGGTCGAGCGTGACGTCACGCAGCCCCGCGCCGCGCTCCCCCCGCCCCGCACCCCCGCCCCGGGCACTCTCCCCGCGCCGCGCCGCCCACCCCACCTCGCCCCGCCGTGCAACCGTGGCACAGAAAGTCAACTCACCAGGCGACAGAATGTAGCGCGCCGATAACACCATCACTTTTAATTTATGAAATAGATTCCTCTACGCTTTATCAAAACAACTCTCTTTACGCGACATTATTTCACAATTCTTAGATCATAGTTGAATTGGTGTTTGTAATAGTTACTTGGGATTTTCTTGGCACTTTACATTCTATTTAAAAGAATTTAAGTTTCATACTTTATTTATCTTTTGATTATTAAATTTAATATGAAGTATATCCATGTAATTTAACGTATTTATATTTTTAACTAAGTAATAAACTACTTTTAAATTATTTATTAGGCGCAATCGTTGCAAGTTTAAATGTAAATCCAGTTTTATTTTAAACATATATCTAATAATGGAATGCCACAACATATTACCAAAAAATAAATTTAATTTGAATCTACTAAAATAATCTTTGAAATATCCAACGAAATTATTAATAAGTGATTAACTAATATGCAATTTTAACAGTATCTAATTATTGTGATCATTATTATTAGCTGTGTCCAAATTTTTTATCACTTATTAGCGAGTGGATGAAGTAGTGGAATGTTTTTTCACGTCTATATCAATCTAGATGAAAACGATAAAGGTAAGGTCGCCAAAATATATAGCGCATTGACCCAAATTGCATGTAGGTTATCTGTGTTTTTGCGGCATCGCACTTATTATCTTCAATCTGTGGTCTTATTTGAAATATTAATCCTCGATACAGCCATAGGAGAAATAGCTGAGGCAAGGTTTTAAATTGACAAGCCATTGTATTGCACGGCATGCAAAATATCGAGTAGATTAGATTGGGTGTATGACGTATCCGTCATGCTCTCGTCATAGTCACGTGTTCGCACGGATCGTTGACCTCCATGTTTTGGAAACACGCATCTCGCTTACCATCAGCTTCCGTGACATTCAAACTATTTATCAGCAAACGTTCTTTCGTCCATGAAATAAATAATTTGTAAATCTTAATTTTCCATAAGTTTATCACTGTGGGTGTTAAATCATTTACATTTCTACAGTGATTTATATTCAATCATTACAGAGATTTTTCAATGTTAACGATACTGGCTTTAATCATTGATCTTTTCTAGATAGTTCTGATGCTATTTTATTATTATTTCGTATTTGGTAATCTGACAGCAAGATAAATTTATACATAGGTATAATGGTATGTACGAGCAATACGTGACTCGCTTTCGTATGATTACTTGGCATAATAATAAACTTTTAAGTGACTTGATTTGATTGCTATTATATTTGAGGGAACACTTAAAGTGTTTCTTGGGTACAGAAAAAACATTTTATAGTTTAATTTTAATCAAATTAAAGTTGTTTTCGCACACTTATCAGATGCCCTGACCTCGCAAGAGCCAGCGATTTATTTACTGTCGTTATTTTTATATAGTTAGTTTATTTCAACATTTGCTAAAGAAAACTAAGTTAACATGAACTTTAAGTTAAATAAAAATGAACCTAAATTTATTTGGTTTACAGAAAGAAGTTTTTATTTTTAGTACTGTTTGTACAGTCGTGACTTCGGGTAATCGTGCGTGAGGCAAATCTTGGTTCATGTTCCCCTCTTACTTTATGCTTTAATCTAAAATAAATTATTATGAGAATTTCGAGAAGTGCTTACAAATCTTAAAACGAAACAAGAAACCGTACATTTTCCGCCAAAAGGAAAATAATTGAATAATCAGAGGATTCCTTTTTATGGAAATTTTGTTTTATTGAGGAAAATAAATCTCTTTAAGCCTTGGATATTTTTAGAAAAAAGATATTCTATTGTTTTCTAGATATTTTAGTAAATAGTGTAAAAGTAAGTAAAGTATACAATTTAAATAAATTAAATAGTGCCGTAATATTTTAGCGCTATCGCAGCATCAGGCGTCTCTGACAACTTTATGGGAAACAGGATAGCTGTGTGATAGTCATGGCCAGTATTATTTTCACGTTGCTCTGTGTTCTTTTTTTCATATTTTATTGTTGTTTTTCTAGATTTTATTATTATTTTCTGGTAGTAATTCAAAAATGTTTCCAATAATTTGATTTCGATATATATATATATATATATATATATATATATATATATATATATATATATATATATATATATATATATATATATATATATATATATATATATATATATATATATATATATATATATATATATATATATATATATATATATATATATATATATATATATATATATATATATATATATATATATATATATATATATATATATATATATATATATATATATATATATATATTTATATATATATTACATTTCTCATTTAGGTATTAGGCATTAATTATGTTATATATAGGTTATATATAGTTATATACTCGTATAGCTATGTTACTTTTTGTAAGGATTTTCAAATGAAATCAAGTTATTAGTGATGCAAATAAACTATAGTATATTAATACTTCAACACGATACATTAAATGAGTATGTAGATTCGTTTTTCCTTTAATTGGTTATGTACGATAGTTTCTTTTTTGTAATTTTATTGCGTAAAGCAAAAAAAGATGCTATAACCCGACTCATATATTTTTTCTACTATCATAAAATGTCACGTTTGGTTTCCCATTGATTACTAAGTATGAATGAACGTCTTTATTGACAAGTTAACCAAACTTTATTATTTACTATTTGAAATTTAGCTCCTCTAAAGAAAATATCAAGATTTTTATATCTTTACTCACGAGACCGTAGATGATTTATATGTTAAACTTAGCCACTAGCTTTCTGCTAAACTAAGGGCAACTCACCTTTTGTGTGAAAGTTTTAATGTTATATATTCTATAAATAATACTTATCCATAACTTCTTACTCAGCAAAACGACAGCTTCTTTAATAGCAAATCTTTAGTATAATTTGCACGATAACTTAGACTTGTCCCTTACCTGTAACAAAATTGACAAAAATTATGTATTGCACATAGATTATATACAGGTAAACTAATTTTTATTCGTCGTTTTCGAATGGCGTTTTTCCACTTATAATTTTTCTATATTTTGTGTTAAATCAAAAAAGTATTATACCTTGATAATATGAGGTACCATAATTTAAAATATTTTTTATTGCTATAAAATAAAAATAAATTTTAAATATGCCTTGGTTTCACATTTTATCGTTTTCCTATACGTCCTGTATATTTAAAGCACATATTACATAATATAAAGGATAGTTTGTGTTTTATTTTTGACGAATTCATTTCACCGTTAACTAAGCTTAATTTATTTATTGATGGAGTGGTAGAGCTCACTTGCAACTTGCAATTAATATAGCAAGCTTGTATAAGAACCGGTTAAAATTTTCCTTAACTTGTCGCACCTTTTTAAGCCGGGTAGAAGTTGTCGTGTTTTTACTAGTGATGCAGGCATATAAAAAGTGGACTCGGCGGAATGGTCTGCTGAAGCGCAATTAAGACCAAGGTCTCCAGGTTATCAAACTCGTGTCGGCGGCTCGCGGAGCTTGCCGCGCCTCGCTGCCAGCGCAAAAAAATGTAGCGAATAATAACGACGATGGTATTAAAAGATAATAGCAGGGTTAACACGCCGGCTGCATAGTCTTAAATGCCTGCATAGTACCGGCTATTCGTCACGCTTTATAGCTGAGCAAAACAAGCCAACCGAACCTCTGAACGATACGATTACTGCAGTACTTTAATTGCCGATTGACATTAACTTTAATGTTGACATTTATCATTTACGTGTTTTTTAATCTGTCTATTATTGTAGTAACCGAATATGTTGGTATTTCCAGTGAGACATAGTAGGGCGTATAATGACTCTGGCCAGGAGCCATTAGATACAGCTAGAGGAAGTCAAAGCATCTATTGCATACGCAATGTTAGGATCCTGTTCGTTGGCTTGTATGCACTTGACTGTAGCCGATGTCACGTGCACAATTGTGACCTGATAACGAAATGTTTTGTAATGCGAACTAACATATCGTGCGTTACATAATTATTTTATATTAACACATATAAAAATTCAGTTAAGTTTAGCTAGAAAGGAATTTAGCAGCTTCATTTTGTTCTAAAGTGCTGTATTTTGTATGCTATTTGTGTTATAAATTAATTTTAATAATAATTTATTTTTGATTCAATTAAACAGAACAAGACTGAAGAATAAAAAAGAAACTATTTTTTCATTGAAATATAAAATTTTTATTCATTTTTTAAGCGATGTAGTAATTTGAATTCGAAAAGTACAAACTAGACTCAAATAGGTCAACAGCGAAGCACTGCGACGACCGTTGTACGTTACACGTGATTCGACTACAGACACATACATCCAATCGCACAGAGACACACTTGTAGCTCTTACTACATTGTATTAACCATGCAAAACTCATAACAAGGGCAAACTTGATTCGCCTACCCTACGCTGCAACATAAGTTGCGTAATGCATTGTCCTCAGTAGAGGGTAATGTTGAATATGCTATAGAATTGGAACATCCTCGTTACTAAGTAAAAGCTTTGCATTTATAAAATGATGAACATTTAACTATAAATCTAAGAGCTTGCTTTTAAATGAATACAAGTTTTGTTAAAAATTTCAATTTTGAAAATTGTATTTCATTGAATATTTTAATTAAAACAACAGGTCAACAGCATTGAATATTTTAGTGTTAATATAAAATTAAACGCGACTTTTCTTCATGTCAAAGTAGAAATTAGCAAAACAGTAGGCGGATAGTCATTTCTCATAATCACAGCGGAACAATGTGTAAAAGAACATTTTTTATATTTTTACTGTGTAAAGTATTATCTATTTATTTCTTTGACATGGACCGTGTCGGTTGTCAGAGGAAGCATTGACTTCTTCTAGGATTTAGGGATTTTGCCAAAAGCCAACTTTAACAGTTTATTATTGAAACGAATTGACAACTTGCGTTGGTTGCTGTTACTTTGCCAACTTTGCAATTAGACAAAATAATAACGCTTAGTCATTAAAACAAATATGAAATAACATCATACACATGTGTGCTGTTGTATGTATATAGGTTCATAGTTTTTATTTAGAACAATATATTGCCCAGATGTGTACAAATTGTCATACATGTGATACTGAATTGATTAATATTCCCTCCTTGCTTGGTATTTGTAAACTTAAATTTATTATTTTTATATTTTATGAGCGCTACCTTTTATAATTAAACTGCTTTAGACGTTTCGCTTATTAAGTTTTATTAATTATAAAGATTATGACTGTTAAAGGACGAATTCAAAAATCGTGTATTAAAAATGAAAATTAAAATTATTAATAGAATTATAATTTAGTTGGCTAATATAAATATTAAAAGTTACGATTTAATAATAACAACAAATTATCTAATAAGTTGGCATTGATCGTAAAGAAGCGAGAACTAATTTGTATAGACAAAATAATTACAGAGTATTGAGTTAGTAAGACGTCATGTCACAGGAATAACACTGATTGTGACTCAAATTGAAGGTAATTATATCTAATTGTATGCCATGGTCATGGCCAATAAGCACCAATAAGCAAGAACATGAGAAGGTAGACAAGAGGTTCCGTCTCCTAGGAAATCGTAAATTCAAATTATGAAGCAAACAAGCCTCCTACACTTATCTAAGCTGACGATTGTTAATAAATAAGATCTGTATATAGATAATAATTCATAAATATTATTTTATTATTATACTTATGAATTATTATGTATAGATTTATTATATATCTTATATTTTATTATTGTAAGACGATGTAATATATTAGTTCAATTTTTCAAGCAGTTTATATTACAGCCTTGCCTGAAATTTTATATTCATATGTTACTTTTGAGCGCGGTGTGCACGATCACGACATATGTGTTAATAAAGCTTTTACCTTGGAACTTGTTTAAGGTATTTTATCAGACCTTGCTGCGATATTTTTA
The DNA here is from genome assembly GCA_037178615.1 of Dione vanillae. Taxonomy (NCBI): domain Eukaryota; kingdom Metazoa; phylum Arthropoda; class Insecta; order Lepidoptera; family Nymphalidae; genus Dione; species Dione vanillae. The sequence continues at coordinate 1,965,955 of JAZFAU010000097.1, read as the reverse complement.
ACTAATCAGCGCATCATTCAACGCATTTAAATTTTTTATTAAATTTTTGTTACTTCGTGCTAAATCTAAACAATAATAAAACGTGTACATTGAGTCGTAACGTGTTCCTTTCTCTGATAAAAGTCACATGTTTCATTTCACAATTTTATTTTACTTTCTATTTTAGCGGATTAAATAAAGATACTAGTGCTAAGATTCTCTGCTATTATAATTTTTTTGCATTTAGGTGATAAAAAAACTCTGCATTTATTTTAACTTATGGAAGAACAAAAAATAATTACATATTGAAAGTGTAGATCAAATCCAAATGCATCGCGTGTACTGTCAGACACTTAGCAGCGCTACTTTGGCGCCGACTGAAAAATGTTTGGAATCTAATAAATGAAATAAGTATATTATCTTTTTTTATAAACTAAATTAAAAGAAATATAGCTACATCTATAGTAATTGTTTAAAACTTTAATATACAGATTAAATGTAACATGTATTTTTATTTCAATTGAACTTTTTAATATGTATGACATTTGAGGTTAGTAAATTTCCCATAGCCTGTAAGGGAGGTTGCCAACAACGGTTCATATAGACACGTACCAACGTTTGTCCTAGATATATAGCTGGACAATAGCCAACACTGCTTCTATGTACTAAATATGTAATAGTTAAACTCTGGGTAGCAAATACTACAAGAAATTTATTGAAACTATATTATAAATGTTATTTTAGTACTATATTATGTGTTTTCAGTAAATATATTTTTATTAAGCAATTGTAACTAAACTAACTTCTTGCCAATGTTATATTGGCAAGAATAAATAAAGGGCGATTATGGGTAGAAATACAAACATAATCAGCAACAACTTAATAAAGCCAAAGTCACGTACGTACAAACCTACACGAGACCCTTCATTGCCAGGCGATAAAATGTTCCAGCAAACAACACGATAAGTATGAAAATAGGTTTCAGAGTTCAAAAACTTAGATCGTATTACTAAAGTTTATGTGGAACTGGAATAGCTCGCGGGGTACAAGCAATTGCTATAATAAATTTATTGCATCGTAACTTGTTGCTATGATCGAAGGACGTCAACATAACCGGCAGTTCTACCGGCAAGTCCATTGTTTGCTGTGAATAAAAGTAGAATAACCACGTTGACTGCAGCGTCGCCACTCGCCAATGTGCACTTGTTTAAACTCAGTCCACGGCCATAGTTCAAATATAATGTGAGAATTTTACTGCTTAACTTTAAATAAAATTTCAAATTCTATGAATTATTGTAATATTACGTTTATATATTGTTAAATATTGTTACGACGTCCAAAAGTAAAAGAATAATACACATATAAATTTTTATAACAGTTTTATATGTCATCGATGGTTTACTGCACGCAAGACCTATAATTACCGGTGCTGCAAAGAAAGAGCATGTTGTAACCTTTTGACTCTTAATTATTGAACACAATTGACTATAGCGGAACGTAACGAGTGTTGCCCTTTATTAAAGACCCGTAAATCGTTTCCAAGACCTCATCCCACTATCGAGATCAAGATAACATTGCAGAGAAAAAGAACACAATTTTGTTTTTTTTATCTCTACTTAGCTTGGTATGTTGAGTATTTTTTTATGAGGACACTGTTCCTATATTTTATAATGAAATCTATTATTCAGGCTAAAGTAGCATACGGTTCTTTAAGGAAGATCAAGGCTCTTTTTTTTGCTTACATATTCCTGATTCAATTCAAATTATAGTAAGTATTAGGTATGTATTTCAGTTAACTTCACACATATATAAAATCAGCACTTAAAGTGTTTTTGCAGCTGACACGCCATGTAACAATGTGATCCTTTCCGTGTCACACACTCTAAAATGTTTGGATCACGTCTTTAACACATGAGTCGTTTTTACTCATTTTATGCTGCACATTAAGCCTGACATTTCAACGGTCACTGTCGCCTTAATTACACCTTCTATTTTATTCTATCCTTATCGTTCTTTTTATTTTATGGCATGTGGCAGTTATGGTTCACGTACATGCCCATTAAAATAGCTACGTTAATGCATTGAACTTTTTTAACTTATTCCTTACAAAGAATGTATGATGGAATATATAAAGAATATATTGCTTGTGTATGTTCTCTTATATGTTACTTGTAGATATAATTAATCATTGGTTTTTCTTTAATATTCTTACTTATATGACGTGGGATTTAACTAAAGGTTTTTTATAAACATTACCTATTACAGATTAGTATAAATGTAAAAAAAATGTATATATTATTTTTATATAGTATGCTGACTAATTTTATTATATTACTATAGGTATATGCAACAATATACAGTATAAAATATGTTTAAGGCATAACTTAAATATCTAATACACATGAGTAATAATTTTAGTAATCTATCAAACAGAATATTAAGACAACATTTTATACGTCCTCGTTGTCTTCCCGTACTAAATTGCTTCCGTGACTGTAAATCATTGGCTTTACATCTTCGCTGTTACTGTCCGTAAACTAAACGTAAACAAGTTTTATAAGGATTTAGACCAAATATATATTATTGGCAATTTAATATATAAGGAAATATATATCTATGAGATATTACGAGACTAAGGAATTTGACATGGTAACTACTTTAGAAAAAGAATGCCTACCACTATTCCAATTAGTAGTTTTTTATAGGTAAAGAACACCTTTGTTATGATTCATGAGTGGGAAGAAACGATTCACTAATAAGCGAGTATTGTTAATATCTTATGTACCCACGCACTTTATTTATGTTAAATGCCTGTCACATTTTAATAATAGGTACATCCTCTGCAAAATAATTATTAATAATTATTTATTTTACAATTAATATAATTCAAAATGTGAAGATATTAATTAATTATTCAAAATTATGCCTTAGCTTTTTTTTTTCATTTTAATCGCTAACTGAGATAATAGTAACCTTTTATAAAATATATATTTATATATCCGTATAAAGAAGTAGTAAAATTATAGTAATATATAACGTCGCCCTTTATTTTGCACCCCCATAGCATTTCAAAGGCACTGACGCTACTTTGTCTTAATAAAGAAGTACATATCTATTAATATTATAAAACTAAAATTAAATAAAATTTAAACATCACTTTGAATTTAAAACAATATTGTAACACTAAGATCATGCGGTCCGTGAACAGGACCGAGCGACTTATATACCTACATATAGTATCTACCTCATTTTGTCTAAATATAAAATTGAAAACGTTTAGGCATTAAGTACACATATTACGTGTTATCTATGGTATGCACGAGTATCTGTATGACGACAACGGTTTCGCTCATGTCTTGAACACGAGCAACTTGATTACAGTGCACCAGTGGACATGCCCTTGAAGCGTTAACTAAGTTAAGCGTTTGTCGTGTACTTACGTCATACGAAGTGCCAAGATGGAATGCCCATAGAGCATGATAGCGGGTTCAATTTTTAGATGAAACTTCAACATTTTGTTACGCATGGTACTTTATTTTTGGATATATGGAAAATTTCCATCTTTTAGCTATTTTCTTATATTTTAACTATTAGGTTATCTGAATTTAGAGTTGTTTTAATATAATATTGGAATTGAGAAGTAGATCCTCATAACATATCCTTCCACAATTTTTTATAAGGATTTGGTACTCTAAAACTTAAACATCGCGATATTTTTATTGAAACATAAAATTTATTTTAAAATTTTCAACAGTCGTCATCTAAATTTATACGCAATTTAATAACAACTAATATCAAATTTTGCAAGTTCTACATTGCTATGCCATCATGTAGTGATTAACGTAAATGATATTACAATTTTATAATTTAATGAAGCCTTTCCGGTTATAAACACTCTCTATCTATAACGAGTTTCGCTTTGATAAATTTTTGCTTCATAATTTGGATAAAATATTTAAAATGAATTATTTTCTTATTATATTTTAAAGATAGTCGTTCTCCTTTTTTGCTACAGCAATCAGCATGCTAAGTTGTAGGATATATATGTACCTACACAGTAAATATTTTTTTGGCTTATTATATAAATATAATAATTTAATTGAGTTGACTTTCCTTGGCTGTTAAACGTGTTAAACTCAGGAACACTAGTTCAAATAAATAATAATAAATAGTTTTTGTAGTAGATAGGCCATATATTGGGGAAGACTATATAATGCAATTTTAATCGTTTCTATATAACCCACTGTACCAGTAGCCAAAATTACTTTGAGCGCTAAGCATGTGTCATATTACACACACAAAATTTAGCTATTTCTATTAGATTACGTGAATGCAACAGGTTATGACAAAGCTAAACAAAGCTTTTTCTAAACATTATTTATTTCAATTATTAAGTTATTACGTTCTTCATATTAAATGTAAATCATTATTGTACACTTGTTACATAAAGCTCCATACTATAAATATTTATTATGAACTTCAAATAGTTTATACAACGCAAATTAGACCGGAAATATAAATCAAACGACATAATTGGCGCTCCAGTCACCTGGGAAAGCGGAATATGTCGGTATGTAAATAGGTCAAGTGAAGTTATTAATCTCATTTCACAGATTTCATTTTGAATAGATATTCGTTAATTGGTTCATTAGTTTTTAATTACATTTTAAAGATTCCTCACTACCACAGCCTACTTCCTTTTGCTTGTTTATTAATTTAAAATATAAAGTGTTTTTAGCTCATTTACCTACACATGGTATGCAGATAAGTGTAACAAGAATCCTCCACCACAGTAAGGAAATAAAAATAAATTATTCCCTCAACTAGGGATCGAACTCACAATAATCGTGTTTTTAGTCGCAGTTGACGCTATCTTATTGTGTCACTAAAAAAAAGCCATGGCAAAAAGCAAATAACAAACAAATTTATAAGATTTATGTCCTTACACATTATTTATTTGATAATCAGTTACAGCATTGATATTTACTTAAATGTGAGTTGTAAAACCGTAATGTTGTATAATTCACCTAGAAGCCACTGGCAAAATCGTATTGAGGACAGAGTAACCGGGTCAGCGTGTCAGCCGGCCTTGACCCGCCACGCCTGACTCAGCCACCAGCGTGTCGCATGTGCATCTGAATTGTGAGCCAACATTTCAGTACAGTCTATTTATAATTACTAAAGGTTATGAAATAAAATAATCAGACAGATTTATATATTGAGGAGCGACTGAGTGAGGGACGGATGAATATAAATTTAGCTTAGGGAGTTTGAGTACGTCGTGAGTAAAAATTGTGCAGTAAAATTGTATGTGTATTTGATTTTTATGTAAATATTTTTAATAAAATAATTTAAAATAATTTAGTTTACATTTGGGCGTGCATATTACTTATAAATGTTTTATTGCTTTCATAATGAATAAAAAATATACAGAGAAGAACACGAACAGTTTGTACTAACCATATATGTTCCTACGCGTGACAGTTAAACAATTACCAACTGATAACAGACCATCACCGCGGGCAACACGGTCATTATTGGTACGTGTAACGTAAAATGAAAACCTAACTACAAGTAGTTTATTTATAAATACCTAAGTAGCATACATTGTTGCTACAGTAGGAAAATATCATACTAAAATCGTTTACTACATTTGTGTGTATGTAAGAAAATGTTTGTGTAATAAGGTAAATGACTAAATATATAAGAATTTAACCTCAAAATCGAGTCAAATTTCGTCGTATAGCGAATTGTAATATTTCCGAAAAAAGAAAGGTAAAAGAAATGTTATCTCATCATCCCATACTTGTATAGCTGTAATAGGGGACACAAAAAGACATATACATCCTGTTTAGGACATGCAAGTGGGTCAGCGAACGGGGACAAGGCTGTGGACCATTATTCTATTAGCTCGCAACACCCCGCCGTTTGGAGCAGCAATTACTTAAGACTGCAGTTCTCCGTAATGTTCCATCTAATGGCTTAAATGACGAATTTTTAACGCTAATTTGATATTATAAAAATAAGTTTTTTAATTATTTCGATTCTCGTTTTTTTTAATATTATATAATTTTGAAAATTGGCACGTAGCACTATTTAAAACTATTAGTCCTGTTAAGAATTATTGACTGGGCTACGAAAATCATTTAAAAAAAAACTAAAATTTTACTCGTCTTTAAAATTATAAAGATAATATATTGAATATAAAGAACATATGTACCTATATGGTGCATGGTAGTACTTTCAACTACCATAGGTGAAAGTGCTATCAAGTTGTCAAATTGCAAAAATGAATACTATTCTTTCAACCAATTTGGCAAGTAAAAAAATCCTTTTTAAATAAGCGTAACGATGACGTCTATGTTTCGAGAAAACATATATTTTATCAAAACCCCCTTGCGAGATGCCAGACTGATGATATACAAAACAAAATTTTCGGTCCGCTTTAGCATAATCCTAAGAATAATCTTGTAGTTTTTTTACGTCTAGCACGTACTTCCACTTTGACGTATGACAGCATGCTTTATCTACTTCAACCTTGAAGCTGTCTGTTGGAGTTTATTTTAACTGACAAAAAACTGTAGTCTCTTTGAAAAAAACTTCGTTCAGTCCAGTGAGTTTAGGCTTGGCAACGTAATATTAGGTACATACTTCCGCACTCACGAGGTCGTGATATCGTTATCGGTTAACCTTTACACAATGAAAACGATGCATTTGCTTATCATATGACCTTCTTTAAAATGATCGGATTAACTAAAACTAGATTTTTTAAATTTTGATAAGGATTGTTTACAATTGCATTTGATTCATCCATCTATATTATACATAATTGCATTTTGAAATAAATTAGATTATACAAAACATATTTAAAATAAAATAAAGTAATAAAAATCTTTTATTTCAATCACGACATTATAAATGACAAAGATATCTAATTAGCAATTGTATAAATAATTAAAATCGCTTAATATATACCTCACAATAAAACATTGACTATTAAAATTTTCAAAATTTGACCTTGTGAGTGAATACAGACAGCTTTAAATAAAATGCAACGCAAAATTTATAAAAAGTATAAAGTATATAAGTAATGAGTAAATTTCATACTATAAAAGAAAAATTTATGACGCCTTTACCAATTAAACTCTGGCGGATGAAATTATTACGACAGGTTATTATTAAAATTTATTCCCCTTACTTATTAATCACATTATTTATCGAAAGATGGTTTTTAATTAACGTAGAACATTAACGATTTATTCATAGAAAAAAAAAATGGCACATTTTGTTTTTATACCTTCACATATGATTTATGGAAAATTCTGTGTTTATGTCATAATGTATGTTACCACAACTATAGAATGAGAGGTGTTCCAATAAACCTCGAAAATAGTGATAATACGCTTTTGATGCTAGAAATATTATTTTAATTACTTAATTAAAGTTAATTATAAATTTAAAGCTCTTTTTTAAATGTAAAAGTTACTTATCATATAAAACAAATAAAAAATATATAATGTACAAAAAATAAATGCACTTGCTCTTTGAAAGCTTGTACTCACTACAAAACAGTTTCAACGCTTCGCTGTCTAAATTTACCTTGTTATCGCGAGCCCTTGGTCTACTTTCAGTGATAACTACACATTGCCATCTGATAACAAATATACACTAAGCTATAAGTCATGTACTTATACCTTATAGAGCGTTTTGAGTAAAAGTATGTATATATATATATATATACATACTTTTTTCAGGTAGGTGTAAAATAAGTGAACACAAGTTTTTTTTAATGCTCTCGTTTTGTTTAATTAAGTTAATGAGATATATGCTGTGAAATTGTTGTCACTTACCAGTATTACATTCCTTTAATGACATCAATTATAGTCTACACTAAACACCTATTGCATACACAATAAAAATTTTCATACAAATTTTCTATTGTTCAAATTATTCTTCAAAAAAGCAGCAAAACAATGGAGTCCTTGAAACACACAATATTTGAACTCAGAGATCACTTTGATACTAAAATGGCCGAGTTTCAAAAAAATCTTCAAAGTGCTTCCATCCCGGCCACAAGTCCTACTTCCAATATTGCGGCTCAATTCAGTGTCTTCAGAAGTTTTGTTATGGGTGCTCTGGAGGGGCTTCAGTTACAACTTGGTCTTCTGGCTGGCAAGTATGATGAGTTAGAAATGTAATCCTGTAGAAAAATTCTTCTTGTCCATGGCATTCAGGAGAGCAAATCAGATAAATTGTTGTCAGGTACAGTTAAGATTCTTTCTGAACATTTAAAAGTCCCTGAATTGAAAGTGGAAGATATAAGCCGTTGTCACCGTCTTGGCCGCTCCAGCTCTGACAAGCCATGTGCCATTCTTATCAAATTCCGAGATATTGACCTTAGAAATAAGGTCTGGTTCAGTAAAACCAATTTGAGAAATACTGGTATTACTATATCTGAATTCCTCACTAAAGAACGTCATGAGGTTTTTGTTGCGGCTCGTCAGCAATTCGGGATCTCAAAGTGTTGGACTAAGAATGGTACTGTGGTAGTTTTAGAATCACATGGCACTAAAAGGAGGATTTCTACAATGGCTGAATTAAAATCCTTAGCTTCATCCACCGACATCACAGAGGTAAACACTGCTCCTACTGCTTCTACTAGCTGTGGCACCCTGGCATCAAAAGACTTGAAAATCTCCAACATCAGGTCAAAAAGAACCGTCAAAAAGTAATACTTTCTTTTCTTTTATTTTTGTTTTATGTTAATAATTACTTTTTGTCTTTGTGTCGTAGTTTTGTTTCTTTAGTTTCATATAATTTTTGCTTCTGCGGTGTTTGTTTATTTGTTTCATTACGGTTGCAATGATTCTATCCGCTTATCTCTTTATCTTAGTTACATGTCAAAATCACATTGTTTGGTGTGTGCTTGTTGTCAAATCTCATTCGAGTTATAGAGTAATAATTAAATCTCAGTTAATTCAGTTAAATTCAATTTATCGAACACAATTCTTTTATTTATTTACTGTTATCTATCGACTTTCATTATAATGATTGTCAAACTGACAAATGAGATTACAGAGTATGCAAATATTATATATATTTTTCTGTACCATAAACAAAGCGTTCCGTTTTAAGCAGAAATATGGATACCATATACTGTTATTTTATGGTGAAACATAGATATCTATATATTTTGTAAGTTACGTTATTTAATTTATTTGTTTTTATATATACCTATTTGTTTTCAGTTTAGGCACTTGTTATTTGTTTGCATATTGTTTAAATATTCGCTGAATTTACCTATCTACACAACGAGGAGATTTAATTATTGCCTATCCATTGAATGATTTTTTTTTTATTTGATTTTTTTTTGATGTTTTGCTTCTATTACATATATATATATATATATATATATATATGTTTTTTTTTTTGTTTGTTCTATTTCATGCATTTAATTATGTCCAACATGTTATAATGCTGGTAAGTGTAAGTTTTTGTCTGATAAAATTTGCTATTACGGGTTATATACAGTTGTTTAAATATACATATATTATTATTATTATTTATTATTATTATTATTATTTTTTAATATATTTACTACATATATTTATATTTATTTAGTATGAGTATTAATAATATTGATTTGAATGTTGACTCAGACATTGATAATACTTTTGTATCACTTCCCTCTTCGGCTGACAGTTTTCATAGTACTTACATCCCACTTTCCTCTTCTCTTGATTCAACCTTCTCTCCTTTCCCAAAAAATTTTAATGTTGTTCATTTGAATGCGCAGAGTATTCCAGCTCACTATCCTGATCTCTTATCCTCCTTTGACAACTCTAATATTCACGCTATCCTTATCTCCGAAACATTCCTCAAGCCATCTCTTCCTTCTTCTTCTTTCTCATTACCTAACTTCCATCTTATCCGCAATGATCGAACTGGAAAAGGAGGCGGAGGAGTTGCTATTTATTTACGTAACCACATTCCTTTCACTATCCTAAATAAATCCGATTCCCAATACTCTGAATCCGCCGAGCACATACTCATTGAGGTTATATTTGGACACATTAAGGTTTTACTCGGTGTTTTTTATAGTCCTTCGCTCCACATAGACTACTTCAACGCGTTCGAAAGTCTATTGGAAAATTCCTTGCCTAATGTTGACCATGCTATTATTATGGGCGACTTCAACACCTACCTCATCAAAAATGACGCTCGTGCCAAGCGCTTATTGAACATCGTTAATAGCACCAATCTAAATTGTCTCCCATCCAATGCCACTCATTATTTTCCCAACTGCATCCCAAGCCAACTTGACCTATCCTTTGTTTCATCCTTGGAGCATGTTGAAACTCACGGACAACTACCTGCTGAAGCCTTTTCGTACCATGACCTAATATATCTGTCGTACAAAGTACGTCCACCAAAAGTTAAGCCCACTGTGGTCATGCGTCGAAGCTTCAAGCATTTCGACAACGAAAAATTTATGCAAGATCTTAGTGGTATTAATTGGGACTTAATTTTAAACGCTTCTACTATCGATGAGAAACTTCAACTTTTTAACTCCTTTTTAAACGATCTCTTCGATAAACATGCTCCTTTCCGTCCCATCAAGCTCAAACACCTACCTGCCCCTTGGTTATCTCAGGACATTCGGAAGTTAATGATGAAGCGTGACAGAGTTAAATCAAAATTTAAATTTAACCCAACTATCGACAACCTCGTGAAATATAAGAGTTTACGTAATCGATGCCGTAAAGTATGTAGAGATGCTCAACGTAAATATATCCAGGACAAGATTGAGAACAGCAATTCTTCTCAGACATGGAAATTCCTACAATCTCTAGGTATTGGACGTCAAGCATCCAGTATCCCTCAAACTGTTGATCTCAATGCTCTGAACGGATTTTTTTCTAATACTATTTTAATGAACAACAGTGATAAAATTAGTACTTTAAATCATTTTAGATCCTTGCCTATTCCTAACAGACCCTCTTTTCACTTTTCCCCAATTACTGCTAGTGACGTTATGGCCAACATCCTTGCAATAAGATCGGATGCCACGGGATGTGATGGAATCAACCGTAGAATGATACTTGTTGTGTTAGACTGTGTTCTCCCTATATTACTTCACATTTTCAATTTCTCCCTTGTCAATAACGAATTCCCTTCCACTTGGCGTATAGCTCATATCCTTCCTATTCCCAAAAACAAAAATCTCATATCTTTTTCTCACTTTCGTCCTATATCTATCCTTCCATTTCTGTCTAAAGTGTTAGAACGTATTGTCCATCTTCAATTAACAAAGTATTTAGCAGAGTACAATGTACTCTCTGATTTCCAATCAGGTTTTCGGAAAGGTCATAGTACTACTACTGCCTTACTTAAAGTATGCGACGATATACGTTTTAACATGGACAACAGACATGTTAGTATCCTGGCATTATTGGACTTCAGTAATGCGTTCAATACGGTTGATTTAGAACTCCTGCTGGCAGTGCTACGGTCGATTAATATCTCTTCCGATGCATGTGAGTGGTTTCGTAGCTACCTGTTTGGTCGTCAGCAATGTGTACGGATTAATAACAAATTATCCAGCCTCCATTCTCTTTCATCTGGTGTTCCTCAAGGTAGTGTCCTCTCTCCACTTTTATTTTCCATTTTTATTAATACTGTATCACATCTCCTCTCATCTTCCTTTCATCTTTATGCTGACGACTTGCAGGTCTACGTTTCTGCTCCCTTAACAGGTATCGAAGGGGCTATTGAGAGACTGAACGAGGAATTGCATAAAATTTGTACTTGGAGCAAGACATGCGGGCTTCTTGTTAATCCAGATAAATCGCAGGTAATTATTATTGGCAGCTCCAAACTACTCACTAAAGTTGATTACGACAACTTACCTGCGATCATCTTTAACAATACGCCATTGTCACTTAGCAGTTCCGTTAAAAACCTTGGTCTTCTTATTGATAATACCTTTTCCTGGACTGTGCAAGTTGCTGAAGTCAGTAGAAAAGTTTTAGCCACATTTCATTCGTTAAAACGTTGGAAACACTTTCTGCCCTTTAAGACTAAAATCTCCTTATGTCAAACTCTTCTACTTCCTATTTTGGACTACGCAGATTGTTGTTACACAAACATTACTGAAGAACAACTCAATAAACTAGAAAGGTTACAGAACGTTTGTATCAAATTCATCTTTGGTCTACGAAAATTTGACCACGTCTCCGAATATCGGGCGCAACTTAAGTGGCTTACTATTCGACATCGTCGCAACTTGCACATGTTATCCCTTCTTTACTCTATCCTCTATAATCCTCTTCTTCCCGCGTATTTGAAGGAACGGTTCTGTTTTGTGGGTACTGACGTCAGCTATCCACATGAACTGCGGTCACGCTCTGACAACAAACTGTCACTGCCGGTCGCTCATACCCACTTCTATAGCGAATCGTTCACGATGACAGCTGCAAAGCTATGGAATTCGCTCCCCGCTGAAATTCGTCAATCTGAGTCAATTTATATATTTAAAAATAGGTTACATAAGTATTATTTATCTATTCAATCTAAGTAAATATTATTTCCTATATTATCATATTATTAGTATTTATTTATTTATTAAGTATTATATTTTATGTACGTAATTCTTTTTTTTTTAATTTTATATTATATGTTTAGTATAAATGTCTGTTATATAATTTTATTTATTTATTTGATATATATGTATTTATTACACTTATATATTTTGTATATATATTATTTGTATTATTTAAAATTTAATTTTTTAGTTACTTAAGTAGAATAAAACATGCTTGTTTGCACCATCCCGTTTCACACAGACAAATTCTTACTCTAAAGGGTTGTCTGTAAGAGATTGCTTTTAGCAATAAGACCGCCTTTGCACTCTTCTCCTGTTGTTATACTTGTAATGTTATGTACACTGTATCCTTTGTCTTTTGTGTGCAATAAAGTGTTAAATAAATAAAATATATATATATATATATATATATATATATATATATATATATATATATATATATATATATATATATATATATATATATATATATATATATATATATATATATATATATATATATATATATATATATATATATATATATATATATATATATATATATATATATATATATATATATATATATATATATATATATATATATATATATATATATATATATATATATATATATATATATATATATATATATATATATATATATATATATATATATATATATATATATATATATTAAGACACTCCGTTACTTAGTCCCTGCTTACTCCGTCCCCACTTTCCGCCGTTTTCGAGGCATTGCGTGTTGAGTGGCGGAACTCAACGCCGCGCTTTGCCTTAGTTGCCAGAGCGAAGAAAATGGAAATAGAAAAATCCATCTACTTTTGTTCCTTTCGTTTTCCTAATTTTCAGACAAATAACTTTTTTCGCTTATTGTGTTAAAAAAATATATAAGTAGTTACAATTGAAAAAAGTACCTGTTTATTATATTGTATACAAAAAAATACTCAAAGCTAAGATATCGGTGCGTGATTTCATTTATTTTTTGGTTTCCAACTGCAATTTAGACATATTGTAAGTTAATTTTGTTAACCAACAAAAAGTATCTATATTACAACGACTAAACCACAAGCAGAATTCTACACAGAATTAATATGGTTCTGTTCAAGAAACAACTGTCAAAATTCACTGTGGGTATCATTTGTGAGTGTTTGGAAGCGTCCTTGGAGTTCTTATATTAAAAAAACATAAGAAAATTTTATTTTATGAATATATCAGAAAATGCGTTATCCAATTTTATTTGCATAAAGTACTAACTTTGCACAATTTGTATTACGGTGCGAAACTGTACTTCTTATGCAAAGGTCATACAATGCAGTCGACAATGCGACACCTGCGCCGCCCCTAGCACCTGTATAGAATACACAAATAGCTTTGCCGGCTGCCTGTCAGGCAAACAAGCAACTACTATACCTAAGTTTTAGCAACTGTGTATGCATGCTTAATAAAATTTAAATTGAAAATATGCTCCCTCAATTACTTTCGTACTTTTCTCACATTAGTCAAGATTTAAATCTCATTTTTCTTCTACCATAAGAAACACCTTGAGAAGTACAACAAGTTGCGAAATCATTACATTTACGAACAAATTATTTATTCGTGCATATTTTGTATGGAATAGAACAAAAGTTAACATTAAATAAAGCCATGAAATTTGTATAATTAGATACATATATAAATAATTGATATTTACGATCTAAAGATGGCATTGGAGAATGCTTCCATCGCTAATGAACTTTTATAGCTTTTCAAGATGCTATGTAGTGTGGACACTTAACGACGCACATGAAGATTACAGTTGGGTGTGAATGACACCTATCTATTGTACATATGTATATATGATTATCTTGTACAATATAAGTTGAATTGCTAGTGATCAGTTCACGACAAACGAACACTAGCCAAATAAAAAGAAAACAACTTTTTTTTAACTAAGAAATATGACTAACATAAAGACGAAATATTACTGAAAATCAAGTGCAGTACTGATATCTCGTTTTCATTACATGGCTTATTTTGACACCATGCACCTACCTAGCTATATAGAAGCTGAAAATATCTATTGTTTAAATTGGTTTGGTCAAAAATATTGAATGGGACATAAACCTATTCCCTGCGTTCCGTTAAATTATAATAGAGTAAAATGCACGAATTTCTTCATGGTGTTCCGAATATGGTCGGTTTCACAAGTGCCGTAACGGTAACTAAGACGTATTGATGTAACATTGAGGCCACATAAACATTGAGATTGCTCTTAAATTACTTAGCAATTCGTTTTACAAAATTGTTCGTGGTTTATATCTACTTACGAACTAAATTGAAATATATTCACTTACATACACAGGCATTCTCAAAGTGCTCTATAATAATTTATTTTATTAATATCAATTCAAATCGGTTTGATGGATTAAAGGTGAAGATTTTAAGAAAAAAAAGAAGAAGAAGAAGAAAAATTCAATTTAATACAAAAATCTAATTATTGGTAAATTTTATAACAATTTCAATCAATTAATTTATAAATAAAAAATTACATGATAAAAGTATTATTTAGCGTCCTCATTAATATCTTTAAAATAGAAGAGAATGTGAATCACGATTTTTAAATAATTGTGAAATCGGTCAACATATCTAAATGTTAAAATCTGTGACGCTAAATGTTCATCTTGTAGAGAAAACGGTCATAGTTGCGCAAGCGCACGCCATGACCCAGTACACACAGCCCTAGCCGTTTCGCTCCACCGCGGCACGTGGTATCTTAGAAAGGTAAAAAAGCTATTGTATTCGTGTAAACCTTTTGGAATATCTATGATAGAAATAAGTGCTTCCTAACGCTATGCATATATACTGCAAAAAATTTTCATAAATCGCAAAGTTTCTTGTTATATACGTTTGTATATATACAGTTTTATTTTTTGCAGAATTTATAGAAAATTTAAATAGATAATAAACGTTAGATTATTAAAAATTCAAAATACCTTCAAGGCAACTTCACTCAGAGCAAAAATGTAAACCCGTGACAGGTTCCGCAAGCATTCATAATTTATTATTTTAAAGATAAGTACAGACACATAATTGGTGATAAAGAGCAAGGGCAATGATTTATAATTCCTATTTTATCAGCAGTACTATTTACAGTTTGAGACATTGCTGACGTAAATGATGAAAATATGTTTCACATAAGATATTGAATGAAATTTTTTTCATACATACAAAATAAGTCCCCTAGCAGCTTATCTAACAATAAAAGGTCAAGGCAATGAATTACAATATTTTACTCGAATTCAGTATTTGAAATTATGATTTTGATCCCCTTCTGAATAACTATAACCTTCTTATGCAGTATATCTTGGTACAGTTAACAAGTATTATAGTCAAAAAGTAAGCGAAGTTTATATTAGTATAACAACGGTATATTATTAATGAAGAACTGGCCAAAATCGTTAAAACGTTTATATAGTGTTGGATAAGATAGTACGTGTGAGTGGATATAAAGCAACGTTTCCATACATAATTTGGTCTATGTGTTTACAGATATAGCGTCCATTGCCCTCGCAGCAACTCGGTGACATTGACGGAGTACAAATAAGCTGATAAACTACGCGTAAATAAATATGACATCGTGCAATATCGAAGAATCGTTTCGTGTCGGTGTCAATAAAAAAAGAAACGCTCGCTATTGATTGCAAGCAAATCCAAGAATCTACAAGTTGTTTGGTACTTACTATGTTGTAATGTTATAACGAATAGAGTAGGAGGATGTTGTCTTTATCTCTCTTTCTCTTTTAGCTTCGCGTTATATCGTTCATATAGCAAAACAGACAGAAGGAATCTAGTGTTAAGAAATTCTTTTCCTCAATCATTTAAAAATTATTTTGTTTTTAACCCTTAATTTATAAATAAATATGCAACGTATTGCAAATAATGCATTGATGCTACAAAATAATTGAAAAATCCATTATATAGTACACGTAAAGTTAGCACTATGGTATCTATACATATTTTATAATATAGTGTTATATAAAGTGCCTATATAATAATACTTGTGAAATCACGAATTTTCGTCTCAGCACCATTACATTGCAATTTGCAACAGTTGAGTCGCAACAAGCTGGTTTTTACCATGTTGCTAAGTAATTACATTTTAAAAGAAATAAAACTACACATACGTATAATAAGCTAAAAGTATTGTAATTTAGTAAGTGTATTTTTACTGTACTGCGAATGGACATATTAATAAATATGTCACTCAGTCCATTTGTCTCATTCTGGTAACCATATAATGTGTATAAACTTAAGTAATAAGAAAGGAAATATTATGAAAAATAAAACTAAGTTATCTTACATACACCTCAAGTCAAAGAATTTTATTCAAAATGAAAAGACACAAGCTTCAATGCTTCGTCAATAGTTACCGGCACGCATCTTTTAGCATTCGATAAAATCTTAATATGCAGAAAATATTAAAAGAACGACTATTAATCACTGACAAGAACCATCTCATTAGTACCAAAGCAGATTGGCAATAAATTGAATGCAATAAAATAATCCGATAAACTAAATGCGTTTTCATTAACGTTGAAAAGTTCAACGGTCTATATTATTTTAAAAACAAGATCAAAATAAAATAAGTTAATCGAACATTAGCTGCGTAGAAGTGTTTTTAATAGACACAGGTAAAATTTGATCAGTTCCATTTGACGGAGGCTACGCGTCCAGTCAGTGTACCTACCAAAATATAGAGTGACGTAATCACAAAGTTTAGTGAACGCAGCACTGTAGAACATTGCTCGCTCTAAGTTGAACAAATTCTCGATTCAAGGTCTGCCATGATCAAGGTCGCAAGTAGGAAATCATTGTCGGTCTGCGCTCACAAAAGACACTAGGTATAATTACTACAACAAAAAGCTTGTCTCGCAATTAAATCGGACAGCACATTAAAATACTATAAAAATAATAAATTAAAGCCACTGTGATATCTTCATCACATCCGTAATTTGTCGCTATTCCAATAATTGCAAAGAATTAAGAAGAAAAACGGGTAAAGTGAACATTTTCATATTTTATTTTTATTTTAGATATTTTTTGTAATAACGGCGGTTTGCTGCACAAATTCAACCTATTTTCTCATAAGCAATAAAGCATACCGTCAGTTTCGCCGTTTAATTACTTCCTTCTATACTTTTATTGTTAGTTAAAACACGGTATCAAAATTATTATTTTATATGTTGTTTTTCAAGTTTCCGTGATTCAGATACTGATGTCTATAATGTCATAATATAATGGTCACTTAAATTAATAGTGCGCTGGATGGTACATTGCGTCATTTTTCGCTGTTCAAGATCTGTTGCTTACTTGCAAAAAAAAAAACGTATAGGAATGTTATTTGTTCTTGAGGACGTTGATAAATCTTTTAATTTCGTTTAGTAATTTAATTAAAATGAATAATTTTCCTTAATGTTTATACTTAACACATATTGTTTAGGGCTCAGTTTTTTGGTAATCTTTTAGAAGACAATCATCTAGCCTTTGGTGCAATAACTTAATACAAATGTTGAAAATATTCATGTATAGTGTATTTTCATATATAAATATATATCCTTAGTTCATATATAGTTGCGAATAAATGTTATATACAATAACAATTAATTGTAAGTTTCCACATTGCTACCTTTGCGAGCTTCTAGTCATGGGAATTGAGTACGTTTTTTTTTCATTAGAGAGCATAATTAGCCCGAGTTGCGACTGTGGATCCGTGATAAAAGATTTTTATTTCCGCACTGCTACCCAACTGAACACTTCAATGATATCTAATACAATAGAGCGCCAGGCTATGGAATGTAATTATTTTAATTATAAATACAATACAAGTTCTTATGGAGTATAAAACGATCTATTAATCATTTAATAATCGTTATTTGGCATTTTATTTCTAATTCTCTGTTAAAATTAAAAACACAAAAAAATGTATTATTTCCACAAGAATATTGAAAAAACAATGTAATTATGAAAAAAATATTCATTGTTCAAAATAACCTACAATTTGGTCGAGTTGATTGTGGATCAAAGTTAATGAGTTTTATTATTTGCCGTACCGAAATGTATATCAACTTGTTTCATTTATTTTTACGTGACATAAAAAAAGATTAACTGCTCGATACATAATATATGTAGGTATGTGGTAATGTAGAAATTAGATAATATTTTAATACGAAGATATATTTAGTTGTCCAAGCACGTGTGCCAAAGTATATATCGTTTAGTGTCAATTCACGTTTATCCGCAAATTTCTCGGAATTTAGAGAAGTTTTATCGAAATCGATCTAGTAGTTCTTGGAATATTGCGTATCCACGGACTTCTGGAAGGTGTTAGAATGTAGGAGACGTATTTGAAGCCGGTTTAAATATTTAATTGACTTACATATGTATCTATTCCATTCGATATACTATAAAATATAGGCATATGAGTCATCAGTGTAAAACAATGTCGCAATTACATATTACAAATTAAAAGTCCATTACTTATGTTCACGTGAGGAACAGCTTTACATATGAGAACGGCATTATCTATTTACTACTAAAATATCCGGCACTGTTCTGGTTGTTATAGTTTAATCTGATAATAAAACATGAAATAACAGCAAGATAGGGTAGGAAACGATAACAGTGATTGTTACTGAAATGTACACATTAAAGGTTAGTAGTATGGAATTTATATATATATATATATATATATATATATATATATATATATATATATATATATATATATATATATATATATATATATATATATATATATATATATATATATATATATATATATATATATATACATACACATACACATATATATTAGATATTGTCAATAAAGCCATAATGATGTAGCGTGTTTAAATTTGTATGTTAAGTAATAACCCCTAATATGTAACAGATGTTTTGTAGACCTCTTTGCCCTTCCATCGGCAATGTCAAACCAAGATCGAATCCCTAAGGGATTACGTCATATGTAATTTTGTCGGAGGACGTAGCGAGTCTTAATATCCTCCTAATTCTAAGAAACGTAAGGAAAGTTTCCTTAAGTAAAAGACATAGGGAATGTTTGCTGAATCATGCGCGCGCGCCGTTTGTGCCGTTATAATACTGTAAACCGAGTTATAGCATTATAAAATATTTAATATTTTAAAAATTACTTTTCCTTTAACCAATTTTAATTAACATTATCGATCATTTTATCTAATATCTAACTTGTTAAATAAAACTTGATACAATTCTTAGAATTGAATGCTTAATATTGAAAATAATATAAATATAATATATGATTGAAATTCACGACACCTACTTACCTACCCTTCCAAACGTCACCAGCAAATCCTAAGTTATTAATGTTACGTCCGCCGTCAGCTTTAATCTGATTAAATTTTGACTGTTGAGTAACAACAAAAACTACTCGATATCTTTTTCTATATCGCCGAACGAATTAATTTATTTCCTATACCGATATGATACAAATACTGTAAGAACTTAGGGGATAATGTCAAAAAATATAAATATTCGTTTCAAAGGGTTCCCTAATATTTAGTCGGAAGCCGTATTACATAATTCAATACGAACGAAATCGGATCCTATTTTCATGGTCAAGCAACGATCGAAGACCTTGAATAAAGTAGCCTCTCCAGTGATAGACGAATTGTGGTTAGTGTATCCTCCTCTCGGGCACCTGATCAAACATATGGGGAGATAAGCGGCGCACTTGATGTAAGGCTGAACAGATAAGAAACCTCGCCTTCCTGACTTCTAATCCAATACTCGAGACTAAAAACGTTAATGGAGTACGCAATTTTAACAGCTTGTTCTAAATTTATTACGATTACATTTAAATATCTGATAATACGAGAGCTTAATGCATTCTTTATTTAAAAAAAAAGCATATTTAACATTCCTTAAGAATAAACCTAACAAAATAAGACATTGTCCAGTAAAAAGAATGTTGAAAAAACATCCGGTGGTACTGAGAAATTGAGATGCCCTATATTTTATATTATAGTCATACATGCTGGCATACATGCTTGAGTGATAGATTAAAATGTTTACCAAAAGAGTTAATTAAAAATAATGTATATATATATATATATATATATATATATATATATATATATATATATATATATATATATATATATATATATATATATATATATATATATATATATATATATATATATATATATATATATATATATATATATATATATATATGTATATATATATATATATATATATATATATATATATATATATATATATATATATATATATATATATATATATATATGTATATATATATATATATATATATATATATATATATATATATATATATATATATATATATATATATATATATATATATATATATATATATATATATATATATATATATATATATATATATATATATATATATATATATATATATATATATATATATATATATATATATATATATATATATATATATATATATATATATATATATATTGTGGTGGTTAAATAAATATTACAATGTTTTTTTTAAATATTAATAACTTTTATTTTTAGTACAATGATCAGATTGAGAAAAAATAAACTTGACTCTTCCGTATTTGGGCTGAAATCCTCTTGTTCTTTATTTGAGAGGGCAGGAGGAATTGATGTCCTATTACGTCTGAGTCGAGCCAAGCGGCCATGGTCAAAATTTCAATGGCCCAGAGCGATTGTGCCGACCGGCACGTGTAACTTTTTGTGCAAAACTCCTTGACATTCTTTCATATTATTTTTATTCTTTAGTGCAATTTCAAAGGATTAGGAGCGGGTCTCTCAATGTGCAACAATATATATAAAATTAGCATGAGGATTTGATAATCCCATCAGATATTTCGCTTCAAAATAATTTTATAACTTCGTCAGCCTGTCACTATATTGTAGTATGTTACTTAAATATAGTGATATATAAAATATGTCACTTAATATAATATTATTACATATATTTGTTATGTATTTACACAAATTCACGAATAATACGACGAGGCATACATTATATGTATGTAAGGTAAACTTCTGAAGAAGTTTCTTTGCCACAGACATCAGTAGCGAACGAGCGTGACATAAACTTTCTATGCGACCTCGAAATGCTGCATTCACTTTCCTGACGACTCTACACCGGTTACGCAAGCACTACGACCGACATATCAATGTAATGAAAGCGCCCCACTGTCACTTTGATGACATATCCAACCGATAATGATTGAATAAAATATTACTTACAATAAGTTAAGCTTAGTTAGTTTAAGAATTTTAACCCGTTTTGTTGTTATATTCTAATTTAGTATTAAAAAAATACTATCAAATGTTTAGCAAAATTTGCGAAGGACATATAAAAACGCCAGGTGCCGTGCTTCTCGCGTCCAAGGTCAGCGTTTCCTAGAGGTGCATTTAGGTTTCTTTTTATTCGTTGCATGCCCCTTCGGTGGAGCCGGATCGCGTGCGGCCAAACCAGTTTGATGCTGTCCTCCACTCCTCTCGTAAGGCAGGATCTCCATTACGATTCTAATTTTTCTTGTTTTAAGCTTATTAAATATTTTATGACAATAAATGCGACTAATTGGATGGGATATGTAGGTGTGTTAATTTTTGTGTAAAATCATTGCTTTATAATATTTTTGAATAAAAACTTACGAAAAAATAACGAAAGTTGTCTGTATTTAATATTTTGACTAAAATATCTTTCATTGTATTTTCATTGTACTTACAATTATCTACATAATTTTTAAAACAAGTGTTGTAAAATCTAGATTATTTAGTGGATATAAAACCTAACCATGTACAGCTTGGAAAGCAACACGAGCAAAACAATAGGGGCCTGCGAATTCGGCTTTTTCTTAGAAGCCTCCGACAACTGCAAAGCGCGCCAGCAGGAAGTGGGGAAGGACTTAGTTTATGTAACCTAATCACCTGCCGGCTCGAGGCCAGCTTTGATGGCATGGAAAAAATCAAGGCCACGACAGGCTAAATGCGAATTCAGGCCATACTCGATTTTATATCTAACCATCCTGTGCGGTCATAGCAGGATGTTGCATAAGCTTTGTTGTTTTGTTATCCTTCGAGCAGACCGCGTCGCATTTTAGATTAGTTTTTTGTACACGTTGGGGCATTCATCTTGCCCAAAATGCTATTGGATAATAAGTGTTAACAGTACTACCGTAAGTGTCAATCCCTAAACTACATCATTGTCATCTACACGAGGAGGCATTTACTAATTTAGAAGATTGTTGTCGAATATACACTGTATCTTGCTTTGTTTCACAGAGACGCTAAGATATTATATATTGAACTAGTAGTGTAGATGGTATATTTCGAAGAACACATGAGAATGTAAAACATAGTTAGTTTGAAGTTCTATATTAAAACTTTTACGTTTTTCGATTTAACAAGTGTGTGTGGAGACGAGCTTTTATATTAAATGATCTGGACTAAAATTGAGACATCGTTGAGTAAAGATGTAACGACTTTCAAGATACCAATTTTGCCAAAGTTGTATTTTGAGGAAGATTTTCGCTCCAACAACTGACGAGTCTGTCATCTCGTAAAGTGAATTGGGGATTTAGTTTAACAAGTTGTGCCCAATGAAATCTAGGATATTATATATCCAACCATATGTAACTATCTGTTTTAATGTTATTTGAATCAATAATTGGTACAAAATAATATCGAAAGTGTGGCATTTTGTTAGAAAAATATACACTGGGGGATTTCCGCCGATCGGAATTTCGGGATTCGAGAAGGGACCATCCCCTGCTTTAGAGCGTTGCCATGGGCGACGTGTGCTATCTCTGCATCAATGGATCTATTGTGTTGAATTAAACATGGGCATTCATAATAATTTATATGAGCTTGAATAATTTGTCCCGCTGTTGACATTATTCGGGGATCATACCAAATTTATTGATAGTTAACAGTTTTTTTATTAATAATTTAAAAAATTCTAACAAACTTATAGTGGTTAAAATGAAATACAGATATTAATATGGCTATTCAATATAAGTAATATATTTAAAAAAAACACAAGTACTTAGGATATATTATAAACTTAGTAAAGTACAACGGATTTTGAGCAACTTAGAGCGGTAAACGACTCTTGGAACACATTTAGTCATAATTTATAATGAGGCCGTACCAGGCCATACGTTTTACAGTATTTTAACAACCTCGTAGTCGCATACTTGGCGTAATAAATCTTACGATTCGACCTTTAGCGAGCGTAAGTTTTATAGCCAACTATGAGATGGGAATAAGTTTCATGCCGGAATCTACAAGTATAATGCGCCCGCGCCGCCTGGCCATAATATTTTTCAAAAGATCGCCATGAATTATTTATTTCTCACGTACTCTCCATTACAATTATTTCTTTCTTGAAGGCAACAACTCGTGAATAGCAAGTACATGACTGCTTAAACCGCTTGCATAAGGCGAGCTTGGACACGAAACTCGTTTTTAAACTCAAAGAATGAAGTTTGTCTGCGAATGTTGGCTATAAATAGTGTGTAATGATACAGGAGGCTTTAATAGGTTGCCATTTTTCTTATTATTTGCAGGGAATAAAACGACAGTAGAAAAGAAAAGGTAAATTTGTGATTACATATAAAACTAGAGAGAAATGTTTTATTATGTAGGGCAAATATTTCTTACGTCATTGATGTCGTTACGGTTTTGTAACAAAAGAGGTAAACACACAGGGTGAATGGCCCGCTTCAACTTGACACATTTTCGGCCCAATTGTAGGGATCGGCGACCTGCTTGCGCAACGGGAACGTTCAAGTAGGGCTCTGGGACAAGGATGTTCCCAGAACGATGGGCTACAAATATTTACAGGTTATAAATATTAATAAACAGCAATCGTCATTCAGATTTATATTAACAATATGAAGATTTATTATATTTATGATTTTCTTGTTTCTATATATTAATCATATATTCTTTTTAATTAATATAGTAAAATACCTAAAACATGCATAGTTTATATATTTCGAGTGATCTAATCTACTTTGTATCTTCCTCTCAATATTTTATAATAATATGGTAATTTAAAGCATGTTTAATGCGATTTTTAATAAATTGAGAAACATTTCTCGTTGAAATTGTTTGAATTTACACGGGCCGTACATTAAAACTATTATATTCTTAATATACAATATTCAGTTATTATAAATGACTTTTACTATATTAGAATCAACCGTACAACTTCAATGGGGATAAAATGTTAGATTATTATTGATAAAATTTAATTTAGGACGAGGACATTACGAACACTTGATCCGCCGCAAATGTTTAGGATACTCTCCCTTTCAAGAACCGTTTGTGTTATTAAGGGATGCAGTAAAAAATGCAGGTAGAGAGGTTCGAGCATCGACCCCACAACTATCATGACGTCATTGAAAACAGCGTATCTGTATAAAGCGAATGTAACGTTAGGAAATCAAATAAAACTAGCCGGAATTGGATAATAGCGGAACTTTAGGCAATCTGGGTCACGACACTATTTCCGTGTAAATGTATGGGATACAAATACAAAATTTTACATGTAAAATTCAATTAAAAAAATCCATTTTAACTGATTTATAGTACATAGACATTTTGCTGTACTTTTCTAAAGTTGGCATGTTAATTAAAAATAAAAGTTCTTTTACGTTTAGTAAAATTTATACACCTCTATGCACCGCATATAAAGGAGATGCACAAAAAATGGTAGGGTTTTTGGTTCTCAAATGTTTACATTCTCAATTTGCACAGAATTGACTCAATGTCATCGACCTCTTGACAGCTGCTTAACTATTGTTAAGTTTGAGCAAGTGCAAGATGTTCAATTCCGTTCATGTTCTAAACCATTCCAGTATATAAGCCGGAACTAAAGATCCGTGAATAATTACATCACTTTTTTCTTCTTACGCATTCTTTAAAGCCACTGACATTATAAGCTATTCTTTCTTTTAATAAAAGACAAAAATATAAATTACACGCTTTATTGCTTTAAAAATTCGGCTTCGACTAATAAGTATGTTCTAGTAGCGCAGGGACATGCATAGACGTTTCATTGGATTTCTTACTTTTATAAGGCCCTGCAGAGAATTTTAAGTAGTCCCGAGTCACGATTTTAATGTTTCTATTCTAAAGTTGGGGCGTAGGTCATGAGGAAGCATAAATTTAGACGAGTCGATAGCGAGTTGGCTCTACAAACCCACAACAGCTGTAGACAGAACGCCACGCCACGAACACATGCTCGCACCCCTGTATCCGCACACAGACGCGCAACGTAGACAACGTAAACAGACGCAGGTTTATGCATACCAGATGCCCCCATAGAAAGAGACCAAGTTAAAATTATCCTTGGCGATAGAAAAAGAAAGGACTAGTGTGGAGTTATGCTCGGTTTGACAACGTGCAGAGAACTCTAATTAATGTAGTTAGGTGGTAAGAAAAATAATTGATATATAGCATATGGATACATGACGTTATAAAAGATTGACCTGTAAATTTGTAAGACCCAGACTCGAAGGCAGCTGTAAAAATATAAGTAAAGTAATACTAAAGTACGTTCAAACAGGATCGCCTTAAATAGCAAATAAACGTTTCATATAGGCGAGCTAATAGAAAAATAAACAGAGAACCGAGCGGCGAGGCCGTTGTTAATTAACATACAGATAGTTTAATAAAAGGCAGGAAACAGGCAGCGAGGGGAGTAGGCAATGAAGCGGTAAAAATAGAAGCGGGGGCGACAGACGCGCAGGAATCGATCCTTCGAACAATACGATGCATCGCCCGCGTTGCGACGCCAATCAATAATAATAAACATCAATGACTATCAACATTTCGCTTATCAAATAATTTCGCGTCGCAATATTTTAAAACGAAGTTTCTTATTACTTTTACTGCAAAATTAAATAAAATAACAAAAGCTAGAAGGTATATTTAATTGCTATATTTAAACAGTTGGAATTTGCCATAATGGTAGCACAAAACCAATATAAATGTTTAAGAATTTTAGTATGCAATTCCACAAGCTTTCATTTTCTAGGCACTTTTAATTAAATTTTATGGAAGGGGCAAGTAAAGTTTATTTTATGCTATAATTACAAATTATTAGCACGAACGTTATTGTTGTAGTAAGAGCCATCGTAACATCAAAATTAAGTGCCCTCATGCTGTAAACTCAAATTAACTTAATTAAAATCTACTGACGGATTGCATTAATATTTAAAATATTTGACATATCTTTACCTATAGGCAATCTGTTTGAAAGTTACAAACTTTACAAACAGTATTTGTGAACAATAAAATATAATTAGCCTTTACATCGTTCAATATATTACGTAGTCATTATATTTAATGCTTAATACATATTTTTTTTTTGTTATTCATAAATAATTTCGCTGTATAATAAAACTGACCATACAACAGTTATAAAAGTAGCAACGGTTATAACAACCAATTATATTAATCTTTGACATTTAATCGAACGCAGTTCGCTAAACTTAAACATCATTAACCTTGGCTTGAAATGGAACAATCGATAAATAATTAATATTTATAGAAGAATACATTTATTATAAAAGTAAATTGTGTTTGATTGACTTCACTTAAATGGAGAATAAGTAAAATTAGGTAAGTTATTACGTGATGATGATAATAATAATTAAAAATAATAAAATATCTTTTGAGATTAAATGAAAATAATTGCTTTAGTGTATCTCCAAAGGAGGGAGTGTCAGCTTGAGTTGTCATGGATTAATGTCAGTGTGAAAGTAACGCGGAAGTGCGTAAATATGCGGGACACAGCGCAGCTGACTTGCGTCCCGGTTATTTTAGTTTGCAATTCGCAAGCACGTCGCTGTTGCGATAGGTCAGGCCCAGTCGCAGGCACTCTACTGTAAACCCTAAGTGATGGGGGAGCGAATGTAGGTCATTAAGGGAACCACAGCCTGCGGTGCGGAAAGCAATTTTTGCTTTCCAGTCGCAGTTTGTCATGACAAGTACGCAGTGCGATGCGCGAACTTTATCAGCCATGCGAAAACATTGGGGCAGGTCGAGGTTAACGCCCTTAGCCATATCGTTCATCTTATCTACTCGCTTATTAATTTATTAGTTATACACACATATAAGTTATATGCGTCGCCTCGAAAAATGAAACAGACAGTCAATATTAGCGTTTTCTTTTTCTGATCAAGTTCTCGAGTTACAAAAAAGGTGTTTCTTGTAATAAGCGCGTTCAACTCTGTGGGAACGCTGCAGGAGCTCACCGCAAGCGCCATAACAACGTAGCTCAGTTCAGCGAAGCAAAACCACGTCTAGACATCGCCTGTATATTAGCACCTCCCCATTATACGCAGATCTGTAATATCCTCTTACTTTCCATTACATTCATAAGTTTTAGTCCAGTCTAAGCTTACTCAGAGATCTTTTTATCCTGGTGGCACAATATTTATTAATGTATGTTTTTATACTTACGTCTAATTCAGTATTGACCTTATTGTATTTCGGTATAGCTCGTCAGGGGGGCAATTTCCAAAACATGATATTAATCGATTCCTTTGACTCGATGTATATATGCACCGGTCAAAAAAACATTTTATCATGTTAAATAAATGATTATTAAACAGTTAATTAGTGTGTATGTAAAATAAATATTTTTTATAACTAAAATATATATATTTTGCTATCACACAGGTTTGTGGCCGATAATATTTTCACCTTGCGAAGAAAGCAAGCGCACCTCTAGATATGAGTCACTAGTCGTCACGAACCCTTTGTTATCGGGGATGGCGCGGGGCGGGCGGCGCGGGGCGGGCGGCGCGGGAGGCGCGGGTAAACGGCCGACACAAAGGCGGTCGGACGCGGCGCCCTTCAACCGTCGGAGGCCTTGGCTGCATTTAGACGCAGTTCGACAAACTCTACGCCATTCGTTTTACATTTCATCTTGTATCCTGACATTTTATTGCATTACTTACTATCGGAATGTCACTATGCGAAACGCCTAATAAGCCTACACAACATGTGCGAGGCACGCCAAGTATGTCGATTCATGGCTTTCTTCTATCTGTGGGGTCGCCAACCCGCGAGACCTTGGCCGATTTTAAACTCAGGTTCGATGATCGTTTGAATCACTGGATCGTTTTATAACATTCCCGCTCCGCGATAAAGTTTATGTCCGAACTTGTTTCCTTACGACGTCTGTTTATAAATACGTATAGGCCAGATGGTACATTAGTGTTATTAAAAGCTTTAGAAAATGTTTGATGAAAGAGAGAAAACAGTGAAGGATACTTTTACTTAATAAGATTTTTTAATAAATATATTTTTTTAAATACCATACAACATAAAGAAACAGTAGATTCAATATAAAATATAATTAGCTGTTTAGACGACAATTCCTGTATCGCTTAATGTATGTACGAGCTGTACCGGAATTGTCTCGACAGACCTTGGCCGAATTTAGCCGGGGGCATTGACTCCCGGTCGCTTTCTCCAGCGCAGTGCAACAGTGCACTCTATCTCCCATAGCTTGCTCTATCCGTATAGGCATTGATAATGATTTGTGATGTAACTGTTTGCTTATTTATCTGTTTGTATTTCGTGAAGAATTAATATCTTATAAGTTATCTAATTTATAATAAACCAACAATAATAAAGGAAAAATAATACTTATAGATGTTATAAAGAAAATAAGTAAAATAAAATCTAATTTCACTTTCTGTTGCAAGTTGTATAGAAGCCTAAGGAAATCACTAAATTCCAAGAAATCGGCCATTTCACATAAAATCCAGGAAACGCGTCGAAATTGAAAAGTTTATGTGAGTAAATGAGGTTAGTATTTGAAAACCTATAAATTTCGTGCACTGTTAAAAAAGATCGTTGACTGTCAATGAAAACACGTATATTAAAGTAACTGACGTCAATACAATCCATAAATAGTGTAATATTAACCGCCTACGTAATTCTAATGTGTTTCAGTCTGGAGGTCCTCTTTGTTGAAATAGAATTTTTATCCCTAATAAAAATAATAAAATAACGATATATTAAATCAACTAGAGTTCTAGGTTTTTATTATTAGTAACTAAAAGATGACAAATTCTTAAGGATTAGTAGATATTTAATTATCCATAAGACCTTCACGTGTTTACATATTTACTCATCCTGAAATCGATATGAAATTTAATACATCATAAAGTGAACACATGTATAATATTCGCAAAATAATTATTATAAAAAAGCTTTGAAGCCATGCTATTAAATTACCAAACAGAAGTGATCTTTACGAACATCGGTCTTAAATTTACAAGGGTATCAGATTTTTCTTATTTATAAGGCATTTCTTAGCGTTCCATCCTCTATTTTTAGGTTTATTTTATATTTATGTGCGAATATATATTAAAATATGTATTTACTTTTTGAATTACCAATCATATTTAACAAATATTATTTTAATAATTACCTTAACCTTTTTTGGTATTTACAAAATATAAACAACATATTTTATAATACACTATACACATATACACTATACAATTGTAAAATTCTACACAACAAATTTGTGTATGAATGGATTATAAAAATTAGAAGTCTCTAATTTCTGACCCCTATAACACATCAAAAACAATATATAAAAAAAAAACAAATTATAGTCAAATTATGGTATACGAAGGAGGCTTCCAAGCTATAAAAAATTGATTGATCGATAGTAAATAACCACAAATATACCTAATTCGATTTTCAAGATAACTCGTTCGAGTATTGAAAACTACTTGAGATGATACGAGTCTCGTCTGTCAAAATCCAACTATCCTTTGCTAACAAATTTGAATGAAATTGGTTTAACATGACGTTTTGTATCGCTAACAATTTATATTTATTACATACTTATATATACAAAATACGTATTCAGTATCCATGTAAATAACACTTGAAAAAATAAATATACTGTATGTTGGTATGTTAAAATGTATTGATAAAGCTCGGCATTGAGTCACTTGATCTGCAATATTCCAAAAATTTGACAAAAAAGTGGGATGAGAGTGTTTTAACACTAGGAACTCTCTGTTTTTTTACCTTCAAGCTGAAGTAAAACTTCTGTGGGTATATATGATTTGAACATATATGTATATAAATGTATGTTATGTATATATTATTGTTCTAAAAAAATATTTCGCGTTTTACTGTCAAAAGTTTTATTAGTTTTTTATTATCGCCATATAAAAATAAAATTTTATCTTTGGCGACAATTTAAACGATTGCTAGAGTCACCATCGTATACAGATACTTCACTGAATGTAAGCACTCGAGGAATACCAAGGATAGGGTGGATATAAATGCAAACAACTTGTTGATTTAAGATATTAATATTTACTCATTCGAGTGATCTGACCTTCGAGACGATTTTACACTGGCAACAATGTAAACATTATATAAATTGTGTTCGACCGAAGATGGAGATTTATAAAATGGCTGAATTTGTTTATTCGATTAAATTTTGCCATGTTAGATTACTCGTATATGTTTTTTATTTAAGCAACGATAATATGGGCAAAATGTTTAACATAAGCTCTTAAGAATTTTTTTCCTAGGTAACCTATAACTATTATTGTTCTAAGTAGATACTTAATGCTAATTAGTAAAATATTGTTACATTCAAAATTCGGACAATTATAATTTGTCGGTTAGTCTATCAAAGTTTATTTTTTCATTTATTATTTTTAGTACTTGCAAAAAAGTGTTATATTTTAAGAATATAATTAGAATAACGATTAATTTAAAATTTCATAATTACATTTTAACTTAATTACTGTAAGCAAGAAGCTAACGACGTATGCACAGACAGACACGAATTACACTATGTAAAGTACCGACAAAATCATAAGATCTCTCTTAGCGGAAAATGGAAAACAGACTCTTAATACTTAAATTTTAGATAATCCTTTTAAATTAACAAACATACATAGTTAAATAAAAATATTACATTTTTTGTAAGCTACAGTTAAATGTCAAGGATTCCAACTAGTTTTATTGCCTTGGAGCTATGGTGCTAATGCCATAATTACGTATACAAGAACCGATATTAATCAACTCTACATTAGCCTAGCATTGGGTATTGTAAAACATTTATTGAGCAATATCAATAAAAGATGACTAATGAACAAGGCATTACGATCAAAGCGTTCTTGTCACAACAGAATTCACAAAAATAACATTATTTGTTAATATATGACCGTTGAATACCAATATGTTTCAAGATGGCATATATTTTTAAGAACTAACTATTTATTTAAGTGTGACATTAAATTTTACGTTCAGTTTTTATAGTATACGATTATACTGTTTAACTGATCCTTCGTCCTTATATGGTTGATCAAAAGAAACTTCCGGTTGTAGACTGTGGCCATTCATAAGTAGGCGTGTATAAAGTCAATCAGCATTCCAAATGTACTATGAATTCATAATGCTTTATGTCGTTCTTAACATACAACATATATTATTTTGCATATTATTATTTTAATAATATTTGTTGCTGTATTTTGTAAGATAACTAATTTTCTTCAACTTCATATTCAATTGTGACCCGCTTACAGTGGTTTCAGTGAGATGAAAAATATTTTGGAGTTTACACCACGCTTTCCTTAAGATTTAAAGACATAAGACAATCACATATAAATAAAAAATATAAAATTTATAAAATAAAAATATCTAAGGTTATAAGCCCAAATACACGATTATATATCTGACTACAACGATATCCTTTTTTATGTTAATAACCAAATCTCCATGTGTGGTCGGTTAAAATAAACATATAACAGAGGCTAATTGTCTTGCTTTTATCCCGCCTTTACGAGCTTACTCTGTAATGAAAGCTACATCCTTATACATTTTCAATCTTTTATATATTTTTATAACATATTTTGGCTTCACTTCTATTCTACATATATTAGGATAAACAAAGAGTTATCAGAGAAAAGAACAGAAAATAATTAAATCATTCTGGAAATCGAACTTAAAAATATCGTGTTTGGAATCTGACGCTGTCCCATTGCGTCCTATGTGTGTTATGTGTTATCAAAAACTGTTTTAGAGAGAGAATCCGTATAATATAATATATCAACATAGTATTGTATTTAAATATATATGGTAATTACAGGATAATAAAAAAAACTAATTTTGAATAAAACAACATATCGTAAGACTTAACTAGTCGTACATTTTGAGAAAGATGAGTCACGATTAAAAAATATATATAATCGTAGTATTAAATAAATTTTGTGCTATAACAAAAATTAATTGTGCTAATTAAAAAGAAGCCCATTTGGCTCCAATGTTTATAATGGTTTAATAAAAAGATAATTACGACGGCTTGGTAGCGTTCATCAAAATTCTATAATTGGATGATTTTAATACGTATATTATTTATATTCATAAATATACTGCTATTGTTCCATTAACAAACGATTCATTATTATCATACTCCTCGCTTTTGATTACATAACGAACATCTTATTTATTTCAACAACATCGAAATATTGTTTCAGTAAATTTGTAATAACGTAATATGAATACAGTAGGTATATAGACATTAGAACAGTTATATAGATATGTATTTATACAATTTTATTAATTAGATAATTGGTTTGATATATATATATATATATATATATATATATATATATATATATATATATATATATATATATATATATATATATATATATATATATATATATATATATATATATATATATATATATATATATATATATATATATATATATATATATATATATATATATATATATATATATATATATATATATATATATATATATATATATATATATATATATATATATATATATATATATATATATATATATATATATATATATATATATATATATATATATATATATATATATATATATATATATATATATATATATATATATATATATATATATATATATATATATATATATATATATATATATATATATATATATATATATATATATATATATATATATATATATATATATATATATATATATATATATATATATATATATATATATATATATATGGATTCCGGTTCCGCGGGTAGAAGTGAAAAGTAATAGTGATCATCTCCGTATTAAATAATTTTGCAAAAAATAGTAATAGTGTTCCTTTAGTCTATATTATCTTACCAGTACTATTTAGAAATACTAAAATTTGTGTGCAAATGTTATCTCCACGTTTTAACCACTATTTGTTATAAAAAGAAACTGTCTAAAATGGACCTTACAGTGGCATTGAATTCTTAATAAAAGGTACTGTTTTACGCGAAAACTAATTAAGTGAACAAACATTAAATGTGTCAAGTGCTGTGTTAAAACCAGTGAAAATTTTTGTTCTCTTGTGCTGTGTTTCTATCGAATTAAAGTACTAATATAATTCTGCTGAACAAAACTCTAAATGAAATACATATATAGTGATTATTCGATTGTCATGTCAGCAGTTAAGTTGGCCTAGAGGCGTATTAAAGACAAGTAGTTCGAGCCGACCCGAGTTCGATCCTGAGACGACGAGCGAGACTTTTTTCATTTATTTAATTGTTTCTTGTAAATTTTAAATTTTAGCATTAGTAATAAATTTAATAACTTTGTAGTATTAAATGGGTGATTACGAACACCAGACGCTTTTCAAAAACTGACGCAAAACCTGTTACGATTCCGAAAAACGTGTTACCAAACCAGAACTTTAAAACCACAACACTTCGCCACTACTCTGGAAAACATTAACAAGAAAAAACATTTTGGGCACGGTGAGGTTATCTGTCAAACCAACAAACCACAATCAATTGTCAACAGAGAAGTGACAGTACTACCAACCTAACCAATTAAGGTGCGTTCAGAAATTGAGATATTATACCTGAGTTTTGTTACTGCAAGATGTCTACACAACTGTCACCAGAGATGTCACTGCTATTAACCAAGATGACCGAGCAACTCAACATTCAAACAATCACAATTACTGAAAACGTCACTGCAGCAGTACTACAAAAAGTAGAGGAGAAAATTAAACCCATTTTAGAAGAAAACAAAAAACTGAAAAACGAAGTTGAAAAATTAACTAAGAAGATAGAAAGCATCGAGATGAATGGAAAAAGAAATAATGTATTGCTGCATGGAATACCAGAACGGGTGGATGAAAACCACGAAGAACTGGTTACGTTAGTGAAGACTACCGTGAAGAATATTGATGTCGAACTGAATCAAGGTGATATCGATAGAATACGGAGATTAGGAAGAAAAGGAAATGAAGATGGCAAAACTAGACCCATTCTACTAGCAACGACAACCCTAGAAAAAAAGATACAGATTCTTAAAAACAAAAAAAAAATGAAATCTAATACCTATATTACACACAATCTGCCCAAAGAGACGTATCTAAAGAACAAATTGAAGAAGAATATCGGGACGAGGTACATAGAAAAACGGAAAAGATCGGAAACACCCAGCCCTAGAAACAGAAGCAGCGATATGAAGAATGATCCGAAAGCGAAGAAGATAGATGCCTTTCAATATTTACGGGGAAGATCACTCTCATTTACGAGCAAAACAACAAATGTTAATTAAAGAGCGTGAAATCGGAACTGAACAACCACAACACAAAATACAAACTACCAATTGTCTCCCACCACGGTTGGTCCCCGCGGGAGTACTAGACCGCCACCCTCTAACCAATAGATGTGAAGTATTTCACATTGCTACATTAAACACGAGAACATTAAGAACGCCAGAAAGTTTGATGGAACTAGAAAAGGCTATAGAAGATATAAAACTGGACATTCTGGGGCTAAGCGAAATGAGAAGACTAGGTGATAAAATTGAAGAACACTCAGACTATATCTTATACCAAAAAGGAGAAACAGCTGGCCAGAAAGGAGTAGGATTCCTGATAAAAATGCCGCTGAAGCCATATATTCAGGAATTGAAAGGTGTATCGGAGAGGCTCGCAATCTTAACAATTAAGTTACCGGGGTATAAGAAACCATGGGCAATAATACAAGTGTATGCTCCAACTGAGCAAGCTGATCTCTCAGTACTAGACTCATTTTACAAAGAACTGTCAACAGTTTTAAAATGTAACGCAAACAAACACATTATATTAATGGGAGATTTTAATGCACAAGTAGGAGCCAGAAAAGCGAAAGAAGAATATGTTCTCGGGAAATTCGGCTACGGAAAGGGGAGCTGCCACGGACAGAAACTAATAGAATTTCTTATGGAACACAACCTAACACTACTCAACTCAACGTTCAAGAAAAATAAAAAAAATAAATGGACTTGGATCTCACCCTGTGGATCAGTGAAAAATGAAATAGATTACATAATAAGCAACTACCCGAAAGCATTCACCGACACTGGCGTTATATCAAACCTTAACTTCAACTCAAACCATCGTATGGTACGCAGCTCCTTAAGAAAACACCAAATAAAATCTTCTCGCAATCACATAAATATATATAATCAATGTAAAGGAAACATCTACAATACAAATAATAACTCAAAGTTCACAGAAGAAATAAAAGAAATTTTAAGTGAAGAATCCATGAATGTGTCCCAGAAATACGACATCTTTGAAAAACAACTACGCAATCATGTTACAACCAAAAAGACAAGTAAGAAAAATAAATATCAACTTAGCCAACAAACTTTACAATTAATAATGGATCGTAAAGACTTAATTAATAATCAAATGAAGAAGGAAAACATCAAAATGATAACAGACATAAGCAAGAAAATTCGAACAGCAATCAATAACGATCGCAAAATCAAACGATTACAAACATTAGAACACCACATTCAGAGAACTGGAGGTACCAAAAAAGCATTAAAGGAACTACGAGACACAGGGAAAGAATGGATACCGCATCTAAAAAAGAAATCTAAAATTATCACGCAGAGAAAAGATATCAAAGAACTAGCTACAGAGTTCTACCGCCGCCTGTATGAAAAGGAAAGACTGACTGATATACCTAACATAACCGTTACCGGACCAGCGCTAGAATCCGTCCCACCAATTTTACCATGTGAAGTCGCCAAGGCAATCAAAAGTCAAAAGACAGAAAAAGCTCCAGGCCCCGATAAAATCACGAACGAGATGTTACTTGGAACAATGGACGAACTGATACCTATTTTAACCCAAATCTTCAATGAAATTGTAAACAAGAGTGAGGTTCCAGAAAGTTGGACCAAATCCCACATCATTCTAATCCATAAAAAAGGCAACAAAGAGGACATCGAAAACTACAGGCCAATAAGCTTGATGTCAAATATTTACAAAGTATTTGCGAAGATAATTCTAGAAAGAATCAGTCGAACTTTAGACGAACACCAACCAGTAGAGCAGGCTGGGTTTAGGAAAGGTTATTCCACTATCGATCATATATTCACAGTAAAACAGATCATAGAAAAATATACAGAATATAACAAAACTGTATATATTGCCTTCATTGACTACGCTAAAGCTTTCGATAACCTAAACCACGATTATATATGGACAGCCCTGGAACAACAAGGAATACCAGCAACATACATCCACATCATAAAAGCTATCTACGCTCATAGTAAAGCCAGAATCCAATTAGAAACACTAGGAGACGAGTTCAGCATACAAAGGGGAGTGAGACAAGGAGACCCATTGTCCCCAAAATTGTTCTCCTCGGTTTTAGAGAATATATTTAGGAAATTAGATTGGGAAAAGTTTGGATTGAACATCAATGGGTCAAAAATAAACCACCTGAGATTTGCCGACGACTTGGTGCTATTCGAAGAGAACCCAGAAAACCTGCAATGCATGCTACAGAATTTAAATGAAGAAAGTGAAAAAATTGGCCTAAAAATCAACAGCAGTAAAACAAAACTCATGACTAACTCCTTGGAAGTAGAGATGAAAATAAAGGAAGTTAAATTGACGTACGTAGAAGACTACATTTATCTGGGGCAGGTTATCTCATTTAAAGACCAAATGACCAAGGAGATAGACATGAGAGTTGCAATTGGATGGAAGAAGTACTGGTCTCTCAAGGAGATTATGAAATCAAAATGTCTGGGAATAAAACTAAAAAGTAAAACCTTCAACACTTGTATACTCCCATGCTTAACATATGGCTGCGAAACTTGGACACTTACTAAAACTCTCAGAGAAAAACTTGCCAGATGTCAAAGAGCAATGGAAAGAAGCATGACGGGCTCAAAAAGACAAGACAGAGTCAGAAACCAAGATCTTCGTTTAAAAACAAAAGTCATCGACATACTCACAAGAATAGATCAACAAAAATGGCGATGGGCGGGACACATGATGCGAGGTAGTCAAGACAAATGGAGTAAGACAGTGATAGATTGGTATCCCAGGGATGGAAAACGTAGCCGGGGAAGGCCGCTTGCTAGGTGGGAAGATGAAATTAAACAGACAGCAGGCCCGAACTGGAGGAGGATCACACGCGACAGACAGCAATGGAAATGGTTAGAGGAGGCCTATGCTTTAAGGCACACCGAAGTCAGAGACATCATTTAGTCAACAATAACTTGTTCAGTGTTTTGTTTATACAAATTTATTACTTATTACTAGTGTTATTAAGAACTGTTACTCTATATTTAAAATTCTTGTCTAATTTCGGAATAAAGGGCTAAATTATTATATATATATATATATATATATATATATATATATATATATATATATATATATATATATATATATATATATATATATATATATATATATATATATATATATATATATATATATATATATATATATATATATATATATATATATATATATATATATATATATACATATATATATATATATATATATATATATATATATATATATATATATATATATATATATATATATATATATATATATATATATATATATATATATATATATATATATATATATATATATATATATATATATATATATATATATATATATATATATATATATATATACTTGGAGATATACATACCTAATATTTTTTTTATATATCTAACATAGACTTGTATGTGAGCTAAAACCAACCTTCATAGATTAAAAGTACCCGGCAACGTAGAAAGATATTATTTTATCTACTAAACTTACGTCACAATGTTTCTATGAAAAATTAAAAAAAAAATAGAAGATTAATTAGAAAAAACAAAACCGCGCATAACGTCTATGAAACATAAAAAATCTACACAATAGCATACGTTTTCCCATCTCATAATAAAATAAGTCAAAGAACTATTTAAACAATAAAGCGAATTATAAAATTGCAGGCGACACGACACGAGATGAATCGTTGAACTCTATACATTTTATTTCTTCTTCATCAAGAACGATTTTGCTAATTACTTAATTTATATGACAAGACACATGACTGTTTAGTGTACCTAGAACGGAGAGTGTAACGGAAATGTTTTAAATAACCTTCTTTAATTCATATCACATCCGTATTTAAAGGATGTATTAAAATTCTATTTTATGTTTTAAATTATATTAATATCAATTTAATAGACATCTCATTATTTTAATATACTATACGTTATATTAGTTTATATATCTTATAACGTTATATTAGTCTTTACATTTAAAATATACTAAAAATATATTTTAAATGTATTAAACACACCAATGATTTATATAAAAAGACTCACTCTTTTCCCCTCGAAAATATTTAATAAAAAAACAGGATAAAACAGCCTTTAGCCAGGATAAAACAAATAACAGCCTTTGCTAGCAATTCAGTTTGCTCTTAACAAAATAATTCTAAAGCTAATAATTCTAAAGTCATAAATTGCTACAATTCGCTCAATTAGCGATCGACGGATAACGTCGACGTCCACGTAAATATATTAATATAGAACGTAATTTATAAACGATGAGCGACACGCATTAATCATCAGGCCAGAATGCGGCGATGAGATCATTACCAGGACCAAACTGACAGCAATTGCGATTGCCGCTGCAGTATATCTAATACTAAATTATTGTAAGTGTAACACAATGTTGCCACTTTTGTTAATTGTTTTTGTTTACGTTTTATGTTTGTGTATAGTACTAATGATTTTTTGAGGTTGGCTACTTTGGTTATATATCACAACAATCTTAACATAGCGACTAAGCCTATAGTAAACATATGTTTCATATATATTTAATGCATTTAAGCATTCTATATTTCTAAGTAACGTGAGTGTACTTTATTTTACTGTATCGTCATCCAATACAATATATTAATCTCTATCATAGAGCGTCAATTGTCCCTGATTTGTAATAATCAGGGGTGCTGCTAAATTTCTTTCTTTTAATTTAACTCCTTTTTTCATTTAATTACACAATCATCAACTTTTAAATGTCTCATAAAATTGTACGTAACATAGCTTATATACAAATATATATAGCCATTTTTGTTTACTTCTATAATATTCAAAATTCATTATATATTAATTATACATCTTCATTTTACTTTGTATTACGTAATAGCCCAGTGTACGTATGTAATGCTTGGAAATTAATGACTACTAATAATACGTAGTGAAAGCTAAAGCGAAAGTAAAACAAGTTGCACTCAATGTTTTGCAGTCTCTTCTAGATAATAATTAGATGTTAAAGCGGTGTAGAAACACTATCATACCATACATCTACCACAAGCATGTTCATTACTCATATTCGAAACATGTTGTGAACATATATATCTTTATTAAACTAAGAATGATTTATATACATTTAAATGCTGCCGCATTTAGTACTGCTATTTAACGTTTAAGTATTATTAATAGCTTAAAATGTGAAAAAAGAAAACTTAACGACAATTTAGTTCAATAAAATATTATACATCATAGTACGAACTAATGTTATCTTTAGCAAAGTTGTGGTATGTGAACTGTCACGTAACGGCTGTGCGAAGGCTTTTTAAAAGTGTTGAATATAAGACCAGTCTAATTTCTAAACTGGTCGAAGGATTTCTACATATTTACTTAGTTAAGTCACTTGTTGTGATTATAATGCTAAACAACAATAGATTAGTTTAGTATAAACTACTATATTGAGGTTCAAGAAATTTTGCGCTTATATACTTATATAAGAATAATATTAGTATAGTAAAGATTATTCGGATGTGTAGAGACGTCATCTAGTAGCGCCATCTATCGGTACTAAAGAAATTACCTACACTTGTACTTATTTTTCGTACTGTTCGTTCGAAACGTAATATTTAATTTAAAAATACAACTTAAACATGTAAATAAAATTAAAACATATGCATAACTTAGTTATATTTTTCTACAGCGCGTTGACCTCCACTTAAGAGTCAATCTCTTAAGTTTTTACTTAGTGAATAAAATTATAAATAAACTATAGGTAGGTATTACCTAATACCTGTTTTAATGTTTTTGCAGACAGTGCAAAAAGACTGAAACAATATATATTATGTAGATTTGATTTTACGGAAACGTTTTAAGGTCAATTACATAATTTTAGCTATAAAAAATGTCAAGAACATTGAAAACTGGATATGGAAGTATTATTTATGTCCACTATTCTTCCCAAATGTATTTTTATCCATATTATAAGAAAATAGTAAAAATATTACAATATATAATAGAAAAATTTTATGAATTATATGACGTGGAGAAATGCAAAAACATTAAGAGTGTAAATCTAAGATTATTTTAATTTAAATCTATCTACTTTATTTTATGTCAAACGTGATACTTAGTTTCTTAATTTTATTGAAAATGAAGCCAGAAAAATAAAACTGACAGGTAAGTAACACGTCACTTTAAAAATACATGATGTAGTTATAGTTAAGCTTAACTACTACAAAAATTAAACCACATAATAGCTAACAAAAGTGGCTTGTAACTGTTTTAATCTATTAACTATTTACTCAGTGTTAAGTCGTTTGTGTTTAGTAAAGTAACGTAATATTACCATAGTAACACATGGTAGTGACTCTGAACTCGCGCCGCGTTCAAGAACGTTCGTTTACCGCGCGTCATTCATCACAAGTACTAGTACTACCATCTAGCGGTCAATGTCGATACTACGTAATGGCATAGTTTTGCTATTGTGTAACAGATGGCGCTATTTGTTAATGTCAATAAGAAATTATTAAGTTATTGTCAATATGTATGTAGAGTTTTTAAATTATAATAATTTCGACTATATATAAATTATGAATGCTATTGTATTACATTTATATATGATTTACTTCAGTTGCAATAACTACTGCCCAACGCCACCTTTATATAAAAGGAAAGTATGTTATTATTTCCAAGTGCAATAATGTAATATATTTTTAAAATAAAAGTTTTTATATAATTAATAATAATCTTATATGATG
The DNA here is from genome assembly GCA_037178615.1 of Dione vanillae. Taxonomy (NCBI): domain Eukaryota; kingdom Metazoa; phylum Arthropoda; class Insecta; order Lepidoptera; family Nymphalidae; genus Dione; species Dione vanillae. Next base: position 1,923,920 of record JAZFAU010000097.1, on the reverse strand, counting down.
ATAAGGTTTTATGAGAAGTTAATTTGAGAATGTATAATGAAAATTCTTATATCCTATCGTAACTAAAAAAAATATATTTAAATTAAAATCGAATATAAATGCTGACATGTTTACTTTTCTTCGTCAAAAAATAAATATTCTATTAATTTAAGGTAGTCAGTTGTAAAAAAGAGGATGAATAGGTCCTATTTCAAAAAGTAAACAAAACAATAAAATAAACATTTTTTCTGGTTTCAGTACCAAGATGTAAGACAAGAGTTTAACGACTCAGGGTTGTTGGTTGGCTTAAATTAGCACCATTTGAAAGTGATCTCATCGGGCCATTACTCATTGGCCGTCAAGTAAACTCGCCTAATGAAATTCGATGCGTGCATTTGCTTTGTAACATTACATTATAAACTCTATGTCAAATGAATAAGAGATATAGGTTTAACTTGTTGTATGTCCAATCGTTGCTTTAGATGTACTTAAAGTTTGGAGTCAAGTAGTTGACGCATCTAAAGTTGTTTCGTTTTTAGCTCACGCTGTATAATACGGGGCTGTCAAGTTACATAATTGGTAATAGAAAGTGTTTAGACGCCTACTAATTTGAAATATTATTTCTATGAAGGGGAACTATCATCTAGTCAATAATATATATTGATAGGGTGACGGTCGTCTGTACGGATCTTTGCCCTAGAGGCCAGAAAGACCTTTCAACTACCTTGGAACATTTACAAGGGCAAAAGATAGCTCACGATCGTATGTGTTCGTCTTGAACTCACTTGCCCTCCCTCTTTTTCAACAAAAATATATACAAGAGATAATATATTATAATATTTTCTTTATACACTTATATAGTAAATTTATAGTTTACTAATATAGTAAAATTATATTAATTTGAAATGTGATTGGCTTGCATACAGAAATATTAATTGGAAATCAATTCAAACTTATACTACTTCTATTTGTAATTTATTAGGATTTTTAAAAGAAAATTTAATATTTAAATCTAAAACACAAATGCCATTGCTAATTTTGTTTATGCCCTACGCTGTGTATCTCCATTAGGGAAACATTAAAATGTCAAATCATAATAAAGGGGTGGGTCTCGCGCCACATTGTTTTAAATACCACACCTTTAGCGAACGAACCGGCAAACTAATTCTATTGTCGTCTTAATATCGCACATATTGTTATATTGTTGTATCAGTACATGCCTGTTGACATTATGTCCGGCGATGGATGAAAACTATATAGAAACAATAAAAAACGAAAACTTTTAAATATTCGATATGTAATGTGAAGCTAAAAGTTATTTGATTTTTGCATTTTTGATTTCTGATGGATTTTTATAGAAAAGGTGTGTTAAGAGTTCTGGGTTCAACGTGCAATTGGTGCCCACAGCTATATTTCAATGCTTCCATAATGTTTTATACAAAATAAAGTGATTAACAGTGATTTGCTACCTCGACACCACTACGACGACTACTACCACAAAATGAAAGTAGATCTATAAAAAAATTAGCTAGCTATATTTATTTTTATTTAATGTAAAGTCAATATTTGTTTTGAACAGTTTAGAAATAATCATAATATAGGTTTTCCCCATCCGGGTAGATAAGGCGAGGAGTTAGCTTCCGTCATCTAACATAATATCTCTCAATGAGCGAAAAACATGGAAAGGAGTTATCACTAGAATTAAGTACTTATATTATACTTGTAATTATTTTATATATTTTGATTTGCACTAATATATTTTATATTTTTAATAACTTTAAATAAAATATAAAATATATTTCCATTGAAAAGCATGGTATTCGAAATAACTACCAATATTTAACAAGAAGGCGGTAGTATGCAAACCACGACACTTTCTAATGTAAGTACTATTGCTTTTCTCCTGAGGTTTCTTATCTTGTAAACTGAAGTGTAATAAAATGTATTTATATTACTGCGTCTTGTCGTTGCAGATTAAAATTGTTATATTTAAATATGACTTTTACTGTTTTAAGCTTTTTTCAGCTTGATATTTTAAGTATGCCGCTCAAGCAGAGTATACCTAGTACGTACTGCCGTATCTACCATTCGTAAGGAAGGAAAAGCGACGCTACGTATTCTCGTCAGCATTAGTTGTTTCTTTAGTGGCGGAACTCAACACTACGTTTTGTCCTGACTGGGAATCGAACTTACAGCTACTGTATGCAGTCAGACATCTCTTTTCGCAAGAATGATCAAATCCTAACAATAGAGGCTATAAAAATTAAGGTGAACATCATAATATTAAAAGTAAATTTTAACGTTTTTTGTCATTTAAATTCTGCCTTCATTATTCTTTCGCGATTTGTCGCCGGGACAAATATAAAATTGTCCTACCTTTATTTTTATGGACATCAGAGTGAAATACACGATAGCAACAGCGTCCGCTTACCTGAAACGAGAAATATATTCTTATTTTCTTTATTTAAAACGTACATCTACGAGTAGGTAGAAGCGAAATGGTATCTCAAACTGATTTAAATTTACATTTAAAAAAATAATACAAAAAAATGCACGTCAATATTAAAGTTCTACTCCTGAATTCTTAAGTTATTAGTTTTTTTTATGCAGAGAGAACAATCCAAAATGTGGTTACATTAATGTATCATAGAAGTCTCAGTAATCGCCTAAAGTTAACATAAAACTTAGTTTCCTCATATTTTTAGCGAGGACCAAAGTTAATACATACATATAGCACAGATAGTACATATAGCAAGGTAATTACATAGTTGTATATAACTTACAACGATGACTAGAAAAATAAAACTTAAAATAGTAAAAAAATATGAACCAACCGTTATTCTTAATTCCATCCAAACAAGCGTTGCGTACTCAAGGCTAAAACTGCCCTTTAAATTGACTCGACCTCGCGCTGTGGTCGTTAACGCTTTGGTTTACGGATAGTTAAATTTCTATTGTGAGAACCACTTTATCTACATAACATTATTCGTTTATATTCCAACGTAATGGATATTAGCCTTTTGAGAGTGTTTTAAGTCATACTGTTTTGTATGTAATTATATCAAATGAAGCTTCGTTGTTATGTCTTGTTCTGCTGGATGCTGGATATTACATACTTATTGCATTTATGGTACGTTAGAGAAAGTTTATGTATAAATTTGGCTTTGAATTTTTATTATTTCATTTAGCAAAAAGATAGTAACAATTTATTTTGATGTTAGTTGGTATAGCAAATATTTCAATAATAGGATATGACACTTTAAGAGAGGATGAGACGCTCACATTGGCTAATAATTTTGTGTTAAAAAATACAGAGTATGAAAAAACTATATATTGCTACAGGTAAAAAATACATAAATATATGTGTCTATTGGGTTTTAATTAAATTATTTTCTAGGTAAAAGGTGATAAAGGATTATATTTTCTCGTCATAAATATATAACTTGTGATTTAAAAAGAACTAGATTCTTAGAAAAATATACTTTAACTACTGTACAATATACAATCGTATAAACAGCCTTTTCCCGACAAAATTCATATAACAAGACATTACGTCAGTGCAATGAATGTTCTGGAACGCTGCAGGCGGGCGGCTCGCCCTTGAATACGGATGAGGCTAATGCGTATGGATGCGGTGCAATCCTCTAGTGAAAGCGCTCGTTGATAATCGATGTCGATATCTCGATACACATATAACTTGAGATGGTTATCCGTTATTTAGAACGAAAGCGATTTAGAGAACACATTTGAAATTATATATTTTTGTGTGTATAAATATTGATGAAAGTTGTTTATTTATTGTATTGTTGTATAAAGGATGTTGACATTTTAGGTATCAGAATAAGTTTCCTTTCTTCCTTCCTGAGGACCGTCGTGGAGCAGAGGCGCAGCGACTGCCTGTAAACGTGACGGTTTGTGGCCTCGATCCCCACACGAGGAAGATGGACGTTTTCATTTTGCTCTGCTCTGGAAACTTAGGCAAAGCGCGTTTAGTATTCCACCACGGAATGCCTTGAAAACTCTCTTAACTCTAGGTTCCTATGGCTTCTGCGCCTCTGCCTACCTTGCTTTAAGCGGGATAAAGTGAGAAGCTTTAACAATAATAATGACATTTTTCCGATTTCACTATTGTTATAGACAACGTTTGGCTCGGAGAGCTCTTTTCTTGTTTATCATCAGCTTATATTAAGAACGGCAAGTCAATCGTGCATATGATGTGCTCAGCACTACCTGTCCCATAGCTACTAGACAATAGTAAAGTTGTAAAATGAGAAAAACATTTAGTGCATAAAATACAACGTAAAATTGTTTTCTCCCATTGATATTACGACAATCGATATTACAATAAGAAACATCGACAATTTCATACTGGTAAACCACTATGAAGCGTAAACACACAAAATTAATCTGATTTAAGTCATTTTGAAGTTACTGGAAATGTTTTGTAGGTGTACGTATTTCTTGGAGACTCCTTTTTAACTGTTTCATGTTTCGTTAAGTCATCATTTACGTATGTATCAGTAAACAACAGCGAGGGATGCGTACAAATTGACTTGTAATAATAATGTTAAACACAATTAGGTTTAATTTCAAATTTTAAAAATAAATAAAGTCGATTTTGTTTCCAATCTTCTTTGGTTGGATTTTATAAAGGTTATATTTTAAAAGTTATTAAAAATGCATGAGTAATAAATTAACTCTTAATTAAATGAGATACAAAAGTTCAATTATAAATATAAGTGAACTTTTGTATCTCATTTATTCAGTAAAATCAATCTATATTTTTACAAAATCAGTAAATATCAAAGCGTGTCTATTTATAATAACTCCTTACTAAAGTTCATATTCAAGATTTTGACATACCTAGTTAAAAATTTAAAGAAGTTTAAAATTTGCAGTTGAACAAGATGCCGCGACCCTTATGTAGGTACTAGGTGTCCTATGTCTGGGAGCCACGAGGGCTATGTAAATGATATGCAGATGGGTGCACTATCAAAATGTCTGACAGCGACTGGAGAAGAGGTGCCGAGTCTTCAAATAATGCAATTCATCAAAAATAAAGGAAAAAACGGGGACAAATTTTAAAAATATGTTGTGTAAAATTTTATAATTATAAATTTAAAAGTAGCTTACTCTGAATAGTGATAAAATAAAAATTTCCTGTCATTAGTATTGGAATTTAGTTTTTTAAAACATATAGACAATATTTCTTATATGTATGTCATATATATATTTAATAGAAACATATATTATTATTTTAATAAGAGCTAATGAGGACATGATTTTACAAAACAATTTTTCAATTTTTCTAATTGTAACTAAGTATTCCACATTATGTACAAGTGACAGTCAAAAATATGACATTTTATTAAGAAATAACTTCAAATATGAGTTCATAACTTTACTAGGAAGTCGTCCCAGCACTCTATTCCTAAATTTTTATGCTTAATTAACTGCTTAAATACCGTTTCATTAATTAACATACAAGGCAAAGGTTAGGTATTTTTAAATTTTACGAAATATTGTTACTAAATTTATGCCGTGAGTTGAACAAAATCTACGTACATTTATATTGTAATGCCAAAGATTTCAAAAGAAGTTCTATTTTTAATTAAACAATGTAATAAATTTATATAAAAAGTAAAGAACCAAGTACTGTGCAACTAATAGAAATATGGACTGAATAAATTAATAATTGTAAGGCTTTGGATTGAAGGCAAATTATGTTCCAATTATAAATGCTGTGTAATGACATTTTAATTAATATTATATATATATGATTTTTGAGTTATAACGGTAAATGAAGACAACTTAGTGTGAAGACACTCATTTTTGAAAAAGAATATGTCATAGTAGTAAAGGCTGGTCGTAGCTTCCATTATCGCTTGAGGTAAAACAAAGCTTTAGTTTTGAATATCAAATAAAGTAAAATTATTCTAAATCAATCATATTATTGTAATAATTACATTTAACGACTATTATACAAAATAACATAATAATGTTATTACTCACAACCCATCCATTATTATTCAAAAAAGATTATATCCACCGAAAGTAACAAAGAAAACGTTATATTATATCAATTATACGGTATGTACAATGTATGTAACATTGTAAGCGTTGGCCCGGGACGTAAATGGGGCAGAGCCTCGGCCTAGTTTCCTGACCTACCCCACGACTCGCCTGTTTCATCCCAGACATGCGTATATCGACATACGAATAAAACATAAGACGTAATCCTCTAAGGGCTAAAGTATAGTAGTAATGTATCAATTGTAAAGTTATATTTGTATTTAAAATTGCATAGAAAAGCTATTTATACCATATAGTATATATTAAAATGTAAACATTATGTATCTTATGTGTACGTATATTATACATATATATATAAATCTATATAGGTTTTTACTTTAAAATATTTAAATTGCTATGGAAAATCAGTTCCACTTCATAAATTATAGTTCAGTTTAAGGCATTGCTTGTTGGGCGCAACCCCAAGCCGCTCGTTGTTGCGCCAAATGTCTTACTAAGTAAGATTTTCTCAGTCAGACCTGCATTCAGTCGGATAAATATCACTCGAGCGATAATAACGTCAAGTTGTGTCATTACATACCTATTTAAGCTTCAATAAACTTATATTATGTGCTACTTTTATATACCTCGCATATATAACTAACTGGAAATTCAACAATGTTTTGAGCTACGATAGATGCGTATCTCGTTCGAGTCGGCCTTTAATGGCTCATTACCCAGAATGAATTGTAATGCCAAAGGTTACGTCAAAACTTTATGGAAGAGGTGAACTGAGTACGAAATAGCTGCTATTACATAGTAACATGTGGGGTATACTTTGTATAGTAGTAGGTCAACTGCTTATAATATAGAAGTATATGTATAAAGGTATATATAATAATATAATGTTTATAGCTTATTAAATATATAAAGCGCCAGTCGTCTGCCTGTAACACGACGGTTTCTGGGTTCGATCTCCAGTCGGGGAAGATGGATTTTTCTATTTCCATTTTCTTCGCTCTGACAACCAAGGCAAAGAGCGGCGTTGAGTTTCGCCACTCATCACGCAATGCCTCGAAAACGGCGGAAAGTGGGGACGGAGTAAGCATGGACTAAGTAACGAAGTGTCTTAACACTAGGTTTGTATGATATGTATATAGCGCCAGTCGCATTCACAAATTGAGAGATCCGTAGCAGTTTGACGATTGTAGGTGATCGTACGAGAAATATATTTATATTCAGTCATTATGCCATAAAATATGTACCTAAATATAACCTTTTTTTGTGATACTTGTATACATATTAGTATTGTACATTAGCAATATTTTGATTTTTACTTTTTCTATTTGCTATAAGTTTTTGTCAAAATTTATAATTGTAGGTCAGAAAATTAGTTAATAGTGTAGTTATATAGTGTAAGTAGCATCAACGGCCATATTTCTTGATTGACTTAAATTGTGATTTTGGTTAATTGCTAATGGTGCTAATAAATTGTGTTTGGACTGGTGCTATTAAATATGCTGATCTACGAACAGATATTACTTTTAGCTTGACAGCTTCACGCGTTTCTGATAAAAAGAGACTTGACAGACGGACAACGAAAGTGATATGTAGGTTTAATTTAATATTTACAAGTACGGAGATTATAAATCTAAATTATTTTTTAAAATTAAATTGCAATTAAATATAATTTTACTAGAAGTCTTGAGTTCAAATTTTGAGTGCAAAAACATAATACATAAAATATATAAGCCAATACATTCAGATTGGAAAATAATTAGGAAAAATCCAGATGAATGAATTAACATATGATTTGTATTTTGAATAATTTAGTTTATATATTAAATACTCAATTAAACAAATGTCGTTAATTTACAAAATTTAAACTTACTACACTAATGCTATTTAGATTTGATACTAATAAATCTTAATTAAGCGTCCCTGGAAGTTAAACGCTTTTAACGCAAAATTTCCTGCGACGCGCTCTCGGCAAAGTATTCCGTGGTTTCCAAATTAATATTGAAACATTTATAGAGTGGAATAGATTTAAATTTAATTAAAATGTTTGTTCCTGCAACAACAATGACTACTTAGGCGGCTGAAATTTAACGAGATTGTTTTCACCTTCGGAACGTTAACGTTAATTAATTTGTTTTAATTGTAATTAACTTCTGGCTACGAAATTTTTATTGATGTGACTAGACCGACTCTATTTATTTTTATTGTATATAATATCAGAAAGTATAATCAATTTTAATTATTATATGTAATGTATTTTTTTTTATTTTTTTGTTGTCAATATTGTGGTTTTAATGTAAAATTAAAAATTATAATATATTTATATAAATATTATATAAATACATATATAATTTATAATTTAAGATACTAAAATAATTATATTTTATACATATGTACGTGGTGTGACTAATTTTACGCTCTGTTGCTTGAAAACAATGTAGAGAACTTCACTGGAGTATTATATCATTGTGTGTTGGACGGTCATAAAGATTTATTATCAATAGGAATAATGTATACTGAATAGTAGTCAGGGTAGTGATTAATTTATACATGAGTATCAGAAAGATGAGCTAATTTTCCGCTAGGAACTATTTATTTAATCAAGAATATGTTTAAGAGATACTTGAGCATAACATGACAGACGTACAGCCTCTGTATTATATATGTTACTATATAATTTCATATAACATTTGAAAAAGATATATATCACTTCTAATAAGGTATAGTATATGTATATATAGCCTTATCAACGTATACAAGTCTTCTTTTCAGAAGATTTTCCTTTTAAGGTTTTCACATTCATTCAATAAAGACATAAATAACCTAATAATGTCGTGCGTAATGATCTCCAAGATCTGAACGCCATATATGTAAAACATTGCACTTAACAAAGTATTGAAATGTCAGCTTGGGCTTGTACGATTGTTTGTACATCAGTTCCGCTCACGATCTTGTTTCAGAACTAAGAATTTAATAGATACTATTTTACTTTATATAGAAATAGTTATTTCATTTTAGTTGAAAGTTTATTATAAATATTTTTATATCTTGTAGTAATGATCATTAAGCGTATTGTTTCTAGTTTAATTTTATGTTAAAAGTATATCTACTATATAATATTAACTTTTAATTTTCAATTATTAAAAGTTTAAGATACATTAAAAACCATAGAAGATTATAAATATATATCTAACAATAATTACTTGTGTAAAAACTCTTAATTCCATCTCTATCTCAATCTCGGCTTTGAATTCTTCACAATGGCGTTTGTATGCGCGTGCGCTCCATTATTCGCGCTCCGCCCAACGTAAATGAGCTCCAACTGCCACTTCCGTTACTATGGTGTGAAAATAAATTATCCTTTTGTATGTTATTGATGTTAATATGTTGTTATATATATATATATATATATATATATATATATATATATATATATATATATATATATATATATATATATATATATATATATATATATATATATATATATATATATATATATATATATATATATATATATATATATATATATATATATATATATATATATATATATATATATATATATATATATATATATATATATATATATATATATATATATATATATATATATATAATGAAAACATCAAAGCAGTCCTGATAATTAAAGATGGTGTCACTTTTTTTGTAAAATAGCTTTTCTACAATAACTATTTCTGTCCTTTCATAGTACATTAAGTAATTTAGCAGCCATAATCACATAATCGAGTAGCCAATACTTCAAATATTTAACCGACGCATCTCTTGAGAAGTGGGATATTTATAAATTAGAGTAAGAATTTAGCTTAATAATTTAATAAAATATGTTATAAACAAAACAATACTAAATATATAAAGAAAATACAATACGTATTTATTCAAAAATAATTTTATATATGTAGGTAATTTGTTATGTTGCAAAAATATCGCGCACAAGGCCACAACTGCACGTCTATTACGAACTCGGCTCACACAATTGTTACTATTTCATAAGCTATATTCAGCAAGCCTTGCCTACGTTTTCATACCGAAAAAAATTAATTTTATTTGGGCATTCCTTAGGAAATCTCAGCTAAATCTCAGTAACAAACAAATCGTACGTAGATTACATCAATAAACCTTTTTACGGGGGCGTAATCAACGTTAACGAGCGGCAGATTAGAACGCGCACATTATAACAGATATTGCTTCACAGCGAGTTCACACGGGTTCAAATGTACGATAACGTCGGCCTTGGCCTCTGCACCGATAGACAATAGTGCTTATGAAATATATGTACCTACGTACAAGGAAACACTATGTGTGTAACACATATATGTATATTGGTAAATATACCATTAATAAAAATAAAATGAACTCACAATTTATATAATTTTTTTAGGACGCAGTCTTTATCTGTATTTGAATTCAACCGTATTCATATTTATTTTGATATATATATTTCCTTATGACTAGAAAGAGAGCTGTAGTAGCAGCAGTGACTAAACGTGTGATTTTTATAGAATAAGGTATATCTTATTTTTATGATTTATAACGTGTTAATCCACACTGAGAATAGAAAAAATACTTAAAAAAACATGAAAATTTGAACGAAACATAAAAATTTTAAAACTTTTTTACATGTTTTCTTTAAGTAAAGTATATGTAGTACTGAAAAAAATATATAAAATGTTTATTGGAACAATGAAACATGAAATTAAAGATCGATAATGATAACTTTACTTAAAATTGTGTTGCTATTTAGTTATACTTTTTATATAATTTTCATTGAATACGACTTTTTTATTCAGATGTTAATAAAATAATCTCATTGAATTTGGTACGTCAAAACAATTGCACGGATTTTGCGTAAAAATATCTGAGGTTCACGTGAAATAATACGTTGAGTCAAATAATAAAGTAGTAGTGATTTAGATTACACTGCATGAAATAATATAAGCATTTAATCAAGTAAATGATAAAGCATTAATATGAATTCTATTACGCTATTAAAGAAGTTTTTCAATAAGAATAGTCTAAATGAATTTAGAAACACTTCATTTCAAAGGAAAGTAAACAGTGTTGTTATGTATATATATATATATATATATATATATATATATATATATATATATATATATATATATATATATATATATATATATATATATATATATATATATATATATATATATATATATATATATATATATATATATATATATATATATATATATATATATATATATATATATATATATATATATATATATATATATATATATATATATATATATATATATATATATATATATATATATATATATATATATATATATATATATATATATATATATATATATATATATATATATATATATATATATATATTATATATATATATATATATATATATATATATATATATATATATATATATATATATATATATATATATATATATATATATATATATATATATATATATATATATATATATATATATATATATATATATATATATATATATATATATATATATATATATATATATATATATATATATATATATATATATATATATATATATATATATATATATATATATATATATATATATATATATATATATACATATACATATAAATATATACATATACATATACATATACATATACATATACATATACATATACATATACATATACATATACATGTATCACAATCGAAACAGAATCTTTATTACGATCGCTGGTATTGCATATTGCTGAGATACACACGTGTACGTCGCTATTGGATAAATTGGCTTTCATATTGATAATATCGAAGGAATGTCGGACCAAATTGAAATATAGAATTAGGTTTTATATAATGTACGATTAAATTACAACTAAGCCAACGAATGTCAATTGAAATAAAAAATAAATAATTACTGGTAAGTATGTATTGACATTTACTATGACAATATATATATTTCTATTGTTTTCTAAATTGTTATTCAACAATAAGGAAAAAATAAAACTGTATATGTTTTTTTTATTTTATTTTTTATCATAATACTTGCTACGTTCCAATTTATATGTTGTCCAAAATGAATTTTACTATGACAATTATTTGTATGCGCCCAGACAAGGCTAAATTGGCTAACAGTGCTACAACAGCGCTTAACACGGACAGTACATAAATATTAAAGAAATATAGGCGATGCATAAAATGTTCGATACATCTGCAGTCTAGTCGTACGGGTTACTGTAAAATACCGCAACTAAGATATTTTATCGAGTGCACGTACTCTTGGAGTTATTGCAATTGCTCCGGATCCTTTTGTATAGCAGATTTTCATGGCCATACTGATTGATATATGATATTTGGTCCGAGATATATTATTAGTAAATTTCTTATATTTCTCATGTTATGCTAAAATATTTTTCAAGGGTAAGCTTTTAAAAGCTCTAGAGCGGAAAGCTTTATGACTATCTTAAAAGTTACTCTCGTACATGTTTATTAATATTTATTATAGTAAAGAGATGTAAACAACATTAAATATAACGATTTCCCGTTAACTGTGGCATTCAATAAAAAATCTTATTTTGAGTGCAATTTAAATAACTTCATGCTGCACACACCCACGCTGAATTGCGCTGTGGTCGTTTCAAAAATCAAATTAGATCTCTTGAATATTTTGAAATTTTACCAAATGGTGTCATATGGAAAATGCATATTTATTTATTGCTGTCAATATACGAATGTATGCTTAATCTATATTACTTCAGCTGTTACTTCGAAATAAAGAAAAGAAGTAAATTATATTATATATTTAAATGTCAATAAATTTAATTCAATAATACCGGAAATAGAACCATACATATTTTGTATATTTTCAAATATTACTTACATTTACGGTTGTGTAGCTAAGACTCTACTTGTGTGTCGATGTTTTTTTTAATCACTTGAAATGTTTAAAAAAAAACATCTATTTAATTCTATAATATATTTTATGTAAATATCACGACTAGAACTTTGTTTTATGAATATTTATAGCAAACTGAGAGAGATTCTTTTATGCTAGAGAACACACGTTAATTTTTCTAACGTGTCTCCACACATTCTGTCCAGCACGATTCATTTCAATGCAATAATTCAATTATTAACTTCTTGAAACTAATAAATATTCTAGTGGTAAAAGCTATTCCTTAAATGCATATAATTTGGAGTGACTTTATATGTAGTTTAACACCAATTTGGTCGGTTTATATTATAAAGATTTAGATTATATCAAAAGGTGTTTTATTTCGCAAAGACTCCTTCGCTGTGTCATGAAATAAATTTTAACGAAGAATTAATGAGGGGCGCTGTGGCGCAACACGACGCTTTTAGTGGAGGTAAATATTTTCGGTGAAACATCAGACAAGTTATTCTTAATTGGTTCCCTGAAGCTCTTCTTTCTTTACTTTTTGGACAATAAATGGTAAGGAATAAATATTTTTGGCTTTGCGGAGATTCAGATTTAATTTTACGAAAAGTCGATTTAGATTGATTTAGGCCGAAGTATTCCGCTGGGAAAACATTTGACTGTAGACGTAACAATATTGGGCTTAATCACCTCTCGGAGTTTACATTTAATATTTAAATGACATAAATTACTTGAAGTTCCACCACAAAATGTCGAGAAATGAACTGAAAGTGGAGAGCAGATACCTAGCGTCAGTATGGCCTACTTTACTATGTGGAATAAAACGTGAAGCCAATTTACTAAACCGATACACGTAATCAATTGACAGTCAACTGTATGCGATAAAGTTTGGCAGTTCAATATTTCATTTTCAATGTTATTTACCTACAGATTAGATGGATGGTTTTTTAACATTGTTAGTGGATGAGTGCTCGCGAAATCTGGTCAGCTCGTGTCGCAGCTAGTTTATGCTATAGCATATGTGTACTGCTGCTACAGCTGTATACAGCAATATGAGATGAAAAAATTTGTCAAACGAAATACAACCTTATTATAAGAACATATCGAGATGTAGAGTTAGTTGCCTATAATAAGTCGAGTCGATTTATTTAATTTAGATTTTTTCTTTATTTTAATTTAGCGTCAATAAAAATAAAAAATGACAAAGATTTTAGAACGAATACTTTTCTAAATTATCTTTAATTTTTTACTTCAAAATAAATCGAATTATAATTTTTGAAGTTGAATTTAAAAATAATATTTAAAATACATATACTAAAACACAAAATAGTGTATCAATAACAACTAAAATATATTAAAAAAACATTATATTCAAAGTTAGAAATCATATTCTAATGCATTTATGTTTCCAGTGAAATTATAAGTATTCTGTATCTTGGGCTATACTTAGGTCATTGTCCTCATTATCGAGTTTGGCACGATAACGATACGGAAAAATCCTTTTAACACTGATAAAAGTAACCAAAATAAGAAGATCTGTTGTTACATATGTCAAACGTTGCATCGGAGGTCTGTCCGTTCGCTAATTTGCGATTTGTTTTCGTTTAGGAATGTGATGATAAAAGATTTGTCCTTGGTGTGGAGTCAATGCGGTCGAGGGGGTCAACTTAATAAAAGATTTTAAATATGTAAACGTGTTCCTAACTTTTTTTAAATTTGAAGGCCACACGGCACAAATAATTATATGTAGTGAGTTTGGAGTGTTATGCACATAGCATAGTGTTAAGACACTCCGCTCTCCATTTTATGTAGGATTTGAGACACTGCTTGATGAGTGGCGAAACAATTTTTGAACTAAGCCAGAAAATAAAAAATTCAATCCACAATCATCGCATTTACCGTCATACGTTCCACTGTACCGTGAAGGCTTCATATTTTACATGGCAGTAAATAAAAATGACATTGTAAAACAAAATTAAAATAACTGGTCATATCCAACTATTTTATAGTTAAAAAATTCCAAGCGTTTTGGAAGCGAAAAATTTGCTGCTTAAAGAGTGTATAGCGTGACTGCATGCGATAAATTTTGCTCGGTAATTTTATAGAAGCTCTACCCGAGTACGACAAATAAAAATAAAATGCCGTCAAATTAATTCCATAACTTCTGTATCCTGTGTTTTAACAATTTTAAATAAAATGTATTATGTTATTCGTTATCGTGTTACAAAAGTTGTATTCATTTAAAAAATACAATTAAGTATTGCAATTTATTCATCTTGTACATAAAATAATTTATTTTAATATTTAAAAAAAACCTATTATTATAAACGTAAGTAGGATTTCGTTAACATATCTTTTCTATAGTCTTGAAAAGAAATTGAAATAAATTAGTAGTTACTAGGAATCGTCTATATACAATTTTTGCATATATATTTACTAATGATAAAAACAATGTGTATGTTATAAAATGTACGATCTCAGGTCTTAAAAAATATTTCAAATTCAGAATTAAACAGTCTCAATATATGCAACCGAAATATTTGTATAATTAAAATTTGATGTTAGCATCATAATTGGAAGGTTTACAATGAATATTTACGAACAAGTGTTAAATTACTGAAAATATATAGTACATTACAATCTTGAGTTCAAATTATTTAATATACAACAATATACAATATAACACTATAATGTAATATATGTAACATTACAATACAACATACATATATAAGTTAGCTGCCACCCAGAACGCGGATGAGGCGTGATGAGAAAAAATACTAATGACAGTATTAATACTAACTCATACAATTCAATTCAATTATAATTGTCTTTATATTGAAGCTTACAATTCAATATTACGCAGTTAAATTATTTTAGTCTTCAATATATAATACAGTGTACCACCCGCTAGTTACGAATGAGCTTTTGCTCTTAAAGCTTAGTGTTAACGATATGGGGGCCATCTTATATTCCCGCTGCTCGATTAAGGCGTGTCATTAGGATATCCTGATATAGGTCAAAGGGCCAAGTACTTAAGGAAATATACTAAAAATAACTTTCCTACTCGGTACTTTAAAAATAGAAATCTGAGTTTCTATATAATGTAGCACACGCCGTCGGATCGTTGCCGAATAAAAATACCGCCTACTGAAGATCAGGCAGGTACTAGGCAGGTAGGTTAGGCTAGGTACATTGCAATCTATTCTAATAATTACAATTAGTGAAATAGTTTTTTTTAATCATAAATATTTTTATTTAAATGTAAAACGTATTTTTATTTTAGTAAATAAAACTAGTTACGGAAGCCTTACATTAATTTTCTAAAATGTCTACAAGTATTTAATTAATAGCTCTTAATAGGTCTTTAAGAAAATTGTTACATTTACTTTTTAATATTAATACTTTTGTAATTAATCGTCACCTTGCGTGTCCATTTGGTTTAATGAATTTTAAAGTTCAACGTACTCTTACTTTTGTAATTAAATATTATGTGGAGATTTTTTCTTGGTGTATTTGGTTTTATTTTCAATGCAAATTAAAGCACATGTTTTAGTACAACTAAGCTTAATTAAAATTTACTTTAAATTTAGCATTTTGAGAGATTACAAACTAAACGAAGTAGATGCTTGTTAAATATTACGAATAATTTTATAACAAACAAAAAAAATATATATAACTTGGAAGTACCTATAGCAGTTAGAATTATGACGAGATATGAGTAATGAGTAAGAATTGTGATAACATTCTTAACATATATATAACTTATAAAAATTTTCAAATAAGTTAACTATAACGCAAATTCTTACCTATTTTTCCACTTGGGCTGTACGGTCCGTAGCTGCTCGAGGATAAAGGCGAGGAGTATCCATTAGGCTGGGGCTGCGCCGGCGACGGTGACCCGCCCCCCGCCATCCAGTCTCTGACGTGACCGTTTGGCAAACCGTTATGACTGACCCCAGGCTCCGCCTTCACTTGGCTCGGGATTCCCCGGTACGCCACTTCGTGTTTCAGGTCCATGCTACCGCATGCTGCCGCACCGCCCCCGCCGCCCGCGCTCCACACTTCTGTGAAAAGACTAGTGTTAAATATTTAAATTTTTACTAACAGCTTTATTAAGAAATTTTTCTAAGGGAAACCAAGAACTACTTAAACATATTTTGTTTATTTATTATCATACTTTGTTGTATTAGTGGATAAAAAAAAAACAGCGTAACAAAACGTATCAAAATTTTTAGACACATCACTGTGTAATTGCGGCCTTATCACTAAAAGCGATCTTTATAAGTATTTTTTCACATTTGTTATTTTTCCTTCTCTATATATATAGACATACCAGATTTTAATCTAGATTTAAATAAGATTATTAATGTAATGAATCATTAATGTCTCCTTTGTCACTATCAAGTTTCATAATAAGAGATCGACATAAGTAGAGTAACTTCATCGACATTGAACCATTCAACAATATTATGCTCAACTTGCATGCTTGTCTACTTCGTTACTAAATACAAGCACACTTTAATACAAATTAAAACGCAAAGTAATAAAAAATAAAAATGTAAAAACGTAATGGAAAAAAACATATTTTTGAGAGCTATACGCCTTGATTAAATACCATAATATTCACACCGAAACTTTAATGAATAAGACTAAATTGGTTAGACTCAGATTAAAAGGCAGCTTGCATCTGAAGGTTGATTACAAGCTAACATTGAAGGACACTGCTCCACGTACTCGTTAATTAAACTTTACTTAAATAGAGTAAGGTTAACAAAATGCAGATCCATAAAAGTTGAATTTACTACGTCATTTCTAGAACAGAGTAATTTCTGGCACGTTCGATAATTTATAGTTTAGATTTGTTTTATTTTTTGAAGCATGAAACAGCAAGCAAGTTATTGAAGAATATCAAAGATTGAGTAACCCATTACCTTAAAATTTACAATATAACATACACATATTACAATATAACATACATATATGTATTAGTTAGTTGTTGTCTATTAAGGTATATGACAGCAAAAAGTAAATGATATTTTTAACTCTCGAAACTTTACAAAAAAATGGAAAGTTTTGAAAGTGAATTAGTAGAAACTTAGATATAAAGGGCTTTTCTGTAAAAAAAAGTATTTGCTAAATATAACAGAACTGATATATATAAATAGCAAAATAATTGTTGTAACAAAAGTCGAATTTATGAATTAAGAAAAAGATATGTTTTTTTATTAACATAGTGGCATTGGAATACGGTTATATTATGATTGTTTACTTCTTGCATGTCATTGCTCACGTATAAACTAGCCTTGGTACGTTTTTTGTAAACATTTAAAAAAATATATAAAAGAACTCTTTGTCACGAAGTAGGTTAACACGTCTGCAACTGATTGTGATAACGTGGAATCAGTCAAATCTACATATACATAATTCAAGGTTTTAAAAAATTTAGTCCACCAAGTTTTTGTGAATACTACATGTTATATATTATTGGTTAGGTAGAGAAAAGGTTATTTTAAAGGGTAGGTTTAATTTTCTCTTTAAACCTACAATTGGGTCAAAAGTTTCAAGTGCTGCTCTAAGTTCCTCTCCCTGAAACGCGATGGGCTTACAACGAGAATCGTGAACTCATAGAATAAAGTCTAAGTAGTGTCTTCTCTTGTGCTTATGTGCAAATTGTATTTTAACTTAAAATATTAAATATTCTAATTACACATTAAAAAATTTTGACACGACAGCGGAGTCTAGCGAGTGTGAAATCATTGTTAAGCTCAAAATAATGGGTAACATAGATTTCTCTGCTTGTAGTTTTAAAATGAAATCTTATACATTGTAAATTATGCAAATTTGATACAACTGTTAAACTAGGAATATTTAAACAATGGAGAAACCGCAAACCTTATAAAATAGTCTACAAAAAAATAAAATGAAAAAAAGTATATTAAAGAATCATAAGCTTCCTTATTTTATATCACATTGAAGTTAGTATTATTTTCTCACAGTAAAAAGGCTAATGTTCAACAGCAATCATTTAGAATTGCTTCTCCGCAAACGTCATTAGAACTTAAGAAATCATATAATCAATCATTCTTATAGTGGAATATATACAAGAAAACTTTGTCGACTGAAATAATTTGATATGATTGAAAATGATTGACAATCGGTTCGGTATTTTCAATTTCAAAATTTTGAATATTTCAAATTTGTTAGGTTTTGTTAGAAGAGAAGAAAACTTTTATCATTATTTGGATCCTTGGATTTATATTTGGAGACTTAATACGCAATTCTTGAGGCTCCTCAAGAATTGCGAAGGTCGAAGTTTTTAATTCTGAATTCATTTAGAGTTTGATTAGGTGAAGGGGAAAATAATAACAATTCTGTACAGGTAATATTTACCATAGAGAGATTTTGTAGTCTTGCCTCTCGCTTCTTATTATGTAGTAGTGCCAAAATAGTTTAAATATTTCTGGCAAGAAAACTTACGAAAAACTTGAAATTTTTAAATATAGATATTTGTTTGAAAATTTACTATCAGAATATAGCAGCATATGCATGCATATTTACATTGTTTTATGGACAACAGTAAACTGTGTGCTTTAAATATTTTACGACGAAACATAAAAATAAATTGTGTTATACGAATGAATTCGTATGTAGCAGCAACGTAAAGCTTATTATTATTTAAATGTGAAATTAAACATTATTATTAGTAATATTTTAAATTGATTCATAACTGTATAGTAAAAATTCAACTTACAGGTAATTCTGTATGCAAAATACATGTAAACTATAACTTTAAATAAATTATTTATGATTAAAATAATTTTAACTATAGAGAGAACTGAACGAACGCATCGTGGACGCTCAACACTGGCGTTGCACAACGAGCGCGGGCGCAGAGAAAGCGCGTGACGTCACGACCTCGACACGCTCACCTACTTGCCGCCTGCCTGCAACAACCCACTTTGATACCGGCCCAATGCCGAGCTTTCTATTGACTATCAAATGACCATGTTGTAGCCTAATCAAAGAAACATTTGTTAGATAATTGTAGCATCTATTACAACCATCTTAGCAAGCCATAGTGTGTAATAAGGTTTGTTTTCAAAATTCGTATAGCTTGCTACTTGAAAAAAAAAATCTTGTGATATAAGAAAGATATATTTTGAGTCTTAAAGATATTTAAAAAACATTTTTTATTTATATTTCATTAAGTAAGTCAAAGTTCATTAAGTAAAAAGCTATTTTTATTGATAAAAATAAGTCTATATTTGTCACCAGTCAGATCTTAATTTTTTACTACAAATTTTCCTCTAAACATTTGATTCTGAGCTCTCGTTACAATGCCATTTGAGTTTCATAGTCACAAACCCTAAAATCAAACAGAGGATGTGTCTTTACGATATGCGATAAAATTTTATAGCTCATTACGATAACGTTAGGATAAAATAAGCGAAGAGCAATCGAAGGAACCAACTTGAATTCTCAACATCGCCAACTTACATTTTCTACAGAAACATTTTCCCAGCAAAATACTTTAAGTTGCAATGCAATTTTATTTTATGCATGTTGAAAATATTTGCCGGAATATATTTGACGCGTAGAGTTCTTGAAAATCTCGAATGTAAAATTCAACTTCAACGGTCAGCGGAGTCCGTGTTATTTTGAATAACGTTAAACCGGGGAATGTCTCGAGTTTACACGACGCAGTCTCTTGGGACATAATTTGAATGCAAACTACTAAGCATTATACTTCTTTAACATTAGAAACAGTCAACGAAGCGGAAATAGTATTTACGAGTGACGCGACCCCCTGCGCTCTATGATATGTACGACGAGGTCGCCGCTACGCTAGCGCTGTTGCGTAATGATGGACTAACGACCTTGTTATCATGAATATATGTATATACACATATAACTCTAGAAGTGAGTTCGATAACCGCATGAGGTGGGAATAAGTCGATTGTTGTTTGCCGTAATTAGAGTTCGGCACAGCGGACGTATCGACCCTATGAATTATTTAAGTCAGTGTGTGTCCTGCTTCATGCGACTTCAAGCTGCCTGTTTATTCCCTAGGGAAACGTGCACGCTTAGATACATTAAAGTTATAGCCTAAGTTATATAAATATTCAGAATCTATCGACGTTATAACACTATAAATACGTGGTAATGCCGTATGAAATTTGTGTACGAGTGATAAATAATAAATTTGTGATAAATAATTTTGTAACATTGATATATTTATAAGTACAATAAAATTATATAGAAGAAATTTTAATTATTTTGTTTATTATAAATATTCATGAAGAGAACTCCTTGTTTTTATATCTCTATTTATATATTTTACGCGCTAAAATTAAAAAAGTTAAATGAATCTCCGCCACTCCACCAACATTACATTACGCATGCAATGCCCTAGAGACTTCAAGGACTGAGTGTCTTGCTCCATTTTAAGCGACATTTTTTTTTACATCACCACAAATTTACTATGTGGATCGACTAAATGCTAAATTATATTTGCAAATTTGTTACAACAAGCAAGAAAAAAACACAATATGTTGTAATCCATCGTGGATTCTCTAATTACACAATATTAAGGTTTTTATACTATTATATCTCAAGTGTACTTCATACTCTATCTTCTAAAATTTTGTTTTAGTTTATTTCTAATACTTTTAACTTAATGAGTTACATTGGTTGAAGGTACTAAATTCGGAAACTGGTCGGAATTGGAAAAAAATATTTTTATGTTATAAAGTCTATTTATTTCAAAATGAATCCTAAGCAGACACATAGTTTATAGCATGAATCAAACATAACTATGGCTTTTTCCATTTAACCACGTAGACGAAACCATGAAAGTTATGTTATACTCATACAATACGAGCAGGTACATTTACTTATTTACAAAATGAGATATCAATATTCATCTCGAATGCACTATTCGCGCTATATCCCTGATATCCGCTAGAGAGTGCTTTAATAATACAATCTCTCGACTCGTTCAGAATGTAAAATCTTAGTATATTCCCAGTAGACGAAGTCCATGTGTTTACTGCGTCTTATGCTATGAAAGTACGGAGGACGATCTGAACATAAAAAGATTGGCGGACTCAGAAGGAATCACGTCGCTATTTTATCGATGCATTCGCAGTATGTGCTACTGAAGTCCTTTTGGGATTTTCTTTATATAGAAAATATTCTATTCTTGTTTAACGAAACGAAGATTATCTAGTTAGTAAAAAAGCTCATAAATTT
Organism: Dione vanillae; assembly: GCA_037178615.1. Lineage (NCBI taxonomy): Eukaryota > Metazoa > Arthropoda > Insecta > Lepidoptera > Nymphalidae > Dione > Dione vanillae. Next base: position 1,901,746 of record JAZFAU010000097.1, on the reverse strand, counting down.
TTAAAAGCTTGCTGGTTGGTTTTCTAAAGTGCGAAGTTATAAATGGTGATTAGACAAATGTTTTTAAAAATATTTTATTATTGCCATGATCTATCAATATTCATATCAGTATACTCTTCTCTCTTATTATAATATATATGAAAAAGTATTATTTTATATAGAAACGTTAAGTAACATATCTACATTTAAACAAATAAATAATTTTGGGAAACCTAGATGTATCTGTTAATTCTATGTGATTATTACAAAATACAGGTGTGCTGCAAGCATCGTAGATAACTTACATAAAGAGTTTAGTGTTATTGCCAACGACAAAAAAGATGACACAAAAGATTAGCAGAATCCGTTTCATAAAATGGCAACATTTAATCATAAGATGTCAACCATAATACATGTCACACGATTTCGTTGTGTATTACGAAAGAATTACATATGAATTGCACGATATAATATAACCTGATTACTTTGTCAATAACCGTATTGTGACACTTATGATTTAAAAGTAACAATGACGCTGAGACGATTTAAAAAGTACCAACCAAATAGGGCTTTCAAGATTAGCGTTTTGCAAAACGAATACGTGCAACATTGATTTATTTTTATACATATATACATATAATTGCCACTGTATGGTTGTTATTATTAAATATAATATATTTATAAAAAGCTTTTTTTAATCTGTTTATCACAACAGTCATTTAGAGGCTGTAATTAATGTCAATTAGCGATGTAACTGACGTTAAAGCAGTATAAATGGAATTGTCAAAAAACTTCAAAGAATTATGTATTTAATTTTTTCCTTAGATTTTTACTCGACATCTCTACATGCTATTCTATTCTTTCTTATTTCGTAGAAATTTAAACGTTAATTGTTATATAAAATAACGTTTATTCAGATAAAATAGCATGAACAATGATATTAAAAGTTATTAAATGTTGATCTTAAACTACAATGTTAAAAGTATTCTCATAAAGATAAACTGCAATCGAGGTATTCAACTTATACAGCTTGCATAATAGTTTTATTCTCGGTTCACTTTCCACAGTTTATGCTTGCAGCTATAATATTATTGGAGATCGTTCAAACATCTACCATTTTCCTATTCAAGTGTAATTTCTCGAGAACAAATTGCTAGATACGTTACCGATGAAATATACTGTATAATGTACTATGCTAATATTTTCAGATACAGAAAGCTGTTATTATTGTTGTTGAATGTACGCTTCGATAGTTTGTATGTTTTATATTTTGCAAAGTAAAATGTAAATTTGGTATAGATATTTGCTTACACAAATATACGGTTACAGTTGGAATAAATATTATTATAGATACTATACTACCATTATATATCATCATACATATAAAAAACTCAAAACAAGAAACAGTAGTGTTATAAAGTCGCGGATGCGATTAAATGTGTATCTTAAACATATAAAAGTGCAACGAGCGGAAAAACGACATTGTAATTAAACAACTGAAAATTTAATAAAGCCGTTAAAATTTTGGCAGCCTAAATAATGTTGCATGCAGTTAACGTACTAAATCTGCATCGTCTGTTAATTGCTGAGACATATCTGGATGGTGTCCTTTGTCTTTTTATGGTAGCTGTAAATAACCGCCCACTTGACGTAAGGCGTTGGATTTATTGTGTAGTATTGTGTTAATTACCAATTAAATGTAGCACAAGACGAGGCCACGATATAAATTATTCAGATATTATGATATTGTAATGTATCATAAAAATGAAATCCATAATATAGGTATATTTTTTTATAGCTTCACGATTCACTTCAGGCAGAGGGAACTGCAGGAATCATAAGAACCTAGTGTTAAGACGCTCCGTTGCTTAGTCCCTGCTTTCTTCGTCCCCGTTTTCCGCATCTTCAAGGCATTGCGTGTTGAGTGGCGGAACTCAACGCCGCGCTTTGCCTAGTTGCCAGTGCGAAGAAAATGGAAATAGAAAAATCCATCTTCCCTGAGTGGGAATAGAACCCACAAACCGTCGCGTTTACAGGCAGACGCTTACGCCTCTGCGCTACAACGGTCCTCTCAAATAAAAAATAATCATCATCATAATCTATTCAGTTTAGTTTATTTTCTTTGTTTTGGTCTTTAGTATGTAAAAATTACAGAAATACTTAGGTTAAATAAAAAAATCCCAATTTAAAAATTAAAATAAAAAAATATATGCGGTTTTTTGTGTGTATTACAAGTATTACCTGTGGCTTCGTGGCCATTGTCAAATTAAAATAGCTAAAATATATATTTAACAAGGTACACCTAATGCAGGTATAGTGAGACATACTCGTATGAATCGTAGGTAATTATAATATGACTCCCGTAATTTTTTTTAAATCACAAGTATAGTTTAATTGAGATTAGCGTTTTTAAAATACAATCCCTTTGGTGGTTTTATCTTAATAAGACAAATAGTTGTATGTATCGCCTACTGTGCCGTTAATTATCATTGGTATTTCTAGTATTTATACATAACTTTATTTTAGTAACAATTTTTCTTACATTTAAATAGAATTTTGTATTCTATGCAAGGTACACATAATGACACCATCCGAAATGAATTTTGCATTCAAATGTTCAATATCAAGCACAGGAGCGGACTAATACTTGAAGTTAATAATGAAATAGCAACTGAAATAACAAATTTTGCATATATATATATATATATATATATATATATATATATATATATATATATATATATATATATATATATATATATATATATATATATATATATATATATATATATATATATATATATATATATATATATATATATATATATATATATATATATATATATATATATATATATATATATATATATATATATATATATATATACATATATATAACAAATCTTATATTTTTATAATGTGTGAGCGAGGATTTGAAATAATTCTTTTTTCATTCGAAACCGTAACCATAATATTTAGTTTAGATACGTCAGACGCCATGCGGCACAATCGCACCGGCTACAACTACTGACAGTACTAAAAATAATATTAATAACATATATTTAATTCTTCACATTATTAAAAATACCATATATTTTAATATAGTCCATTTAGATTTTAAGTTCCACTATCCACATATTAAGACGGAAGTCGTTATAATATTTTATACGATAACCACGCAAATAACATCATAAAGCGATGAATATTGAAGGAACAAAGGAACACCGATGTTATTCCTGTATAGCTGAAATGTTCAATATATTGCGTAGGTAGGCTTGTAAATGTAATTCAAATATCGTAAAGAATATATCGTTTAATATGCTGATATGTTTTATGTTATAAAAATATATATCTTTTATAAATTAAATGCCTGTATATAAAGAAGGATATATACTATGTAATTTTCCATTTAAATATAAGTTATAATTATTTTTATAATAAAATTATGTCTATAAATTATAGTACTGGAACCATATTAATACCTACCCCGTGGATTCATATTTATTAGAAAAGGAAACAGTTAACAACCATTTTTATATCGATTCGAAACTGTACGGCGGCGAGTCGCATTGCTGAATTTAAAGGCTGCATTTTGTCCAACTCCAAGCACACTGGAGAAACTGTTATTAAAATTTTACAGCGACTTGAAAATAAATACAAAAATATATTACTCTACATAATTTGTTTTTATATACATTAAATTAACTGTATGTAGTATTTATTTATACCATATTATCGTAGTTCGTTTGTATACATTAACCAAAGTATGCATTAGGCATGAAATATTTGTGTAATAGGTAATTTCATATTTGATGTTGGTTGCTTGCGTAAATATTCTCATATTCTTATAATTATATATAATTTTATAAGTTATATTTCAATTTAGATTGTGTGTACGCTAGTCGTAATATATAAGTATGCGTAAATCGACAAAAATAATATTGAAATTTCTAAGTACATACCATAATCTTAAATACTGTTCGCTTTCTCTTGACTCACAAACAACACTGGTAAAAAATTAGACTAACTGAAAAAATCAAACATTACAACGAGTTTTGATAGACTAATCTTTAAAGGGCTAACAAAAGCGGCTAATCTTGGTGGGACAACACTATACGTCACTATAACAGAAGAATTCGCTTTCGCCTTCGCAAACTATTCAGTTCACCAGAGTTTTCTAAGTACATACCATAATCCTAAATCCTGCTTGCTTTCTCTTGACTCACAAATATCCACTATCGAAACACTGGTAAAAAATTGGACTAACTGATAAAATCAAGCATTACACCGAGTTTTATTGTAAAATCTTAATAAAACTGACAAAGGCGGCTAATCTTCGTGGGACAACACTACGTCACTACAACAGACGAACTCGCTTTCGCATTCGCAAACTATTTAGTTCACCAGATGAGTCAGTTGTTTGTTTGTGAACGGGGCCTCGAGGCTCAGCTCGCAGTGCGCGGCCGCCAGGCTGCGTGTTGTGTCTGTGTCTGCTATCGATCCGGCGCCCTCGTTTCGGCCCGACTGCGCCTACAAGGGTATAAGACAGCTCGAAGCGACTATGCAGGTTAGTCGGGCACGTTAATATAATGTTTAGAACTATTCACGTTTACGTTATCCAATCATTGTAAATAATATTGATAAATATTGATGATATAAATATAGCTTCAAACCAGTTTATGTTACTTATTTTTGAACGAAAATCCTCGTAACTTGATTGATGACATGTAATAGAGGATATTCTTTCAAATTTTATTTAGTAAATGAAAGGCTGATGTAACAAAATATACGTCTTGTCACGTTAGCTTTTAAATAAGGTAGTCGGCGAGCGCTCTTCCAGATACATTTATTTCTATGAAGCTATTTCCGCCATTTGACGTCTATTCCGTACTATGCCTATTGCAACCTACAAACACAAAAAATCAACATTTAATATATCTATATTAAATGTTGATTTTTTGGTAATGTATTAACATTTGAAAATATTACTTAGTTCCACTAAAATGTTTTATAAGAAAAATAAAATGAAAAGATTGAGGAAAGTAAGTACTGTCTCTGAAAGTACTAAAACTTGCAAGCCGGTCGTTGGCAGTACGAGTTCCCTTACGGGACTCGAACTTCAACTTACGGCGATCGATCGGGCTGTTTAGTTACATTTCATTATTCGTCTCTATCTTGCACCTGCTCTTTTCTCATAAAAATCAAGTATTTAAAGTGTCAAGCCGAATTGTAAATGAACTCTTTCAGAAAATGATAACAGAATGATTAAAAAAGTTACAGGAACTACCCCAGTTCGAGTAGACAAAGCGGTGCTTTAGATACCGCTAGTTAGCAAAAACAATGTTCATAATTGGATTGGAAAGCTTCCATTTGTAAATTATAAAAGTATATGACTATTACTGATATATGTATATATATTACTGATATAAAAAAGTAAAATTAAAAAATACACAAAGATCTTTAAAGACTATACTTTGAAAAATATTTGGCCTATTTTAAAATCATTTTTTTCAAGATTGATTGAAAATTTTAGGACTTATGTCCTCACTAAATTGGACAACGGGCATTCTGATTCTGGGTTCTTGTATTTGTTTTTCCTACTTTATTGAAACTAAATATTAGACTTGCAAAGTTAAAAATTAATATTTCAATATCTGTTTATTGAAAGTTGAAAACACAAGGTCTTTATATACACTAAATTCTCTCTACGTACTCATCAGAGTATGTAGAGCGATATAGGAGAAAGTGTTAACTTTGAGAAATGTTGTCACATGTAATACACATATAAGTATACACGTTATTTTGAATTTGAAACTATGTAAATCGTTTGTTATGTTAAAAATTTAAATAAACATATTACTGTGATTGTAAGGTAATTTGTGTATTATTTACTTATTTTTTGCAATAAATGTCTACTTATAGTACAAAAGATTCAAGAACTAAAAAAACACAAATAATAATTTACATAAGCAAATTCTTACAAAAGTTCATTTTATATCATTGATTTTTTATTCCATTCAATTGTAATATTGATAACCAAGATATTCATACAAATACATCCTCTTTTACTTAAAGTAAAAAAACATTACATTACCCAAGAGCAAAACAAAAAGCACTCCCTAATTGAAATCGCTGTTTTGCCGCGCTGTTTTTGCCAAAGTAGAAAATTGGCTTTGTGTATTCAAAGCGTGAGAATGTACCCATGTTGTTTCAGTTCACGACCATTTTAAGTGTGCACGTTGCATTTCGTTTCTTGTTTTAAAGTAAAGGTCTCGTGATGACGGCCGTGTTCGTCTCAGGTTAGCTCAAAGAAGCCCTGGTAGGCGGATTAATGCGCGGTTATGTAACGTATAAGGGTATAATTTTCAGAAGCCGTTGTTCCGATTGCCATTAATATGGGGCTAGGCCTTGTGAGTCGTGGAAAATAGAAGATAAGATTGATATCTATCGAGTATACCTTTAGAATAGAAGTTGACTATATAAAATATTATTATGAACTAAGTAAAACATATTTTCAAATGGTGTTATATGTGGTATCCTTGCCGCGGAAAATGATAAAACTGTTTTTTATATATGGCTTCTTTGCTCTCGCAGTTCCTTTCTTTGACAGCAAATATAATACAATAACACTTAATGTAATAAATTAAAAGGTATCTGTTATGAAATGCAATATAAAGAGAAACGTTTGGAAATTTGGCTAGTAAGAACTAAACAGGTCTTGGACCAATAATATTAGCATATATCTATAATTTACGCATTTCTAACACAAACAAGTTATTAAGTGACAGTGAATCGAGATTTTATTTTCATTATTACCCAGTTAGACATAGATACCTTGAGCTTTATCTCTCGACACGAAATGCCCTAAAATGAAAATAAAAGTATATACACACATCTTTAGGTTCCCTCTACTTATAATTGAAACTTGTAAAGGAAACGTCAAGGTTGGTTTAATATAAATATAGCAAAGACAATATCTATGAGTGAGGTAAAATTAATTAATACTTAAAGCCAGTAATGAATCATAATTTTATGAAGACTATTATAGTATTGTTTGTCTTATTTTGTGTATTTTATTTGTATGAAGTTAAGATTAGAATAAATGTGGCCGTGAACTATTAAATTGGATATAAGGTATTTTATAGCGTAGTTAAAGTGAGACTGAAAATTGCTTATATAAATATAAACAAATGTTTGATTAGGTTCCTTTACTGTGCACGTCTATTAATATGGAAATAAATACAATACATATGAATATGGAAACAAAAACGCCTAATAATGGTGGAAAGCAAACTAAATTGCTTACCTAACAAGGATAAAACGTGAAAATATAAATAAGTAGAATTAGTACCAATAGTTGCTTAAGTAATTTAAAAAACTTAGGGCCAAGTTTACTAGAATCACTTGTACGAATAAAACTTTTTATATTAAGCTGGTAGATAATGATATCTACCAGATAAAAGTTAAAGGCTAAACAAATCTTTATCTACTAGATATTTCTGGCTGAAAAATTTGCATTTAAAATGTTTTGTTTATGTGACAGACAAGTAACAAGTTTCCTATATAGGACTTTATCAGCAAGAATTGACACCGGCTTTTAAGAAACAAATAGCTTCAAAGTAGTGTTAAGACAGCTCGTTCCCCACATTCCGCCCAATTTTGAAACATTGTACGTTGAGCGGCGTAACTTAAAGGTGCGTTGTTCCTAACCAGCGACATAATGAAAAAAATAAATCTCTGTAGTGGGAATCGAACCCACGTCCGTCACGCTTATAGTCAGGCGTTGTGCTAATAGATCGATATTATAGATAGATAGAATAGATCATTGCACACCCAAATATATATATATATATATATATATATATATATATATATATATATATATATATATATATATATATATATATATATATATATATATATATATATATATATATATATATATATATATATATATATATATATATATATATATATATATATATATATATATATATATATATATATATATATATATATATATATATATATATATATATATATATATATATATATATATATACACAATAAGATATATTACTAAAAGATTACCTTAACCTATAGATGTAAGTATCTAAATGTATAAAACAATACTTTATTACGAACCAACCAACTGGCGGTTTAATATTGTATCTATTGTTTTTTTCATCTTTGCACTTTTCTTCAGCGTTTCTGTGGTATAATAATAGTGGATAGTAGTCAGTAAAAAATATACTTTTTTTTCATATTATACGCTTTTTTCTTATTTTTTAAAATACTATTCTATTATTTCTATTTCTTTTAAGTTGTTATTTTAGTTGCCTAAAAATTGTTAAACAATCAAATAAATAATATATAGAATAATCATAGGATTATGTGCACAAACTACAATCACTGCATACAAAATAATTATTTGTGATATAAATACAAAAACAGAAGGAATATGCTAAACTAACCTAACCTAACCTAGGCTAAAGAAACTAATTAAATTATAAGAATTATAACTCTAAAATGCTTGTTTAAACGCCACAAATTCGTGAAACAGAAGAACTGGAACTAATGACCGTATAAAAATGTAGGCTATAATAAAGCAAGAGGCTGTGGTAATGTTGGGAGTCACCCAGAGACAGATGTGACGACCTACCCATGACCTTTGACCCAGCCTGCGACCTACATTTGTACAATCGATATACACTTTACCGGGCCGAGGATATGCTGTTATGAATTACATAAAGCGGTGGTTCGTCCTTTAGGAGGTTGGGGAGACTCGCATCAGAGGTGACTTATTTGTGACCTTTGACCTGCTGTGACCCGATCTGAATAATCGTACAGATCATTAAGGCGGTAGGGCATTAGGTAAGTATAGCTGGGTTAGTAGAATTTAGAATCAGTTACGAATATATTATGCATACATTTACAATCTAGTTACAGTTTAGTAATTATTGAGTTTGACTATGTATGTGTGTATTTGGTTGGATGTCGTAAGAATAATGTGATTAATTACACGTAATTTGATATCTATATCGATTGTTTATACAACATACTATGATCAAATAATTATAAAAAAATATTCTGATAATACTTTCTAAAAAAGTACTGTTGATAAACTTAGTGCAGTAATTACTAATAAACCAAAAAGCTAGTTGGGGATCCGTCACTTCACAAGCAATGCCTTGAACCTTAGAAAATGTGGAAGGCAGTTAACACTAGGTTCCTATAGCTTACAGTTGCCTGCTATGCTATTTGTATTCACAATACGAAAATAAAAATGTTAGGTGAATATAGCATTCAATGTCAATAAAATAAAAAGTATATAAAAAATCTGACAATATGATTATAAAGGAAATACATAACATATTTATGAACACCTTATTAACACATGTTCCTGCGTTTACAAATGTCACTACTCCACCTGTGCGTAATTTGTTCTAACAACAGCTCTAATAGGTCAACGAGTCAATTCCTCGGAACCTCACTTATTACTTGACACATAATTGATATGAGGCATGATTCTGCAATTCACAACCGAAATATTTTGTATATAATTCAATAATTGTATATTGTTGAATCTTAGTTGGTACAAGGGCATATATATTTACTATAATTGTATATATTACTAGTCATCACCAAACAAGCATTGCACTTATATAAACAGTTAAATAGGTGTACAGATACTAAGTTGATTATATAAATGCTACTAAGCAACAATAGTTAGTTATTACTACGATTAAGTAATATGTTAAAAATTTTAGTCGTCTTACATTTTATTGTAGGTACAATTATTGTATATAGTTCTTATAATTATTATTTCTGAACTATGATAGACCATCTGCAGTTTGAGTTCGAATAGTTAAAATACTGTCTATAATTCAAAATAATGAATCTAGTAACTCAATATTAGATCTGAGAATATCTGCTCACCGTGCTTACATGTAGATCAAAGCATTTATAATCCGCCATTATAGGCAGATTGTATGTATAGATATATAACTTCATAAAAATATTGTTATTTGGGATTCGGTTCTGGACTTCAAAAGGATAATTTTGTGATCTGCTTGTATTTATGCCGACAAGCAGAACGTCCGCCTGTCAAGATCATTTTCTCAAAATCACAAGGAACATTGGACCTGAAATTGATATTAAATGCCCAAGTCAATAACCCCTTGGCATAGAAAAAATAGATTTTTTAAGTCAACATTATCAAAAGTCATGAATTTATGCTTAATTTTTATGCATTTTATATGAAAATTCCCGCATAATAAACCTACGGGGTATTTCCGTGAAATTACAGTTATGAAATTGAGAATAAATTAGAACTTATAGTAAAACTAATGTAAAAATTTTAAAATTGAAAATTTAAATTTAAAAAAACAATTAGATACATACGGTAGCAAATTTAAGTTTGTCGATTCTTATTTCTTGTACTTCATTACAATAAAGTACAATAAATAAGATAAAATTTGGTGAGAAGTGGCATCAGAACCAGTATACAGTTAAGTAACAGTAACAGTAACTGGATATATTAAGGGCAAAATCTTAAGCAAAGACATAGACCATAGAAACTTACATTCGTATTTCACATTCACGTTCAAGCTGTTTTTTTTCAGAAATAATAACTGTAAGCTTTTTATTAAATACTAATCTTCTTTCAACGAATGCTGATTAAATCTATTTTAGCACTTCTCGGAATTAAAATAAAATTCTATGTAATTTATAACGATTTCAAACGAATAATTCTATCTACTACGACTTCGGTAGGATTAGCATCACTGGGATTCTGGATTAGTCCGCTTTGCACTGCAGAGGGGGCTGAGCCGCAGTTTTACTTCTATTTTACATTTTAGTATTAGTTTATTTCCGCGAAATACCTCAATATTGATTTAAAATGAAAATAATTAAGGATTGTATATAACATAACATGATTTTATTAAGGTATTAACAATAACTAAAGTCATTTGTCAATAATTTTGAAATTTCTTTATAAATAAATTATAAAAGAACAAAATTTAAATATAATGCAAAATGATAAGAAACTTTATTTTATTACAACCAGAATTTTTACAAATATAAATTAAAGCTCATAAATATTTATTGATACAGTGATATAAAAAGTTCGTTTTAATTTTCCACAGAAAGAATATTTCATTTAATAATATAACTTAATATTTATTAACAATTATAACTTAATTTTAACGAAAAAGATTGCCTTAACGCTAGATTTACTCTGTCTAACCTAAATTTAAACGATTTTTTTTTAATTTTTAAAGGTATATGTTTATATATAAGTAATGTACAATAAGTATATTTTATATATAAGATAAAAAATAGAAGAAGCTAATACGTGCCCCGGACTCTCGACCGGGTCACGCCCCCTCCCTGCTCTTGAACTGGTTCGTACACTCTCGTTTTCTCTCGTCCGGGACAGCCTGACCTACCCAAAGATAGCCGGGATTTTATTGCTTTGCGCCATCGACCCGGCAGAAAATTCACTAAAGGCTTTGTATAAGGAAAATAAGAAGTTATTCAGAAAGCTTGCGGTTTTTAGAATTCCCCACACGTAAATTCGATACTGGAATTTTTTGAGCTTCTTGGTTCGAGCTTTTTGCTATTTTATTTATAAGCTATGTGTAAAATTGGTGAAAATTAATTATTATTCATGGAATTATCATATATATTACTTATATCAGGACTTTTAAAAGTAACTCATTTATATAATATTAAATAAAAATGAAGCTTTGTTTTTTTAAATAACTATATAATATTGAAAATAACATATAAATAGTTTTTTTAGAATACTAAATATGTGGAATAAATAGAATTTTCTAAGAGACGATTATTTTGATCGTCATAGTGCGAATAAATATTTATTATTTTCTACAAAGTAAAATTAATATTTTTATGTAATTTTGAAAGTATTTTGGTTTAATTTAAGCACAATGTCTAATTTGAAATTGTTAATAGCTACATTATAAGCGATGTTTTAACTTAATGTCATACTTGGAACTTTTAATACTACGATAGAGGTGTTTCAAACAAGCTTTGTTTACTTGACTAAATTTTATTATATTTGACTAAATTTTATTTATAATTCGTGTGCATAATTAATTATTCATATGAAAAAAATGAAGCACAAAATGGCGTATTTATTATCACCTTCGCTTAAAAAGGCTTCATTTCACCATGTTATCCTAACATTTTCTTAAATAAAATAGTATACACAGACAGACATACTACTAATTAATCCTACAAGGGTTCTGTATTTTTCATATGGGTACAGAACCCTAAAAAGGTACAAAATCCTTTAATCTTAATATAATATACTGTTAATATTAAGCCTTTAAGGATAACGGATTGTTTTTTGAAAACATCTCAACTTTCTTAACAGTTCGTCATAATAAAGTGACGCGGTCGCCATTACCTCGAACTTGATATGAGAAAAACATGTATTATCTTATTCGAGGTGGATGAACCTTTGTCGTTGCTTTTCACGCACGGACACTGGGACAAAGCCGCCGAACCATTATGCCTTGTCACGCTTTATGAAAAGGATTTAGTACCGAATGTCACGCCTTTTACATCAAACCCTTAAAGCAAATTGATTAATGTTGTAGAAGTGAAAGATTAAGAAGAGATTTATTGTAAGTGAATTTACTTCATTTACCACTTATCGCGTTGAAAAATTTACGTTTCCTTAAAATGTGTAAAAAATAATGTTATCGCTTGGAAATACGTTATGTATATTATAATAAACCTAATTTAAAAGTAAAAATATCGTTCAAGTTTTAGTCTGATTCAGGCACCAAAGACTATTGAGGACCGTCGTGGCGCAGAGGCGTAACGTCTGCCTGTAACGCGACGGTTTTTGGGTTCGATTCCCAGTCGGGGAAGATGGATTTTTCTATTTCCATTTTCTTCGCTCTGGCACCTAGGCAAAGCGCGGCGCTGTGTTCGCAACACGCAATGCCTCGAAAAAGGCGGAAAGCGGGGACGGAGAAAGCAGGGACTAAGCAACGGAGTGTCTTAACACTAGGTTCCAATAGTTCCTGCAGTTCCCTCTGCCAACCTTGCTATGTACGGGATAAAGTGTGTAGCTAAAAAAAAATATTTTTCTTTTTATGGGAAGGACAAGGCAAATGAGCGGTCGGGTCACCTGATGTAAGTGATCACCGACGCCCACGGCCCTGTGTAACAGCAGTGCTGTTACAAGAGCGTTGCCGGCCTTTAAGGTGGACGTAGACGCGCTTTTTGAAGGTACCCATGTCGTATCGATCAGGAAACATTAGACAGGTAGGCTATTCCACAGTAGTATGGTGCGTGGAAAAAAGTTCCTACGGAATCGCACAGTAGAAGAGTTCCACGTGTCCAGATGGTGGGGATGATATCTTAATTTGTGTCGTACTGTGCGGTTGGAGAATTCAGCGGCAGGCACCAGATCAAAAAGTTCTCCAGAACACTCCCCATGGTATAAGCGGTAGAGAACGCACAGCGAGGAAACGTCTCTACGCAGCGCCAAAGTGTCAAGCCTTTCACAGATAATTGGGTCCCCAACGATACGAACGGCTCTACGCTGTATGCGATCAAATGGTTCAAGTTGATACTGGGGTGCCCCAGACCAGAGATGCGAACAATACTCCATGTGAGGCCGAACCTGGGCTCTATACAGAGCCAATCGGTGTGCAGGCGTGAAGTACTGTCTCGCTCTTCCGACGACACCCAGTTTCTTCGCGGCCAACTTGGCCTTGCTATCCAAATGATCGCGATACTGACAGTCATTCGAAACGCTGAGCCCCAATATACTGTTAGTAGGCGAGGCTTTAAGAGAAGTGTTCTCAAAAACTGGTTACACGACAAAAGGGCGTTTTTTAGTGGTTAACGCGCAAACTTGAGTCTTCTGGGGGTTGAATTGAACAAGATTCTTTTCACCCCACAATAAGACATTACTGATGGAGGTCTCAATAGAAGACACAAGTTTTATTCGGCAATCGTCGACGTTTTCCCGAGAAAGACCTGCACGGCCGGAGTATACGGCGTCCACAGTACTAACATCTGCATAGCAATGAATGTTAGAATCTTCTAACATGTCATTGATATGCAGAAGAAAAAGCGTGGGGGACAGCACACAGCCTTGGGGGACGCCAGCATTTACGGGAAAATAATCAGAGCAAAAACCGTCAACAGCGACTTTAATGCTACGCCCGGTAAGAAAGCTAGCGACCCACTTGCACAAATTCTCGGGAAGCCCATACGATGGAAGTTTTGCTAAGAGTGCTCTATGCCACACACGATCAAAGGCTTTCGCCATATCCAGACTAACTGTCAGGCCTTCGCCTTTGCTTTCGACAGCTGCAGCCCAACGGTGAGTAAGGTAAACTAGAAGATCACCAATTGAACGGCCACGGCGAAAGCCATATTGACGGTCGTTGATCAACTGGTGATCCTCTAGATAGTCCAGTAGCTGGCTGTTTATTATACTCTCCATAACTTTGGAGAGCAGGGAGGTGATAGCGATAGGCCTATAGTTTGCCGGATTCGAGCTGTCACCTTTCTTCGGGATCGGATGGATCAGAGCGCTCTTCCACGAGTTCGGGACTACGCCGATTGAATAGGAAAGCCGAAATATATATTATTAATTTTAGTTTGACGAGTATTGATTTCACGAACAATTTCATACCACTTGCTGTAAAAACCAAGCATAAAATCTCGTATTGATTGTAAAGATTTAGATGTCTAGGTTTTTCTATAGAATCCTAAATTAATGCTATTGGATAGATCAATATTTTTATTTAAAATGTTAATATCAATAACGTGTACAATAAGATTATCATCTTCTGCTGTTGACGATTAAGGATACGAACAATTGACTTGTATAGAAAAAAATATTTTCCTTGGAGGCAACACAACGGAGAAAATACGGCAAAAAATACAACATTAAATAATAAAAGAAATTTTATTTATGCAAGTCAAACCGAAAATTGTCAAAGACTCCCATAACTTCCGATGAGATTGTGAAACAAACACCTAACGATAATTTAAGAATTAATATTGTTCCGAGTAGGATTTCAATTTTCAACCCACAACGATAGTGGGCCCCAATAACCAATTTAAATGTACTCCTACACAGTTTCGTGATATATAACAATTATTTAAAATAGTCTTCCTGGAGACGTTTGTTGACGCAGTTTCATGTATCGATTGCATCAATTTCAATGTAATTGATAAGACATTCATACCGATCTTTATTCAATGCTTCAAATCGATCTATAATGTACCTATTTACTTCTTCTCTATACAACTATTGTATATATATTGGTACCCTACAGTCCTACAGATAAGATAACGCTTGAGGACACCTGGTCGGTTTTTAAATTCAAATACTCGTGAAGGAACATATGAATTATTGTTTAACTATTAAGGGTTAAAAATAGCCGAGATCATGTTTATTATATCAACTGAATATAAACATTTATGCTAGTTCGTAACACTTTTGTATTGTAGGTACAATAAATGTATATAGTATAGTGAATAATGTTTTCGTGGTGAATAATATGACATAACGTTATATTTTGAAATATATAGGGAAGCATAATATTGTATTGACTGGTAAAAAAATAAGATGTTTTAACATGTGCAATATAATTACATATAAAAAATATTATTATGAATTTTATCTCATTGGATAAATCGAAAATCCAATCTCCACAAATAATTCTTAAATTATTTTAAAAAATTTGCCCCAGTTAACTGAAAGAAATCTTAAAAACAAGACAACTTACTACAACAAGCACGATAGCGTGATTTCTTTTCAGATTGCGTGGCGAATCTAGTTTTAAGTTCATGTTTTGTCACAGATCGTGATCGTGATCACGTGACATTTTCAATTAGGTGTTTCACTGTTTATACTTTACCAAAATAATATAAGACCTATTTATATCGTAACTTTTTTATCTAGAAGTAATAAGAAGAAACAGATGTAAATATAATGGATCTCAATATAACCCATTTTGAAAAGAATGATTCGTCTACAAATTAAATTAAAATAGAGAATACCTTAATGCATTTAGATCTTTGTAAGAGAAAGTATATGACAAGTATAAGTTTGCGAGTTGAGGTCAATGACAGTGGCGACTTTCGTTTAATAACACCTCGAGGCTTGAGCCTAAATGCTTAGTATGTTGTAAACAAGAATCATGCGCTACAAACCAGTTGATTACAATTTCTCTAGTATGGCTAGACGATTTGGTATAAACAGATAATATAATAGATATTGAATTTAAAAGGAGGTTACTAAAAAATGACTGATTAAGTTTTTTATATATATAAATACGCCATGAATTAAACAATAGCTGTGTCGTAAATATTCTAGAAATATATTCCGATTGAAAACAAATAAAAATTATAAGCAGATACAGATTGTAAATCACAAAAATAATAGTCAAAGAATTAGTGTATTTTAAGGGTTTAAATACATACTGTTAAAAATCATCATTCCCTACTCGACGAATTTTAAGTAATTTTAATAACTCTACAATTATTACATAATAATAAAAAAAACTGAATGCACGCGCGGAAGTATGTAGGCCGGTCGGGCGTTTGCGATACCCTATCTTATTGGGTTAATAACCTACAGGCTACAGCTATACTGAACAATCGCAGTTATCACTGCACTTCAAATCTTTATCAAACTGATCGCTAGCGAAGCGCCATCATTGGTAATAACGACTCGATCATTTCTATTTGTATCTATGCCTTAATTACGTGGTTAGGTTATGTCAAATAAATTTCTTATTTGACACTTGTCAGTTTTCGCCGCCATTTTGAGTTTTGACGTGACAATAGAAGTGTAGATATTAGGTTTTTAAATTAAGCATTTAGTTCGTAAATAAAATTTAATACTTTTATAGTTATATTCATTATATACAATAATGTAGGATTACAGAGTAACTTCTACTCTTATCTGTATGAACAGCAAAATGCATTTAATTTAATTTTTTATTTGTAGTGTTTAAACAGTCAAATACTTACTACTATAGGTACTTATGAAATTAACAACTTATTTAAGAGAAATTACCACATTACTGTAAATCATTATCAAAGTATACCTACATATTTTTAAATATAAGGACATTTGTCAGAAAATAATTAAATATTTTACCACTGGAGGCGTTTTCCGAGGCGAACAGCGGGGCGGCGTTGTAATCTGGAAAGACAAGGTTTTTTAGTATTAATTCTATTTAAATTAAATATATACACAAAATATATACACTATGTTAAAAATATTGAATTAATAAATTTTTAATTATCATTATTTATTTATTTATTTATTTAATTTGGTTTATCACATAGGTACAGTAAAGTTATAAAAATAATGGTACGTAACACAAACCAAGAACCATACAAAATGTTTGGATGATAAACACCACATGCAAAATTAATGTGAGAGTGGAAATATAAACATAAAACATAATAATAATAGCTATTATAAAATTATTAACTCATTTAATTTTGTACATTTAAGTTATGCAGCTTGATTATTATTAACAAACTAATATAAAATGCAAGTACGAACGATGCCAATAATGCTCTATGAAATATGCGCGAAGGCCACGGGGTAAACGACACTTTCTTACGCAACTCAGCCAGCGACTGCACCAGTGTACTTTGACACCACTTATTAAAGCTAATACATATCCATGTAGGGTCTTACGCACTGGTTGTAGAATAATTTAATTAGTCTAAAACTGGAAGCTTTGCGGACTTTCACCGACAAGTTATTTAGTTATTTAATAGAAACGTCGAGATTTTGTATCTCTTTGAAGTTACATAAAATGAAATAAATGAGAGGTTAAACTTGTTGAAGTATAAAATTATAACAATATTCATACATGTACAGCTATGTCATTAAATATTGAATATATTGACCCGTGTGTAGTACAAAGGAAAGAGATTGCTTTTATAAGGTTTTCATTGTAAGTCAATTTAAGTTATTTGTGTTATAAATAATAAAAATGAAATAATAAAGTTCTATATTTTAAACCATAATATAACGAATAAATTAATATCAACAGCAAAGAAGTAACTCTTACAATACCTCTTAAAATACCATCCATTCGACTTAGAGTTACTATTTTTAGCAACGAAATGTTAATTATCGTTTTAATATACCTCGTGAAGTTTTGCGAACACTTGTGTAAATAAAAATTAGAATAGCATTGAAAGATTTTTTCCAGAATATTCTTAAATATGAAATTTACGTAGGAAAATGTATGCGTATGACTGTATAATATTTAATATACTCCGAAGTATTACTATTTGACACAACAAAATAATAACCATATTTAAGATTATTCTTAATGAAAAGTAAGTATCTGTACATTAAAAAGAACCTAAACAAGATTATTGAATAGTTAAAATTGTTAGTAGACGTACACTGTAAGTATTGGATGAATTCATTTATATATAGGCAATAATTGTATAATTGATACTTGACGCTAATCTTAATCGTATAGCGCCACTACCCCTGATGTATAAACAGAGTCCCCCTGATGTATATGTAATAATAAAATGCTGCTATAAACATTTTTCAATAACACAACACAACCTTGTAATATTTGACCACAAATAAAATGCCATCTTGTAAAAGTTTTTGACTATGGCGGGTAGCTTCAATAGACAAATAAACATCATTAGAAATTGAGGCCATCGTGGCACAATGGTAGCTTGATTGTCATTGCGTTAGTAATTAGTTCTTCATTCTGGAGCATAATTATATTATTATTAATAGTGATTGTTCCTCCCTGTTAAGACAAAAACTTATATTGAGTTTCACCAACGAAAATTGCTTGTTCTCATATCTTGAATTCAGATAGAAAGTAGAAAATAAACATTAACATATTTCCTTTAAAACATTAAAAATACAATTAAATTCGAAAGTGAACAATTATTTTAAAATATACTAAGTTAAAACTGACATACTGATCGAGTATTCTGTTGAATTGTCGGCTGCCATATTGCTTACATCTATGGCATGCAAATGTGTACGATTACAAGATTTCATACGTGTGTGTGTAAGAAAGGCATGTGTGGATGTTTGAACTGGTGTGCGTGAGTTCGCGGCCTCTTCGTATAGAACCAAGTTGTTTTAAAATAACTTATTTTGTATTAGTTAGGACATTTTACAGTTAAGATTTTAATTCTTTTGTTTTCTTTTTTTTACTTTTATAACTTTAAGAAAACCTTTATGTGATGTCTTTATTAAAAATTAATTAAGTAGTATAACCTTAAATGATTATTTATCTTATTTATTATCATTATTTTTATAGTAGTTAAAAAAATAACAGAGAAGAACTTTTGATGAGTTCCGCTATGTCATGTAAATAGCAAGTGTTTAGAAATCATTTTCTAAAGGTGTATTTTCGTAACAAACATATACATACGATTACAAATACTACAACATAATCGCCTATCCTTATCATTTCCGGTACGGGTAGTGTTTTGTTTTATATGTACATACATATTGCAATTTGTTTTTATAAAAATTGCACTTTTTTAAAAAGCTTTCAATTCGAACCATTATTAAAGTGCAGTATTTTCATTAGTCCTGACCTAAACCAACGTATTCTGTCTCGTTTCCCCTACTGACCGTACTTTCGAGCTTTTTCACAAAAATTTTTCATGTACTCGGTAACCTTCAGTTTAATAGTAACCTTTATATTATAGGCGGTAAAACCGAACTTTTTAATGCACAGGAAAGCCAATATACAAAGAACTGTTTACAGTTTATGCAAAAATGTGCATAATACGTCTCACGCACGCGCTCATATACCTACCTCGTATAGCTACTTATATACCGACTGTTCTCATGTACATAAAAGAATTCCAGGGCTGACAAGTTAATTAAAAATAAATGTACGAAAATTCTCTTATATGCATGTTATTAAGTGAATATGTGCTTTTTATTGGTTTTGATAATTATAAAACTACTAAGATTATAATATTTTCAAAAGATTAAAATTTAATTGTGCTTTTAGCCTGCGGGACCTATAGTTATAAATTTAAACAATATTAATCTTCAAAATACCTCAACTTCTGATTAAAAAAATAAAAAAAAAAAAATATTTGTCAAATAATCTTTAGTGAATCGGTAACGGCTTTATTATCTTCGCGATTATTATCATGTTATGAAATTGTTAGTAGTATCATAACAAAACAGTAACATAATAACGTAAAACAAAAATAAAACATTTATATAATAGACTTAAGAGATTAAAAGGTAAATATAACAATCTATGGAAAGCTAGCGAGTGAAGTGGGCAACCCTGTTCGTGGAGGCGGGTGGAGTGGAGTGAGGCAGGGTGTCGATTCCTGACCACGCACAACTAGGTGCCTCGCTTCCCGACGGCCTATATTTAGCGTTGCATTTCACTGTACTCGGAAATTGTACGCCATGTTTCAACGAAACCCTGGTAATGCAAAGCTGTAGATATGTACGAGTGTAAATATAAGTACATGAACGTGAAAACTTACCTTATTATTTGTGTATATTTACAGTGGATTCCTTCCTTTAGATCTTAGCATTTTTAACGATTAATTAAACAAAATATTCGGTGTGCGAGCAAATAAAAATCCTAAGTGGAAAATTTAAACATATTTTTTAAGTTGGTAAAATGTTACATAAGCTCCTCTTTGACCTTTTTGGGTCAAAAAGCAGCTTATGTAATTTATATATGTTGATGATCTTAAGAGATTTGGAGAAGGTATATTTTTAGAAAGTATAAATATATTTTCAATTGACATCTAAAAAAATCTTCAAAAGAGTAGAATTCTGTGTAGGTGGTTTGAATTTCACAGGTTTCTGTAGACAGAAAAATATTTTTAGGTTTTTTATTAAATCACTAAGAAATTATAACGATTGACTATTATTTATATCAGAAGTTACAGTATTATAACAACACTAGTACTACATTATCTTTGTATGTATTTAAATGATTTCCATACATCTAGATTTGATAGTTATTCCTTTATTAAAATATAATTTTTTGAACATTCAGCCACAATTCATAATTGTGCCTATTAGCTCGGATCAATACCTAGGTACTAGCGAACGGAATGCTCTAGGGATTAGTGCAATAATACTGTATTTAATTCTTAAGCTAAATATGTCTAATCACATCCAAGCTAATCAGTATTTTTTGAGAATTGTGTTATTAAAAACGTAATGATCTATCAACTACCGACAACTAAGTGCAACGTGAGTCAAATTGTTATAAATTTCTATAGTAGCAAGCCAAGAGAGAGAGAAAGAGATATATGAGTAAATTAATTAAAAATTGAAACAAATATAGAAGTGTACCTCAGACTATCATTGAAACTGTAAATACATATATATTTTAAGCAATTTAAAGCTATAAAGCTTTCTTAAAATATAAATATTTGACATGATTTAATAAAAACAGTACAACTATTGTCCTTTGATATTAATTCTACAACTCGGTATAAACGCGAGGAGCGTAAAAAAGCATTGTGCATTTGTATATTGAAGATTTCAACCACAATGTATACTTTTATATTACACAGTAGTCAAGAGCAATTGCTGGCTTCTAGTCCGTACTTAAGAAATAAACATGAGTTTGAAAGCGAACGGCGCGGCGGGAACATTACTCACTTGTTATTAAGTTGTGAGTAAATCTTTAACATGTTATTGTGAAGAGGCACGGCATTGAACTGTGAGAATCGAGGCTCCACCCATTTCCCTTTGGCTTTTTTCAAACACACATACATTGTATGATTTTATGTCGAGGTCATTAAAGGGTAGTAACTTAGCAAGTAGCTATCTCGTCAAGTGAACATAGAAGTTATATGACGATAGCATTCATGTGCGATAATTATAACATATGAATATCTTTACTTTGAGAGTAATACACAACCGGTATGCAAATGCCGTTACCAAAAAATGATCTGTAGTAAACTAAATAACATCAGAACACCTTATTAGTATACAAATACAGTTACATGCAAAAAACCTATACTATATAAGTATGTAGAGTAGGACCGAGTATAGTCGAAATTACATTTATGTTTATTGCTATATCTTGTGGTTAAGTGTGATCGGGTTGCGGGTGGGCGTGACCGCAACTACCTCCCAGTGCCCAGACACGTTGCCATTACAGTGCTCCAAATGTTCCTTTCATTTATTTGTTATATGAGAAAAAGCATTGAAAATTGGTAAGCCAGAGCGTTTGTGGTTTATGAATCGTACAATATATGGTTGACCAAAAATTTTGTACCTTTTTGTCGTGTTATATTTAATTGATTAAATATATGTGTATATAATGATAAGAAAGTAAGGCGAAGAAAAATACTGATCAGTTTAACAAATGAAACATTTGTTTTTAAAAATATCACTGTAACACAAATACAACGCGTAATTGTTTACAAAGCCAGATGTCTGTATCCGCTCACGAAATAAAACTAGGATTTCCAAGCACGATCGGAATTTATACACGAGTGAAAGCATCACATTTTCCAAGAGCAAGTTTCACTCGAACTAAGTTCTCTACGAAAGAGAAATCGAATGTTAAGCGCGCGCTCTGGAAAAAAATGAAGAAAAATCCTAGATAGAAAAAGTGCAAGAACGCGCAGCATAACTTCGTCCTACAGCAACATAAATCGATAATAGGAAGCCCTCCGAGTAGTTCAGCAGTGCGTGCGAGCGACCTAATACACCCACTACGAGCCGCTCGCAATGCGGGCTAAATATACAGGGCCCGGCGCGGCACGTTCCCGCGGTGTACGTCGGCGAACGGAACTTATGTCGCAACTACAACGTCCACAATTGCTTGCTCAGAGAAAATAACCGGTTTTAGCACACGAGCGGACGACTCGCCACTCAGTGGGGTCGTATTTGAGTCCAATTTGGATCGGAATCTAGAAGGAAGAAGGCCGTTTCACAAGAGAGCGGTCGCAGTAATAACACAGCTAGGTGCATTCCCGCTGCAATTTCGCTCTCGGTCGGGCTGTGTGTTTGTGGCGCGCTGAAGATCAGGGCTAACGATCGGCGCGGCGGTCTCGCTCGCACGCGACCAGCCCGCGCTCCTCGTTCCTCGGCACGTCTACTAAAAGAAATGCAACAACTTTATCTGACAACG
The DNA here is from genome assembly GCA_037178615.1 of Dione vanillae. Lineage (NCBI taxonomy): Eukaryota > Metazoa > Arthropoda > Insecta > Lepidoptera > Nymphalidae > Dione > Dione vanillae. The sequence continues at coordinate 1,878,605 of JAZFAU010000097.1, read as the reverse complement.
ACGCGACGCGACGCCGAGAGGCTTTTGTGCGTTTTCTATGTTTATGATTATACGAGAACACGTATAAAGGGCCCTTTGAACGTGTTGCTAGCTACATAATTCTGCAAGTTTAGTTCTTGTTCAGTTTTTATTGAGGAACGCTTTGCGCACAATGCGTGCGATATTATCTAGAAACCGCCGGGCTATTTCTAACACACTGAGCCTATATATAAATTCTACAAAATTAAATAATAAGATATTTTTGTATACTGTACACTGTACATGACAGTGTTAATATAAAATATAATGTGTTAATGTTTATAGTACCATAAATAAAGTTATATAAATTTAAAAAAAATCTCTCACTCAATTCGGTAACTTCCAGTCCTAAAAAACTCAGTAAAACAGAGCTACAAATAAAATACTAATATACCTAATATAGTTGTTATTTTAATTATTACATTTACATTGAATGCGATTAGGGTCAAAAGCGATAATTGCTATAGAGGTTATCGAATCGTTTACTTCTCAGCTATTCTAAATCGATTTCAAATGTTTGCGTAGAAAATTAGGGAATCGAATGGGAACTAAATTAAAGATTTAGATACGCATTCTACAGAATCTTCCTTAATTAGACATGAAATTTAGCCTATTTTTGGTTCGTCAAATTAATATTTCGTTTTAGTAATTATCAAATAAAATAACATAAGTATTTTTTTAAATACATTTTCCTTAGTTCCTTTACATCACCTTTTCAATGTGAAGTAAAAATTAGATTACTTAACATGTATGAACATCTTAAAGAGGGTCAGATTTCAAGGGCAAAAAAGGATTTCAAAGGAAATAACGTCAACGGGGGGAAGCTTGATTTAATTTCGAGCATTATGCCAGTATAATGGGTTGCGAGTACTATATTTACTTTGGGGCACGTGTTCCGAACTGAATGGGCCCGCCCTTGACCCCGGCCGCACGCACCGCCCGCCCAAACGGCCGGCCGCGCCTCTGTATCTCCCTCCCTCCTTATTAACTTCCACTTCTGATCAATATCCTACTATACTAACACTATCAGGAAACAGGCGTCTATTAAATTATATCATCAAGAATCCTCTAACCTTCTAACCTTATTTGTAATTCATAGATTTTTGTTTTTTATAGCAAATAATGTTACACAATTATTTTAGCAAATCCTTGTTGTTTTGTATGAAAGTGTTTTGAGAGTCATCTTTAAGAACGATCTGCTGCTATTTTATATTAATAGTTGAAGGATAATGGAAATTGACGGCGATCAATGATACGGAAAATGAATTAACCGTAGAAGGTTACTTCTAAGATAATTTGCGATCGTTATTCATACTTGGTAATAAATGGACCTTACAACTATTTATATTAAAATATTACAACTAATTATTTTATTATTCTGGCTCAATAGTAGGCTTCACATTTAATAAAAGAGACCAAGATTCTCATAATTACCTTGTTATGATTACGAAATAAATACCATATAGGTATTTCTATATAAAACGAATTTTACATATGAATAACCAATAATACTATACAGTATTATTAATTCAGTCAAATAAACTACTACTTATTTAACATTATTAACTTAATTAAAACTTAAAATCAGAGAAGTTCACCATATTAACGTAACATAATTCCCATAATTTTTAGAACATTTCTCGTTTACGTAAAGCTATTTCCGCCGCGCACAGCAATAGACGTGAAATACACTGTCACGCCAACCTAACGCTAGTGTGAGTATAGAACGTGCATATGTGTGTAATATTGTTCATGTAGCGTATAAAGAATAGTGACCGACGGCGTTACGTAACGCAGCGGCGATAGTAACCACGCTCGCTATCGTAAAAGTCCAAGTCTGGCTACGTAAGACTAAAGCGACCTTCGTTGCACATTTGACGAGTAATGTATGCGCGGCAATACTGTTTCATTCTACTTCAACGCTTCTTCGTAATGAAAGCAACGTTTGTCCAACACGATCGATAGTCCGGTGTCTAGTAGAGCTATTCGGTTGCTAAGATGGCCATTTACACGTGTCTGTTCAACTTCCGACTGCTAATTTTGTTCTCTATAATGTTGCTGTATTATTTATGCATTATAAGTTTCTATTTTGGTATTATATTTTATTTTAATGTCATAATATCATGTATATCTATAAATTATGAACTGTATGTTTATTTTCGAGGAAGTATATGGCTATAAAATCATCAAAAACTGCAGGGTGTATTCAAAATTGTATACAAATAAAAAATCTATATTCTTTTTACACAAACAATATTTCTTTTTGTTTCTCGATGCCAACTTACAACAAAAACTGGTTATTTTAATATTCTGGCAAATCACTTAAAACAACCTGTTTATTTGTCACATCTAACTTTAATTATTCATTGTTCGAGAAAGAGTATTTGATCAGGTTATAAGAGCAATTAATATTCAAACTATTATAAAAAAAAGAACCGAAGTAGCATTAAAATAATGTATAGATTATGTCGTAATAAAAAATTAAAAAATATATAGGTATTTTTGTAAGTATGCTGTGCACAAAGTAATGCTAATAAAAAGTCAGTAATGCTTACGTACTTAAATATTTTATTATTTATTAATATTATTTGAAAAACAGTTCCCAGTTTAAGTAATCTGAGTTCGCCTTGGCCGAATTTCACATCTGCTGCTACAATGGGCAAGTAGGCCGTTCTATTGCCCATTGTCAATGCGCTTGCGCAATTTTAACTATGGTATCTTTGTACATTAAGCGCAGAAGACATCTAAAATTCTTATTGGATTTCTAGTGAGCATTCAATCAGGACGCTTAAAATATCTAGTTAGACATTTAGTAATATAAGACATCTATAAAAATAGTGAAAATACCTTTATATACCTGCTTAAACAAAAAATATAATTTTATATGCAATATTTTATCTAGGTAGAAGATCTGTAAACGTTTTAAATGTAAATCCTGATCTAGTGCGATTTTTGAATTAATAATATAAGGTTTAAGTGTAGAATCAAAACTGAGGCAATGGCATTCCTGTGTAAAGACCATAAGAATTAGCACCAGTTCGTGAAATATGTTAAACTGACTATTAAATATTAATTGCATTAACAAGCGGAGTGTCTAATCTCTTGGCTCTCTGTGTCTGTTACGTGCATGATAAAGCGTTTCGTTTTATCTACTCGCATCTTGGTTATCACCGCAATGAATTATGTCGCTTGTACATTCGCCCTTATTTTAAGTAAAGTTCAATAACCTTAATGATAATAAAGCTAAATCAGAACAAGGAAAATTTATGCAAACATTATTATGCAGTTCCATCTGCAATAACCTTAAACTTGAAGATAAATAAGAAAAATAATAAAAAAAATGTATGAGCACAGAATAAATATGAAATAATATCATATATCGTTTTTAAATATATCTTTAAGCAATAAATTATTTTGTAAATAAAATAATTTAGTTTTGTAAATAAATCAAATAACTTTATATTTTGTTTTATTCTATATTATATAAATATAAGTAACAAAAGTAGTGTACAATTATAATTAGACACAAGCGTGACACGTTTCAACGCGGAGAAAAAAAAATATTTCTATTACCTCTTTACACTAGCATCAAAAGGTGACAGATAACTAATACAAATTACTCGTTCTTGAATTTCTAACGACTCTTTTTATTTTTTATTTCGGTCAACGGCCTTGCGGCCCCATTGTGTTCGCTCCATTGACATCGATCTTTGGGGTTAGATTTAAACGAACTTTAAAAAAACTGATGTCGTCACTTAGGAATAAAGGCTTAGCGTTCATTTAAATATGTGCACGTGTAGACTAACCATTCAAAGTCGCTGACTTTTGAATACTATCTACCCTTTGCAAAACTCGTTTTGATTTCAAGCCAATTGTAACATAAAAAACCTAGTTTATATATAATCTATAATATAATATAGTTTATAATATATTATATAATCGTACTTCTTTAAATAGTTACCGTAAAGTTTGAGCAAACAGTTAAATTATTTATACGATCGCACAGATTACCAAAACCCACGCTCTGTCATCGTGTTCTTCACACTATTTTTTGTAGTTAATTTGATCTTAGTATAACAAAGTCACGGTAACCGATCAGCAAAAAAATGTTTATTAATGAGAACTTTAACCTCGTGCTTCGAAAAGATTTATGTCTTACTAAATTATGTACCTAAAATATATCTCCATAAACACCTTCTGTATAATTTTTGTATATATTACATGTACAACACATATTATACAAATTATTATTTAATTTTAATTTCGAGTAATTTTGAAGTATATTATTAGTATCATCTAAAAAGTTACGTTTAAATGTGACACGAATCCAAAGCATTATTAAATAATGTTAGTATTCCACATCGATATTGAAGCAGTCAATAAAGCGTTAGTTGAAGCAATCGTATCAATTCTATTGTTCAAAGACCCTCAGTTAAACAATAGATAAGGTTGCCACCAAAAATTTAGGGTACGGCTTTGTCTCACATATTTATAGTTAGCGCACGCGGCTGTTTGATCTAGGTATGCGATCGGATCAGGCGCGTGTTGACCGCGGCGATTCACTTTGAGACCTCACTTCGCCTTATAATCCTACTAACAAAAATATCCCTTCACCAGTTCGACTCATAAACAAAGTAACAGACTACACAACTTGAACGTTTAGTTCAGTTTCGTACAATGCTCGCGGACCGGTCCGCTGCTGTGGGTGAGCGAGTTGTGGAATGCATGGGGACGGACTGAGACGGTGTGATTTGAAAGTATGCTCGAGCACGCCGGTTATCGACTTTTTCATCGCTTATAAGACTACCTTATAATTTACATCTTATTTGACTATCCATAAAATTAACACAACCAATTTCGTCATTACGTAGGTCATAAATTGCAATCCTTTTATAATTATGAGTTATGATACCGGTCGTGGGACGGTGTATTTTTTACAACACAAATCTAGGCATAGGTGAATGTTTATTAAATCAAAATTGCCCGTAATAACACGCCGTAATTTATATTTCTAATGGGTTCATATTGAATCACTGATGTGATTAGATAATCAAATTATCATATTTGTGCATAATAACAGTCGCACGCGCATTGGCCTGGAAAAAACTTAACAATTTACTCTTTTTTAGGGAAAAATGTTGAATAATTTTGTAAAGCTCTCGTAGTGAATTACGTTGAAAATTATTTTTGCATAATTACTTAATTAGGCGTGTATTTTTAGGTATTACGCGCTTTTTTGCAGTATTCAGAATAAATGTAAAAAGAACCTAAAAAACTAGAAGACCTAAAAAAGCTATTGAATTCTCTAACTATTCGTAATTACAAAAGGTTTTTCTTATTATTTTTAAAGTGTTATTTACAGAAAGAACTTCGTAGTTGGAATTATATATCGTAGCTGTACATATTATATGTTTGTTAAATTATATGTTAAAAGAAATCAAAATAAATATTATGACGATACCTATTGGAAGCATTTTACTGAGTTTCTTTATCGAAATCATATTTTTTTTAAACAGGAAGCGAAATAATGTTAGTGTTTGTATATTTAGCGTTGAGTTGAAATTGTGTGTTATTTGTCTTTATAAAGTCTATTATTATTACATATATTAAATATTTTAGTTATATAGAAAAATTCCCAATTTACCAATGTTCAATAGTAGGATATGACCTTGATTTATTATTAGAATTCGTCTATGAGAAATATGGCAAGAATATAAAATATAACTACAATAGTATACACTATACAGTGAATGAATTCTGTAAACTGGTTATCAAGGAAAGTATGTTGAAAGTACATGCTTGCTTGAACACGTTTAGCAAGTTTATTAGATCTTAATTGATGAGCTATGATTAACATAGAAAATCCATAGAAAATTCAACCAATATGGTTTATAGCAAATATGTTTATATTTTTGTGTTTACTGAAGGAGCTTGTTACAAATATGTCACGTTAACCTATTATATTATATAGTATTTTATAAAGAAACAAATAATTTTTCATATATATGTTGTATCGTTTCAGTTCAGAAATCTCGATGTTAACGGGTCGCCCCAATTCGGGCACCGAAATAACCCGTACGCTGTCCTAATTCTCTTGTCCCGCTCCACGCGTAAGGTCCTGGACACGCGCCCGGTTTGAACCCCGAGTGAGTGACCGAGCAAGGAACTCACTTTTTTGGTGCATAGTTTCGGGGAAGCCGTATTTGTTTGTGTGTTTTTATCTCAAGCTTAGATGCATTTGTCTTTGGGCTTCATTAATGGTTATAAAAGTAAATGGGTTTATTATAAGTATTAAAAACTATATATTTTTTCAAATTGCCAAAGTATTGCTAATATAGTACAAAGTGGCAGTATTAATTAAACGAATCTTTATATTTATTTTAAAATATATCGTGAATTTCACAACCCAACGTTTATCTTTAAGCCGAGTACAGCCAAATCGAAACTTGAACTACCGGTTTGTAAGCATAGCTGGATTTCAATCTGATCGAATAAATTGGAGCTCTATTTTATTATTTTAAAATTATTAAATACACATATAAATGTAATATATTCTTATTTAGTAGGTATGCTGTTGGTTATAGATATATACGAACAGTTAGAACGTCTAAGTTAAACTTGCGCCCAGACTAAACATACAAGATTCGTCATTCTACGTCCCGGTTCCCGGACCGGCTTCATTCGGCGCGGGTCCGTTATCTTTGGAGTTATAAGTTTGGGTGTGTGGTAGCCAAATATCGGTGACAGGCGGGTCAACGACCGCGCGCACTAAGGCACCTGTAATCGCGTCTGTTGACACAAGAACTGAGCAACTGTCATGACGCCCCAAGTGATAATCAACGGCGCGGCGGTGCAATACACTTGAGATTTCAAATTAAGACTTTTTATATGTTGCTCTAAAGGACAACCGGTTTCTATTGAATACCCAATGAAGGAGGAAATTTATACGCTCACTTACGTCATTAGATTTTGATAGATATTATGAAAGATTGAGCTAATAATTAGTTAGCCTTACATGGAGGTTTCATAATAAATACTAAAATAAATTTGCAATTTATGATAATGTAATGTAGGTAATGACTAATTGACTAACATATTTTTGACGGAGAAAGCAGGAACTAAGCAACGGAGTGTCTTAACACTAGGTTCATATGGTTCTTGCAGTTCTCTCTGCCTATCTTGTAATAAGCGGGATAAAGCGTAAAGCTAAAAAAATATTTTACATATAGTATATCTATGGTATCACAGATATATTCTTATAAAATCGACACGTGTAACTTATCTCGAGTATTTTTTTAAACTGTGGCATTATATATAATAAACATAAGGTTTATCAGGTTTCAAGATACCGATGGATTCGGATGTTCCATGTGCAGATCGAGGGCACAACCTTGTCCTGATTCTAAAAATTAGCACACTTTTTTCTATTCTTCGCATCACGGTCAGAGTAATAATTTTAAGTAAACATGTAAATGATATCATAAATTGTTGCTAGGTCAAAATATTTTTGCAAAAGTGTAATGTTTGCTTTATTAATTTAAGCATTTTTCTTTTTCCGAAATATATTTTATTAATACATGTATATTAAATTACTCCTAATACAATAAAAAGACCTTTAGAAACATTTTAATATCCATTTATATTTTTAATATTAAGAATTTCTAATGATTTTTATTTCATATTTAACAAATACTTGAAACAGATCTTTACGTCTCTTTTTTTAATTTTTTTCTTTATTTATTTTAAACATCAAAGTAAACTAGTGTCAGCCAAATGTAGATATTCAACATACCACGTATGTTCATTAAGCTGACTTTGACAGAAATGTTGAATTAACAAACACGTGTATATAACCTCTTTTTTATTTCTACAAATTTCTATATCTATTTAAATACTGACTGAGAAAAAGATGAAATAAAAGATGGAAGCAATTACATGAATAAAAGAGAAAATATGTGAGAACGACATGTATTATTATATTGTTACTACTTTTAATATATTGTTATAGTATTATAATGTAGATAAATTTATGTTATTTAAATAGGCTAGTATATTTAAATTTCTCAATAAATTAATTATTCATATAAATAATAGTTCTTGGCGTTTTATTAAATGTACATATTAAAATACAATATAAGTCAATGTATATATTTAAATACAATATAAGTCTATTATAGACGATAAAAACAGGTTTTATAGGTTTTAAACATATTAGCATACGAATAAAGGACCAACCCTTTATCCAATGAAGGTATTATTTCTAATACTAGTCTATTGGACTTGAGTCTAATTCAATTTGCATAATGTTAGCTGTGTTAAGCTGTTTACAGTTGCATGTTGTTGACCTGACTCAGCTACAGGCAGACTAATGTTTGTCATATACTACGGAATATCTATGCCATCGAATTAGAAAACTTCAATAAATAAATGTTATCTTTCAATAAATATAATTAGGGCTTCATAATAATGTTGACACCAATAAGTAATTTTAGAGTATTGAGGTCTTTGAGGCAATCAAATAGGAATTTAGTACCACAGTTTTGTTATCAGCGACGCTTGTAACTATTTTAAGTAAATAGGTTATTTATTCGGCACGTTCTAGTACCTAAGACAAGGACTTGGCTAGGTTAAACGTAAATACCAAAAATTAGATCAAATTACTATTTGTGGAAGTTTAAGATTTGTTTTTAATTTTTTTTAGTTTGCTTAATAAATGATATTTGAATAATAGATAAAATAAGCTAAACATATTATATATTTTATAATGAAATATAAAGAGGGCCCTATTTTAAATAAAATAGTTTATGTATATCATTGATTTACAATAAACCAATCGGTATACGTGTTGTTAATGATGTTGAAATGTTTTGTAGGACAAGAGATCAGCTGAGCGGATGGCCGGCATACGGGCAACCACGGCATGCGGTGCGGGCTGGCCCTCGACGACATATGAACGACACTTTCATACTGACACGCTATAAATATTCAACGAACGTTTGCCAGCCAGAGCTACCTCATCTTAGATACCCACCTAGATACAGTTTGGGCTCAATTTTGACGATCCACTGTTACTCCTCCGGAAAAAGGGAGATGCGTTTCGCGCGTACACTCGCGCTCGTGTCTCAGTTATCCATCACTGCACATCCGCACCAAATGAAAAAATCACGATTTCACTGTCACAGCTAGCGTCGGTGGTGCACGTCTGGAGGCGGCGGCCGCAGCGGTCGCGGGTCGGGGCGACCTCCGCGAGTCAACAGAGCCTGAGCGACAGCAGGTGTGCAGGGGAAGTGCAACGAGGGCCGGCTCCGGGAGGTGCGGACGAGACGACGCGCGTGACTCGCTGCCGCCGACTGACGGGCCGCACTCGCAGTCACCACCACACGCGCACTCGCGCCGCGGCCCTCCTCCGCCGCTCCTCGCTCCTCACTCCTCGCCGCCACTCGACGGCACCACACCGCGCTACGATCGCACCTCACCGGACACATTTACCGAAAACATTTTAAATTTTCATTCCCCATTTGACTTTAAAATCTCGACGCCCGTCGAAACTCGCTCCGATAGATTGAATATTAACGGAAATGTGGTCTGCTACGCGACACTCGCTGTGTTACTTGCGCATTGAATGAATAGCGCGTGTGAAAACACTGAAAGCGCATGCGTACTGCATCTACCCTTATGGCGCCTCTTGGATATAACTATTAAGTTATAACTATGTCACGTATGTTATGGATGGCCGTGCATTTTGAATAATTAATCTTATGCTCCTGTAGATATAAAAAAGAGTACTGCAGCCGTATAGAAAACTAAAGAACCTACTGCATATATATCACTTTCATTGTAATAAAATGAGATTGAATAGTGAAACCGCAACAAAAGATTGCATGTGAAGAGGCAGAGTAAGGTCATCGGAATGCTTTAGGTGCGATGCTACAAATTGCGCAAATAGATGTTCCAATGAACTCGTTTAATAATAGCGGGTGTAGTGAGGGCGTCGGGCGTCGGGCGGCGAGCGGCGAGCGCCGAGCTAGCTAGCCGCGTATTCACTAGTAACTACTGGCTTCGGCTGTAATGCGAAACACGCTCAAGGTTGTGAGAGCACGTACAACGGCGTCACGCACTGCGCTCGCTAAAATCTCACTAGAATCTTGAATGAGATAATTTTATTATGTCATTGGCGAAATTAGGTGTCGGTGTCGATAACTCGAAAGCGATCACTTTCAAATGCATTTTAAGTTGCACTTTTATACTTTATATATTACAGTAATATTTAAAAAAAAACAGAAATTTATGACAACCGTCGTGTCCCAGCCATAAACGCGACGGTTTTAGGATTCGATTCCTACACGGGGAAGATGGATTTTTCTATTTCCATTTTCTTCGCTCTGGAAACTAGCCAAAGTGCGGGGACGGAGAAAATAGGGACTCAGCAACGGAGTGTCTTAACACTAAGTTCATATAGTTCCTGCAGTTCCCTCTGCCTACCCTGCAATATGCGGGATAAAGCTTGAAGCTAAAAAGAAAAAAATATATGTATAAGATAATTAATATTCCGCTTTCTTTTATGTAAGCGCTATGTGTTGATAGTTTCACCAATTTATAATTTTAATAAATTTAAGTATATTATTTTAGTAGAAGTTTTCTTATGATTACTTAGTATACAGAATAGGCAGAACTGTGAAATTTAAGCGTAAACAGGCAAGCAGGTAGACTTGTCAAGTTATACTGAGAAAATTATTTTCTTTTTAAATATATGCATTTTAATTTTTTACCATACAACCTCCACATTCTTTTACCATACAACCTCCTCTGTCTGTTCTCCATTGAACATGACTTTGGCGAAATGATTTAAGTTCTAGTGACATGCTCTAATCATCATACGTAAAGAACTGATCTGACCTGAACTGAGGAGAATAAATTGGTTTTTTTATAATATTGTAAGTAGAGTACTTATTGACAAATAATAAGCAATATTTATTTGAGTACATGGAGATCTACGTTTAGCAATCCACGAGAATAGGTTGATAATAGTTAAAGAAAATAGTTTCTTATAATAAAAAGCAACAACCATAAAATAGAACAAAAAAAATTAAATATTTATTTTTGAAAATAAAACAAAAACGATCTCCAGTATGTATGTAGTATATATGTATGTCTAAACTTCAACAAAAGCTAAGAGGTAGCAAAAAATATAAAAAGCAACTTTCTAGAAAAGATAATTATTAAGTAAAAAGGAAGCAGGGAATAAGCAACGGAGTGTCTTAACACTAGTGTCATATGGTTCCTGCAGTACCCTCTGCCTATCCTGCAATATGCGGGATAAAGCGGTTAAAAAAAAATATTGCTTATAGAATAATTAACACATTATTGCTTCTTCAAATTATTAAATTATTAAATTAAAATCAAGCTTTATCCCGCATATTGCAGGATAAGCAGAGGGAACTACAGGAACTATATGAACCTAGTAACCCGTTGCTTAATTCCTGCTTTCTCCATCCCCATTTTCGACCTTTTTCGAGGCATTGCGTGTTGAGTGGCGGAACTCAACGCCGCGCTTTGTCTAGTTTCTAGAGCGAAGAAAATGGAAATAGAAAAATCCATCTTCTCCGAGCGGGAACTGAACCCACAAACCGTCGCGTTTACAGGCAGACGCTTACGTCTCTGCGCCACGACGGCCCTCAGATATTGCATGACATTGACAATGACGTATAGAAATTAAAAAAGAAGTGCTCACTCACGTGAAACTCAAAAGATCACATTTGGGAAAAACAAATTATACTTATATCAAACGTAATATGATTTTTAATGACAAACATCATATCTCATTTTCTTTGCCAAAATCTTATTTTTGGTACCCAATGAAATGAGTCGTGTTGTTGTTTTCTCTGAATAAAAATAATCTACAAATATTTCAGGTAAACATACATTTTCATTTTGCCTATTACAAAGAGAATAGCTAAAGAAGCTTGAGAATAAGATTTTACTCCATTAGAAACAGTTGCTTGTAGTTTTAAAACCATTTTGCTTGAGTAAAATCGATATTATCTATTATGAACAGGACACAATGGGGCAGCGCCATTTGAACAACGTCATGTCTGTTCATAGAAGGTGGTCGCCCGGGATGCCAATCTCCACTTCCGCCGGCGCCCGGATCATTGCCAGAAACACTTAAGGAAAAAGTCAAGCGAACGTTAAGACTTTTTTAAACGGAACAAAAATAATTATTAAAGTTCGAATAATTTATTAAAAATTAGAGCTTTTTTAATTTTACAAATTCTGTATATTTTATTTTGTCTTTTCTTCATGTACATATTTAGTACGTACTAATTAAAGTAAATTACGTATAAGTACAATGTAAAAGTAAATATAAATTAGCTATTTCAAGTTTATATTGGAAATACCCAATCTATTTTTCTATTGTTCAATAGTTATTTATAAAAAATATTTGTAATATATTTTTGTAATTGTGTAATCCTAAAAATATTTAATTTTAAGACAAAGTACTTATTTTTGATAGGTATTACATTTCAATATTATGTTTTTCAAGTTAAAATATATTTTTCATAATCGAATTTCATACGAGAAAATCAACACTTAGCTGACTATAGTGTTATTTTCTGCTTCCAAAAAAGAAAAATAAAAGGAATGGGTGTGGTCACTGCAGATAACTATAGTTTCACGTTTGAATGGACCACACCGGTTTGTTATGGACTACAGCTTCGTGAAAGTCCGTGCGCGACAAAAGCCCATGATGGGCATGGAAACTTCTAAAGACGGACAATGCCACATAAATGTTTAGATCTTTTTGTACGTCGTCAACGAAACATTTTCGCAAATGTTACAACGACAATAAACAGTCGTAACTGGTTGCTAACAAACTATTACCAGTTTAAAATGCACTTCTGCGTAGGCAATATAATAGTCAATTTACTTGCAATTTTGGGAGTCGAATGCATCTTTAGTAAATACATATTTAACGGCAGCCCTGTCTTTGCGGCTTCTTAACTTAGAATACTGACTCGATAGGTCATTGTCCGTTTACAGGATACTGGACTCTTGATATTTCATAAATGTGATCATTAACCACCATTTTGGTGTAAGTTATAATATTGGATAATAAATTTGCACGTTAAGTGCTACGAGGATATTATAATTAAAGAACAGATATGGTATGATGACATGAAGGCATGACTCCTCAAATTTAAAATAACGAAAGGCGATTTAGAATGCACAGTTATTTAAGATCACTACCTTCATAATATAATTTTTCGAAAAAAAGAACTTAATTATAATTTTCTGTATGTGCTATTTCCTTATAAGGAATAGATATTAATAGGTAAAATAATTTAGCATTTGTCTTTCAAAATTTTTACCCAACAAATGTTAGGTGTGTTTATATTTAAAAGTATTAGCAATATTTTCAGTCAGATCTTACTAAATTTGCATTAAACTCTGCCAACTAACTGGCATTTTTTTAAAATTGAATGGGAGTAATAAAATGGACTCTTAATACGCCGTTCCCATAAGTTTGCCTACCATACTCCATTTGGGAAATGTGTGAAATAAATGTTATTTAAAATATATCAATATACTGATTTTTTCGTTTGTCAGTTTGTCTTTTTGAGCTCTTAGCAATTAACACCTTCAAAGGTCGCGGCCGCCTTAAGCCGTCCCACAGCCTACGTGGCACCCACGCTACACCCCAACCGATTGATAATCTCACATAAATCATTACGCATAAATAAAAACGCATGTTTATATAATTACAAAGGTGTGTGATTTATATACTGGCATTTATTTAATAGCAGTGTTGTCATGATATATTATTTTTTTTATCTCCGTCGAAATGATTATATACACATAATTTTTAGTTGAATACATAGTGGGAGTGCACCTATATTTTATGAGTCTTTAAGTGGGATGTATATTATATATACTATATAAAAAAAATCTATACATGTGAAAACTTAAAGAATCAGATTTTTCAATATTCTTAAGTAATACTGATTAATATTAGTTTTGGTTGAAGAAAAACTATAAATTAGATATGTTTACAACTATGTTAAGTTACTATAAAAGTTAATTAAATTCTATGATCTATATAATTGAAATGGTTGTAGTCGTACGCGTCGCACTCATATCGCTTGCGCGTGCGCAAGTAGGATTTCCTTTTTAGACCATGCCTACTCGTCCAATGGGTCAGTATGCGAGGGTGAATCTAATGTTTCCTATAATATATGAGAGGACGTACTATTACTCTATCAATTATAGATTGTAGCTTATTAAGTACATAGATGCCGTACTTTCATAAGAAACTATATTATTTCTCTGTCAATTGTAAAAATTATTTATAATATTAAACATAAAATTATAAATAAACATATTATTTAAAAGTCGTAATAAAGTAAGTATAGCTTGATCATTGGCTGGTGTTATAACACATTTCCTTGCCAAATGGCCTATTCGAGATACGTATCTATTTACGATTATGATAACCACTTACTAGCGTGACCTAGAGAGGTGAATAAACGACTTATAATCGAGTTCAACCCAAATTTTTGACCCGATTCAATACAAACCTTGTAGGCTAACAACCTTTACGTAATAGAGTAAAAAATAAAAAGTATTTAGGAATGCAGTCAGTCCTCTTCGGCTTTCTTTAATATTTTAGTTAATCTTTGATTTTAAGGTGCATAAGAGCTTTTAAAAACGATGAGTGTTATCATTATGAACTGACATAAGTTAGTATATTTTAGAAAGGTGACAAGACTTTATAATAGAAATTATGATAAAATTAGCAGATTTCCAAAAAACAAAGATAATGAATTAAAATAAATATAAATATAGTAACGAGGTGTGTATAATAAAGTAGTTTATGAAAAAACTTGACGTGTATTGCAAATCATTATTGCTATATGTAGGCTTAACGCTTTTGAATTCAGAAGGTACTGAGTTCACATTTATTTTAAAAGCTGATACCTGATATGTGATGATACCTTCGAAGGACACTTAATTTTTATTAACTATTTACAAATGTTTTTATTTTAATAGTTTAAATAATCATGATACGTAATTTTATATTTTTTAAATATTTATAGATCTAACTTAATTTGGAATTGACAGCAGCTATAATACTAATCTAATAATATTTTATTTGTTCAATTTTTTTCACACTGAAATCTTACCTAATATTTATTAGTGTATAGTGATTTAGCTTTATTAAACACGATCAGCAACGCTTTGATTTGCCCTTAGCGATCACGTCTCTGCGTGTTTCTATCTAAGGAGGTTGTTAAAAGCTTGCTTACTAATCGCCAAAGTACTGACTCGAGGCTACAATGAGACATCGTTATGTATCTATACTGTCTTTACGACAACGCAGAAACATATCATTTTAATGAAATATTATAGATTGTATCAATTTTTTTTAACATTCGCGAATGTGAATGCGAATATTTAGTAATTCTTTTAAATATGGCACCATTAGTTAGCACTATATTACTGTATACTATTTATAGCACTATAACATTAAAATTCTGAGTGTTAGCTGATAAAACTTTTTTAGATGGGAGGATGATGGGAAAAAATCTGTTTCATGACGTATAATGAAGACTGATAATGTGATTACGAGGTAAAGTTACTGTTTTTTGTATAAAAAACGTAATCTGATTTAGTTTTTTATAACGTATTATTCGTAAAACATTCGCAAAATTTCTTGCTAATGCGAATGTATAAAAATGTGCGAATATTCGCGAATGCGAATATTTTTTACATCACTAATATACAGGTTTACTTTTTACATGACGAGAGTAAGTTATTTATAATACCATATTTGGTATAGCATTATTATTCAGTCCTTGATGTTATTATCAAATTATATTGTCGTTATCTTTATTTGAATATTTTATACAAAATACTTTTTAATATTTGAAAGCAAATAAAATTGTACATAAATCATTTCGTACGCATATATTATGTTATTTATTTCTTTCATTTATTTATTTGTTTACTTGCCAATGTAACAAATAATGTAAATTATTAGAATAATATATGTTTATATACTGAAATGCGAATTACATTGTACAACACACTTAGGCAGCCTAGCTCAATATGACAAAAACAAGATAATAAATATTTCTAATACCGCTCTAAATGAATACTAACTTAAATAAAAAAAATACTAAATTAAATAAAATTAAAATATCATTATTACTTTTTAACGTGTTGTGATATATTTTTTAATTCAAATACTACAAAAATTTCGAAAAATATTAATGTTATGTAGGCAGGTATATCTTTACTATCATAGAACAGTAACAAAATACTTTTTACCTTTCTTTAAGAGTCTTTGTAAACGTTTACTAAGCTTTTAACGCAAAATATATTTATTTTATTGCAAAATAGTTATAGAAAATGAATCTACGATTTCCAACGTTTGTCGACTTGTCTTTTTGTCTCTTTGTATTCGTACAACTTCGGAACTATAAATTTAAATAGAACTAACTTGGCTAGCCATTAGATATGGCTAGGACATAAGCCTAACTTTAACTTAAGAGTAGCGCATCTGATTCATAATAGTAAAATATTGTAATCAAGCTATTTTTTTTTAGTTTCACGCTTTATCCTGTATCCTGCCTACCCTAAGCAGAGGGAACTGCAAAAACCACGGGAACCTAGTGTTAAGACACTCCGGTCCCTTGCTTTCTCCGTCCCCGCTGTTATATACAATTTAAGATATAGCTAGCTTTATCGAAGGCAAATCCTTCAAGGCTTTTAAGTGGACGCAAGCGAAGTCACAGACATCCACTAATCATAAATAAATAAATATAAATCTACCGACAGTTGAAATTATTATAAAAACAATATAAGTATGCTATTTGCATCGTGCAACAACAATGTTTTTGATAAGTGAATTATAAATTTCTTCAGTTTAAGTATTCCACGGACATTTAATATCGTTTTGCATAAACATGGTACACACGTGGTTATTGAAAAATCAATTTATTTTTTATTAACATATTGTTAAATATGAAAATTGGCCTTAAATATTTCTTGGTAATCTAATAAAACGTATGTGGGAATCACATTAAATAGACGTTTTATGAAACTATAAATAAAACTATTTTATTAATAAGTAGTTAAAAATTTTTATGGTTTCGTAGAACTTGTGCATATTATGTTGTTAATTACTCTGTTACATTATTGTGAATGTGTATCGGGCACTAAAATACTATTCAATGATGCGTACAAACTGTATTTCTGTTTTAGCCTATTTAGTCTTTTATATATAGTGGCCTATACTTTAGTAGTCTTGTTATATACATAGACTATAATTTGTATATATATATATATATATATATATATATATATATATATATATATATATATATATATATATATATATATATATATATATATATATATATATATATATATATATATATATATATATATATATATATATATATATATATATATATATATATATATATATATATATATATATATATATATATATATATATATATATATATATATATATATATATATATATATATATATATATATATATATATATATATATATATATATATATATATATATATATATATATATATATATATATATATATATATATATATATATATATATATATATATATATATATACATCCGTGATCTGAGGAAACTCTTCAGTATGCGATATCTTAAGCAATATAACGGCTCTTGACCCAAAAGTTAAGCGATAGCCTCTGGACATGATGTTCGAGACTTTCTGCTATTAAGCCGTCAAGTAAAACAACTATTAGTATTCTGAAGTTTCATTAACACACAACAAAACCATTTAAGCATAGTGTATATACATAAGTTTAAATATTAAGTTCTTTTCTTCTTATTTATTCCTTTCTTCCACATTATTTCATTTGAAAGCAGTTAGGTATAAACTAAAACTACTAAATAAAAATAGTATATTTTAAAAGATTATGGTCTGAAATTAGTTAATAAGTATTCAGTAAGTAACAAGTACCACTCAAGTCTATAACAAGTAGATTAATACGTAAAATTCAAAATATATTAAATATACCATTTAAATTAAAACAGGAGCAAGAGAAAGAGTTGATATTTTTACTGTAAATGAACTCACACACGTAGAAACTTGAAACGCAATACGCACTAAAATAATGTACTTTTAACAAGCGACATTCTGAAATCATTTAAAAGCGAACCACTTTATAGTGTTGTAAAAGTTATTCCAAGAGTCAATAATGAATCAACTCATAAAGCGACTCTTATTGAAAGTGCAAGCAGTCTACGAAATTCATTCCGCCACTTGCGACTGGGCCACTATGCATGTGCATCACTTTATAAAGAGGACATATCGATAAAGATTCTTAACAATGAAAAATTTATTTTATTGTAACAGTGATTAGAGTTCTATATCGGTTGATAAAAATGTGTTATAAGTCGTTTAGGTGTTACCAATACATCACTATTTATAGAAGAACTAGTAGCGAAACCTGTGTAGCAGGATAGCAGTTGGATTATTGCCACAGCCTGAATGATGGCTTGCTCTTATCTATTTACCTGGGATCAATCGGCGCGTACAAAGGGAAAAATATCAAGATTTATTTGTGTGACATTCAAGCTAATTTATTTTAGTTGCACAAACTTTATCTAAGTTAATTTAACATTGATATATACTGTATGACATTTAATTTTTATTTACGAATAAATTTAAATTAGTATTACAATTAGAAACCTTAGACTTAATGATTAGATGTTTAGATAATATATTTTTTGTTTTGCCTTTAGTACTTTAGAAAAAGACACATAGAAGCTTAAAGGGCAAAAATGCACCTGAATTGATGGAATGAACAAAATGCCAACTGTTAATTTTAATTGAATAATACAAATAAGTATGTATTATTCGATTAAACCTATTTTACATTTTGAAGAAGACTTAGCTGGCACCGTCATAATAGACAAAGTATTCGAAATGTAGACTAATAAATAGATAAAACAATCAAAAATATACATGTTTAATTTATAAAAATAATTTTAACCAAGTAGTTTCTTATAATTAAATATGGAATTATAAACAAACAAATAAACTAATGTCAAGCCTTTATATAAAGATGTTAGATTTTACATAATCTTCTTTTTTCAATATATTCTCCTTTGTGTATTCTTTAAACAACGTGACACTGGCGAAGTGAACTATGCTCAACTGTGCTCGCCATAGGTAAAGAGAAGATGGAGCTTTTATATATACTGTATATTAATAATAGCAATAGCTTACCATACCTTCGGCTTTGCCTCCGTGACCAAACACATATAACTAAGAATTGTATACGATAAATTACTAAAATAAAGGTGACATCAAAATTTAAAACAATTATTGATATATATTTCAAACGTACTAAATAAACATTTTAATATTAAGCATATATTATATATTACATATTACACAAGGTTCCCACTGTTCCTATGGTTCCCTCTGCCTTCCCTACTACGTGCGGGATAAAGCGTGAATCTAAAAAAAATACATCTTAATACAATTTGAATAATTAATAACAAATATGTTTCAATTTTCATTCAGTTCAAAACCGTATATTTTAGTTTATAAAAACGAATAAAGTATATACATGTATATATCTTCCCTCGTGGTACTTGGACTGGTTTGTATGCATAGCAATACTAATTAACGTTGCCAGTCGGTATATACGATACTGCTAAACGAAATAAACTACTTGCTTACATAAACTTTGAGGTAGAAGCAAATATAAATCTTCGCAGATGCCTAGAATTATTGTAAATATTGTACTCGGTACTAACGTCGGCACTAATTACTGAATGTAATTGCCTATAAATGTATCGGCATGAGAATGAAATTCTATGTAAAACTTTTTACTACTGGGTTATTCATCTTTAGTTTTTTTATATATGAGTTTTTACTAGGCACTAGATAATGTGAACCCCATGTAAAACGTAAAATTTTGTTTTTCCTGTCATCATAGGAATATAAGAAATTATCAGTATAGGGAAACCCTGTATTCTCCAGAAAATTCATATATTTCAACTTCTATGTTGTGTATTTACTATGTTTTTGCACGTTATTTGTTAGAATATTTTTATAAATATAAAAATTTTAATAAATGTTTATAACATTATAAGATACTATAAACATCGTTAGCATCGATATATCACAAGAGAGACAATAACGGCTATTGTTATATTAGTTTTATACAAGTTATCTAATAAGTAAAAAATAAATTTAATAAATGCGATGTTACTATCGTTTCTGTTTAACAAACAAAATATCTAGTTGTCGAACGAGGCTTCAAAAAACCACAAGAAATTCAATAATATAAAAAATAAAGGAAGGTAGTTTAAAATCTATTTAGCTATACGCATTATATCCCTCATAAAATACAGTATTTACAACATCCATGTTAATTTGGAGCAGGTAGTTTCATCAAATGGAACATTTTATTATTAATACGAAAAAAATAATTGTGCAGACAGACACTTACAGTTTTATTATGCTCGTTTGATGCGGACGACATTCTACTGGCCTTCGTTGGGCCAATGTATGCTATCGTCAAGGTGAAGCTGTAGAGTCAGCGACCTAAGTAGGGCCGATATCCTGTTCATTCACGAGACCCGTAGCTTCCTACGATGCACGTGATTGTCAAGTACAAAACTGTGTCATGCTGTGACATAACTAATCCGAACGTTATATTTGGTTATCAAATGCAACTTTAGTAATAGAGTATGATTTTCCTGCTAGGATAATTATTTGTTCTCTGAGATTTATTCTACGGAAACTAAAAGTCTATTGAAGTCTTGTCAGATTATTGTTTTTCATAAAATTGATCACAAGCACCTCCAAGTACTAGAACAAGATATTTGCCAAGTAATATATATAATGCTTCTTCTATATTATCCGAAATGTCAAGTGAAGCCGTAAACCTAACCATTCATGATTATGATAGTGAAGGTGGAAATAAATACCAGAGGTAAGGTAATATTTTAGTGACGTATCTGTATTATGTGATGCACGATAGAGTCGTGGCCATGCGCCTGCGCAACTCAAGGTTAGGTTTTTATATGAAAAAAAAATGTCAAGTGTCATGCTTATACTATCATAATATTATAAAAATTTATTTTTTAAGAATAAAATGACATATGAATTGTGTACACAAAATATTATCTATTTACTTACTTTATTTTGTATATAATGTTCTGTTTTTCTTTATAAAATTTTCCTTTTTATAAGTAAACTTATAAAAATAAATACAGTAATCTTATAATATAAATTTGTTTAACGGTATTGAGGCAGGTTTGGAGCCGAAATAAATATTTCCTAAAATTTACCTGTAATTATTAACTGTCGCAATATAACTTTAATATTAATGAGTTTTTAAATAAATTTATACACATGCTACAACAGTAAACGAGGTCACGTTGCATTGACACACCGAATATATTTTTTATGTAAATTGCACTACAATTTTGAAATAAAATGTTTAACTGTTTATTTTAAACAATGGTTGTAATACGTGAACTACTGCTTGCTTGCTTATTTAAATGAAAAGTATTTAGCACTTTTAAACAAAAAAATATTGTCAAAGTGCGGCGTTGATATCCATCAAGCATAGTTTCGGAATGAAGCGGAAAGCTAACGGAGTGTCTTAACACTAAACTTAACGCTAAATGAAGTGTCTTAACACTAAAGACACTTATTTGAAGCTGTAGTATAGTCATAATTACGTTAATAAATATGAAATATAAAACGTTGCATTTATAATATTGGTATACGTTTTCAGATTCGTATACATTTTTTCTCAAAAATATATGCTTTATATAAGTAATTCTATTTATACCAGATATATTTGAAAATAATATTTCTGTTCACTCCAAATTACTGATTTATATTACTATTTGTTATGAAATTTTTAGTAAATTCCCGCAAAAGCCATGTAAAATATTCAAATTTTTTTAATTGTTCAATCCAATTGATATATGTAGTATATAAGTTATATCACAATATATATTTCAATAGGTTAAATTATAAACCATTCGTCTGTATGAGTGTTTGGGTGCGGTGGGGACGGGTGACTTACAATTGTAACATCCGACGCGCCGTCTGCCCCGCCAATTTGCGCCGGCGCAGCAAATGCTCACCGCTGCACCCACAAAATAGCAACTGACGTCGTAAACTGCATCCATTACCTCATCCTATTGTTCACTACGTAGGAGTGACCGCTAAATGGACACAAATGATTTATGACAATTAGTTTTATGTAACACGCGGGCCTGTGCGTGACCAGCGGGCATTATTCCTTAAGAATTACCTTAATTTAGAAGCAAGGTCGGTCATTAGCCCTTTAACGATTAGATGTTTGGAAATCGTAAATAATATATAAAATCACACCATTCCATTGGATTTGCTGATGGATAATGCCGATATTGGGGCCTTAGCTCATATTATGTCTACGACCCCTTTATCGGTCATCTTGTACGTGTGTATACTATTTTAACAGCTCGCTGTATGTGACTAAATTCAATAAATCGTTACATAGGTTTGATTTAATCATTTCGTCTGATTTTTTTTGCTTGATGTCTTTTGTTGGGTAATTTAGAACATTTGACAATAAGCTTTTTTGTATATATATTATTATATATGTTATATATATATATATATATATATATATATATATATATATATATATATATATATATATATATATATATATATATATATATATATATATATATATATATATATATATATATATATATATATTTATATATATATATATATATATATATATATATATATATATATATATATATATATATATATATATATATATATATATATATATATATATATATATATATATATATATATATATATATATATATATATATATATATATATATATATATATATATATATATATATATATATATATATATATATATATATATATATATATATAGCAATTTTATTGGAATATCGAGTTTTTGCTTTATATGTATGTATCTACAAGATGTACATACACTTATAATATATTTGGAAAAATAGCATTATTGCACTTTATTATTTCTTTAGCTTTACATATACGAAACAGTCGGTTCAAGCTGTCCTGGAGTAAACAAAGTAATCAATTAGGCCGCTAGCTGAGTAATGATGTAATAAATTTGCAACTGCCACAGAACCTCCGCGGAATCAATGGAGTAATGAAAATTTAAATCTAACGAAGTCTCGGTACATGTCGTAGATGTAACTATGTGGGTTGTTTTAAAGAAACTAATTATAATTAAATAAACCTAATTAGTGGCATAAAATTTCTGTTATGTCAAAAAATATTTACTTCATTTAGCTATAGGTTGTTAAGTTATTATATAGGTAATTTCTACAAATTATACAATATTATATTCAAATTTATCATGATATTTATATTATATATATTTTATGCGGCAGGTAAATATTTATGTATTAAATGTAATAAATTATATGTAGGGACAAGAAATTATGAAGAGTGAGATATGAGATAATAAGATAAATAATTCATTATCTTTGTTCACATCCATTTCTATAATAATAATAACTGCTTAGAATACTAATATTTTTTTAAAATAATATTAAACTAAATACTTATATTTTTCAAATAGCATTGCTAAAATAATAAATACGTTTTATAACATCAGTTTTTAGAAATTAACAATTAATGTTAAAAAAGAAAATATAATAAATATTTTGTTGTAATATTTAGTACTAAGACTAGACAAAAAAATTGGCCTAAAATAAATAATTATGATTATTTATGTATTTACCACGGATTATTATTCAAAAAAATAATAATTTTATTATTTATTAACTGTTTGCCGCTTTATTCCACATTTAGCGAGACTAAGAAGACCTACTGTCGATACACTTCGTTCTTGATTTTCGGTACTCTATTTCATAAGAATAGGTAAATGAAAGGTAAAGGATATAATTTATTAATTTAGCTGCAGTACTTTAAATATATAAAGAAAACAGTTAAGTTTAGGCGTTTAAAGAAGCATTGGTATGCGCTTGCATTCAAAGTAAAATTTATAACCGATTAAAAATGTAATCGAAGTTCAATCTCTAAAACTGGCAATGAAATAAAATTAGTCATACTCATCGTTAGTATTTATTTTGAGTACATACCAATTAAATATTATTGTAATGTGCTGTATGTAGACAAAATATATTAAAGTACAGAAAAGCTTCAAAATAAGCAGGCATTGATTGATGGATACAGCTCCATAGCGTGATTAATAGCATATCAGTATCGATGACACTGCTTGTAATTTAACAACGTCGTTCTTGTTACACATAAAGCATTTGTTTATTTTTGTATACCGAAGTCTCTTTTTTGTTTTTATTTCAAACTTAGTTAAAATACGATAGCAAGCATATTTTACTGTGACGTGAATTGTCCTCTGGAACGGTCAAAATACCGTAACTAGAGAGAAAAAAAAATCAAAATGAATTGTAATATATTTAATAGATTAAAAAGCATTCTTAAAGATGCAGGCCAAAAGCTCAAGGTACTACGACTAATAATCAAAATCAACCATATCTCTACGTTATACCATTTATATACGTTACATTATTCGTAAGTTATTACGTTATATAGTATTAACCGTCATCTCTATTCATTATTTAGTAATTCATAAATAAATAATAATAACAAAAATCTTTGGTAACCAAAGCAAGTCGATGATTCAATACAAGAACGATCACCTTTGCTACTGTAATTCACTTTAATTTGACGGTTTAAGTCAAGTAAGTAAATTGATACACTGCAGATGGAAAGGAAATTAATAAATAAGAAGGTAATTCGATACTCTTATTTATCAGTTAATTCCAGCATATGTTTGTACTTGAGTGCAAAATTGATTGCAAGTTAAGATGTGGATATTGCATTTATAAAATTATACCTAAAAGCCATTTTTTTAAATTAATACAATTTATAAATTGAAAT
This sequence comes from Dione vanillae, assembly GCA_037178615.1. Lineage (NCBI taxonomy): Eukaryota > Metazoa > Arthropoda > Insecta > Lepidoptera > Nymphalidae > Dione > Dione vanillae. The sequence continues at coordinate 1,853,563 of JAZFAU010000097.1, read as the reverse complement.
GAAATCGAAGTCACTTTATTGCGAGCAAAAATCACAAATTCTTTTCTTATTCGCTAATTTACCTAATATTTAATAAAATTTACATATAAGAAAAGCTATCAGATTAAAATAAAGAACCAACTCTACTTATTAATTAATAAAGAAATACCTGTAAAATTACTAATTTAAAGTAAAAATAATAAATAAGCTAAATATTGCTTTATTCAAAATAACTTTACAGAAACGAATGAAGAGTCAAATGCAGCTAGAAGAAAATATGAAACAAATACGAAAAAAATAATAAGTCCGGAGCTTAATGAGTTCTATTGTGGAGCTCGAAACGAGGTCGATTAATCAAGTGTAAGTAACTATATGTATGATAAATTTAAATGATTTACTCAAATTCAGAGGATGTCAGAAGCAAAGTCAAATAGCAATTTCATTGAATGGTATTACGGAATTATACTGGAGGCATAATATGAGATACGTAGGTAATAAAATTGAACCGTGCGTCGCGTAGACAAGCGTCAAGCGTACATCCTGCTTTGAAAATGTATGAAGAAAGCGTTATTATTCATGTTTTGTCTTTGCAAGTGGTTAGGAATATCACTGGCTGTGATGTACGACGGTACGGCGATGATGTTTATATGTAAATATAATCAGTTATAATGAAAACGCAATTTATTATAGTCTGTACTTGCTGGTGTGTAATGGAATATAAAGGATTTATTGAATAAATAATATTTAATATCATTAATACACGTATCATACCTATTTAATAATTATATTATTTCAATAAAGGGTCTAATATTGTTCTGACATACAATAGACTTTTAGTTTTAGTACGATTAATTAAAGTAGCAGTTTAAAAATAATTTAGAAAACATAATAAAGTAGCAGTTTAAAAATAATTTAGAGAAATCAAAATCATCACCGTATGTATATCAGTTCTGTTATTAAGTGATGATATTACTACTAACTTATTAGCTAATAGCTAGACTGGGAAACAACTAAAGCTTTGTGTGACACATGACATATTCATAAACGATTAATATGATTTAATATAGCCTACACTCTACACCCTTCTACGATAAATGAATTGTCTAATAAACAAATATTTTTTTACTTCGAACCAGTTCCTAAGATATAGGTAGTACAGATACCTTAGTAAATAAAAATAAATAAGCTATGATGTCTTTCCATTTTCTTTTAACATAATTCAGTTTAGTGTGCCTTGAACAAAAGATATGCTTATAAATTTCTTTTATTTTTAATGCTTTTTTTAACTAAAATAAAAGTTCTAACATGTTGCCAAATATTGTAATTCTAGGTCAACAGGAAGTATATGTATATAGATTTGATTACGCAGCGAATTTTATACAAAACGTGGCAAAAATTGAGTATAAACGAAAAAGATACGACATCTTTTAATTACGTTGACTCCGAAGTTTATTTTTTTCAGTGATACGTAATAGATAGACAGATGGACAGTAAAATAGACCTATAAAGCTTAATTACTTCATTTCCCAACTTTATTCATATTTTTTTTGAGAGAATCCTGTATATTAACAGGACTTCCGAAAGTAGTAGAATATTCGAAAAAATATCAATTATATTACCATTCACATTATGATAGAAATAACAAAATCTTACCAACTAAATGACTGAACAAATTTTAATTAAGTACATGATTATGATTAAGGCACCAACGTACTCGTAACAACTTGTTATTATCAGAGTCAGCGAAATGTGTAAAGGCGAGGTAATTTCTTCATTTTCGCTTTAGCTTATATAGCGAGCATGTAGATAATTAAAGGTCGCACGGCTAGGTGTAAAGCAATTACTCTTTGCTACGTACAAATCCGTTGTAATTATGAATTGACGAGACCGCTTTTAGAGATATTTATTTTATGTAAATATTAATATTCATCTAATAGTAATTTATTAAAACGTGATATATGATAAATATTTTTTAAAAATAAAAATATTCTTCCAACTTCGCTTTTATATGATGTACGCCACGTAATCAACATCGTTAAGGTAAAATTATGAAATTGGCAAAGAGTTCAGAGAAGAGAAAAGAAATTTCGCAAAGAGTTAGAACTAAAAGTATATAAAAAAAATCCGGTCTGAGCCATTACCTTAGGTGAGCTGGTATTAGTTTTGACGTGAATGAAAAAATGAAACAATTTATCATATTTTAAATAACTTTGAACTTTGAACTAACCACCCCCTAAAAAATTGTATCACCTTTAAAAATAAAATACTTATTTTGGGTTTGCCGAATATAAATCTATCAGATTTACATAATACACGGTCAAACATATTGGCACTCTATATCTTATTCTTATCTAAAAAAAATTATAAAAATCATCCACAAAAATCCTAACATCCTTTAACTTGTTTATTCACATCTCACGTTCATAACTAATAGGAAAATGATGAGAAAACTTTGGATTTTCCGTCGACGCGTTGTTTATTGTATGATATTTACTGTACGCTATAAAAGGAGGTGTGATTTAGCTTCAAAATTTGTCTACATCGCTTCGTCATCAACGCTGTCTGCTTTGTATTGCATACTAATTTATTAGATATATCGAGTTATATATATATATATATATATATATATATATATATATATATATATATATATATATATATATATATATATATATATATATATATATATATATATATATATATATATATATATATATATATATATATATATATATATATATATATATATATATATATATATATATATATATATATATATATATCCTTTAAGATATTTATCTATTTCCATTTTGCGTTGATTTCCGCGTGTCTTAACACTAGGTACCTATTGTTTCGTGCAGTTCCCTCTACCTACTCTGCCAAGAACGGGATAAAGCGTGAAGATTTAAAAAAACAATGTTAACAATTTGTTTTAGATTTTACCTTTTATTGTAATATAAAACAATATAGATATATAATTATTTACAAAGTCAACATGGCAACTGTACAAATGAACACAATTGAAAAATTTCAAAGAAAACACGATACTCAATTTAATGTCAATATGGCGTGCCACCATCACTGTTTTCAACATTCGGGGGTCAATGTACGCGGGTGACGTCACCGATGACCTTCACGCGTAACCCCCTCCTATGCACGCGTGAAAAATGTCGCCATCAAATGCGCTGGCCTCTTTGCTTATAGTTGTATATTCTTGCTTAGATCTACGGCTTAGATGAATCAGTGTTTAGATACCGTTATTTTTATATATTACGTATGTTTTTAGGTTATATTATACAATTGATTATAGAAGGCATTATGAAAAAGCTAAATAAGTAAATAACAAGTTATGTGTTATTCTCCATTGTGCCAGTCAAGACCTTGGACTTTATTTAACTGAATCGAGAAAATATAAAAATATAAGACATTTTAAAATGTTTTATTTGAATCCAATCAAGCTACTTCATATATCGATATAACAGAGATAGATAGATAACTAATATATTCTGTCTCTATTTACTACAGAGTAAAAAAATATAAAATGTCCATCTAAGTAGATGTTCGCTTAATTGTTTTATCTCAAAAACATGAATTTGAACATTAAATTGATTTATTTTAACGTTGTTTTTAGTTTACAATATATTTCACTTTACGTGTGAAGAAACTAATTTTTTGCCCGCTTAAAATTACTAGAATAAGAATATAAATATTAAAGCCGCAATTAAAAACTGTATTATTTTAGTAGAAGTATATTTAAATTGAAAATTCATTTTAAATAATAAGTTTCATATTTAAGTTTAAAATTTCAAAACTTATATTGTTATTAACAATATCTTATTCAAGTCAATAATAACAAATGATACCTAAAAGTTTACGACGATTTTATAACTCGATGTTCAGCATCGATGAATATGGAGATCTTAATCGATAAATACGGATCTTGTAAAACGCCTTCGGTTTACTTTTGTGATTAGTTAGCAATTAGGCAAGTAAAGCGGGAGAATCGACCGTCTGACATTCGGCGCCCTTGCGTCGCCCTCGCTAACGCAGTCTTCATAAAGCATAAGTAAATATTATAATAGGGATGTGCAATTTTAGTCAATTTATGATTAATATATATTGATTTTTATCACTTTTATACATATTTGGATGTAGCGTTATTGCTACATCACTCGAAGAATCGTTTAAAATGTAATTTAAGAAACTGTATTTGGTTTTTATACTTTATCCTAAAAATTACAACCTATGTTTACAGAACACGAATAAAAAATAAGTATTATCTCAATATTTTCTTTCTTTTTATTAGAAAAGGGGTTATTAATATTAAGGATTATTAATCTCAGAAAGGATTTGAACCTGTAATCTGCCCACAGTCAGAAATATCACAACGATACGACTGCCGCGCGGTAACGCTAGATGTTAACGACGACTCTTTGAAGAGTTATATGAGTATTAAAAATCTTTGAAATACACCTTCCTACACGTATAACTTTATATTTAATATTTATTGAACACTTAACCCTTATAATTGGCACAGATTAACGAAAAATATGTTTTGCAACCATAAATAATATAAAGATGGTATAGACAAATACATATATTCATAAGCTTAATTACATTAAAAATTCAATTAGAATAATGTATAAGACGTTATAAAAGATCCAATTTAACTTTATGCAAGTTAGCAAGTCTCTATTTGATGTAAATTTATTGCGCACGTTGCAGGATTTATGATACACTTTCAGTTTCTTTCACGCATTGTTTACGATTCTCATTTAACAAACGAAATGAATGAGTGTAATAAAGAAATTCTATTGAAAACAAGTACTGTATAATTTAAACTATATGTTTTTTAATTTAATTTTCTCCCTCGATTAAGTTTATTATAGAATATATTTTCAGTGGTTTTAAAAAATAATTAAAATCAGTCAATTATTTCTATTGCAATTCCTATTAGATCTTAATATTTTCTAAGTTTTATGACATATCGCTTGCGATATTTTAATTTAAAATTAAAGATTTACATCAAAATTTTGTTTAAATGTTAAACAATAAATATTTAATATATCATTTTAATTACTTGACTTAATTACATGTAAAAGTTTAAGTACATACGTACATATGTCATTGAGCTGACTTGTTGCAACACTGCAATCGCTACGTCAGCTATGGGTCATTATTTCACAAGCGCAAGCCGCATCAATATTTATGTCAAACATATTATTTTTACAAACATTAATTATTTCATATAAGAACAAACCAATGTATTTATAAGAACATAATCATTTTAATTAAAAACAGAACCTTTCTTAAGTCTTCCTATAAGAATTATAAAGATATAGGTTTTATTTTAACAGTTTGGTTTTAAAATTACATAAATAAATAATTTTTAAGCTTTTGATTATGATCTTAAACTCTTACCGTTGATCAAAGGGAATCCGTCTGATGATGAAGTTGATATCGTCAGAATGACGCTGTATCTGAAAATAAAATATTTTGTAAATAAAAAAATTGTAAAATAAACAGTCAGTTTTGGCATGTGTGGTTATTTAAATAGCTAATAATTTTTTGTTAGGAAACTATAAATTTATTGGAGGACTAGTTAGAATAAATACTTTTTCTTAAAGAAAACATAATAATTTGAACGCAGCGGGACTCGAACCCGGGCCCTCTTGCGAACCGTGCAAGCGCTCTCACCGCTTAGCCATGCGTTCTACGAGTTCGTGTTTTCTGTAAGTATTTTTCCCATCCTCAGTGTGGATTAACACTTTAAAAATCATAAAAATAAATACGTTTTCGTTTTGTATCACTATTAGAAAGTGCCATACTGTGAAGAGTTAAGTAAAAGTTTGTCAAGATAAAAACAATATATAAATAACTTATAGTACACTTGCCATATAAGTAATTACATAAATTTATTATTTCAGTTATCTAGTCAGTATATCTTATTTCAATATATAAGTCAGAGTAAATTTATGGAAACTTGTTAGCGTTTGTATTATGTAAATCACGATCGTGCCCAAAATTTGAAATCAAAGATTAAAACATTACGAAGCAATTAATGGAGGCTTCAATAAATAAACTTAATTAAACGACATATACCTATGATTCAGAGGTGGACGTGATATTTATTTATATTTTTTAATCAAATTATTTTATAAAATGTACTTAAATTACTAATTATGAAATCTAATTAATGACCACTTTTATTTTTTCAGTAATAGTGCTGTAAAATTGAATAAAACGTGACTTGAACTGAAATTTTACTTTAATGATGTGCTTCAATTTTAATAGTAAATTAAGTAAATTAATTTTTTGACGTGACAACGTCTTAAATTAGGTTGTGCGGCTCGGAGTCAAATATGAAAATGGTAACGTAACGATGTGTCAACTGTCACCGAACTATGATCGGTCCGCCGCGCGTATCACTTGACACATGTACAATGTTTTAGTAAACAAAATATATTTTCTATAGTTAAAATTTGTGCAATTTATACTATAATTATTATTCATATCAATAAGTATTCTACCGAGAAAAAGACGTTGTCACGTAAAATTTTCGCCCGTAAAACCCACTTTACAGGCAACCATTTTTTTAACTGAAGTATGTATTAAATTTGAACAATGTGAATAATATTTTTTACTGACTCTATCTTATAATCTATATAATTCCACGTTTTGTTTACATTAAAAGATGATCACGTTAAAAAGTAATACAAAAACATCTTTTTATTAAAAATAATAAGTACCACATCAAATATTATCAAGCACATAGCACTTTAAGTGCAAGTTAAGATAAGAGCATTAAAAAGCGTTTCGTGTTGTTTTGATTTATTATAGTAAACCTTTTCTCCATTTGCTAGGAACGTATTATTTTAAAACAGAAACCCACGATGTATACACGTAATGCTGCGCACGATTCTAGTTCTGATTTATACCTAAGATTCTTGTATTCGCACCTCCTTGTGCATATTTTACAGCCATTACGACCGGTTTAAGCTTGCTTTATCAGCAATGAGCTTTTTATTTCTACGCCTAGCAATTATTTTTGTGTTGCAATTAACACGCGCATGCACCACTAATGGTCATTAGGCTGATGATTTTAATTTACTTGGGGGATGGGACTTGGTGTGAAATGATTTATTTACCGAACAGCTGAAGGTACGTATTAAAGAAGAGTGTAATCATTCATCCACTGTGTGAAATATAAAATTATATTTTATGCAATTTATTATATAATCATATATAAATATAATGTTTATATATTATTTTTGTTTCAAACAATGGTACATAATTATGTACAATTAATTTAAATTAGATTAAAGGTTCAAGAAGTAGCCGAGCCAGGGTATGTTGTTCTGTTAGTGATATGATACTATTTGACATTCATATTTAGATACAAATTTACAACTTTACTGTAAAGGTACTATATTATAAACAGCGTTTTTTATATCCAAATTCATACAGTTATATTTAATATTCCCATAAAGTTTATAGTTAAATAATTGTCCTCTATAATCTCGTATCAGTTCGTAAAACACTTTTTAAGGCCTCTATAAATAAATGGCACTTGCCATACACATGATATGCACAGATCTGTTCGTTGTTTATACGATGTTCAAATTTGGTATTTAAATAAGCAAAAGTGTTATTTTGTTTTGGCATCTTAGAACTCGAATCTTCAAGCTTCCGGTCTGGGTATATAAAGTGTGACTTACGACTTCGTTACAGTATATATATATATATATATATATATATATATATATATATATATATATATATATATATATATATATATATATATATATATATATATATATATATATATATATATATATATATATATATATATATATATATATATATATATATATATATATATATATATATATATATATATATATATATATATATATATATATATATATATATATATATATATATATATATATATATATATATATATATATATATATATATATATATATATATATATATATATATGAATTTTATTTAACAATATGTAATATGTGTCATGTAAATATTTTTGTAATTTGGCCCACTGTTCTTGCTGTTTTGGCGGCGCACGCGCCGGATGTAAAGTAATCTGTGGCCGGGCAACGAGATGCGTGTTTTATTTCTATAGAAGATACACATCGCACTCTTTGATGTTCGCTTGAACTGACATTTGTTGAAAGTCAAATTAGTGCCTAAATCCAATCCGAGTGAATATAGTTTAGGCGAAATTTTAATAATTAAATTCTACTTAATACTACATTAAAAATAATAATATTTGTAGAGTCCTTCCCTTTCCTTTCCGTTATTCGGCACAAAAAACTATTTAACACTATATATTTTAAAAAAATGTACCAAATTTCACACTGTGAAATGCGTGCTGATATGAAAATTACAATGATTGATGTCTTTAATAATCTAGAAAATTATGCACGGAACTTAATACATTCATACTGAGTGCAGAGCAGTGGTGTGACGTGAGGAATTTTATTAATATCGTGTTGTTAACAAATTCTAAAGACCTTTGGATTGCCTTAAATTTTTCATAACGAACTTCAAAATGGATAAGACGCGTAGTTACTAAATGTTTATTCATTTTTAAGTATCCAAAGCAGCTTTACTTTATATGTTTTTATTGTTATTTTTCTACATGTTTATTGTTTCAAGCTTTATCTTAGCGGGGTAGTCTTACTACGGACGTCAAATATGCGTTCCACCTTATCCACTGTCATCAATCTCGACATCGGAACACATGCTCTACTTTGGAACTTTATGCTTTTACATGACCTTCATAGCACTATTTTTTCGAAGGTTAACCGAGACATCTTTCTTTGTTATATCACAATATAAGAAAATTTACTCTCATTAAGAGGAATACAACCAAGGAATAAAGTTGAACGCTGCAATAGCTTAAGGCACTAAGAGTATTTTATCCTTAATACAGCTCTTCCATTTTAATTTGTGTTAACTAGAACAATAGAAGGATGCCTTAAGGCACTAAAAGTCCTTGCATTGGCCTTAGCATTAAAATGTACTTATAAAAAAGATAAAAATAAAGTTTTGCTTAATATTATCCTATGTGTCTGAATATTACATAGGGGATATAATAATATAGGGGAAAACCGGAATAGTTACTTTTTTGTTTTGAAAAATGACGGAGGTGGATATTTCTTCCGCTATTGTGAATGAAGTATTTACGGGATCCACAAACGCTAGAATTTAAAAAATATAAGTCTTCGATGTTTTCTTTACAATTACTTGAATTGATTGATAAAAGCGTTGCGAAAGAATGTTACGCTTAAATTCATCGTCGGCATATAGCAGTTTGTACGTTATATATCCCAATGCAAGATTTCCAAAGGGCCTGATTTCTTTAACTATAAAGATATATAAATAATAATTAAGACCGTGACTAATAAAAATGGAATTTGAGAGCCGCTGACCACTTTGCTCACGAAAATTTACATGAACATAAAGGCATTATCCAAAAATGCGTATGTACACAGGTATAGGTATTTTTAAGTATACAGAATATTTTATTTGACGCATGCGATTTTAGCATATAAAGTGGAGGTAACTTGGAAATCAACTAAAAACAATAAATTAAAATAGCTAGCTTAACTTATTAAAACCCAGGTTCCATTCTAAAATGTATTGAGTCTATCTAATTTTTAAGTATATTTACAAAGCAAAAGTTGGAAATAAAGAGTATATTAAAATTCAATATTTAGGTAAGTTCTATATTATAATAAAATTGAGAGGAAATTGTGGTAGGATTAGTTATCGCTTCGTGGTTGTCGTTAATGGTTCCAACTTATTAAGACAAAATTTAAAAGCTGACTGTAAAATATCTTACCTTGATACATACATATATGCGAGTTATGACGTGAAATTAGAAAAAAATATATTAGTACAATTGTTCCGTTAACAAATATATAAATATATTGTTATATGGTATTAATCTATAAAATCTAAATGGTTGAACACGCTATTCTCTGGAACTACAACTCCGAATTGAAATCTCCCCAGGATGATAGGCATAATATTGCAATGGCCACAATTAACTCCAGCATTAAGTATACTCTGTATCTGGCATATATAACTTTTTGATATTTTTATTTGTTCACTCGTGTAGGTTGTAAGGATTTTATGTCACTGTAAAAGACTAAGTGTCACAGCTTCCTGACAACAATCAGTACAGTCCTTGAGGAGGCCCTTCACAGAAAATTATTTAGCGCTCTTCACTAGGGAAATCAGAATGTGTTCGCTTATCTCATTTCATTAGACTAGCTGAGGACAAAATACTGAACGTGAACCTCCCCGGAGAGGCGCAAGGAACGAGCAAATCTAAAACCCTTCTTCTCCACTATATAAAGCTTAGAATCCTTTACACTTGTATAGTTATAACGCGGACTATTGTACGCTAAAGAAATAAAATGCCATCGATAGTGCATGATAAAGGAAGGATAAGGTTTATTTGTTGGTCCTTCAGCTACCTACAAGCTGGTTTGTTAATAAACAGCCTCTAAAGGTTACCCACCCACTGCATGTATCTTTAATTGAATTAAATTTACTACTCTTATCGATATGTTATTTGATTAAAGAATTATTTATATTATCAGTAAATTCTTTTGCCGGATTAATCACATATATTTTTGTTCCTTGGTACACTTTTTGGACTTCTTAGTCCATGATCACCATTAGACTCGACTATATTAAGAGTAAAGTTTTTTGGGATAAAGTGTTAGAAACGTTGATTTTTTAATAATGTACGAATTTAAAATAGACGTATATAACTTGGTAAAAGAGATTTATATAAAATGTATGTAAAATTAAATTTCAAATGAAATAAACCGAGCATATAAAATAATATAGCGCTATACAATCAATCAAAATCAATGTTCAAAAAACATGTTCTTTTTTGCATATTACGATTGCATAGTACTTACTATTGGCAACCGGAACCTCATGTTTTATTTATAAATGGCAATCCGCAATGTATCTCACTTTCTGCTCAATTTCTAAGGCATTACGTACTAGGTGACAGAACTAAGACCTACACTATGAGAATCAGACCCGCTTAAGTAATGAAAATATTAACCCACAACCACCACGTTTAATGTGAAAGACTGTCCCATTGCGCCACTAAGACCTCATAAAACAAAAACATTATATCCTTTTCATTTAGTTAAACCAAAACAGTATTATTTGTCTAATACTAGGGGATTCCTTTTAAGCCACATTCATCCATTCAATTCAATTACGAAATAAAATAGCAGCGGTACGGAGAAAGTTCTAGTTTCTTATTCAAACAATCCTTTTGAGGGAGAACAAAGAGTGGTTCATTAAAATATTCTACGGTAACTTGGTGGATAAACTCTTATATAATACAAAGTAATAAAGTAATAATGATGTATTCATTATTATCATTTTTATTTTCATAAATTATCAGAAAATATAAGACAAAATGAACAATGAGCAGGACGTCAGAACACAGAATATTTTACATAGTCAAAAATTAATTTTTTCACATCACCTGCCGATGGATTACTCTCAGCTTTACATTGTATCAAGGTAGGCAGGTTCACATCATATCCAGAGAGTGTCTGGCTAAATATCTGTCCGATGTTTGGTACTGGACATACGGGTATGCGACCCCCGATCCTCGAGCCACCACTGGCATAATCCTCTAAAATCCATGAAAGTGGTGTCCTTACCTTCGCTTTCCTAACCTTTTTCTCCTCTTATTCCTTATTCCTTGTTGGCTTTTCCCTTAAAATGGGTATTGGATGTCAGATGGCAATCGCTCCATTAAAAAGCTGCCATTTTGCCACTTAAAATGGACAGAAACGGAAAAGTGTTGCTGGGCACGGCTAAGGCGTCGCCGTTAAACGACGCGAAGGCACATCTTCCTACACCTGTGTTAAGTGGGCAAGGGCTACCGTGTGAAGTACGAACACGGCTAAAGAAGATAGTACCTAGAAAGAAACTCCGCTTTGTAACGTGGAACATTGACTCTTTAATCGGTCGATACGAAGAACTCGCAGATATACTCATGAGACGTCGGGTCCAATGTGCTTTCTTACAGGAAACGCGCTGGAATGGCAATAAGTCCCGTAACATCAGGCAGGGCTACCAGCTCATATACACTGGGTCACCTACCGGTAAAGCTGGTGTAGCAGTAGTTTTATCTGAGGAGCTACGGAATGGTCTCTTTGAAGTTGGCAGACAAAGCGATCGCCTGATGCGGGTGAAGGTACTGGTTGAGGGGGTTATCACCAACTTAATCAGTGCTTAGGCTCCCCAAGCTGATTGTAGTCGGGCCGAAAAGGAATCATTGAGGGAGCACTATGAAGAGGTTCTACTCGCTATACCATCTACTAAGGTAATCATAGTTGGGGGGACCTTAACGGTCACGTGGGTAAGGCTGCAGAAACGTATGTCCACGGTGGTTTTGGTCACGGTTGTCACAATGCAGAGGGAGAAAATATTCTAAGAACCTGTATTGCATCCGATCTAGCCATCGTGAATACGTTCTTCCAGAAATGCCCGCAACACCTTATTACGTATGCGAGTGGGCTCCACTCAACTCAAATAGATTATCTGTTGACCAGACGTTGTCATGTCGGCAAGGTAACTACTTGTAAAGTGATTCCCGGTGAAAGCCTCACGGCCCAACATCGTCTTCTTGTCATGGATTATGTTGTTACCCCGACAAAAAAAATACCAGAGACGGGTAAGCCTAAGATCAAGGGGTGGTTGCTGAAGGGACTGACTTTCTGGCAGAAGTTAACAAGCAAAACTTATCAACTAATACCGAAACTGCTCAAGAAGCTTGGGATCGAGTTCAGCCAGCAATTATTACGGCTAGCAAACGTGTTCTTGGCATTTCTAGGGGAGGGCGTGTCATCGACAGGGAGATGTGGTGATGGAATGACCAGGTACAGGTGGTGATTCGTGAAAAGAAGACTGCATTTAAGGAGTGGCAGAATTATAACTCTCCTGAAGACAGACTGGAGTACATAGCAGCAAAACGTGCCAGCATAAGAGCTGTAGCCAAAACCGCAGTGAAAGTTTGTCGCCATTATACGACAAATTTGAGACTGTGGAGGGGCAAAAGCTCATTTATAAACTGTCACGTACTCGAGATAAAGCGACGCAAGATATCGCAAAATGTCTTTGTGTCAAAGATTCTTAGGGCAAGCTGCTTTATACTCAGGTTTCTGTCAAGGAGAGGTGGAGAAGCTATTTCTTAGAGTTGCTAAATACTCAGCACCCTTTTAGTCTTCCATCTGAACCACCTCCTAACCTTGGACGTATTGTTCTAATTACAAAGCGGTGGGGCCTGACAATATTCCGACCGAAGCATGGAAATCGTTGGGATCTTTTGGTGTGCTCATACTTACTGACCTTTTTAAACGTGTCTTGAACACTAGGACGATGTCAAGCCAGTGGCGGTACAGTTTTAATATCCCTATTTACAAAGGAAGGGGCAGTGTTCAAGATTGCGATAGTTATAAGGGCATTAGGATTATGAGTCACACCATGAAACTCTTCGAGCACGTGGTCGGCCTCAGGCTATGCCAAGAATGTACTGTCTATGAGTGTCAATACGGATTTCAGCCAGGATCAGGCACAATGGCACAGCCAGGATCAGGAAAAGATGGAGGGCTCTGCATATAGTATTCCTAGACCTGCAGAAGGCCTTCGACTGTGTGCCACGTCAGTGGGTGGGTGGGTTTCTGTGGTTAGGACCGCTGTTGGCGATACAAAACCCTTCCGATTACAGTAGGAGTTCACCAAGGCTCAGCTCTGAGTCCGTTTCTATTTAATGTAATGCTAAATACTGTCAAGGCACATTCCAGGACCAGTCTCCATGGCTGATATTGTATGCCGTTGACATAGCACTTATTGACGAGAACCGACTGACGTTCGAGCACAAAGTGAACGTCTTTAAGGATGAGGACGGTGGTATTAAACTAAATGTGTTGAAGACCGAGTACTTGGTTTGCAGGAACCCGGACTCGAGCACTATCCAGATAGGTTCTGAATCAGTCGTCAAGACGGAAACGCCCACGCCCACGCCCGGATTAGCCCTGTTTGGGCCAAATGGCGAGAGGTCACTGGATGGTCTGTGATCGCAGAATACCACCCAAACTCAAAGGACTGATATACAAGAGCATGATCCAACCAGTTCTTTTATACGGCAGCGAATGTTGGCCAGCATTATCTCGGCACACTCAGAAGCTTCACGTCACGGAGATGAAGATGCTGAGGTGGATGTGTGATGTAACGCTGGCTGACCGTATACGCAACATATTCATTCGAGGTAGTCTGGGGGTCCGTGACGTAGCGGTTAAGGTCCAAGAGCGTCGTCTGAAATGTTATGGCCACGTTTTGCGCCGGTCTAGGAATGATGTCGGAACACAATGCCTTGTCATGTCGGTTTCTGAAGTGAGACTGCCCGGACGCCCCAAGAAGCGATGGCTGGACGTCATGTTGCAGGATATGAGAGCCAATGGACTAACCACTGAGGATGCTAAAGACTGTGCAAGTGGAATAGTTTGAGTCGGAAAGCAGATTCTGGCAGTAAGCCGGGATAATGCTAAGTGGAAGAAGAAGAAAAAGATTGTATCAAGGTAGTCGGGGTAAATCTATTGTGAAAACTCTCTGCTAGGAGGACCGTCGGGGCGCAAAAGCGTAGAGTGTGTCTTTAAACACGTCGGTTTTTGAGTTCGATTCCCACTCAGAGAAGACGGATTTTTCCATTCCCTCTTTTTCGCTCTGGCAACTAAGCAAAGCGCAGTTCAGTTCTGCTACTCAAAACGCAATAACTCGAAAAGGCGCAAATCGGGGAACGTTGTGTCTTAACATTAGGTTTCCAGAGTTCCTGCGATTCCCTCTGCCTACCGTATATACTATATGCGGGATAAAGCGTGGAGCTATAATAAGCTCTCCGCTCACCAATCTACATGAAATAACTTTAAGCGGTGAAACTCAGCGTGCGAACCCATTAAAACGGGAAATTTAAAATAAGTCATTCACCCAACCATTTTTTACAATCATACGCTTGTGTAATAGAAAACTAAAACTATTACCATCATTATAAATTTTATTACTAGAATTATATTGGCAACATTATAAGATAAGTATTCAGCCCTTTCACTGCTGTGTAATTATGACATTAAATAGGTCTTCACTTTACAACTTCAGAGTTATAGACTTTATAGTTTACTAATAAAGATAATTTTACTATTTCAATTACACAGCTTTTGCGGTGTGGAGCCAAGAGAAAATTAATTGTATTCACTTAAATAATATCTGTACTGTAAGAATTTGTCTATGTTACGACGTTACCTCCAATTAAAAACAAATATACTACCATGTTTTATGTAATAAAAAATGTAAGTAAAAGTAGCAAATAGTAATTTCTACTACATTTCTAATATTTTTCTACGCTTGGTTTAAAAATAAAGTGAGTTGTACGTAATATTATTGACTTTGTAACATGTCTTGAAAAGACTATTTAGGAAAGCGAGACCTCATCTAACTCTAGACATTTACCTTGATACCTTGATGATAAAACTATATACATTATTTTATAATAAGTAGGAATGTGCTGGTAAAATTTTATTTCACTTAGCGTCTATATAAACACAAATATCTATTGTGAACACAGGATATACATATATGGCTTAGTTATAACAAATAAGAAGGCTTACTTTCTTCATGTAGTAACTTAGAAACTTTTAATGACTATAAAGAACTACAATCTCAATAGCGATTTAAGTGTACTTATAAGTTTGTGTCTTGAATTAAAATACTTACTGAAAGGAAACGTCATTTTATATTTCATTCTTATATGAAAATAATAATTTTATAAGCCTTTAACAAACTTTCTAGATGATCCAGTAATAGGTCACTGTTTTGATATCTTTTTCTATAGAAGATTACACGAAGCCATTGTGCCTTTTAAATGATTGATTTATTTTCAATTAATAATTTATAACACAAATATATAATTAAGAATCTCTTGTAAGAAGAGGATAGGATAAGAGGAGGATAGTCTTCATTATATTTTCTTGAGCCATCACTTCAGGGTTTTCGTAAGTCCTAATTGAATTTTAACACAAATATCTTCTGATGAAAACTGATTCCCAAAGCAGCGTTTATACAGAATAAATTAAATACAAATTATTTCCATATCTTGCAGCAAATTAGGCAACTCGCAATAAACATTTAATTCACTGACCGCTTCTATATTTGCATGTTTAACAAGTATATGGAGAGTGAAGTGACGCTCTTCTCTACTACTTCTATCAGTTTTTTAAGGTAAAAAATAATAATTTTACTGTAACTCTTATATAGTGTATTTATTTTAATATTATGTTACATTGCTATTTAAATATGTATAATCCAGACCAGGTAATAAGAACAGGTTATAACCATTCCAGATAGTAACATAACTTTGCTAGCGAAAGTTCTGGTATAATTAAGAAAGTGCATGCAAATTTCTACAAGCACTGACAGTCTTCTCGGGAATGTGAACGTGATTTTATTAAGATAATTTAGTTTTAGTAAAAGTTAGATATCAGAAATGACAACTTATATTTTGTTTGAAACTTAAGTATTTTCATTGTGACTTTTAATTAAAATGTCATTTTGTGATAAAATAAACTCTAGACTCTTGCGTCATATCTTTTCAACCATTATTTAATGACTCATCTCGATGGAAGAGGTATGCAGTATGTTTGAGGACTATAGCGTTTGCCTTCGCTACAATTTAGGAAATTTAGTTAAAAAGTTTTGATATATACTGCTTTAAATTAAAACAATGAGGTCTGTCTTACATATAAGACGACGATATTTTACCTTCACTAGTAAGTAGTTCGAGATAGGAGAGTATGTTCTCTTCTTCCACTTTTATTAAAAAAATCTTGATTAAATGCTCTGTCGTCATATTTTTGTATTTTATGTATATGAAGTATTCACATATTAAAGTTGAAGTCCTGTGGTATGCACATGTATTGTGTATTTAATATATGTTTAAGAATGAAACTTAGCCGCGCCGTAATTGAGTAACAAAAGGGTTTTTGTTATTTACAATAACTCTCACAACTTACAATAATAATATAAAAACCATTATTATCTTTATTATAATATAAATAAAAAAAATATTCTTATTATCTAATGTAAACTATTTAACCGAAAGTAAAATCTTCATTCATCATAATTATACAAAAGCAAAACACATGTTTATACATCGGTCATTGCTCTTAGAACTAGTGTGAGTGCGTCATATGCAGTTTTCAATGTATTCTTAGGAAATAAGAAATAGAACACTGAGTCACGTTCAACCAAGGACTTGATTATAGAACTGCAGCGGCCGCGAGTTATTTCTGAACAGAAATATTTAAAATTTTAAAGGTCGACTTACAACTAAATGTCAATAAATTATTTAGTAGGATTTTTTTTACTTTAATCTATGTGTATAGATTCATGAATACTATTTATTGATGAACAGCTGTATTGTAGATAATGCTCATACATGTTTAGATTTTATAATACACATGCTAACTCTTATTGAGCCAAATGCCAAAGTGATTATTATGATAATTTTTTCAAAAATTTATATATTTTACATTTTTAATATCACGGTTTCATTAAATTCCGACATTTATTTTGTAAATATTAATATTTATCAAATCATTCATCTTCAATTATTTTAAATACACGCTTTATACCACATACGTCGGGGTAGGCAGAGAGAGCCTAGAGACAAATTTCTTCATTTTCCTTTGTTACTTTTAATTATATTTTGTGTTATGTGGAGAAAACCAATTTTGTTGAACTAAAATCCAAAATAGACCTAGGCGTAGTTAACTAAAGGATGTACAGTAGCCAATCAGACCGATGAGCTATGGAACGGAAGTAGATAAGAAGAGTTGACGTACAAGAACACATACACGTAGAAGAACTATATACAATAGTGGAAAAGTAAAAATTAAAGAGATGATAATAAAGTACTAATTAATATATTAGCAAATGTTTTCAGTGCAATTGAAAAAGGTTTCGCTGACATCCTAAACGGCACCACGGTTATAAATCGGCGTTGAATATCGAATTATTGTGGAAATCCGAATCTGGTGTTCAGTGGAGCGGAAGTGGCCACAGAGCGTGAATGTCACAGATTAAATCAGCATCCGCCACTTTGACGGTTACAGAAAATCTGATTAATTATCGCTTCGCCATTTATGTACGTGAAATTTCTAATATATCCGGAAATGGACATCTATATTTGATAAGTATCACTTTATTTTAATGGTTTTGCTAATTATTCTATGAATATTGTCGTTTTGGTTAATACATACATTCTTAATAGCGATTGAATTCACATAATATAGTAGTGAATCGTCTTTATATTTGTTAACATGGTTAAGAAAATGCATGTTATAGCAATTTTAGCTAACTTTAATAAAAGATTATTTTTACATACTAAACCAGATATGTGAAAAAATATATTTATTTATTTTTGTTTTAAATCTGTATTTAAAACAAAAATACAACAGCCATATAAAATTCAAATAAATAACGAATATTACGATTTAAAAAACAACGTTTAGTGAATATTCGACAGCAACTATCCGAATATTCAATAATGGCTATTAAGCGACGCATCAATATTTGCACTTCATATCAGGTGGAGGGTCAGCTGGCCAGGTCACGGGAACTAGGTCGGCCCCCCCACGTCCTACTTCCATTCTTCAATATCCCCGAAATATAGCACATTAGTTTATATATTATGAAATTTTTATTGGCACCTTTAAAGTCAATGAAATATAATAGTTTGCAAACTAATTACATACGTTTCAGGTTTCAGCGCAACATGAAATAACAAAAAAAATATATAAAGATGTCATCAAGGTTGTTTGTATACTTAATATTAAATAGCACTCACAAAGAAAAAGAATTTTTTTTTAAAACAGTGTACATCAGCCAATCAGGCAATTTCTATCCTCAATGGGGATATAAAAAATTCTAAAAATTAAACGTGTTAAAGTTATTACTATTATAATCTCATACAATGCTCAGTAAAGTAATTCTTTTTATAAAGTATATAATAACTCCTAAATAACGACGAAAATTGATATTTTACCTACAAACTATATTAACAAGTACTCTTAGGCAGTTGTTGTTTTGTTTTTAGTTGAATATTACAAATAATAATATTGAGGCCAATCGTAAATACAATCGTTTCTCGTAACTTGGCATAATAAACGTCTATTAAATCATGAATATCTCTTACACCATTTTGTCTAAGTATATATATACATATATATATATATATATATATATATATATATATATATATATATATATATATATATATATATATATATATATATATATATATATATATATATATATATATATATATATATATATATATATATATATATATATATATATATATATATATATATATATATATATATATATATATATATATATATTTATATATATATATATATATATATATATATATATATATATATATATATATATATATATATATATATATATATATATATATATATATATATATATATATATATATATACATATGTTATATACATAGTATCTGAGTATATATGTGAGCTATTTTCCTGTGACATTAACTATTGAGTTATGCTTATCTGTAGGGAAATATTTATTTAAATAATTTATTAAATCAATTTCGCAGAGATAATAAATATATATTTTTTAAATAAAATAAAATGATTACAAAGTATATAAAGCAAAGACTTTTGAGTAAATAGTGCTAGTAATTGTTATAAGGATCACAGGAGTACTTAATTTACAGAAAAATGACAATGTTTATTTATAAGTTACTTGTAATTTTTTATCGTTAGTGTTTAATTAACAAATTGATAGTCTAAAATCCTGTACAAAATAGAGAAAAAATTTCTGAATTTTATTTTCTATAGGTACCTCACAGAATATAGTAGCATATAAAGATTTTACTTAATTTCATGTCTTTTCCATATTAAAACAATACATACAACAACTTAGCTAGTTAGAAAAGATAGCTTACGTTTTTTTTATGCACAGTTGATTCTAAAAAAACCAACCTTCGTGTGTGTCCCTGTCATAATAATTACATTGTCATTCATGAGTTGTTACTACAAAATGACACTGACATATACTTACACAGACTAGTTAGCCGTATGCGTCAATAGCTTCTCTATAATAGGTATATTCTATAATTAATATTGTGAGCTTATATCCACAATACCAAAATTTGGGCATCACTAAGTATTTTTATTCCTCAACTATTGGTTTATCTAACATTAAATCAATACTCAGAAATCAGCCTTATTTCTTGTTAATTTATAACATGTTAACTTTTTAAATTTTGTTGACAAAAATGTAATATTTTAAATGAAAAGCAATTGATTTGAAATCGATTTTAATATCATTACTCCAACAACTAGGTATTGATTTATCAAATTACATGTTACAGATAATATATTATACATATATTAAGTATTGCGTAAGCGAAAGGCAGACATGCATCGGTCAGTCTTGCCAAAGTTATCATGCGCTTCCCGGGCTTATGTTCGGTTGACCTTTGTATTCTGCTGGGAAACTAGGTCGTCGACTTCCGATCGTTTTGTTTGTGTTCGTAGATTTTAAAGTTAAATTCTCTATATCTTATGGCTTGTATATTTTATAGCTGTCACACATCTTGAACAAAGTCTGTGTAATGTACTTTTATCTTACATTTTTTTCACTGTTTATTGATTTATTTATAGTTCTTGTGATTTTGTAGAAATTAACACATAACTTATAGCAAATATATTCTATTGTATACAGTACAAATAAGTTGAGTCAGATATATCTATTTTACTAAAACTATTTTACTAAAAATATTCGACATACGTAAGCAAGTAATGCTCTATACATTTTACTTTAAGGGTAAATATCGTAATGTAGGTCAGTTCGACCTTTCAAGCTTACAGCGAGTTTGCATAGCACCTCGTAACACGTTAGTCTGTAAAACGTTAACAGTTTATTGGCGAGGTCGGTAAGAGGTTTGCTATCAAAGTGCCCACACGGGGTCCTCGCTTGAAGTGGCTATTAAATGTTTTAAGATAAGGCATAAATTTTACGGTCTCATAAAATATTTGAATAAAAATATGGAAAACTTTTCAAAAAGTAGTAAACGAACAATATTTGTTGCCTATAAAAGAAGTATTTTTATATAATTTCAAGCAATTTTGTAAACGACTGTCGACTAAAGTACAAGACAGCCGGCTGGTAGATTTAAGTATCTTTAATATTGACCTAGACAGATAATGACACAATTTATATAAATTATGTAGTAATATCTAAATATGGCCTCCGTGACGCACATTGTTAAGTTCCGCTAGGACACATAGTGCAGGTGGACCAAAGTGGGAAAAACAATGTTTCCTCTGTTCATTGTAATGTATAGGAAATAATATTCTTCACGAAATTAATGATAAGCTTAACTAAATTCGTGTTAAAATATATGAAGACATGAGTGGACTGAAAGGGTTATGTAACATTTTTTGTAAAAACCGATTTTTATGCTGAATGAAGGAGTTATGTACATATTTTACTTAATAAATATTAATTCGTATATCTATATCTTATTTTTAGACTTCATATTAGTAGTTCATTGTGTTAACTACAATTTGACGCAAATAGTTATGTACATAATCAACAAAAAAATGTCCATTCTCTCCACATTTTCAAATTGTATCATAACTCCTTTCCACTCATGTCTTCATATATTGTTATACATATAAACGATTTCAATAAGAATATCCTTATAACTATTCTGCGGTGGCCTATTAATCAACCATTGATTCATAAAAAAGATGAACCAAACAAGATGTAATTTATATCAATAGTTAAGAAAATGAATAGATCTGTAACGAGGCACACAATTACCAAGATTAAGTTACAGTGGGTAGGGGCTAGAATAAAGCATATTAAGCTCGTAGTTAAGCCTGTGGGCGGAGTCACCTCGCTCCATTGACTGTGATCATGATGCGCCGGGCCTTCAATTACTGACCAATCCATATTACTTTAACATGCTTGCATTATATGATCTTATTAAATAAATATAAACGTTTCTGTCTGTTCGCAATGCAATATTGAAATAAATAGGTTGTAGAAAAGAAAGACTTCAAAATCCTGGAACTAGATAAACTGTTTATGTATATTTATGTATGAAACAAATATATAAAATAAAAGTAAAGAAATATGAATAATATATTATATTTTGTATATGTATTTTATCATATGATATTAACATAAGTAACAAGTTACGATAATACTAAGAAAATTTGTATTGAAAATGACCATTTGTCGTTTATGGGTTTTTCCTAAGCGTCACTACTTGTTATGTTCATTTGAAATTGAAAGCATGATAATACCATAAATACGAATTTTATATAAAGCATTTTATTTTATTACTTTATGTTTTAGTAGTATGTATTTTATGCTGTGGACATACCCATAGTGAATTTTCCGGATTCTTTCATTTTAAGCAAAAAAACGCCGTTCTGACAGAATTCACAACGGTGTTTTTTTGTTTGAGGTAGAAACCTTATTGTTTAAAAGTACTTAGTAAGCCATAGTAGCTTAACATGTGGTTGTGCTTGTATACAGTGTTTTCTTATTCTAATGTCATTAAATTTATTTTTTGAAGGTCCGTTATAAAGGAATTTTGTATTTTATTAAATGTGCACTTTACTTTATGCTACATATAGTATTCTATTAGGTTATTGAAAAAGAGAGATTTTTAAACAGTTGTAGAATGTATGTAGAAAATAATCAAGTAAAAAATAAGGTTCGTTTAAGAAAAATAAATAAGAACCTCTTTCTTTATAAATATATTAGATAAACGTATAAGTCGACCTTATAACATACAACATTTATAAAATATGTCCACATCATAGTATCTTATAAATAAATAAACTATCAGTAATGAAGTGACTTTGCGCAAGTATTATATCTGTCCGAAAAAAGGAACACAGAAATGAGGAACTACAATTAAACCTTATTTGAATCGATTATTAATTATATTTCAAAATTATTCTCGTATCTTTACAATTGATAATTGAAACAACCGTTTTCTTAACCAAAAAATAACTATAATTATCAACAAAAAAATATATATTTAGCTGTATCATGATTAATGTCGATCTAGATCAACTGTACTGTCAAGTCGTGCGCAAGTTACATTGAAGCTGACCACTGCGATAACAATGCCTTATTGCAAAATTAGTTCAACAATCAATGATCAGTGATCAATTGATCACATAGAATAAGATAAATTTATATAGAGAATTTAACGCAGCAGTAATTAAATTATTTTAACATAACAGGTTCATATTGTCACATAAAACAATTTGGTTCAAGTCATAATGAGGTGATAATAATTTTAGTTTTAGATAGTGTTTAAATCCTTTTTCTTACAGAACCACTAGAGCTTAACATTTCAAGCATCATATCTGGATACAGTAGGGATGATGTAATATAAGTAGTGCTCAGTAGTTTGGATAGTTTTTTACACAAATATGGCTCAAACAATTACATCTAAATTCAATTATAATTATTCAATTATATCAAAAATCATCACGTTTTCTTCTGGTGATTAATTAGGAAATTTTAATAGGGATTAGAATACGCACTTGGCAATTCTTCTTCATCAACTTCTTATTAATACAGTGCATGCAATTACATATTTTATTAATAATATGTCGACCGTGCCAGTTGAGCAATTGAGTGGAGAAAACAAAAAGGTAAGGTAAAAATAATATCTCTGATATTATTATTTCCTCCTTAAAACGTTATTGAATAGTAAAAAAATCTTATCAGTATTTTCTTTTCGCGTATCTACCACTTAGTAAGTTTTTGAATATATCCTATTGATTTATAGTACTTGTTAAATAATAACTAGTGTGCTACTTACAATGAATGGCACATCGCAATATACTAAACATTTAAAATTCTTAAGCGAATTTGAGCAAAAATAAGAATAAAAAACGTCAAGTGAAGTAGAGTGGTTATATTAGCAAAGGTAAAATCTGTTTTTGCTATTCGCTATTGTAAACATCCTAAAAAACAAACAAAAAGGTGGTAAATAAATTACAATACACAGACTTCAAGCTGTCAGATTGTTCCATTCATCTCAATCAAAATAAATGATACAAAAAAATGTCGGTAATGAGTACCTACAGTGCAGTGTGCATGACAACGAAAAACATCTTCATATAGCATTGTCGATGACATGTTTGCAGAAGGCAACTGTCCAGTCATCATTCCTAAAATAAATTGCACAATACGTACAATATTTTTAACGATTCCTACCTTTTTTACTTTTAAATCTTATTATAACCATAATCGAAATGTTTAATCTTACTTAATTTTGAATATTAATTGGATCAAGCTCTTGGATAGTTCCAAGATCCGTAAGTTCAAATTCGTAGTGGGATCTTTTTAAATATTTCTTTCATGAAAATTAAATCTTTAAAAATAAAGTAATATTTATAAATGTAACGATATCGGTTTTTTTTATAAAATTATATCAATTTTAGTACTTGTAGAGATAAATTTTTGTGTAAAAAAACCACTTCTATATAAACCATTCCACAAAATTAACCCAAAAGCAATAAAAAAATAAGCTACACGGAATCCTTATTTATGTAATTAATTCAAGCACCCGCTTATCTCGGTACAAGCCAAGCCCCACTAATATGCAAATATCTTTTTTCCTTAGGGCAGATCTACAAAATCGTGCCTGCGCCGACTAGATAATGAGCTAGATAGGTGCTACGAGTACGTGAGCAAGTAGCTAATTAATCACACCTGAGACCGATTCGTACCACGGATTTCCTTTAATTAAAACAGTCATGTTGTTGGAATGTGATAAATGTAAATTTTAACATTAAACACATTTTTTTTTCTATAATATTATGTACTGGTCGCTCGCACTTTTATGAATAATTACTGAGACTAAGTGATTTATCACTTCGCTCTCCCCTTTTTCCCATAGAATAATTCTTTTCTTTTAAAGCTTTACTACTTGTAACTGTACGTTCATTAGCTGATGTTGATTAAATACAATTTTGTGGTTTCAATATATCATATACATCGAAATATTTATATTTAGTTAACAAAAAGTTATATTTCATTATGATTTTAGCAAATCATATTACAGCATCTGACTGGATATTCGTATTGCTTATAGTTCATAATGGTGATCTCGTTTATATGAATCAGTCCATATTTACTTCCTCAGTTCTGTTAAATATTATATTGATATAAACTGGTAAAGACGCATTTAAATTGGTGTGAAAGTACGTTATTAAATACTTGGTTTTCACTTCCTTAAGCTTTTCCTCCAACAATTTAACAACCTCCATACTAATGGTGTTGTAAAGCTATTATTACTTTTATTAAAACCCACTAACCTGTCTGTTACCGGGGTAAACCCGGGGTTTCTCTTCGTCTCCGTTAGGTTCTCCACTTTTCACTCTGAATTTAACTCTATAACTATGTACAACACTGTTTTTATTATTGCTGATGGCAGTTATAAATTTCTTAAAATTCTAAAAAGTTATGGTTTCACTCCGATGTAGTATGTAATAAAATGAATAAATTCGGTTCGCCTCTTCACACTAGGTATTTAGACCTGTAATAAGAGGAAAAAATAAATTAGTGAGGTATCGAGTTATAAAATACAAGTATTATACCTAAAACCGAAATATGACCGTACGAAACCAAGCCAAGGAATCATTCCGTTCGATCGTACGAACAAAATAAAGGGGCATTCAATGTCAAAACTCGCATTTGTGGCCGCATATAATCTGCACATGCAGTCATTGTGTTGATTGGTGCGAAGACATTCATTGAAAACTTCGGCGGATAAACAATAGATTTGACCGCGAAATCATATCAGTTACGTTTACAATAAGAATTGTTTCGAAGAATTGCCAAACAAATAAAAAGAAACTATGTACCCTTGCCCTTGTGTGCAAAGCATGTAATGTAATAAACTGAGAGCGACGGCACTGGTCGTTATGTGACTTGTACGTTTATTCTAAATCAGCCCAAATATGTTTAGTATAAAGTTCACATTTGCTTGAAGCATCTGTGCGGCTGGTGCACCGAGTCAGCTAGACTGTTTGAATGTCAAAGTAATGATCGACAGCGACTGCTGCACCAGTGCAATAAAAATATAATTTATTCACGTCTGAGTAAATAAGATGATGAGTACCTAAATTGAAAATTTGGGCAGCGTTTGGCAACGGAAGCTGCAAAATTGAGGGGAGAGTTAGGCTGCTGTCTCCAATTGCTTGGGTGCGGTCCAGAGAAAAGAATGGCCAATTTTATACTTTTTTCATCCATCTTCGTTAGAATATTTTGGTTGGCTAGCTTTAAGTTTGCCTGTCAACTTTCAGTAAACTTAAGGGAATTTCAAGATATGTTTGCGAAATTTATTTATTTTCGATTTTATTACTTTCAAATGTTTTTTTATTTATTTGTATATAAATAATTTATGCGATAAGTACATGTCTAAAATTAATTCAGGGTGTGATATTACGATCTAATTTAAAACTCTAGGTATACTCTGAAAATAATATATAAGATCAAATTTCCATTATAATATTGAGAGCGGATTTGAGAATAAAGTATTATCCGACTAGCCTCTATCTACTACTCGAAATACTTACAAGGTGTAAAGGTCAGATAAACCATAACGCTTAATATTATAAATATTTTAGACTTCTAAATTCAGTCTGATTATAAATATGTAAGTATTAGCTAAATACTAAATACGACATAATATGAAAAAGACCGTCGTGGCGCAGGAGCGCAGCGTCTGCCTATTAAGGCGACGGCTTGTGGATTCGATTCCCACTCGGGGTTATGGTTTGTACCATTTCTATTCTTCGCTCTGACAACTAAGCAAGCGCAGCATTGAGTTCTGTCTCGCAACAAGCAATTTCTCGAAAGAAAGTATAATATATAAAGCTAAAAAAAGAAGAAACAAATGTATATATCATTAAATATTGTATACCATATAAATGAGCCATACTATATAAGAGGACCGTCGTGGCGTAGAGGCGCAACGTCTGCCTGTAACGCGACGGTTTCTGGGTTCGATCCCCAGTCGGGGAAGATGGATTTTTCTAATTCCATTCGCTCTGGTAAAACTAGGCAAAGCGCGGCGTTGAGTTCTGCCACTCAACACGCAATGCCTCGAAAAGTCGAAAGGCGGAAAGCGAGGACGGAGAAAACAGGGACTAAGCAACGGAATCTTAACAGAGTGTTAAGATAAACACTAGGTTCCCACGGTCCCTGCAGTTCTCTCAGCCTACCTTGCCATGTGCGGGATAAAGCTGTGAAGCTAAAAAAATATAAATGTTTAATATCATTATTTATTCCTCGTTCAGTGATCAATCATTTATGTTTGTCTAATTTATCAAGACCTTGTAAAAGAATGCGAGGGCACTTGCACAAGTGAATTTTTATTTTATACTCTAAAATTATCGCTTCAAAATAGCGTGTACTGAACGACCTAGAACTAAATTGAGAATAATACTTTAAAAAAGTCTTTAAAAAACATAAAAATGAATAAAACAATATAATAATAAACCAAGATTTCAAGTTTCAGAAAATATAATGATGCCTTTACTAATGCAGGCCCATTATCCGTGGATAGGATTTTATAAAAACATTCTGTTATATAAACTGAAATCATTAGATGAGTCACCGTTCAAAATGTTTAGAATAACAGATAAATGTTATCTCACATTATATGATTATAGATAAAATACAAAAAAAAATGTCAAAGGTCTAGTTTTTATTTAAATGAGTGTTTAAAACTTTAGCTTATAAGGTAAACTTTATAGTTTATCATATGTCTATTATTAGATATATGATTTTTATTTTGGCTTCACAATCATGCTTTCAGCATGGTTAAGAAGAACTTAGTCTTAGTATATTCTATAGATTTTTTGACTCAATTCAACGAAGTATGTACTCGTAATGTCTTATCTTTGTTTTCTTGTAAGAGGGTGAACATGAAAATTATTCAAACCCTCGAGTGGGAATTGAACTCACAACTTCACGCTTGCAATCAGAATCAGAATGCCATGTTAGCCTTTATATATTATTACTTATTTTATTCAAATAACAAATGAATATACTATAACTTTGTTCACAGTAACGCAATGTAAACTATGTCTTACATAACGTTAGACTTGATTTAAAGTAAAATAATATTTAACATAAAATAATAAGCTAATTAACTATTTTAAATACTGCTCGCTTCGCTGCTATCGTTTATTTTTTAGTGCAGGAGGATAGTAGTATCTTTGTGCCGAATGTTATGAAGGTCGTCCATCGCGACGCAAATCTGGCGAGGCATTGAACTATGAAACACTGCCGGAAGCCGAGGCCGATGACTGATGAACGCTACCGCACGGACATAGGGTTGTCTATATATCAAATATATATATATATATATATATATATATATATATATATATATATATATATATATATATATATATATATATATATATATATATATATATATATATATATATATATATATATATATATATATATATATATATATATATATATATATATATATATATATATATATATATATATATATATATATATATATATATATATATATATATATATATATATATATATATATATATATATATATATATATATATATATATATATAGTATCTTCAAAAAATGTTAATCAAGTAGTTGAAAGTTTAGCTGCAAAATTAAATATGGATCCTAACAATATTCTGTCATCGCACCGCCTCCCTGGATCAAAGGAACGACCTGGACATATCCTGGTTGAAATGGCTACAAAGGACGTACGAACTCAATGGATACAATCTAGCAAAAAAAGCTGCCTAACAGTTGGACTTGTGCTGCCGAATACGTCAAAAGAAGTCTCAGAAAAACGAATTTACGTAAGAGAAGCACTCACTAAACAAATCAAAACCCTACTTTATAATGCTAAACTAAAGCTAAGTCAATCTTATCAATTTATATGGTGTAAAGATGGTAAAGTTTGTGCTAGAAAGAATCCAAATAGTAAAATTTATTATATTCGTTCGGAACTAGATATTAAATCCCTAGTTGGTAATATCAAAGATTCCCAAACCTAGCTTTGTTTTTAATATTATTATTATAAATTATTAATAAAAAATAATTATTAAGTATGTATAAACAAAATGAAGACATTTTAAATTGTATTAATTTAACAGATTTTTTTAAAAAGGTACCGTATAAAACTGAAATAACTTTATCATGTTTACATTTTAATATTAGGTCTATAGTTAAAAATTTTACTAAGTTACAGCAGACTATTCATAATTGTTTATATCCTATTGATGTTATCGTATTAACTGAAGTTAATTTCATCGATAATAATATTGCGCAGCTATATAGCCTTCCTGGCTATAATATGTACACAAAACTACGAAATGATAGGCGGGGCGGAGGGATAATAATTTACGTAAAAAGTCACTTTAAATTTACTATTATACCATATAAAACCGTAATGTTCGAAACCTTAATTGGCACTTTAAAGTTAGGCGCATCCCTCGACGTGGTTTTGTGTGCAGTATATAGACCACCCTCGTCTAATAAACACCTTTTTATTAAAGAGCTTGGTAAATGTATTTCAACATTTAACTCAAAACAAACTGTTTATTAATTGGTGACACTAATATTGATCTTAAGTCATTTACATCGCATAGGGAAGCATATCTGGAAACACTTGGCGAGTCTGGACTGTCATGTGGAATATCAGATTATACAAGGATTGAAAATAAACTTGACATTGTCACTAAGTCATGTATTGACCATATATTTTTACGGTTTCCCACATTACGTTCATACACGGCAGTGTTAGATACTGTACTGGCAGATCATAGAGGTATTATATTTACTTGTATAAATGATGCGAGATTTGTAAGAAAACAGGCTATTCCATCGAAAGTTATTGATTATAATATCATGCGGAAACAACTTACTAATATTAACTGGTATGATACTAATAATATGACACAACCAAATGATATTTATATACAATGCATTTCAACACGCAATAAAATCAGCAACTAGAACTATAATTCAAAATAAAGATAAGACAACTAGAATACCTTGGATTGATAATAATGTCACTCGGTTATGTAAGAAACGTGACTCATTGTTTAGTAAATGGAAAAAAAGTTTTAATCCCAAAGTAAGATTGGAGTATAATAAAACACGTAATAAACTAAACAAAGTTATGATAACTAAGAGGGACACATACTACTATAAAAAATAAATAATAATATTAACGATATAAAAAAAGTTTATCAAATACTTAACAAAATATTGGGACGAGTGACCCTGTCTATTGATGCATCAATATGCAAGGCATTTGAAACACAAGGACTTACTTCTAAAGAGGTTGCTGATAATTTTGCTGCTGGATTTAATAGAGCTGTTAAGGATATTATTCCGAGTTGCAGTCTAAGACTTCTAGAAGAAAAATCCTATAGTAAGCAGTTGGATTCAAGTATTTTATTTAAAACTGCCGAAAATAAAAAGATATGTAAAATAATTAAAGATCTCAATCCTCATAAGGCACCTGGCTTTGATAATATTGAAGTATCAGTTGTAAAAGTCATAAATAAGGAAATTTCAGTTGCAATAACTAACCTTATAAACCGAAGTATAAAAACCGGATTATACCCAGATAGACTGAAGATAGGCTGTGTTAGACCAGTGTATAAGAAAGGTAAGCAAGATGAATACGCTAACTATCGTCCTATTACACTTCTTTCATCTATCGACAAAATTGTAGAAAAATATGTCTGTGAACAAATACATCAGTTTTATCGTAAACATGACGTCATAGCGAAAAGTCAGTTTGGATTTCAGCCTGGTAAGGGTACAACAGACTTATTGGATAAATTTACAGATGAAGTCAATGAACATCTAAATAATAAAAAACACGTTTATGCGCTTTTCATTGACTTTTCACGCGCGTTTGATATCTTAAACCACAAACAACTCGTCAAAAAACTAGAAGGCTGTGGAATACGTGGTCCCCTACTCGCATGGTGTGAGAATTACCTGAATAACCGCTCATATACTGTTAAAATTAATAATTCATTTAGCGAATCAATATCTGTGTCCGAAGGTACAGCACAAGGATCAGTCCTGGGTCCGTTGCATTTTTTGTCATATGTTAACGATTTAAGCAATAATGTGAAGTACTGCACGTGTTATCAATTTGCAGACGACACATGTCTCATAGCTGCTAGCAATGATCCGAATAAAGCCAGGCAATTATTACAAAAAGATTTTAACAGCCTTATAATGGTGTCATGATGTAGGACTAGTTCTTAATGCTAGTAAAACAAAATTGGTGGTAATTAAATCGCCGTATATTAGACAATCGCCTATACAAAGTATAATCGCCCATAATCATATATGTTTGCATACAACTAGAAATAAAACTAGATTATGCCACTGTCCCTATATTGAAATGGTTAACAAGCATACTTATCTAGGACTTATAATTGATAATAAATTCAATTGGAGACATCATATAGACTACGTATGCAACAAACTTAGACAGTTTTTAGCTATAATTAAAATTGTAAAAAATCGTATCCCATCTAAAGTGAAGCTTCTGTTATATTACGCGTTAGCTCACTCGTATATACAATATGGGCTTGAGTGTTATGGGCGAACTTACAAAAGTTATCTTACTAATATATATAATTTACAAGTGAAAATAATAAAAAATGTAGCCTCCAGTAATATACTACGTAAATATGAGGACAATAAAGAAGGCCTTTTGAAATTTTACAAAATTTTATCTGTACATAGCCTATTAAAGTATAATTTATTAAAAAAATACTATTTTTGTGATGAATTTAAGATTCCCGTTGAACATCCTGTATGTACACGATCAGTCACTAATAACCGGTTGCGGACGACACGAGCTAACAATTCTTACGGCGAACGTACTGCTGCTTACCTTATTCCAAGATTAATCAATGAATTACCCTTAAGCTTATGTAGTACTATTTCAAAAGACAATATTAAAACCAAGCTAAAATATCATTTTTTAAACAATATTTTGTAATTTTTATTAAACCATTTCTTTACAAACATTAAGTAACCATGTAATTTATTTTATTTTATTTAATGCATGTTATTTAATTTAATGTAACATCAACACAAACCGGTTCAGGTTTTTATGATGTTCTGTATACCTAGTAGTGTAACAAATTGTAATATGATAAATAAATAAATAAATAAATAAATAATAAAATAAATAAATAAATCAATATATATATATATATATATATATATATATATATATATATATATATATATATATATATATATATATATATATATATATATATATATATATATATATATATATATATATATATATATATATATATATATATATATATATATATATATATATATATATATATATATAAAGTAACTATTAACCTATAAATTAAAAGAAACTTATTACTTAATATTCCTTATTAACGATTTGCCACAACTCTTATAAACGCTTGAAGTATGTAATAAATTTAATTAAAGTGACTGCGGAGAAACATTTAAGAATTTCTCCTCATTATTTCAGAAAGCCAGATTTTCTTTTACAATAGGGCGATTCGTCAAGAGACAACCTTGCAGTTGGTCGTAAAATATCTTAGCAAACACGTTACGTTTTCATTTTGACACTGGTTCGGGGCCGCTTTGCGTTCCGCGTAATTTTTTATGAGTGGTATGCGAAATTTAAATATTGCGACCCAGATTCTTGGATACACGGCTGATCCATCAAGTCGTATAAGCCATCAGTGCCGTTTATAAAAGTAGTTCGACACGTTCCAGTGCTCCACATGGACTCATCATAAACATCTTTAATCTATTTATGTTTCGAAATAACATTTATATGTGACTATATGTTTTATGAAAATATGATTTGTAAGTTTTTACGTTATAACAAATCTTTTACATATTTAAAAACTATAATAGTCATTTTATTCACTTATTTGTATAGGCCAGTAAGAGAATTCTATTTATTTAGATTTCTTTTTCGATTCTTATTTTTATCTAGTCCTTTCCTGCAAGTTTTAGTTCCTTACCTGCAACTTTATTTGGTTTTATGACATGTTTTATAATACTACTATTTACCATGAGTCATTATTTGTCATTAGTGTCATGTTTACAATGACTATAGGATAAATAACTAAAATTATTTTATAATTGAAAAGTACTTGTGTATTTCTTTTGTTCTATAAATTAAGTCGAATAAAAAATAATAATTTAAAATAGTTTATAGTAATTAAGTAAATGTGCAGTTATTTAACGAATTATTGTGAAATGTATTTAGTTACATCTTATTCTTATAACATAAATACACTCGGTATCAAAATAAAACAATATTTGAATTAAACTTTTATAGAGTAGAAATTAAGCCGAATTTGATTGCATGGAACTATGATTAAAAAAGACAAAAGTGATTCTGTCACTTGACTGCAAGAAGTAAATTACAATAGCACAGAGAACGTATTTAACCTTCTTGTGAAGATTTCCATACAAAACATAATCGTGTGAATATTACTATTATATAAAGTGAAGCGCTGACTCTGTCTGACTGTCTGTCAGATTTACTGAGTCAGGATACTTTGTATTGTTTGAAATGCTTAGTTTAGTATAAAATGTTTAGAATAATTTTAATTCCAATGTATTTTTATGACTGCCAATAAAATATATATTTTTATCAAGTAAAAAAATATACAATAATATATATTCATATGAAATATGATTTCATATTATTCTATTTCTCAGTACTAAATAATATATATAAGTAATAGACTCGAGGAAAAGCGAAATACAGAGCATTGATGCGAAATAATCAGATGTGCCACTCGGATAACATTGTATAGCATCACACAGCCAGTGGACATTCGTCCAGTGGGTAGTCTTTAAGAAATAAATAACATATTAATTCGCTCGATTGATATAAAGATAAGAATATAACTCATATTCTTTTTGTTGAATTTTTTGTTATAAGTCTCTAAATCTAATAATAATATAGTAATGTAATAATTTAAGTCACTGTATTTTCCAATTCAATGTAAATATATACACACATAATACATGTAAATATATACACGCAGTATCTTAAATAAAGACGGAGAGTGGAGAATGAAAGCGAGTGAGGAATACCTTGATACTTATTTATTTAAGGGGTTGTCCATTAATCACGTGAGGCTTGAAAGGGGGGGGGAGGGGTTTGATAAAAATCACGAAAATAACACAAGGGGGAGGGGGGGTGTAGTAAGATATCTCGTGTATTTATTTTTTCGTCTAACGCGCCTGGCCAACCTGGAGTAGACATTTTTATTATGGTCCTTAATTTCAGAATAAAATAAGATTATAGTTTATACCTGTATTTAAATTAAGATAATATTCAGAAAATTTTAAGATTCGTTGTAGGTACTAAAAATACACGTGATGTTGAGAAGGGGGAGGGGTGGTGGTCTTAAACCTCACTACGTATCACCAATGGGGGAGGGGGGGTTAAAAAATGCTAAAAAAAGATCACGTGATTAATGGACAACCCCTAACGTATAAGACTGGTGTTGAAATAAGTAGTTACAAATGTTTCACTGGAAGCTTCAATGAGTAAGAAGTGTGAGGTTTCAAAAGCTTTTTCGATTTTCGTTGTTGAATAATTTAAGTTTTTCGTGGATACAATGTATTTGGCGACTATAGGTCCAAGTTTTTGTATGAAAAATTCTCAGTATTCTCAGTATTTCTTTTCGGTCAAGATATTCTGCAGAAAAACGTATATGGATATGAATTTTGGCTATTTCCATCTACCCTACCCTATATGAATGATACACATTGCATACTTGTGCTTGCTTTTCGAAATTGGTAATATATAATTACTACACGTCCTTTAAAAAATATATGCACATTTTATGCAAAAAGTAAGAAAAATTTATAATGACAATGTTATAACGGATTTGTAGATGACAAAATAAAATATATAAATATATATAAAAATAATATAATATTAAATACAGTGTCTATATGCATGTACTATTAGATTTTGTCTTTGATAATTCATATCGTTACAATGAAACATTTATTTTAAGAAAATATTATGAAAACTAAGTTTGTCGAAAAAGAAAGCAATTTATTTATGAGTATATATAAGTATTTCCAGTATTAAGGTGTAAGGTAAATTAGGGATACTATAGCAAAACAAGGTAAAATATCTACATTTACAGTATCTATTATTAAGGCAAAGCGTGGCGTTAAGTTCCGCCACACAACACGCAACGCCTTAAAAAGGCGGAAAGTGGGGAAGGAAAAAGCATGAACTGAGCAACGGAGTGTCTTAACACTATGTTCATATGGTTCCTGCAGTTCCCTCCGCCTACCCTGCAATATGCAGGATAAAGCGTGAGGCTATTAAAAAAAACAATATCTGTATAACTTTGTTGACGTACGCGCATTGTATTTGATTATTCCAATAACGAAACATAACCTTGACAGTGAGCTAGAGGACGACTCTTAGTATATTTTTTGCCTGTTTTTAGTCGATATATTGTCTCACAATAGTGTTGAGTTTGAAAGGAATATATTAGCAGCCGGTCATTGCCTCTATTAACAGCCTAGTCCTCCAAATGTCACCGGTATGTAACATACTAATAATTTCATATACTGCGAAATATTTACTTTGACTTGTAAATATTGTGCTAAGTTTACATGTCTTGTCAAGATTCACTATCATGAATATTAGGAATATGATATTTAATTAATGCTGAGAAGATACTTAGCTAGAGTACTGCCTGAGACTTGCTACGCTTCATGACAAGCTCATTAAGGAAAAGCTTATCTTCACTGTCCAAGCTCCTCTGTCTCTATCTATCCGAATATAAGTCTATGTATAAGTCTATGGTTTGTAGTATTATATAAGTCTATGGTTTGCGTAAAAACGGAAAAAATGAATATCAAAGAAGCTGGAAACAAATTATTTTTTAAAAAAAACTTTTTTAACATAATATGTTCTAAAAATGTAGTATTTATTATCTTGTGACTAAAAAATAATATATAAATAAAACTATAAATACATTAATATACAATTTTCTTAAATAAAAAGACTTCTAAATAACATGCAGACGTTTAAATCTTTTTTATTTACAAAATGATTTCACAAGAAAATTATAAATGGAAAGTAGTAACAAAAAGAAAAAAGGAAAATATTATCAAGGTTTTGTAAAGCTTTTAGGCTATCGTAAAGCAGTGGCAGCGTTAGCGTGATGGTTGTGTATTCAACTCCCAGTCGCATAATTATTTTTAATTTCTCCGCTGTGGTATGATAAAGAAAAGGTTAAGTCCCACTACTTGAAATGGAAGCTACCGAAAAATCTCTTATAAAAACTAGTCCATTTATCTTAAAAATAGGTTCATTTGCTAAAATAAAAAGATTACAAAGTGTAACGAATGAAAAGATTACAATACCTAAAGTTACCTAGTTCTATTCAACTTGTTTTTAAATGGAACTTTTGCAATTCTATAAAAATTACAATAAGGTTTAACAATAATCTTACTAAAAAAGTATTCAAAGTTAACCCTTTATGCCTGAAACATATTAACATAACTAATTGGTACAAACAAACACGTGCTACCTAAATCTTGTGGTGTATAACATATTAACATTGTTGTATTGGGACCTTGACTTCGAACACTAAAGGTTCGATCTAATTAAGCTCACCAGAGATTGATGGAAGCTTATTCGCCACAAATTAATTGAAGGGATGGACCTAATATTACTGTGTACTTTCAAAGTCGATAGATTAATCAAGTTTTCCTTGCACGTTTTGCTCTCACTACTTACTTGATGTTATGGAAGTTTTCAGAACACTAATCTGCGCTAATATTGTAAAGCTGCAGACTGAAGAGTTTGTTTGGCTGAATGCTCTAATCTAGGTAATCATATTTTTTGTTGAACAGTATCATTAATCGTTTGTTATGGGCATTGTTAGATCACATTTATCGACATTATGTAATGACTACGATGTATATATGGGCACTCGGTACACTCCGCACGTTTACATTTTCATTTGATCTGAAAGAAATTGACAAACTCCAGGTGAAGAATACATATACATACATAGACATTTTACTAATTTTAGTGTGTAATTTAGTTTTTGAGCTCCCTAGGGATAAAGTATAAAGTTATGTATGTTTGTATGTAGCGTATATTAACACTGTGAAATAATAAAATATTGGCTTGACATAATATATTAAAATGTTTATGTGAATATTAATTCATAAAGTGTCAATGCATTTTAAGTCTTAAAGAGTACAGTACACGTACGTTTTTCGGACCAATCTTTTTTTAACTAGTAAGCATTTTTAAACTTTTAGCATAAACGTGACTTTGATAAAGGCTTAACACTCTCGTAGCTTAGTAACACCTAACGAAATATATATTGGATTACAACACAAACTTGTACTACTATATTGCCACGCCTTTACACTTTGTAACACCGAAGCAACACCCGCGTAATTGCAAACAATTTTTAGGCAATAAACGATTCGAAAGTATTATCGAATGAGAAAATACACTTATTGCTTTGAAATGAGCAAATTCTAAAAGTTATTGTTAATTTTAACGCAACTTGACAAGGTTTCTTATTGTAAGAAATAACAATTCGTCCTTATAATGATTTCATTCCTTGAACAAGCTTCAATATTGCCAAGTTTGCGACAAACGACAATGTACGACTACTTTTCTTTGAGATCAAAGCAACTCTGTTGTAATACAAATTTTGTGTACATTAACAAAAGCTTCAAACAGGATTTTTCATTTATATTAATAGATTTAACGGTTTCATTTGTACTTCCTCTTTATACAAATATTTACTTAGCATTTTAAGCATTAATTTCATTGTGATGCGGGCTTAAATCCACTTTAGAATAGTGTTTAACATGAAGGGCTAAATATTGGTTAAGCTGGTACACTTTATTAAGCTTTGTGTAACGACTTAAAATTTGAAAATTTTTTAAATAGAAACTGAAACTTAAATGAGAGACTTAATAACTAAAAAAAGAGGGAAAAGTTGTTTAACAAACTTATATTTGTAACAATAGTAATAAATTTATAGAGCTTGTTGAATCTACTGGTACTTGGAGCGTTCTCTTAACATTTTATTGGCTGTATAAGGATTCCCAGTTGCATTAGTATAAAAATAATAGAAACCTTAAAAACAACTATATATTATATTAAAAATTGCTTTTCTCTACATTATAGTTTCCAAATTACTAATAAAATTTTACTTGCCTAGTTTATGTCAAAAATATTGCCGTATGTTAATGCTAAATACAATGCAAATGTAAACACTTAGTCCATTTTTTTCTAACATAGCTTGTTTTCAAGACCTTTTGATTTTTTAAACAAAGTAACGGAATCTAATTCTATGCAAAGACATATAACAAATATGAAATATAGCACTCCAGTACTTAAACTCATACCACTTTTAGCCAGACATTCAATGATAATTTCTATTGAAATAAAACATACTGTAACAAAACTTTCAATGCGACTTTAAAAATGATTAAAAAGACCATTGCTCGGGCCACCACATTGGTATTTCCTTTCACAGACTAGGCAACTTTCTCAACTTGAATTGAAAGACCTAGACATTTATTGTCGAAAACCTGATTGCAGATAAGGCTTTATATTATTTATTGCCAACAATTTCATGTGAGAGAAATTTGATTGCTTAAAATTATTTTATACAGACTTTTAGAATATCATATTTTATATTTACATAAATCATAACGGTATAAGTAGTTAAAAGATTTTGCCAAAAATGGATCATATAAAAATATAATGTACCAGCAATTGAAATAATTTGCGGTTGCTTATTTAAACATGAGTTGGCAGAATAATGAATACCAAGTTTAGAAACAAGAAAAAATATCGTGTACTTAAAATCATTAAATTTGTCGTAATTAAATAGTAGGTAGGTAATTGAACAATGAGGATCGCCGTGGTGTAACGACGGTTTGTGGGTTCAATTCCCAGACGTTGTAGGATGGATTACTTCATTTTCATTATTTCGCTCTGGCAACTAGGTAAGTACAGCGTTAAGTTACGCCACTCCACAAGCAGTGGCTCAAAATATAGAAAGCGGTGAACAATGTGTCTTAACACTAGGTTATGTAGAGCGACTATGATTCCCTTTGCCTACACTGAAGGTAAAAAAAGAATAAAAAATCATTCTATTCTTTTATTTATATCATTTTCTTTTTTCTATTTAAAGGGCCAAGACACGCCAAAATATAGCTTTTTTTTTATAAATTAAGAAAAACATATGATTATCTTAATTGTATAACTTATTATTATGAACCAATTATGTTATTATTACCAAAGTAAATTATTTTTTTAATAATTAATCTGTAAAAATAATCTCTTCAATTTTTACCAATAACGTTATCTGGTATACGGATTGAGCTATGCTTAAAAACTTAGAAATTAAACCAATCATTTTATGCAATGTAATGAAATATATTTTAAGAATTCAATCTATACAGTCTGTATATTTAAAAATTACAAACCACACATCCTCACGCCTCTAAGCCATTCATAGATATTTTTATTATAATCATTTTGTCTCTCATTGAGCACTAACTACTATTATTATATGAAAAAAACTACTTGCGGTTGATTTAATATGAATCCAGTTTGAACCCATACATTCCACACAACGATCACTGCAGCAACCCTGAACTTGGCCTATATTCTCACGGTATACAGGGACAGGATACAAAAGAATTAAGTATAATAAAACGTCGTTAACAGTTGTATAATAAAAGGTAAATATTGGGTTATGTAAGCGATTGTAAGTCCGCCAATTTGTAATTTGTTTACAGTATTGTTTGAAAGTTAGAATATCGAATATAAATGGTGCAGATTATGTTATACATGTTTTTATATATTTATTATATATAAATATTTTAATATTGTCAAAAAATGCTTACAATCTTGCCTAATCTGTGCTAAATATAAATATTGCCGTATACGTTCGTATTGTAGTACTCTCTTGACTTCAGCAAATGCGGAAAAATAAGTCATGTTTTAGAAGAAATTTTTGCTTTCGGTGTTGTTGGCTTAAATTGTTACTGTGAAATTACTAATCGTGATGACAAAATATTAATGAAATACAAAAAAAGAATACAATGTGTTCGCTCTTCTCTTTAAAAATACGCTAAATTAGGCTTATTTTCTTCTCCTCTCACTATATATAAACTGCTTTGAAAAAAGCTTCAACTAAATATACAAATTTAAAAAAGTAAAAAATCTTACTTTTTCGTAACATTTTCCACAATAATTTAACAAAGCTGTGATAATAATAACTACTTTTATTTAGTTGACTAAGTTCTAATATAATAGATATCATATATTATAACAAATAATTTAAATATTAAAACAATTGAGCAATACTTGAATTTAAGTTGAATATAAGTAATTTGAAATACAGGTCACATTACAATAATGCTGTCTTGCAGTATATGCATTCCTTTAATATTAAAATCGCCATGCGCAGATGCGAGCATATGTATCATATTGCAGAACGACGCGGTAAAAATCGCGGTTTATTTTAGAGAGTAACCTCATTCCTGGGCGCCCGGCGAAAGTAAGAACTCAGTTTCGCCCACTCCTAACACTGTACAGACACCCAGGCCGCGTATAAACAAATCTTACAGCCTTACGTACAAACACTTACCGTGAAAGCTTCAGTGTAAACGACACTTTTGGGATGAAAATAGTATCCGGCACAATAATAAACATTAGTCCGAAAGCAATAGCGCGTTAACGCGAGAACCGATAATTGAAATTTATATGCGTATTCTAGCGGAATTGTTAACGAATCGTTATTGAAATCAAAATAAATATTGTTTTTACAGAATTTATTGGGGGGGTAAAAGAGTAACTGACAGTATATGCGGCAACGTCGGGGAGCGCGGAGCGTGCGCGGTGGTGGCCGGGGAGACACTGGCGGCGGCCGGCAGACGGCGCTGCGAACGCTACTTATTGATAAAAGCGCAAAGGGCAGGCTTGGGATGAGATGCAACGTTTTCAGCACCGGTAACCTTGAACTCTTCTATCAGATATTAGATAACTGCATAAATAAGAAAATATTAGGTACGGTCTCTTGACTTTTAACTATGGCGAACCATGTAAAGTCATTTGTTGTGGAGTAAATATTCAAATTGCATTGCTTCATATTATTGTGAAACATTCATAACACATAGTATCTAAATATATATATTTTCTAGTGTTGCATACTATCTACTGTCTAGAATAACAAAATTTTGAGTAATAAGTACTAATTTCAAAATAATGTAATTCTTTTGTAATTATAATGTTACTAGTTTTTGTTAATGCAAATTAGTGATAATAAATCATCAAGTTTTTTGATAGTTTTTGCATTTTGATTTTTATCTCTTTTTGAATGAACAATATATACGTACAAATTATTATTTTAATCAGCTATATGTACATATATACATAGGTTTGATTTTAAGATATTAAAAAACTAACTCTTTGCAAAACATCTATCAACTACAATACAATTTATTTTTTTAAATAAACTGTACTTGATATCGACAATCAGCTTTATTATAAGTGAATATATCACCACAGACCGTCGTTTCGCAGTGGCATAAGCGTCTACCTGTAAACTCGACGGTTTGTGGGTTCGATTCCCACTCGCTGAAGATGGATTTTTCTATTTCCAAAAATAAAATAATAAAAGAAGAAGAGGGAGGAAAGAGGGATAAAAAAAAAGAATATACCATATACTAAATAAGAAATAAGTAACACAGAGTTAAATTGCTCATCTCATTTGATATCAGATCAAGCTAAGTTGACATCTCTGTCGCTCAAATAAATAAACCGTTAAAAGCTTAACACGACTAGCTGAAGGATCAAGGATTGTACGATGACTAGATTGAATATTCATACATTTACAAAAGATAATAATCTTTTAGAACGTGACATGAATTGAAATGTATAATGATTACCAAAAAGTGAGACTTCCTTGTCAAATATAATAGTAGCGTTATTTTTGAATATTCTGTTTTCGAAAAGAAAAAGTAGATTATAATAGATAGATTAAAATTTTAAAATTAAATATATAAAATAGATGGATTCAAATTAAAAATTTAAATTGAAATTCCACCAACATTTCTATATTTCATTTATTTTTTGCCCTGTAATGTATGTTATGTTATTAATATATGTTATTTGATGCTACTACTCAACGAAAAGATAGAGGGGAAAAAATTGCTTCAACTCGTTATGCCATAAATAGTGAACATATAAGAAATATTATTAGAACAAATTTAATTTTTAGAAAAAATATTATCAATACTAATATTTTTTAGAAAAATTAAGTAAGACTAAAACCTACGGTAGGTAGTTAGAATTTGGGAAATATTTTTATATGAATTTTTATATATGTCAATAATTAATAATGTCAATGAATTTTTATCCTTCACAATGACTTACAACAAAAAATGTAGCCACATGTAAAGTTACATTTGAAGCAAAGGCACCAATTATAATTAATTTTCTGTGTTTTTGCTAAGTAGAAGCCTTACGAGGATTTAGTTAACTATCAAAATTACATTGAAATATATAAATGAAGTTATTAATTGAAGTTAAGTAAGTTAAATGTAGTTGTATTTACATAACCTCTACTTTGCTAGCTAGGAATCTCAAGCGACTATCAATTTACATTCACTGTATTGCTTCTTGAAATCGATTCTTTATGTTAACTTAAGTATAAGTAGTTAAATTACAATCATAGCTATTACTTGAGTTCCAATAAATATCGATTTATAACGATCTAATATAAAGGTATCGGGTCAAACTGAAAAATATTTTTTATTGTATTAGATTTATTGAGGACAACGGCACTATGCTTAACTGCCCACACGACGATTTTGAGTTACTACGTTGACATTAATCTCTTCATTTCCTTGCCAGTGACAAGATGTGTTTTCTTGCGCGATAATAAATTAATAATATCTTTATAATGCCTTGAGCTACTAGTATTGGTGTAAGTTCACTCTACCACTTAAAATTGACATATCATACTTATCAATAAAATATCACGAGAGAGCTATATATTTGGAAGGGTAAGTAATATTAGTGTAAGTAGTAATAATATGTAATACTAATTGTTACCCAACATAATTAATCACGTTGTTTAAATATTGAAATAAAAAATTCACTTAAACTCTTTCAACTATTTTTCCAGCTGAACTTTTATTGCGACTGCAAATCTTAAAGAAAGTGTAGCTACTAGGAGGCGGTCTTACCTCCTGACCTTGAGAAACTGTAGTTTGTCCTTCTCGTCCCACCCTCTTCCCCCATCCCCATTCCAATATCTTAGAACTTGTCTCCTGAATTACACTGAGAATACTATCTTCGTTACAAAGATAAAACGTATATATAATTTAATTTCAAAACTGGTTTATACAATTTAAATCTTCGTATAAGCTTTAATAAACTAAACAAAACAAGAAATACAAATAAAGAAACTCGAAAAGGTGGCATAACTTAATAAAATTATCAAATGGACGTCAAGAGGTGGTTAGCGGATACAATTTATAATAATAACTAAGCGACGGACGGTCCCAAGCGAAGAACTTGAAGACATTCGATTGACGTAATTAATTGCTGTTAAAAAGAAGCTCAGTCAAGATTACTCTGACTTATTTATCATTTGGTATTTGCCGTGATTTTTAAGGCTTTATTGTTTATTTTCTCTGAATAGTGAATCTATTTTTGATAGTTTTTTTTTAATATTATTCTTTAGGATTTTTAGTAGAGATTGAAGCTTTGCGTTACTATTTTTTTAGCAGTAAGGTATAATGTAATGTTGAAATGTTCAAACTTATACCTGATAGCTACTTGATCTCTACATGTAAAGATACTTTAAATATTATTAATAATTTACAATTTCTAATTCCATTGCTGGATTAAGTAAAACGCAACGCGTATTTTCTACTGATGATTTCTACAGATGTTATCTAAAATTTATAAAAGACCGTAATAATAGGTAATTTAATTGAGGAATTTTAATAAAAAGTTAATTAATACAAGTTTATAATTGAAATGAAGGAATACATACTTAGCAATCGTACCTAAAAAATAAAATCAATATTGTTTTATGTAAATTTGAGCTCGAAACTTCAAACTTATTTCCATATATGGTCAGGGACAAGACACTCCAGATAATTTGTAAGTCTGACGGTTCCTCTATGTATATATCATATAGATTAATGTTTTAAAGGTCGTCTTTTATTTTTTGTTATAAATGTGTATGCTAATATCTTGAAATTAAAACAAAAAATATATAAGTATATATTTGATAAGTGTGTAAAATATATATAAATAGTTTTATTATGTAAATAATTTTAAAGTTATAACCTTAACATAGTTTACACGTGTTAGCTTTTTTATCTAAAAAGTAAAAGACTCAGGGAAATTAGTATATTTTTTTATTTTTTTTTAGCTTCACGCTTTATCCCGCACATGGCAGGGTAAGCAGAGGGAAATGCTGGAACCATACGAACCTAGT
This sequence comes from Dione vanillae, assembly GCA_037178615.1. Taxonomy (NCBI): domain Eukaryota; kingdom Metazoa; phylum Arthropoda; class Insecta; order Lepidoptera; family Nymphalidae; genus Dione; species Dione vanillae. The sequence goes on along the minus strand of JAZFAU010000097.1, from coordinate 1,808,775 downwards.
GTTAAGACACTCCATTGCTTAGCCTTTTCGCTTCCCGCCGTTTTCGAGGCATTGCGTGTTGAGTGGCCGAACTTAACACCGCGCTTTGCCTAGTTTCCAGAGAGAAGAAAATGAAAATAGAAAAATCCTTCTTCCTCGAGTGTGAATCGAACCCGCTAACCGTCACGTTTACAAGGCAGACGCAACACCTCTGCGCCACGAGGGTCCTCAAATTAGTATAATATTATGATAATAAAACTATAGCTTCTCTAGACGTCATACAAATTATCCTGCCAAATCATAAAGCATAAAATATATGTGCATTATTTAGTTACGTTGCGTATATGTTAAATTAACGTTCAGTTTCGACGAATAAACGTACAAACGACCATTAAGATGATTTATTAGAACATTTCTCTCAAACGCTTCAAAACGTGCAACAAAAACATCGTTTAACGACACGAGTATAATGGCGGTACTTACGGAGGCAAATAGAAAAGATTCAAAGTAAAACATGGGATTTTCCATTACAGTATATAATATATCTCATCTTGTATAAATGCAACGGGCCAAATTGTTTCGCATTTGAAAATATAAAGGATATGTTGTTGGAATAGAGATGATTTTATAACGATGAACAGATTAATGCAAGCACTGTGCGTTTTAATATTAATGTCACGTTATAAATGCTATACTTGGTTCAAATCTGGAATAAAATAAATATTTGTATCTTAATATCTCTACAGTCTTTGAGGCAGTCATTTGATAATAGAGTGACTTATTTTACTTACATAAGAAAATTAAGTAATCAGTAGAATCAATAATAGTTATAAATAATTTTAGGATTTTAGAACACGCTTAAGTTATCTGCACCGGAAATAAAATAATGCCTTGACATTTACTGTTTTTGTGTGTTTTATCTTTATGAAAGATCAAAACTGCTTTGTGATAGTATATTGCAGCTTCCGACTAAATTCGGATTGTAAATATTTAAATACTGAGACCAATTTTGTGTATTTTAGATTAGTTGGATTGTTATTTTCTATGTTAAAACATATTTTTAGCTTTGCACTCTGTCTTGCATGTACAACTGAAGTAACATAGTGTTGAAACACTCCGTTCTCCGCTTTCCGCAATTTCCAGTCAGAACGTATTAGGTTTCAGAAGTCAACGTAGCGCATTCTGTTGCTGTTGGAAATATATCACGACATATTTTACTCTCTTTGAGTAGATAATAGTAGAGCTCACAATCCTCGTGTTTCCAGTCAGATACTGTGCCACTACGCCATTGACACTTTTGAACACGGATTTGAACTTTAGAACCTAGTCAGAACCGTAGTAAATATAGTTAAAAATGTCGTTCTTTAGACTACAAGTTTTTGTTTCTGTTTTTCTTCATTATACAAATATTCACACAGCTTTGAAAATTCAAAATAATTTACAATCTAGGTTAAGCGACTTTTGAACTTCAAAGCCTTTTTCTAAAGAAAGCAAGATGACTTTTGAATATGATAGAGCAGACACCGCATCAGCGATAAAATATTCACATCGCACTTATTTAAAGCTTAATTAGCACTTTATCTTAGCCTCTATATAGACTAAAGCTTTTAAGTGTTTCGAGCCGAAGCTTACAAGATTACACGTTGTGAATTTGTTTTTAAAATATTTAAAATATATATTTTTAGCTAAGCCTAAACCTATACTTACTACCTACCTATAAGTATTATAATAAATGTGTAATGACGCTCTTTAATAATACAAACAATAATACACTCACAAAAGAAAACATGGCTATCGCTAATCGATTTCTTCCAGGCAACCTTAAGGCATAAGACATAAAGGAGAGGAAAGGGTTGAAAGTGTAAACAATAAAAGAATTCTGGGAAACTGATATTGTTTGAAATTGTATGTAAAATGTTTTAGTTATAATAATATTGTTCAATTTATATTTATTATGTTTCACTTGTAATTCTAAATTACCAACAAAAAATATTCTATTCAAATTTCATGATTCTGCTGAGTAAAATATTACTTATAAAATTGATAAACCTTAAATTTGCTGTCGTATTCACTCATTTTGTGACAATGAACTTCCGTATGTAAATTTGTAATTCTTTTTTTGGGCCTGAGTCTATAAATTTTAAATTTTTTGATTTATGATTGTATAAGTTTTAACTTATTACTAAATTTTACTACTATATATGAACAGGAAGTACTTGTAGGATTTGATTACAGGGCGATTTTCGTAAATTACATAAAATTAAGCATAAATTTGGTTATAGTTGACTTAGAAATTTAATTTCTCTATGTTTCCAGAAATCATCGATTGGAATGATTGGTATTAATTAGACAAACTGACAATATCGTGTCCCTTTAAGGTTTCCATCTTTTGCCTTTTAGGTAAGGTGTTCTAAAAATGATTTTATACATACATTTTAAGTCATACTCTATATATATTGTCTATATATAGGCGGTATTTACTATATTTTTCTTTTTAAAAAGAAAGATATGTCTATATATAAAGAGTTATACTATAATTTTATTATTATAAAATAGAAAAAAATACACAACTTCTTATTTGATACTTATTTAGTTTCTCACATTAAATATCTTGTATTAAATTTAAAAACTAGATACAAAACTAAAATTAGGCACTTTATTTTCTTCACAAAATTATCATGTTAATTGTTTTAGTGTTAACTTATTATAAACAAAGCCAAAAAAATATAATATTGAAATTATATAAGTTTGGACTTGGCTTGGTTCACATTAAAAAACCGATACGATTTTTCAATATATTTATCATTTCTTTAAACAAGTGTGACGAAAGTAACAGGACAGAACGACGAAAGTAACAGGACCATGTCAATTTATGTAAAAATACATCGTCTACACTAAATTACAGCAGTTGGTAAGCAAGGAACATGTACTGGAAGTTTGTTTCACATGTTGCTCGCTGTGTACTACAAAGGTATACAACGTTGAATCCCTTTGAAGTATTGTTTATGCATAGCTGTCTTGTGACTCCATTTTGTACATTCGTTAGACAATGTACTTAATAGTACTGAAAATTAAGTTATATTGAGGTTTCTATAAAGAAATCTGCCTAAAAAATGCGGAAGGCGGAAAACAGAGTGTCTTAACACTATATTTTCACAGTTCTTGCGGTTCCCTTTTTTTTTTTTTTTTTTTTATAATATAGGTGGCAAACGAGCTGACAGATCACCTGATGGTAAGTGAATACTGCCGCCCATAGACATTTGCAACACCAGAGGAGCTACAAAATGCGTTGCCGGCCTTTTAAATGGCCTCTGCCTATCCTCCAAAAAAAAGTAAATTTAACATTAACTGTGCATGTTTTGAATTTTGCTTGCATTTGTTATAAGTATATATTATATATATATATAAGTAAATAAAATCCATAATTTACTAAATATACACTGTAGAGGTATATGCCAGAAGTTTCGTGAATCATTTTATATACTATAGATATTTCTTTAAGCGGTGTGCACGTACGAATAGAATATCAATCATTAATTTCCAATGCTAACTGCACGGCAAATCTCCAACGATAGCGTTACATCTGGTATTACAATAGCTTTTCAAACGATCCTTTAGGTATAAGCGACCAGTATAAAAAGATTGACAATGTGTTGACTACGTAATTCTGCCGGTGTACAGTATATACTTTGTTTTTGCATGTGTAGAAGCATGCATGCTCGTGGCCACGTGACTTAACACTGTTCTATACATGTATAATATGCTGCATCAATAGCTTCATATTATAATTTTATAATAGGATTTTTGGTTTCAGTGAATTTTATAAGTTTCAAATGAAATTTTCTAACTGAATTGATCGCTAATATTTTAGTATTTGAAATATATGTACAGTAAAAATTCGATTACCCAGACTAATCCAGTAATCCAGAAAATCCATCGGGTAGTCGGTTTTTAGCGTACATATGTAAGTAAGTAGGACCATCGTGGCGCAGAGGCGTAAGCGTCTGCCTGTAAACGCGACGGTTTCTGGGTTCGATTCCCACTCGAGGAAGATGGATTTTTCTATTTCCGTTTTCTTCGCTCTGGCAACTAGGCAAAGCGTGGCGTTAAGTTCCGCCACTCAACACGCAATGCCTCGAAAAAGGCGGAAAGCGGGGACGGAAAAAAGCAGGTACTAAGCAACGGAGTGTCTTAACATTAGCCTACTCTGCCATGTGCGGGATAAAGCGTGAAGCTATAAAATAAAATGTAAGTACATAATATTATACATTTATTGAATACAGCTTGTACATAGTTGAAACGACAATCTTTGTTTTTATTAGAAATTAGGTACGAACGGGCGTGGTGGTGCCTGTTTCAATACGTCCGTGCTTGCACAAATACGACATGTGTCCGGATAACACCTGCAGTCCGGATAATCGTGAATCCGTAAAACCGAGAGCCAGATAATCGAGTTTCTATTGTATATGGTTATACTATGAATTTGTAATAATAATTCAGACAATCGTCGTGTACAGGTCACGGTGTTACATATTGGATTATGGTAAATGCCAGACAGTACTACATTTATTTAGCTTAACTTTAGCGGAAACTGTAATTTCGTTTTTTTTTTATATTGATAAGATTTTATTACAAATTTCTTTAAATAGCTCTATTATAAAATAAAAGATACCTCTTTATACGAGGATTAAAATATATTTTAAAACTACAATAACGTCGCAACGTCGTCGTCGGCCTGTAAAGGCGACGGTCTGTAGGTTCGATTTGCACTCAGGGAGGATGGATCATTTAACTTTACAGTTTGGTCGCTCTGGGAACTAGGCAAACACACACACAATGCCTCGAAAGGCGGGATGCGGAAAACGGAGTGTCGTAACTCTAGGTTGCCACGGTTCTTGTGGCAGGAACAAGGCGGATAAAGCGCGAAGTTAAAAACTCTTAAAAATACACATTTCGTAACATATTATGATACGAGTGAATCAAGTTTAAAAATACAATACTTCTACCGGGTCGTTAGTCACTCTTATCTTATAAATCGCATCACCTTTGTTTCACCTAACTCCGCTGCCAGAAATATTAATGACTTTAATTACAAAGGTTTTTGCGTGCACTTTGAATAATAAATACCTGAATAACCTTATATGTAATTTAACATAATGATAGGATGCAGATGCAACGTCTGCAGTTTAAATATGTATATTGATACATGTAAGTGTTTACAGTAAATGAATAATCGATGAAAGACAAGAATAAGTAAAATTAAGACAAACTAGAATTTTTTGATTTCGGCGTGTGTGTTTTAACAACAAATTATTTATTTATCTTTAAATTTTAATTTCGCATTTTATAACAATAATATATAATATGTTTTCACGCTTTATCCCGACCATGGTAGGGTAGACAGAGGGAACTGCAGGAACCATAGCAACCTAATGTTATAACACTTCGTTGCTTAGTGCTTGCTTTCTCTGTCCCTGCTTTCCGCCTTTTTGGTGGCATTGCGTGTTGAGGGCGGAAACTCAACGCTGCGCTTTGCCTAGTGTCCAGAGCGAAGAAAATTGAAATAGAAAAATCCATCTTCCCCCAGTGGAAATCGAACCCACAAAAAGTCGCTTTTACAGGTAGACGCTACGTCTCTGCGTGACGACTGTCCTCTTTTAATTTTACATTTTGATAAAAAATTGCATATCAAATGATAACTTTATTCAATTTAAAAAAAACTGCAAACAAGCTCTATTATTAATAATGAGAAACTGCATCCAAAAGGAAAATAAAAAGCCAGGGTAGATAAAACCTCATTGATTGACCTGAATGCTTTGTAGCGTCTAGAGCCCTCCAGCGAGCGAGCACCCTTACCAGCGCCGTGACGTCAGCAGAACTGACGGATTTTATATTCGCACTCGTGCAATGTTACATGCAGATTGCAGATAGCAAACTAAGATACTTGTGTTGAAATTTTAAATTTAAATATTGTATAAAATTCTTCTCTCATGTTTTTCTTAGTATTTCTGTGTTATTTTTTTAGCTTCACGCTTTATTCTGCATATTGCAGGGTAGGCAGAGGAAACTACAGAAAACATGTAAAGCTAGTGTTAAGACACTCCGTTGCTTAGTCTCTGCTTTCTCCGTATCCGCTTTCCGCCTTTTTCGCGGCATTGCGTATTGAGTGGCGGAACTCAACGCCGCGCTTAACATAGTTTCCAGAGCGAAGAAAATGGAAATAGAAAAATCTGTCATCCTCGAGTGGGAATCGAACCCAAAAATCGTCGCATTTACAGGTATACGCTACGCGTCTGGGCCACTCGGTCCTCTTTGGACGGAGAAAATAAATTATCATCAAAACATGCATATGAGAGTATTTCTTATTTGTTATGATTTATTAAGAAGTATAAATGGATAAATAGAAACAAAATATTTATTATAAAAAAAATATTTTCTATATTAAGCCGAAATCTTAATATGGTATATAAAGTGTTGGAACTTCTAAATCGAGAAATGCAAAATGAAATTTGAATTTGTTTAAAATCATAAAGTTATTCTATATCTAATCTTGATTGGTGACAAAATATATTGAAAACAAGTTTAAATTTGTACTAAATCCATACAAAAAATTGCATGATTTAGTCTAAAATACAATGTTGGATTACATTACCCAACACGGTGTAATTAAAACTTCCTCAAAAGATAAAATTTTTAATTCTCTCTTCTCTCTTCAAAAGGTAAATTCATTTAGATATAAACGCTACTATAATAATATTACTATTTCTTCCCAACAAAAGAATAATAACAAGATTATTATTTACTATTAGTTACAAAACATTCAAAACACTACAAAATTTTCAAGAGAAAGAGCCCATATCTTATTACTACATTTACTCTAATCAATGACCTCATATAACATAGGCCAAAGTGTAACGTCCTTAGTGCGGACGGTCAGGTACATTCGCAGACAACAGTGCGTGCATTTTGCGTCTGTCTGCGACCTTGAGGTCGTCTGTACCCTGTAACGATGCGCTGGGGTACGATCGATACCCAAATATAAGGGGTGGGTTTTTGTTATAAAAGTTAAGTTTTTTAAGTACGAGTTGAAAGAAAAATAATATTTGATATTCTTATTAAATTTTTTAGATATTAAAAAATGTTATTAGTTGGCTTTAAATAAGACGGTTGTGGGTATGTGTCCTATTCGATTAAATATTTTAATATTGTTAATTCCGATTACAAGAAATAGAACGACGTTTTACTCACCACGCAATATCTTGAAAGGCGAAAAATGTGGAACGAAATGTTTTGAGGATCGCTTTGCTTACATAGATAAATAAAAAAACCTCTACCATAACTTTTTTGTATATAAAAATATGTTTTTCTTATCATATTCGATTCATGTATAATATATGTCATATGTCTAAATCTATCAACTATATTAAAGTTTTGAAATTGTTATAATGTATAATAATGGAATAATATGAAGTTTTGTATAGAACATACGTAACTTATACTTTTCATTTTCCACCACAAAGGACATTTCTTCGAGAGCAAGTTTGACAGTAATTTATAGTTTCGAAACGATTTCAATTTAAAATTATAAAAATTTCATACAAAATTATTATTAGAAAAAATATTACGTACACACAGTCAAGGCCCAGAGCCAAGAAATTGATATACCTACTTTCATTCAGCGGTCACTTTTGACATTTGAGTGACGGTGAGAAATAAAATGTAAATTACACTGCGTTTTATGTAAATAACATTTTTATTTTTGTTATGACGGCAACGATTTATTCATTAAATTGCATGTCAAGGAAGCTCACAGACTCTGTATTGGTACAAAAAACTAATTAAACCAGAAAACGTTCGGTAGACCTCTATAAAAATATTAGTAATAAATATATTTCTTAAAATGATGTTGTACGACATAAAAAAATCCAATTTATAGTTACATATTATGTTTAAATTGAGTAAACAAATATCTTAAATGCCGTAGATTGTATACCAACTAGCTAAAATGCGAGATTTTTTATCTAATGCTAAGCTTTTCACCAAATTGTCTTGTTATGAGCGCCAGAAACTAAAAGTAATTCATTTTTGTGAGTGAGAAACTGAATTCAAGCCCACAGCCATTGTATTACAGAAATATTTGATAAGAAATTAGAAGATTATAATATAATAAATTTAAGATTTATAAACCATAATTTTCGTTTAAATATCCTAGTACTTACCTCAGGAATTAAATATAGTTAATTCATAATAATAGTAGTAAATCTTTACTCTAAAAGTGGATTTAGAAGCACCTGCTACAGTCCAGTGTTAGAGCGACCTCTAGTCGGGCAATGAACGCGTGACATTGGTACAGGACAGACTAGGCCTCACACCACTATGCCTCCAATGCACCCCGTCCTCCCTCGATAAAACGCGTACGAAGTGTACTGTGCGCAGAAAAACAAAATATATTATTAAATAATATATTTTGAGTTATATACTTATAACTTGATAAAACAACACGATTACAATTATACTTCGGAAATATAAGTTCCTTTTTTCACGCTGTTCCCAACATAATAGAAAAATAGAAATTCCATCCGGATTCTAGATATTAGATGTAGTCGTAGAACTTACCTAGCTTTATCTGAGAATGGAGAAATAAAAACAATTTCCCCTTAAGTGGAGATAGAACCTACAACCACACTCAGTTAATCATTACATGACAAGAGGTACGTATTTAATATAAACAAACCAATTTTAGAAATGAAAAGGCATAGACATACAAAATTAATTAATATCTTTAAAAAAATATTAAAAAAAAATCATATCAATCTCGGTAATCCCCATTGTATATGAAAACAAAAAAGTACCTATATAACAAAGAAAATTCAGCACAATATCATATGTGCTCATAAAGCACGCAACACTGTGTCCCGCCCATTGTAGCTCGTAATAATGCAGCGATATTATTTTTATTCTTTACATACGAATTTATTACGGGTTCTTTGTGTGAGAGTTATTTACGTGTCTAATGATAATGGAGTCGGAACGGGAGGTTTCTATCATCGTTGGAACGACGGCCGCGTTTACAGGTACTTGCCCACGACTAGGCAATATGCTTGATGAAGCAAGTAAAATAGAAAGTATTGTTACTTACTTTTATTACTTGAATATTATAAGAGTTTTGGAACTGCTTACTTTTTTTCTAAAGCGAAAGGAATTCACTGTTCGATATTTATTGTTTCTAGTAGTGAACATACATAGTTTCACCCATTACCCTGGATATAGCAGAGTAGGCAGAGGGAACCGCAGGAATCATAGAAAACTAGTGTTAAGATACGCCGTTCTCTCTGCTTTCCACCTTTTCGAGGCATTGCTTGTTGGGTGGCTGGAACTCAACGCCGCGCTTTTAAATAATCAACTTTTTTAAGTATAAATCCATATTATATATACCAAGATAAATATAATTTAGAAACGAAATTGTATTATATATAACGATTAAATATTACACATTACACCTTAGTAAGTAAAATATTATACTAAAGCAAATGAAACGTAAATTTTTACATCGCAACGCTGCCACACTGCGCTATATACAGTGTGCAACCACGATTGCGCTCAGGAGCATATTTATGCATGAAGTAAGCTGTAAAGTCGATGATAGGAATGGTAAATATTTTGTATGCATTTTTTTACAGTTCACAATTTCTTAATTTCACCAAAATGTGAACATAAAGCAAATGGCAACTTTGACCACTTTCTACATCCCATATCTACATATATATAACTATCTTATATTGACTGAAAAGTAAAGACTAGAAAGTGTAAGGCAGTAAAAAATATTTTTGGCCAACCCATGAATTCCAAAAAACACCGAGATTTACGTTTCATAATTCACGCAAATCGAATTGCAAGCCGGAAGTTCATTTGTCATAAAACGTTCTTAATATCACAATAGTAATAGTTTACATTAATTAATATGGTGATAGTTCAGACAATATTTATGGCACAAAAACTTCGGATTTCAGTTTAGTATTCTAACGCCATCTATAATTACATTGCAAACTAAAATCAAATGTTGGTGCTGTCATCTAGTAGTAATACAACAACTTAGCTAAGTAACTTGACAATGAAGCTTATAATTTATATTACATATAATAGATGGCGCTAGGTATATTCTGTTTAATAAAAATTATAACAGTAAATAATATAAGCATAATGTTAAGCATGAAACAAAACTAGATGATTTTAAATTAGATTTTACAGTGATATTGTGTCATATTAAAATTAAATGAAAGAAGAAAAAAGAATTCTTTACTTTCGACTTTCCACCTAATTTTTGGCGCATTCCATGGTGTCTGGTAGTACTCAAAGCCACTCTTTGTTTTTTTACCAGTGCTACAGAATAAAAATACTCCATTGCCCAAGTGAGAATGAAACCCACAACTTTGCGTGCCGATGCGACACTACACTAAAAATAGTTATTAGCCACACACGGGAAGAACAAAGGAAAGGTATTCTGCCTGTGAATATATTGTTACATATATAAAAATAATATATTGTTAATCAAGGACCCAAAAAAATAAATAAAAAATAAATATTTAAAAAAAAATGTTAGAGACGATAACCAAGTAACAAAAGGTAACTGTTAAATTAACTCATTGTGAGTTAAATACACAATTTTAAGTAAAATTGTAAGCCTTTTACTTTTTGTAGACACATACATACAGACTATAAATTATTTTAAGAAATTATATAGTAATCCCCCCTATTACACGGTATATTTGTTCCGCGTTATAGGAAAACGCGTTGTACGAAAATTCTCGTAAAACGCGCTCGTATAACCTCGTATAACGCGTTATACGAGGGTCAAACTGAAAGTTCTTAGAAAATCAAAAACTAAGCATTCTAGCAAGTTATTAGTTTTATTATATCTTTTCAAAATAGCGTCCATTTACATCAATACATCGCTGCATTCGATGGAACCATTGAGAAAAGCACCTTGCCCACTCGGCCTTAGGGGTCTCTTCAACGGCGTTTTGAAACGCAGCCACTGCTTCTTCGGCGTCCATAAAATGTTTTCCTCGAAGTTTTTCTTTTATTTTCGGGAATAAATAAAAATTGCAGGGTGCGAGGTCGGGGCTATATGGTGGGTGACCCAGTAATTCCACATCTAAGGTCGCCAAATAGTCGATCGAGTCGATGAAGGAGGATCCTGCTGCGGGGTCGTTTCTCTCGAACTTTTTCCAAGACAAGTGGCAAACAGTTGTTAGTGTACCACTCTGCATTAACCGTTTTCTGATCCTCTAAGACAACTGTCGCGTAATGACCTGTCTTTCCGAAGAACGAGGCCACCATCTTTTTTCCAACACTTCGACCTCTCTTCACTTTAGTTGGCAACTCTTCGGAAGGAAACACTCACTGTGCAGGCTGTCTTTTGGTTTCCGGATCATAACAGTAAATCCAGCTTTCGTCACCCGTTAGTATGTCGAACACAGCATTTGAGTCACCTCCGTTAAATTTTTGGATCATTTCTCGGCACCAATCAACACGGCGGAGTTTTTGAGCCTCGGTCAAATTATGCGGTATCCAGCGGGCACAAAGCTTCCTGACCGCTAAATGTTCATGGAGGATTTTGTGCACTTGACTCATACCTATGCCTAGAATTGTCCGAATCTGCTGATAGGTCACTCTTTTGTCAGTCTCTATCATACGCCGCACAACACTGATATTATCTTCAGTCGTCGCTGTAGAAGACCGTCCCTCACGCAAATCATCGGTGAGATTAGTTCGACCACGTTTAAATTCATTAAACCAGTTGTAAACTGTGGCACGAGATGGGGCCTCATCGTGAAAAGCCAATCGAAGTCTATCATAACTTTCTTGTTGACTTATATGACATCGAAAGTCATAAAAAATCATTGCACGAAAATTTTCTCGGCTTAAATTCATTCTGACGTGCACAGACAATTTTCAATTTGCCGCCAAATCATAAAACAAATGACAAATGAATGAAATGTATACTCAATATTATTGGTAAAAAGTTCTATTTTCAAAATTTAAACTTATTTTTTTAGTATAATGCTTTTAAGTTGCCAATTCTAAAAACTTTCAGTTTGACCCTCGTATACAAATGATTCAGGTTTAACTTTTCTTGTTAAAGAGGGTTTAAATTGAATATTAAGGAAAAACTATGTTATGAACGAAATATATGCGTTTTATTAAAATCAAACCAAGAACCCCGTGTTATATGGGGGAAAACACGTGTTATACGAGGGACATGAAATCGCGTTATATGAAAACGCGTTATAAGAGTAACGTGTTAAAGGGGTATTACTGTAATATAATTTCATTAATTTATATTACAGGATAACCTTAATATGAGAAGTTCTTCAATTTCTAGATGCTTTATTTCAATAATTCGCATCCAGCACATACAGTTAAGTGAGCCAAATTGTAACACAAGTGTGACGTAACGGCCGTCGCGTTTCGCAAACCGGCGAACTGGCGACTTCTGACGATCCCACCTTATGCAATACTTTCTTCTCACCTAACAGTTAGCATTTAATTACTGAATTTAAAGAACACAACTGAACTAAAATAACTGAATTTAAACACACGTATATACAGAAATATAATATATTACAGTTTATGAAAGCTATGGACAACTATGGTATACGTTCCCATCAAATATTATCACTCTAAAACTCTTGTTATAATAACCAATTATTGTTTCCCAATTAATATATTTTATATATCTATTGTTTCTTTATATGTTCATTGATTTATATACATTTTTTTTTTTTAGCTTCACGCGTTGTCCCGCACATGGCAGGGTAGGCAGAGGGAACTGCAGGGACCGTGGGAACCTAGTGTTAAGACACTCCGTTGCTTAGCCCCTGCTTTCTCCGTCCCCACTTTCCGCCGTTTTCGAGGCATTGCGTGTTGAGTGACGGAACTCAACGACGGTCCTCAATATATACATTGTTATTAAAAAAGTAGGTTGCATATACAATATCTATTTATATTTATTAAAGTTATATGTATTTGCTATACTAACAACTTTATACAATAAAGTTCTTAGTGAACTTAAAATTCTTTCAAACATTTGTATTTCGTACCAGCCTGTGTCCGTTTAGAAATTATTTTTATTTATCTATAGGCATTAAAATAATAAATTTAAATAATTTTGGTAATGGTTCTTTAAGCTAAAGTAATGTTTGACTTTAAGTTTAAACTAATTTAAAAAGCTCTTGTAGCATTCCTGATTATAAAGAAGACATTTATTTACTTCGGTACATTATATACATTTTCACTTTACCATAATAAGTGCCATATTTGCCAATTCTTATAGAAAAACACCCACAACTATTCGTATTGAGAAAGTTTAGCTCCATTTATTTATATTACAATATCTTTTATTGTCCACGCGTTATATTGAAACAAACATGCAATGTCTACAAAGCATTTTTGTGGATATATATATTTTTATATATATATATATATATATATATATATATATATATATATATATATATATATATATATATTATATATATATATATATATATATATATATATATATATATATATATATATATATATATATATATATATATATATATATATATATATATATATATATAATATATATTTTTTGTGAAATCAGAGCAACCTACAAAACAAAATATAATAAAATAATATGTACATAACACAAAAACACTTTACATAATAGATTTTAATGTGATCACGTGCAAAGCGAAAGTCTAAGATTTGTTATAAGAACAAAATTGAAACAATACTCTCATTTTTCAATATATCATACGCGTAGTTAATGTACAAAAAGGTTGACTTTTTATTTTCATTGCGCCTCTGCGGTAGGTTAACAATCGTAGAGTGGTATCAGCATATCATTGTGACGTAATTTCATTAGACTGCCTACATGGTATGCACTATATAACAATGGAACATAATCTCGAGTAAACTTTTATATAACCACGATGTTAAATAGCAACCACCTGAATTGATCTCCGATGTTTGTGTCGATGTTTCGTTTCATACTTTCGAGTCTTATATTTAAGTTTAAATAATATTTACTGGTATAAATATTTAACAAATAAGATAATCTATAATTATTAAAGTAGTTCTATAGAATGTATAGGACATTACAAATTTTTATCCCGCACATGGCAGGGTAGGCAGAGGGAACTGCCGGGACCATAGGAACCTAGTGTTATGACACTCCTTTGCTTAGTCCCTGTTTTCTCCGTCCCCGCTTTCCGCCTTTTCCGAGGGATTGCGTGTTGAGTGGCGGAACTCAACGCCGCGCTTTGCCTAGTTTTGCCAGAGCGAAGAAAATGGAAAAAGAAAAATCCATCTTCCCCGACTGGGGATCGAACCCAGAAACGTCCTCGTGTTTTCGTTTTCTAATTTTGAAAAGTCAAAATAAAAGTTATAAACAGTTTAAACAAAAACCATAAGATGGTGATTATTTAAGCGTCAAACTGTCTTTTCTATATTGTTTCTTATAATACGACCTGTGTGTAATTGATTAATGTCATGCTATATACAAATTCAAATTCAAATTCAAATTCAAATAATTTTATTCAAAATGAGAATACATGATTCATTTTTTGAACGTCAAAAACACTACCACCGGTTCGCTAAAGTTAATGCCTCAGACCTGAGAAGAACCGGCGCAAGAAGAAACTCAGCGGGACTTTTCTTTTTTTTTTTTTTTAAGTAGTCAATATTTTTACATTAATTCATTTTGATAATGACACATTTGAAACAGACTGGAGCGAGCATCTCATTCCCAAGGTGTGATGTCATTTAAAAAATCATTAATCAGGTAATAACCTTTAACACACAAACGTCTTTTCACAATTCTTTTAAATTGTGATATAGAGAATTGTTGGACGTTTTCTGGGATCCTATTGTAAAAGAGTACACACTGCCCCATGAAAGAATTGCGGACTCGTTGCAATCTAGTTATAGGCGCTGTAAGTTTAAGCCTATTTCTAGTATACCTATTATGTGAATCACCGATTTTCTCAAAATCATTAATATTCTTTTTAACGTACATCACATTTACAAAGATATATTGAGATACAACAGTCAATATATTTATTTCTTTAAATTTTTGCCTTAAAGAATCTTTAGGTCCTAGATTATAGATTGTACAATAAAAAGATTTTTAAAATTTTACCCAAGTTTTCTTATGATATTTCTGTAATATCTAATATTTATAACCACTATTTAAACTTGTATATATTGCGTATTTGTATGCCTTTTGCACCCGCATCTACCACTTTAGTTTGAAATACTATATTGACACAAGATGAACGAATTCTATTGTGTATATATAATGAAAAACTACGGCTATTATTCAAATTTTAAGTTATGTTAAGTTATTTAAAGTTTGTTGCAAAATGAATACTTAATTACGTGTATTTCAGTAATAGTTCAATATTTCTGTTTAAATACTATATTACTGACATTTTTAAAATATTCTATATAAAAGTATTGACTATAATATATTAATAAATAAAAAATATTTCGTCATACAATACTGAAGGTTTTAGATAGTTTTTGGAGCTTTTAGACCGTTGTATACAGGCACAAATTGTAAGTATAAAGGAAGGCCATCTGTCAAGACATCAGACAACCATCATAGAAAAAATATTAGCAATTCGCTCTGGCAAACTAGGCAAAGTGCGGCGTTGAGTTCCGCCACTCAACACGCAAGGCCTCGAAAATGGCGGAAAGCGGGGACGGATAAAAGCAGGGACTAAGCAACGGAGTGTCTTAACACTAGGTTCGTATGGTTCCTGCAGTTCCCTCTGCCTACCCTGTCCATGTGCGGGATACAGCGTGAAGCTAAAAAAAAAAAATTGGTTCTCAGTGTCGTCGCTTCGAGGTTACTTTCAGAGCCCCGTACAAATACCAAAAAAAATGTTTAATAATATATCACTGAAACAATAATTCTGATCCAATTTCTAAGAATATTATTGAAACTGCCTTTATAGATATTTCTTCTGAGAATTGTTGTAATAAAGAGTTGTATAAGCGCGTTTCTTATGGAAAGTCATCTATATTGGTTTTTCAGTCTTACGATGAGAACGCTGTTAACGATTATAAACTATTTGAAAGACTGTGGGAAATTTAATTACGTAAATTTCTCCTAATTTCTCTTTTCCTCTTATTTTATACTTACAGGTTTCTTTAACATGTAAAATATTGTCAAATAAATATCTTGGCGCAGTGTTCTATATTTTATATAATAGCTTTATCTATTTTATTCAATGAAATATTCTGTGCTATATACTATTTAAATATTATTTAATTTTATATTTTTATCTTCATTTAGCAAGGCATTGAATCTAGTGACTACAGTGTCCATCCACATGCCACAGAATTTTACCTAAATAGGATTGAGTGTCTTAACACTTCACTTCACTTAACACTTTACTAAATTTTTAACAGGAAACGTAAGTTACATTTAGAACAAAGTTAGGATAGTAAATTAATAAAATTTACAATAATTTTCAGTATTGAGATATATAAAATTCATTTCATGGACATTTAAACGTACTTAAATCATGTAATTTAAAAAAGTGAATGTAAAAAGCATGCCGCTTGCAAATTTGTTTAACAGAAGTAATGGTACACATCAGTCTTAAGTTATTTACGTATTTTTTTTATGATGTTATTTCTCGAAACTTAACTTGCATTATCCTCTATCTATTTTTATCTTTATCAATTATTAAATAACTTTGGTTAATTTTATTTTGTTTTTATTATATTTCATTCTTTGTAAACTATTTATTACTTAGAGATACGTATTTAAAGTTTTTATAATATATAAATACTTAAAGAGACCCTATAACTTGACTTGGATTAGCGCTCTTAGTGAGTTAACAGCAGGGTTGAACGGTTTCCAAAAGACACGTGTGCAAATACCGCTGCGTTCAAGATTCTATATGTTTTCCTTAATTTCTACACTTCTTTTCATATTCTATACTTAGTGTAGATTAACATTACAAAAATAATAATCAAGATATAATATTTGAATCCCGAAAACCTGTATACGTTTTGAGTTTAGGAAACTATTTCTAGCGGGTTATATTTTGTCCTCGTAACATACATACAATCATACTATATTGTTTTATACATATATATATTTACAGTGTGGAATGCGGAATAGTTCCGTTACTCCATAATCATATGGAGCGGAAATATTTTATTTGATGTGCATTAAACACACCCCAAGATTACACAGTAAGATGCGGAAGTTGAGTGATCGACGACAACCTTACAAATGTACTTATGTACATTTAATTTAAATCTATACGAATTATTATTTAAATATATGGATAATCGTTTTAATATGTTTTTGAATTCATTCCAGTGTAGCAGTATAGCATAAAGCTGTTAAAATCAGAGTTGTAGGTTCAATCTTCACTCAGTATGAATCATTTAAGTTTTTAAATTAATAGTCTTAAAACTAGGTTTAATGGCAAAAAATGCACAACATATATTACTGGTTACTTTAACGAATATATATTTTGTATTTTTTTCTTTATTTACAAAAAAGTATACAATTTTCATGAATATATTTGAGATTCAACAATACTGATTAGATTCGTTTATTAATATATTGACTTATATCTTTCGAAAAGAAAAGAGATTGAGTTAACTACTTAAAAATGTATCAAACAATTTCAACGGCCTGAATACACAGAACACACCGTTACAACTTTTTTACTTGTTTGCTCCATTAAAGGTTCGACTGTTAGGTAATTTATATTTTAAGTTGTATAAGCACATAGATATATGGCATTATGAAATTTGATTAAAATTTGAAGCTGTAACTACTAAGTTATTTAAGAAAAGTGTTCTCTCAGTAAACGTCCACGTTTACATTTTACCACAACAAAATATTGATATTGTCCTCCACAATTTCTGCTGCACTTTATATATCCTTTCTTTATATTTCTTTTTTTTTCTTATACTCAATCGTGTTCAAAAAATCATATTTAAACGAATTTCCTTAAACATTTTAAAACGAAAACCAGTTCAGTGCTATCTAGATAATCATTTTGCTTTTGCTAACATACCAACTTGTGTAAGTGTTACGCTAACATTATATAACTTAACCTGGGTCAGTTCAAAATGTGACCAAGTAAAGTATGTTACCGGGGCCACTTTGGTCAACTTGGAGGAAAAGGAGGGGGAATGAGGGGAAGGGGAGAAATATTGGTGTATACGCCATCTCAGTCTAGTGTATTGGGAAAAAACGAGAGACCCTATATAACGCAACATCAAACATTCCGTGCACCTAAATAATCATAATTACGCATGTTAGATAATATTCTGACCTTTGTCAATTCCAACTAATGGCGTTTTACTTAATTTCCTAAGACTTAAGTGAGTTATTATATAATTTGTTCGCATCTGTATTTTGCTTCTAGCCGTCTGTGTTGTGATAGAATTTTGGATACGATTCATAATATTGATAGGATTTACAGTAACTAAAATGGCTTTAAACATTTTTTTAATAATTAAATAATATTTGTTTATTACATATCAAAGACAAAAAAAATGTGTTCGGATAATTTTAAACGTTTTCGAGTTTTTCTATTTAATTTAATTATTGTAAACAAAAAGTAGAGACCAATATAAAGTCCATAAATTTCAGTGTATATATGGTAATATAATTACATGGTGTCATCAAAAAATCATTTGCGCACGCGCAGTGTATTCTTCACAACTGGGGTCGACTGGTTTTTGTTCAAATGTAATATCGTAAACAACTTGACTTCCTTCTCCCGTAGCCTTTAAGCATGGTATAAATCACTTTCCCTAAAACTCGTTACAAGTATGGAGATTCCGTGTTTTTGGCTGTTGTTAATATTGTTAATTTCACTTTTTACGATGTAAATGTCCGAAAATTATAAGCTTTATTGCCAGACGTCAGTGTAGAATGTTCGAAAATGGTTGGGTTTTTTTATACAGCAGCAATACAGTTTGTTAATAAGTACTTGTATGCAAAAGGTTTTTTTTTTAATTCTGAGTCATTTACACTAAACTTTCTTTTTAATTCAGGTAGTACATATAATTTTTGTAAATTTAAAAAATTACACTTATATATGAAAAAGATATATATATTTTCACATTAATTTTGAGTTATTTTCTGGAAAATGTTAAATTATTGCAGGATTGCAGGAAGCGTGAATTGAAACTGCGCCACGGTGAAAACGTCACAGTAGAAAGGGAAAGGGTTGTCTTGAGCAAAATTTCACCACACATGGCTTAGTCGGAGCGCTTGCACAGTTTACAAGAGGCACAGGTTAAAATCTCGCTGCGTTCAAAATTTGAGTATATTATTAAAATTATATATTTTTTAAAAAGATCACGTCGAATCTATGATCAAAGAATGAATAAATTCTAGATTCTAGACTTAACATAAAAAATCATGGATGGAAGTTGATCAGTATTAAGTTAAAATTTAAAATTTACAGAATGCCTCACATAATATAACGATTGTCCTAGTAATAGTGCAAAAAAACACAAGTCTAAATATTTTTTCCGGCTTACATTAATAATTCTTATTACCATTTTCAAATTTCTTACATTTTGGCTTAATTTGTTGTATTTCTGCATCAGAATTTGCTAATCTATAATTTTTAAATATACTACTTTCTGGTGGTGTAGTCTGTAGTAGTACAGTAGTAAAGTGTTGGTTTTACAATCAAGAGAGATGAATAAACCTTTCCAGTATCCAAAAACAACAAAAAGGAATAGTGACAAATATCGATACAGACATACGAATATTTTAAAAACATTAAATAATATCTTACATAGGATTGTTGTAAGAAAAATGCAAAACATGTCTTAAGTCTTAATTATCTTACCACTTGCAAGTAAAAATATAAATAGTTTTATAAAACAAACCAGTATCTAGTACAGCAATGGACTAATCCTGTTGTCATATAGGTACATTGGTTATCGCTGACCTTTGGCCCCAAACGTCCATAATGGGTTGTCAAATCATTTTTATTACAAAATATTCTAATCAAATGTTACATTAATATATTTATTTAAATATATACGACAACATTTATATAACTGCCACCAAAGACGAAAAGAACGAAGTGTCTTAAAACTAGATTCTCTCGGCTCCTGATCCTTTCTGCCTACCCACAAATATAAATACTATAAAACGTGAAGCTATTTTTTTTAATTTTCTTATTATATACTGTTTGCTTAAAGCTCCGTCCGAATGGACAAAAATGACTGTAAATCACTAGTTGTTGCAATGGTCAAAAAGTATGCGTTAAGTATATTATGTTTAAGATATCTTTGATATTGTGGTCTTTATTGGAATATAAAATTTCTTATATTTCTTCTTAAGACATTATCATTAAAATCAGAAAATCGCGTATAAATCTATAGTTTTAAATGTCGGTACAAAGCGAGTTCATTTTATATTTTTCCGCTACCACTAAGTTTTATTTATTGTTAGTTTGTTAAAACTATAAATTTAAAGGCAATACATTTTCAATAGACCATTACGCTCGAACAATCGGTGTTTTATGTTGCATGTCATTTTATTTTTTTGGTATTTGAATGAATGAATTCAAACATTTTACTAGAGGTTGAATGTGGCTAATGTACCTACAGAATAGCAAACATCGAGCTTCGTGGCTTGCCATTGCGGTGGAACCTTCAGATGGAGATACGTTTTTGCTTGAAATATTTTACAAAAGCACTAAACTGAACTAACAAAGGTAGAGCTTACAAGATCTTTGATTTTCGTAATTTTATACATTTTAAATAAAACAATTTAAACAGATTATTTGCGTATATTATCATTTTTTGGAAACCCAACGTTTGTAACACTTTGCAGTAGTCCATGCTCACGGGTAGACTGAGGTGGCATTCGTCTGTCATTTGATATAATTATTATATCCAACTACCGCCAATAGTTCCTGAGTTGGCCTTACTACCCTGAATTTTTGCAGAATGAGCGTCCTGCTCACAGGTGTGGTGAATTTGGGATTTTAAAATTTTTATTAGAGGATCCCAAGTCGTAGAAAGCTTCCAACCGTCTTCATTATTGAAATTAGGATGTATTGGAATGTTTCGGTGTCCTTTTAAACATATAGTAACGCTTAGTATACTATTACTCCCCAAGTTTAGAGGGAATATAAGAATTTATTAAAATGATTACATTTACCTGACTAAAACATTATAGATACCGTCATAGAGGACCGTCATAGAGGACCGTCGTGGCGCAGAGGCGTAAGCCAGTAAATGCGATGGTTTGAGGGTTCGATTCCCACTCGGGGAAGATGGATTTTCTATTTCCATTTTCTTCGCTCTGGAAACTAGGTAAAGCGCGGCGTTGAGTGCTGCCACTCAACACTCAATGAAAAAGGCGGAAAGCGGGGGGGGGATTAAGCAACGGAGTGTCTTAACACTAGGTTCAAATTGTTTCCTGCAGTTCCCTCTGCCTACTCTGTATTATGCGGGATAAAGCGTGAAGTGAAGCTAAAAAAAAACATTATTAATAGATCTTAAAGATTATAATATAATGACTTAAATTATTTTGTAAGAAATTTTAAAATTTTCAATAGTTATAATAATTTCGAAAAAGTGTTACATCAAAGATAAATTGTATTTTTTACATTAAATATTAATTTTAGCAAAAAATGCAGGTCAATTGCCACAGTTAGCACATCAAAGTATGTAAGACCACTAGTAGGTGATAGTGATACCACTATCCTCATACGGACGTTGACCGACACAGTTTCTCTACGACCGCAATATTTACATTCTATTTTGTTAATAATAAATATTTACAAACAAATGATATGAATAGAATCATACTTTCTCTAGCAAACAGCAGGGTAAAGAGACGAAATGTTAAAATTAGGTGACAGACACAGCTCTCAGCTCCCAGTCAACTTTTAAGACATTCTGGAGCGACCAAATAATTTATTACGCTCTATAAAAATCAAATTCAATTTGCTTTTGCGCCCTCCTTTTTTCTCTTATATTATAAGTATCAATTATACTATATTATATAATGTGATTTTGTAGTTTTTTACTAACGCGTTTATTTTTTCCTGTCACTAATCATTTTTTTATTTATAATTTGAGAGATAAACTCTATGCAGTGATGAGTTATAGTGAGTACTAACAACGAAACATGACTACTTTCGGGTGTACGATTATTTAAGAAAAATATTAATAAATTCGTGGCATAAATAATAAAAATACAAACACAGACTCCTATTTACTTATTTTTATTTATTTATTTCATTTTCATACTCTTTTTCCACTATAATTACTCAAAATCAGAGGGTATAAATTAATTTGAGAGTGTGAAAATTTTTGGGTTCGACTCTCACTCGGGGAGGATAGATCATTGAATTTCCATTTTCTTCACTGTGGCAAAGAGGCAACCACGGCGTTGAGTTCCGTCACTCAACACGCAATCCCATGAAAATTAGAATGTTGGGGACGGAGTGTTTTAACACTAGGTTCTGTTATGAGAAAGATAAAGCGTGAAGTTATAGGAAAATGTAATTAACATGCAAAAAATCGTTACAATAATCTGTAGTAAACTTTAAAAATTAAGACCATATTATTAGGAATTCTTTAGAGTCAACTGCTTAATAGCCGGTTACGAATACTAAAGTAGCGGTGTCAACTGAAACTTTTTAGAGCAAGTACTTAATATCTTAAAAGTCTTAAATTTCTCGGAAAGGATGTATTATTTAACCTTTTGGTAGAAAGATATATGACACAAGTCCTGCAAAGCCAAATTATTACCGTTTGACCTAAATTCGACAGTTTAATGCTTAATGTAATTGGTGAATTAAGAGGCAAGGATCATTAATCATGATGATTTTAACATACTTTCTCTCATTTGAATACTATGATTTATTGTATAACTGTATAATATTAAAGTTTTATCCAAAAATTATAAATCGTAAAATAACATTTCTTTTACATTAATATTTATGAGAGAGACAATATTGAATTTCTAATTTAACTATCAAATTGGTTATTTCCCTGAAAATAAGACACATATAAGTATTGTTTCAACATAATAAAAATTGTACGCTCGGGTATTATTAATTAATATATTTAAAAATTCACCTGTTATGCTATGTAAGTGAATTGTATTACGTATTAATATTAAATAAGAAATAATATAAAAACTAATATTATATATAACATATTAATTAGTACATTTTAAAATATTACATGAATGAACTAATATCGTTTTTACTTTATATTATTCAATCTGTGGGTGTGTGAAGTCAAAGAAATCAGATAATGTTACTGACTACGACTACTAAATACATATAATTTAAGATTTTTGTCAAATCTGAACAATTAAGCAGTGTACGTACATATTATTAAACAACTAAATCACAGAATATATCTTAAGCTATTTACACGTGTAGAAATAAAACGGTGCCGCAATAGTATAGAGGGGATAAGTCAAATTGGATATGTCCGCCCTCCCTAATCTAATCACTACGACGCAGTGAATGAACTCACGAGGGCTTAGGCCTATGACGGCCATCTCGGTAATCTGTACACTCTATCTGTTTGGAAGCAAGAATATATACAGTGTACAATTCAAAGATGATTATATAATAATACTATCTAAGTGAAGCTAAAAAAACAAAAAAGGTTTTTTTGGGCTTATTTTCTTATATTTACATATTGGTGTAAGCATATCAGCCTACAATTTACTTTGCAAAAATACGAAGAAATAAACAAAATTATATCAAAAAATATTTAGCATACAAATGACTGGTATTTCACATTTTCTATACTAAATTAGTCTTAAACTAACCATAAAAACAATTGACAAATATCTAATTTCTTTTATTCACATCATTTAAAGCAATTGAGAAAAGTTTACTTAACATAATAAAGTTTAGACATATAATTCGAAGAAAATGATGTCCGCAGTGACGCAATGTTACGCTCAGGTGAATTGGGGACGGTGCAGCGCCTCGAAATGCTTGTTTACAGACACGCAGTTACTTTTTCGACACCTTCCACTATTATGTTACATTATACTGTGGCCAGTTATGTTCATAGACAAAAGAATATTTACATCCAAACATTTAGTTGCTGTAAAACTAAATGTTTTAGAAAATATTTCCGGTATAATCTGAGTTATTGTTTAAACAGTGGCTTTGTTATATTATTATTGCACGTGCTTTTAAATTAAGCTTAATGATTCCATTACGTATTGGAGTCTGTCTGTCTTACGAAAACTAAAATTATTATATTGAAAGTTCATATATAGCCTCACGCTTTATTCCGCACATCGCAGGGTAGGCAGGGGAAACTGCAGAAACCATAGGAAACTAGTGCTAAGACACTCTGTTGCTTGGTCCCTGCTTCCTCCGTCCCCGCTTTCCGCCTTGTTCGAGGCATTGCGTGTTGAGTGGCGATCCCAGAAACCATCGAGACTATTATTATCGAGACGATTAAGACTCGCCGCAGTTTTCTACATTCGTCATGCTCCCAGTTGCCAAACCCACAGTACAAACACGCGCTATATTATAATGAAGTGATTTCGATGACTTAAATAATATTTGCTAACCTCCTCTACGCCATAGCCAATACCTAAATCTTGGTCATATACTGTTTGTATGAAATAAAGTAGTACAATTTAGGTGGCTACGTAGCTATTATTACATTAGAATAGTGTTGTAATATAGAAATAGAATTGTAATTTTTGAACTGTAAAATTTTTTTAATGTTATAAGATATATGCAAATCCAAATTATTAAATACCAAAGAGCCTTACATGACCTCACTTCAATCGCCATCCCACAATAAGTAGTTCGCTCTTTGTAATGATAAGAAAACCGTCGTGGCACAGAGGCGTAAGCGTCTGCCTGTAAACACGACGGTTTGTTTCGATTCGATTTCGATTCTCACTCGGGGAAGATGAATTTTCCTATTTCCATTTTCTTTGCTCTGGAAAATAGGCAAAGCGCGGCGTTGAGTTCCGCCACTCAACACGCAATGCCTCGAAAAAAAGGGTAAAAAAGGCGGAACGCGGGGACGGAGAAAGCAGGGACTAACCAACGGAGTGTCTTAACACTAGGTTCATATGGTTCTTGCAGCTCCCTCTGCCTACCCTGCAAATGCTAAAATGAAGCTAAAAAAAAATAAAAAAAAATACATTTAACTCCATAGAACTAATAGAGTTCAAGTCTGTATTTGTAGTAAAAAATGCCAACCATTGATATGTATCTATGGTTGGCATTTTTTAATCCTTTAGCAATTTAGTCTTTTTGCTTTTATAAATCCAACTTTCATGTTCGTATTATGAATAAAATGAATAAAAAAAACAATCAACTTTTCACATCACATAAGAATATTCTTTAAAAAGAAGGTCCTACCTAAATATACTTCAACCTGACATGGAGATGACGTTATTTGTTTACAGTTTTCAAATCGTATGTTCGCCCATATGCATACTAACGCCCGGTTCAAGCATTTCAATTAAAAAAAAAAAATTTTAAAATTAAATTTAGAAATTCGTTTTGTATATTTGAATGGTCAAAATCAAATTATACAAAAAAAAATCCAATTCTGTAGTAAATACCCATTTACGTAAGTAAGTTACGTTGTACGTAAAAAGACAAACGATATAATAGTCTTTCAATAGGGTCTTTGTTGCTGTGTTTGCAAAAACTATTTTCATATTCACAAAACATTTTGTTTTAATTTTAAAAATTTAGTATATGTGAATCTAATGTTACATTTGTACATTGAAGAGCATTTCGTGTAACGAGACCTTGTAGCGCAACTAATAGTGAGGTGAATTAACTGTTCTACATATTTTCTGTTGTTTTATAGTCGTAAGAAGTAGAGTAATAGTGTTATTATATGTGATCATTAACAAAAAAAGTGTTTTCATAAATTATACAAATACACAAATATTGTTGCAAGCTTTTTGATAATTAAAAATATATATACAGTACATAGAAATAGTGCGTAGCAAATATTTACGCTTCACGTGAAGCTTTATCCCACACAAGGCAGGGTAGGCAGAGGGAACTGCAGGGACCGTGGGAACCTAGTGTTAAGACACTCCGTTGTCCACAAATATTTACGTTTACATTTTAATTAAAATTTTATACAGAATTGAATAAAAATGTTTAAGTATATATTAACATGCAATGGTGGGCCCGATACCCACTTTAAAAAATGTTTAATTCTTGGCTAAAGTTAGGCCACTCAAAACGTCTCGATTTCGAGTGAAAAGCTGTTCTAGGCTTCAACTAGGATGTATCTTCTTACCCTGGTATATGTTAGATAAAACGTGAACATAAAAATATATTAACGTACTAAATATAATTTTTGCGCTGTGTCACAATTTTGATTGGTACACACGAAGTTAGAGAATTTGATTTCCATTCCATTTCAGGTAAAGTAATTATGTGAGAAGACAAAATATTTTTTAACTTCACGCTTTATCCCGCAGACATTTGGGTAGGTAGATAAAACCACAGGAACCGTAAGAACCTAATATTTCACGCTTTTTTGTCCCGTGTAAATAAGATATACGTGAAAAATAATTTTGATGTCAACATTTTTTGCTAATATGTTTTTATTAGATTTAGCCAATTCCATTGCACTGTTAACCAATTTTTTAATATATTGTATACAAAGCAACGATTAATAATAATGCATATGTAATATAAGTGTATAGTATTTAGAGAAAGGCATACGGATTTTGCACTGAGCGAAAACGCGTGCCATGATTTTCCTCTACTTTCACTGTATACGATCGCACGTGCGTCATTTAGTGCATTGAAGTGCAATCACGTTAATAGGTAACAATTTTTTAACTTTTTTTTTTTAGCTTCACGCTTTAACCCGCACATGGCAGGGTAGGCAGAGGGAACAGCAGGGATCGTGGGAACCTAGTGTTAAGACACTCCGTTCCATCCCTGCTTTCTCCGTCCCCACTAAAAAAATTAGGTACAGGATATAGTTTTTTTCAGAGTAAATATATAACATTTCAATGTGAATTCATCATAAAAAAAGATTTAATACATACCTTAATAAATCTTTTATACTGTTTTATCAGATAACTCTTCTGAAAGAAAAATAAATTCTTGGTTTATTTAAACGAAAAAGCAAAATTAGCTCGAAATATCCTGTAGCTATGTCCCATATGGGTGTTCCATACGCAAAAGCGAAAGCGAGTTGAGGAACTTTATGATGATGATCAATACAGATAATATGTAAATATATGGGTAAGTACCAGCAAATATTTTAAGGGCAATCTACTTCACACAAAAATATTATATTTACCACACTCACTGTGGTAAGGACTAAGTTTATTTTACAAACATGTATAAACTAACAATATTCATGTCAATGCCTACAACCACATCTCTCTGGGCGGTTTGCGGTTTTGTCATTATTCGGAACGATCGTAACTAATACATTTTGCCTAATGTAAGTAGTCACTTATTGCTGCCAACTTATAAAGTTAGTATACTTATACGTAATAAGTTACATTAGTATAATTTAATGTTTTCACATTTTTATTTTTCCTAAACCTAAAAGGAAGTGACAGAGTACTATGCTTACATAAAAGCCATTATAATATTATTCTTACATCTTTGAATAATACTTATTACTTATATTTTATTTATAAGGCTGAATATTTTGTTCTGTCGAAGAAGTTGATTAATCCCGGTAGTTTCCTAAGTTGCTAGGAGGACCTGACCTGACGAAGGCTTACGAAATTCCGAATGATATAAAAAAATATATTTTAAGTTTAAATCATGCAAATGTAGGTGCAGGCTACAATCTGCTAATCATTAATTTTACATTATATTCATATAATTTACATTGCTATCCATCTTAATGCTTTAGCTGTAACAACCCTCAAGAAAACGCTTGCTGGACCCAAAATGGTATTATAAACTATTGACGAATACGAGTTTCGTTGAGATTTTTTATTAATATAATATTTAATAATACATCTCCTTATTTTAAGTATAAAACATATTACTTTTCGTATAGTTACTAAATAAATATTTATTAACAGTGTAAAATGACCCGCTTCAGTCCTTCCGCATTAAACAGTATTAAAAGAACTGCTTGTAAAATGAGGAAGTTGTAGGTTAAAGTGATTTACGTTTTGTCTCGTATTTAAAACTATTAAACTTTACACGCTATAACTATTAAATTTTTCGATAAACATGCATATTGTCATTAATGGTTAAATTGGCCTTTTCCTATTTTAATCGTTGGAGGAAATGTTTTCCAATATTTTAAGAAAATTTACATAAGCGTTCTGCGCTGCGTGGTCATATTTTTAAATCTATTACGGTACGAAGAGATTTAGGAAAAAGTAAGTTAAAATCTGGACTTTTTGAAGCTAAAATAATAAAAATAATTGTGCAAACTCAACGATATTTGCTTAAATGATGTGGGTGTGACCCCGCGTGCCAAATGCTGTGTGTAATTCGTCTATCTGCCCCTAACCACAACCAAGGACCAAGGATTTTGTTTCTAGGCAATTTAAACTACACAAAACATATGTTACACTGTGATTCTTCTTAATAAAATTTTCAAAAAGAATTAATTTTTAATAGTAACTATAAATAATTATATAATAATATTATGTAAAGCGTTATTACTTAAATATGAGAAAAGCTTCTTAACGTTCCAAAGATTGCCTGAATTTTCACCGGACGTGGTATTGAGCGAAGAATATGAAGAAGTACGTGGTATTTGCGACCCAAACATAGATTTAGCAAGCCTCTTTGAAATGCGCTTTCAGTGTTCACCTCCACTGTCCGAGCTCCTCTCTCTACATAATCATATACGTAATCGAAACGTCTAGAGCTGCACTTGAAAGACGTTCTAGAAATGAATTGAGTTCTAGGCCTAGATCTTTGAGCCAACGAGATGGATACAGAGATCAATATACAGTGTGAAATATGTAAACTTAAACATTTAAATAGCTTGCTATAGTATGATATAAAATTTTTTATAAAAAATTCCATTATGTAATTATTATATTAAAAGTATGCATAAAAATAGTGTTTAAGTGGTTTTTTTCACATCGTTCCGGAGGAAATACCGGCAGAGAGAGTTATATATAGTAAATTTGGAATTGGTCTTAGATAGTTAAATACTAACATATAATAAGTATATTTTTGTTTATATGTGAAATTTCATAACAAAAAGAGGATTGATTGATTTTTTTTTGCTATTTTGTAAACGCGGCGATTCTACGCGAGAGGTGAGGTCTCTCTTTTAGTGTTGCGGCGTTGAGTTCCGTCATCACGATATTCCCTGTGCCTATATTGCGAGATACGGCGAGAAGCTAAAAAAATAATATACGTGAACACGTAATTAAATTAAATTTAATTTATTTAGATTTTTAAACAGACAGATATACAAATAAAACAATTTTAAGTTTATTACTATTTATACCCAACAGTAGGTGGCATTTGCAATCACAAATTAGGATGCTCATTTTGTGAATGAGAGGAATTTATATAGCTGTCGGCCAGCAATTGGACTGACTTTGATTGGACCGACTCGTTCAGTGGTGTAGACCATGACCTAGCATTGATAACATGGCCTATATCTGGCATAAACTTTTTAGAATTATATTGATTATTCACATTAAAAGAATTTATTCCACATAGCAGGGCAGAGGAACAGTAGGAACCGTGGGAACCTAGTGTCAAGACACTCTGTCCCCCGCTTTCCAACTTTTTGAGGCACTGCGTGTTGAGTGACGGAACTCAACGCCGCGCTATGCCAATTGCTAGAGCGAAGAAAATGAAAATAAAAAAATCCATCTTCCTCAAGTCTAGAAATCGAGCCCTCAAACAGTCGCAGACAGAAGGCACACGCTACGTTTTTGGGCCACGATTACAAATTAATGTTAGCCATGGCATTTATAGTTAGACGCTATTCTACTGAGCCACCATGACTTCAAAATTCAAATTTGTATAAGGATGAATAATTAGTTAAGAATGGATTTACAAAATCCATGAAAGAAGATTTCTTTAAACCCTGATCCGATAAACATTGAAGTCGTATTCAGCGGGAAAGACATAATACTAAATAAAATATATACATATATTGTTCATATCGCTTTCAGCTTTTATTTATATATATTGAAAAAAGCTAAAAGCAATGTTTAGGCTTTTTCTGTGCGACTCTTATACTTAGCAGTAGCATACGCAACCTATATAACAAAAATTCTAAGTAACATAAAAATAATATAATACCAAAAACGTTAATATTAAATAACATTTAAAAATACCCACTTTAATAGTTTTATTATAAATTTTATATGTCGCAACTTGCATTGAACTGGCTAGCCTTGTTACAATGATGTAACTTATACAAGTAAAATGGATCAATGTTCTTGAAGCCGACATGGACCAATAACATCAAATGTATAGTAATCATTTTATGAAAACACCTTAATGTATCTTGCATTAAGAGCATGTTTGAGAGAACAATATAAATATAGTTTTGAATCCTTAGTCCTTTACCGGCTGATATTTAAATTTATATTATATCTATAGATTGATTCCCGCACTATTAAGATATAACGTAATTTACATAGGACCACATAATATAGTAAGTTAACAAAAACTAGTAAGTTAATATCTCGTAAAGATATATATAATAAATAACATATTTTTATCTGTAAACACATAATACGCATTTATTATAAATAATATTGTCTATACAATCACTTTAAGCCTTGGTATCATTAAACAATAAATATTAAAATTTTCATTATAACAATAACAAACAGCTAATTTAGGTATATTTTAAGCAGATATAATTTATTCACCTTCCAAGTACCCGACCTCTAAGCTCTACTAGTTTTTTATATAATTATAGTGTAACTTCCTTTCTATTATTGACCATTAATTTCCTCTAAATATTAATATAATGTTATATTAAATTGAAGCAAAGCTTTACTTAGTATTTATAAAAAATCTTTTCCGAGGTATCTTTGCGTGTAGCTTATAAATTTAATAGTTTTTTACTAAAAGATGGACCAATTCAAGATATTTGATTTGTATACATAATATATCAAAAATGATGATATATTATGCATTATATTAGACTAATTGCGTAACATTGAAGTAGCCACAAGTGAATCTGTAAAACGGACGTATTTTTTAAATAGATATGTTTGTCAATTAAGTCACAAAGATAGCTACTTGTCATTTCCAAGTTTTACTCTCTTTCAGTCAATTTCCAATATAATTTATACCTACTGGAGTGCGACACATTCAGCTTAATGAAATAAAATACATCAAGCTTACCAAATATTTACCAACAACACATTTTACAAGTTATTTATCAGTCGTACTGTTTTTTAGTATTTCAGAACAATAGCACTTTGGTATAGAGATTCACAACTATGTATATATTGTCTTTATGAAATTTATATATTTCTACAGTTACATCAACTACTCTATAGGAGTGATATACAATGGAAACATCTCTGTGCTTTGGCAGATTCATTAAGGGATTTATACTAAGTAATACTGTATATTCTTGCCAATTTCAATCTGTTTATTCTTGCCAGATGCAATTTGCAAAACGATTCTGCAATATTTGCAATCGATCGTCTTTTGTCTTAATGTAAATTTAGCTACGTTAATTAAAGTTTATTGAATTATCGCCAATTTTTTAGACATTTTATTGATATCCGTGCATATAAGAATTATATTATATTAGGTATATATGTTTACTGTGTATCGAAATATGTAATTAATTTGCATATGGAAAAATTTTTACTATTTTATAGTTTGTGTGACATATATTTTTTTATTTTAGTTTGTGCTATAGATATAGAAACGTCTTGTTTTATTTCTTATTTTGTGTATATAGATTCACTCTGCAGTAGTAGGAGCATGAGTTTTCTCTAGAAGTTTAAAGTGTATCTACAAGCTTAGAACGTGTTACTAGAGTCATGTCGTAATAAAACTTTATAAGGGCTATATGACCTAGATTATATTTAGCAGATATAATGATTAAATGTAATTAAATTGAATATAAATTTATTATAAAATTCAGAATATTTGCCATAGAATTTACTATAATATATAACAAAAATAAAAGGTGTAATCTATTCCATTGAAAGTGATAATTGAGCTCAGATGGGTAAGCGGAAACATAAAACCAACACCATACACGTAACGTATCGGGTTGTCATCAACTCTTAATCACGCTTAGTTTCAAGGGCCCTCTGCAAGAAAAATCCATTCTTGTTTCATTGCCAGGAGTGACACGTGCACCCTGTTGCACATGCACACTAAGTTATACACATAATTGGTTGATCAATCACGTAGATTGCGAAAATAGAAAATCTATTTCAAAGTTGCTGCATTGCGAGCATCACGCATCTAGATACATACGAGTGTAACACGATTTCAAATAATTCAATAGAAACAGGTTTACGACCATAGCCCGTTTGTAGGTAAAGCACCGTAACAAGTATTCATCGTCTGACAGTGAGATGACAAAAAATTTGTAGGCCCATAAAGGATTAGGGTCTCGACGGGAAGCCACGAGTGGAGGTGGTCCTTATCAAAAGTTTCAACAGCGGTAGAGTGGGGCGGGCTCCAGTCGCACACTCCGCGCTCTACCGCAACTGACTAGCCGCGCTGCGCCCGCGCAACTCAATAAAATTCAAAATATGTTTATAATAACAGTGTTGAGGTGAAACATTTTTTTTGTGATAGTGCTATTTGTTTTGTGCGAAGGTTCCCGGGGATTTATTTGTGAAGTGAACAGAAAATTCATCGATCAAGGTGAATATTTCTTTTATTTTATTTTTTTTCTCTAAATGTATATTTTTTGTTATTATAGTGACTAATTGTTAATACGGTTTCTTTTTGTGGGTATTTAACTTCAATATTTTATCCAATATAAACGTATTTGACCTAGGATTGAGACGTGACTTATATCTAATACTTTGTTCAGAAAAATACAAATATTAATGAATTTTTCTGATAATAGTCACAGCTTTTTCAATAAAATCATCTATCATATTTATAATTGATTATGCTACACAGATTAAAATAAAATTTGCGTGTTTCTGTTATAATTTTATGGTTTATTTCATTGTATAATTTAATTCGTGAAACTTATTTCAATATTATTTGATTTGCAATTTTTATTTCATTTAAACGGCCTTTAACAATCACGATCGTTTAAAACGTTTCAAAGTCAAATTACATTCCATTTAAAGTAGAACAAGATTTATAAGTGAAAATCTTAAATTTGTCGTAATGTTATTGAACGTAACAGCGAGAGTTATTCTGTTTTTTTTAATATGCAAATTATGTTGTATATATATATATATATATATATATACATATATATATATATATATATATATATATATATATATATATATATATATATATATATATATATATATATATATATATATATATATATATATATATATATATATATATATATATATATATATATATATATATATATATATATATATATATATATATACATATATATATATATATATATATATATATATATATATATATATATATATATATATATATATATATATATATATATATATATATATATATATATATATATACATATATGTACGAGCTGTATATATGTATACGTAGCTGTAAATATAAATACGGTCATCCGTTATATCCAATGAATATCAGTTACAAAGAAAGCGTATAATTGATTTAATTCTTAGGTCGTCATAAAGTGTGATAAAAAATAAATATGCCACCCACATATTTTATGAATATTAGAAATTTCCGCCCGCGCTAAATAATTGCAGATCTAACATACATCTAGATCAATAGATATATTAATATAATATATAATAATATAGAAAGTATACTCGTTTAACATAGTAAGACACTGTCATAGCACGGATGTGTGTAAGTTTTATTACCCCTTAGGGGATGAGTATCCTTCTATTCGGAATAAATAAATAAGTAAATAAGGTAATATAATTTTATTTATTACTATAGATATTTGATACTCGTGGCGCAGTTGAGAAGTAACCAATTAGGCGATAATAGGGAAATATGTTAAAAAAATTAGGGTTTACTTTTGATAAAGTGTTTTTACTTCCTCATTATTGTGTTAGTAGTTATTGCAATTTTAAGTGAATCTGATCATTGATTAAAAACTTTAGTAGCATTTAAATATCATAATATGATATGATGACATGCGTCTACTTAATTCAATTCAATTTCTACACGATTTTACATTACACTACACTATTAACGTTAAACACAAACACAAAACGGCCATGCAATTTTTATTAAGCCTCTACTATTATTATCTTTACTTAATTTCATATAACACGCCATCGGTAAATAAAATAAGATTTCACTTGTGTAGCATAATCAAGCGCGTAATAAGTGGCAATTATGTAAGGACAGTTATTTTACAAAGTATTAAGTTTTCTTTCAATGCGATTCGTCACAGAGTATATTTCATGGGAGTTACGACCAAAGTCATTGGTGATGTAGAAATATTAAACAGGTGAACTATGGGATAAAGAGCAGGTAGATTTAGTTAGAAATCTGAAAAAATAGACGCTTTTGTCACTTTTTCTTTTTTTTACGTATGTAACGTAACGTTTTTATTGCTAGTTTAATTTGACGCGATGATCATGAATTCACACCTTGCCTCCAAGGTTTTATGGGATTTTAATTCGTTTTAACATATTTGTATATAGGACTACATATAGGGCGTATTTTCTATTTCATTCATTATATAAAAAAAACATATGTGTCGCCTCTTTAAATGTGTTTACATCTTGTAAGAGGTTTCGTCTATGCATCACGGACCTCCTATCTTCCACCCAAAATATGAGAGAAGGTTTGCGATAGAAACAAGTAACGTATTAAATAGAACAACATAAATTATATAAAAATAAAGAAAATTACCAATAACAATGTCTTTGATCTTGAAGTAAATGATTTAACATATATTTATTAAATCGAGAATATAACAAGGTATAATATTCTGTAAAATACAGTAAAGGCGTCTAGGTCATATTAAAAATATATCACATTATAACTTAACTTGCTTACATGCTTTGTCTACAACACTAAAAGATGCTTACGACGACTACTTAACTAACAAAAAAGGGGTATGGACACTGACATGGGTCTACCATGTGAAGTACCTGTTGCTTACGACTACTAAAATAATTGTATACCTACATATCATTCAATTAAATTATATCATAATCCGTAAATTAATTCCATATAGATTATTCAATAAATTAATTTATTAAGACATTAAAATAAGTAAAATAATTCAATAATCAATAAATTAGATAGAAACGTTTCGTGAACTAATCGGTAGCTGCAGCTTCTTTTCAAATATCAGAAGTTCTTGGGCAAGATAACGCAGACCAATTGTTACCAACTCGAAAGGTATACCACAAAAAAATATATATTTTAAATAATATTTGTCTAATTTTGTCTTGAAAAAGCGTTGTAAATATAAATCATAGAAGTATACATTGATAATAAACTAAATCATTTTCCCCATCATATAAAGTATTTGCTGGGTTTTTTAGAAGAAATAGAAAGTAACGTAAGTGAGAAATAGTAATGGGACAGGAATGGAACTTGATAAGTTTCAATGAATCATACAAAGATATACATTAGACAGTAAAATTAATTATCCTTTTAACGAGCTTAAGCTTAGCATACTTAACGTTATATTATTAGTTGTTATTATAAATAAGTTATTTAAATATATTAGTTTTGTGATGGATATTTAACCAAAAAAAAACCCGGTTTTCCTATAATTGCTATTATAAAACAGGGCACTAATTGCAGGCTGTCGTGGCGCAACGGCACAGCGTGTGATTTTAGAGTAAACGCAACAGTTATATGTTCGATTCCCCTACTTTTACCTTTTACTAATAGACGTGATTTTAATTTTGAATAAATTGAATTTGCATTGGTTTAGTTGGTTATTAAGCACTAGACTGTTAAGACTTATTACTAACATCAATATATATCAACTGATATATATATATATATATATATATATATATATATATATATATATATATATATATATATATATATATATATATATATATATATATATATATATATATATATATATATATATATATATATATATATATATATATATATATATATATATATATATATATATATATATATATATATATATATATATATATATATATATTATAGCAATTAAAATGCATAACGGCTTGTGCCAGACGGATTTAGATATGTCTAAAACCAGTGTTTTATCAAGGTGATCGATTCGACACTAAGTGTCCAATTTACAGCGCCAAGGTTAGACATTGTGATTAATTAAACCATTACCAATGAATTTTTAGATGATTTTTTTTATTTTTTATAGAATTCAATTATTTAGCCTTTAATATGAATATATATCTATTAAAAAATCACATATTTGATTTTTTACAACTGTATATGTAAATTTATACTAACTAGTATAAATTTGGTTAATGTTTAAGTAACTTTGGTTAATGTTTGTGTTGAATTTTTAATTTTTCATTCTTCTTTCTTCTTTCTTTCTTTATAATTAAACCAAATCAGTTACGGATCTACAGTGTTTTCAACACTTTTACCCTGTTGGGACTAGGATTTATTATATTTATATATTTATACAAAAAAATATCGTGCAAATTCGTCTAGTAGTATAGAACATATACGTTTGCTTATATAAAACTATTACTTACAGAAAAAATATATACAGTGTTTTTTTTAAATATATGACAATTAGTCAGTTTCCTGTAAATATATTTTAGTATATTTTTAAATATCCTACAATTACACTTTTAATGCCATATATGACATACTTTAACCAAATATAAATACAATAAATGGGAAAGGTATCCGAAACTTGCGTATATTTGGCGGAAATCAACCAACCAGGAAGTTATTACGAAATATATCAGGCTTATTTTACTCAACTCAGCTACCAAATAATTATAGGAGGTTTATGAACTCCGAAGGATAACACCTTTCAGTTTATACGTGACGTAAGAATGAAAAACTTAAAAGTATAATAAATTATAAACATCCGGTTAACCGTAAAAATGCTATAACGCACTTATAATTGGCAAAAAATATTGTCCAATAATTTGACATTTTCAATTCTAGATTTAATATAGATAAGAAAACTAGAAAAATTCTAGATTTATATAAATAAGAATTAAAACATAAAAATATATTGCAATTATATTTTAGTTCTTAATGTTTGTCATAGGGTTATAGGTGCAATAGGACAAAGTTTATATAGTTTTAAGTTACCATTATAGAAATGGATTATTTTTATTTCCCGCTTTTGTAAGAGACGGAAGAGATGGATGCGGTCTTAAGACTACGACTCACAACAGACAGACAGTTCTATAAACTTGAACGGATAATGATTCGCGCTTGAAAAACCATATAAAATTTCCTAAAGGCATAGTAAAAATAAATGACATGAGCAAGGTACTTCCTGACTTAATTTAAATGTACCTTAATGTCATTTCAATATATAAAAGAGTAAATAATATTCAGAATGTTTCTAAATGTCAATAATGAGGAACTTTCACTATAATCAAATCTTAATTATATGGTCGTGTACAGTAACGAATACGCCATGAGATTACAGATAAACTATAATTTAAAATAAAATAGTTGTTTTTAAGTACAGTTACATGTAAAAATATAAAACTCGAAGATTTTTTGATAAATCACTAAAACACATGCTGTTCTAGTTAATAAATCCTGATATTCTTACGATAATCGTATTTATCTTTGAAAAAAGCTTTTCGAATAAAATTCATAACCTAATAAAAGATAAGATGCAGTCTACAACTAATGAGTTCTAATAG
Source organism: Dione vanillae (assembly GCA_037178615.1). NCBI lineage: Eukaryota > Metazoa > Arthropoda > Insecta > Lepidoptera > Nymphalidae > Dione > Dione vanillae. The sequence continues at coordinate 1,770,833 of JAZFAU010000097.1, read as the reverse complement.
AACTCGAACTTTTACTCAATAACTGCATGTCGTGCGTTCCAATTAACATAAAACGTAATGCATAATAAAAAAAATTCTTACCGTTTTAAGAATAGAAAAGATTATTATATAATTGTATTGTTATAATTGTAGTGAAATCTATGTATTAATAGCACGAATTGATTTATAATTTAATAAAATCTGATCTAACCATCCACGTTTTTTTATAAACAATATGCAAAAAGTAACAGGCTGATAAAATTACTTTTATGTAAAATTTTACAATTACATAAATTCAAATTATAATTAGCTGTAATTAAATTATTTATGGCTCCTAGGGACTTAATGGGGTGATTTGAAAACAATAATATTATATAATATTTTATTATTAACATTTAAAAATTTAATTTCCATATAAAATAAATCACCTAAGTATAGTTCCGCAATGTTGAGCAAGTTTTTTGTGAAGTAGATACATAAATAGACAGCGATTGGTTTGTGGCCTACTTGTGTTATTAGTTTACCAAAATATAGCTACTGTGAAAAAAAATTGAACGGAAATTGTTAATTTATTTTTTAAAACTATACATTTATTCTTTATATATTTTTATTATAATATATTGCAGTAACTGTTATCTAAACACTTGTAGTATTTATTGGAGATTTCTTTGATTGGTTTACATCTTAGCTCGCTCGCTTGCTAGCCCAGGTAAATATTCCCCTAAAATATTACTGTAAGTTAGCGAAAGAATAATAATAAATATTTAGATGATGTTTAAATCAAGTATTTAAGCCTCATCCAACACATTATGTGTACACATCACAATTTAATTGTAAATGCATTGTTTCATGAATGCGTACAGATTAATAATGTAAACTGCATAGTTGTAGATCACAATCATCGTATGCATATCGTGGAACTGCATCTGATTGTACTCAGTGCGTGTGGGTTTGATTCCCATTTGAAAGAATGTATTTTATCTAATTCCCTGTTCTGGAGTGCCACTATTTAACAAAGTGACTCGTATAAGGTTAGTTCTAATTGTCAGACAACTGTAATATGCACAATAAAGCGTGAAGCTATAACGTAAATTTATATTAATGAATAAAAATTATAGTATTTATTAACATTCAACACTTATAATGTTATTGTTAAATGTTTTGGTTACTTAGATTGAATTATAGATTTTATAAATAAAGCAATAAACCTGAAAATGTTGTAATTATATTTGACAAAAACCTTATTTTATTGACAATGGCCAAGTAAGATGAATGGCGCAGTCCACATATGCCGCACTTCCGGAACGATTATATGAATTAATTTACCATACTATATTATTTTTGTTCAATTTCCAAAAATAAATTAAATATATATGTGTATGTACTTGCATATATCTTATACTAACTTACACATTTGTTATTTACAAGGGTAAATAACAAATGTGTAAGACAAATACTAATGGTAACATAGCCATTCGTATAATTACTACATAATAATCAATTTATGTACAAAATATCACTTAGCAATGTCATGTTATAACATTTTATTATGAAATTTCTTATCATAGTGCTCAAAAATCACACAAAAACACACTCGCACAAATTCACACTCTCTTTCACTCATACACATACACACACACATTCACACTGAACTGTGTTATTTTCTTAACTTATAATAAAGATTTTACTAAAAATATTAATTTAAACTATACAAATTTAGAAACATTCTCATATTAAAAGTAGATTTATTTTAATTTGTAATAAAATAAAGTGTTTAACACACTTTCCCAAGCAAAAAGTGATTAGCGATCAAGCGGTTACATCATGGAGTTGCAGAATCGGCCTTGCGACACTGGTCGTTACCCCTTCTCATAGGCGGAAAAGAAATGTTATGAGAGGTAAAGATATAAACTCATAGCAACGTGTATCTAGTTTCTTGACGATAGAAAATTTAACTTCAGGGTCAATATCTTGTATTTTGGAAGAAAAATCAAGACATTATTCCCTCTTTTACCAGTCACTTTTAAATCCAATTCGCTTATTGTTTTATTTTCTGTAGTCATTCTCTTAAAGCAGCAGCCTTCCTCGTTTTAAGGTCATCTTATAATTCTCATCATTTCATTACAAAGAAGAAATTACTTCTACATTTAACTATGGCATAGTATCTACGCAGTAACAATTTAGTTATTTGTATCGATACATCGGGGGAATGATTTTTTTTTTGACTGTTAAGTGGGGATCGAACCTAATACCTTGCACTTAAAGGCAGCCACTGCCTCACTGCAACACGATAACTTCACTTTTTTTGGTGATTCAAACACAAAATATTATACTCAACCTTTTAACATATGATAATATATTTACTATGTTCATAAATATGTGTTACAATACTACTATTTAATATGTATACATATAAAATATACCTATATAAGTATATGTATAGATATAGTATAAATAAGTACAAATATAGCAATTTATGTTTAATTTATTTCCTTGTGTTAGTTAGGCAATATATGTATGTTTAGTGTGTAACACTAAATTGGGTATTTACTAAAGAACGGACGCAACTGTACAAGTTGTCATAACAAAACGGAAACACGATTGTGTTGTAATCTTCAACGCGACATGACACTCTGAGGTACCATCACCTCAGTTGTAAAATGTTCATGGCTCGTATTTATAGTGAAGCAGTTAGTTGATGACAGTAGCATAAGAGTAAAGTATAAAGCTATAAGAACTTTCAATATTTCATTAAAATTATTATTAGCTTTTCTTTTCGCCTTGATTGGTCTTTTCGAATTTAGTAAGGTAGAGAGGAGTCGGACAGTGGAGGTGGGTGTTAATGTATTTTAAGAGACATTAAAACCCTTTTAATTATAAGCCACTTTTTAAAAAGGCTTTTAAACCTTCACTTGAGTAGCAAGTCCTAAACGCTGCTCTGAGCTTCTCTTCCTACAATGCGATGAGACCTTCACAGTTAATCCCTGGAATGCTAAGTAGTTTCTTCTCGACGAAAAGAAGAAATACTTCAAGTACATGTTCATTTATAAAATTTATATTCATTTATAACTTTAATTTATATAAATATGTTACAAATTCAGTAAAGTGATGCTTCTTTAAGTTGGCTTTTGACATTTTAATTATTGGTATTGTCATATTTCAATTTGTTAAAACGGAGGAAATAATAAATACCACAATAACTCCTTCATGTAACTCTTGATTAGTGTAGGCGTGTATTAAGTAATTGTAAAAAACCTAAGTAGAAGACGATTACATCGCTTTAATAGAATGTCACAATTGAATAATGTGTTCATAATGACAAATGATTGACGAAAGTGGACCGGCGAGTACTTGTTCGATTTAAATTAACCTGAGATTTCATTTAAAATATGATTCATTTTATTTCATGCTATACGGAATTATGAAATCCTGATTTGAACTAAGATCTGATATTATATCATTTTTACTTGTGTCTCAATATTTAAGTTTCTCTCTGATAACAATTACTTAGGAAGCTTTCCCTTCATATTCACATTCAAAATATTAATTGTTGTGTATATTGTATAAGTTATAATATTATGTAGTAGGTATATGCTCCTAATTTTTACTGCAAATACTATACTGAGAGTAAAATATTACCTTTTTATTTTAATTAAAAATTCAATCTGTTTTCCTTTAAAAGTCTATCGAAAATGAATAATGTACTTCAATACTGTTAAAAAATGACAACGTAGGTCAAGAACGACTTTCACCGCTGTACGATTGCGCGGCCATTGAAGCCGCGCGCACCTGCCAATTGCGTCTAACTTCTTTTGTGCGACCTCCAAAACCTTTTTAGTAGTATAAGTGAATCAATTTGCAGGCCATTAATAACTATAATTTTTTTCTACTTCGCTAAAAGATTAATATTATTATTGTCTACATTTCTAAATATTATTAGTTTTTCTAATTACTTAAGAAATATATAATATACATGAGAAGTAGAAGATATATATAATATATTGAACAATATACATTTAAGTAGGTCTATAAATGTGAACTTGAAGTAGCATGTATTACAAGAACGCATATAGTACGGTTGCCTTCAAATAGTTAACAGCGTAAGGAAAATACCATCCACATAGGGTTTCACATGTTAAGGACTCATTGTGTTTTAAAATGCCATGCTTTGCGCAATCACCATAGTTCAACCTATTAGATATTATTTAAAAATTTAGATTTACGCATCATTTGTTTTGTACAATTCTTTGGCATAACGTTGTCTGATTTTTTGTAAGATTTAAAATAAATCTATTATATATATTCTTTTTAGGTTACTGGCAACAAATATTTTCCAAGTGTTTTTAGATCACGTCCACTGTTCCCGTATATGTCTGGTGAGCATGGCAACTCGGTTCAAGGCTAGTATTAGTGTTTCTTTTCAAATAATATCAATTCGTTTGAAATTCTACACGTGCATAATAGAGGAAAACGCCAGGACAAACACGTTTTGGAAAAAAATGTGCGTCACAATTAATCATTGGTGACGAGCCAAGATCGTTAGTGATAAGTTCAAGTTAATAATCAGAATTATAGCATTTGAATTCAACTATTTTTCATTTTATTTAAATTCCCTGTATTAAAAGTAACACAATAGCAAATTAGTAGTCCTTTTAACTTTCTTTCATAATAGTTTATTTCGTTAGGTAATATTTCATAATAGTCAATGTTATTTTATCTGTCACTTATGAGATGGTTCTCTCGTTTTATTTTATTAACTTGCAACTCTCTGTATAATAAGATTGTTAGTATTTGATCCACATTAGATATCAGGAAGTTTCCTCATGAGGAAAGTCCTGTGGCCTCGAAATAACCTCTTACGTTAGCCTTAACCACGACAATGCCTTGATGTGACCTCTAAGAAGTCACATATATGCATGTAACTTCTATTCAAGATGAGAAGGTTTAAGCTATCAGATATTTGATTTATATGGCCGTTATAATCAATTTCTATTTTTGTGTTGTTATTATATTAGAGAAGCTGTTTGGATTTCGTTTTTAATTTCTTTTTTCTTTGTTACTTAAGCAAAATAATGTTAGTGTGAATTTTTAATTGAAGAGTACAATGGCGCGTTATAGTAGTTACTGAAAAGGAAATTAAGAATGGATATTGATAAGTTTACTGTAAACGGGGTGGTTAAACTGAGGAAAATCTCATAATTTAGCTAGAATCATAACCTTTAAGAAATAGATTAAAATTATTGTATAAATATGAATGAAAAAATATCCATCTTTAAAATATTATGTGAAATAAACCTTGATTACATGAAAGTGTTAGTACGAAGTACCTAAGCATGACAAGCACTTTAAAAATGTATTTCGATGCGGGTCAGGTGCGGCCTTAATATTTGGATCCGTAAATCTGTACAAATTAGGGGAAACAACTGTCATGTACATTGTATGTGTCTTTTGTTTACTTGTTATTACTCAAACCTTGAGCCAAATAAAGATATTTTAAGTAGGCTTAAAACTCTTCATATAATAAAAATTATCGCTTGTAAGTATAATATATATGTAAGTATAATATATATCTTATAAAAATCTTTTTGTAACAGGAGGTACAGACTAAACGACCTTTTCGACTAAACGACCTTTTTGAAAGATGAAACCTTAATACTAGACATTTTCCCTGGTTTGAGATATTTTCGTCTATGAAATTTACGTTTACGAAAGATAATAAAACTATTTTAGCTTGAAGAAGGCTTCGTTGTTAAATTTATATCTTAAAAAAGTATTGTTTTCATACATTTAACAAATCATTTACAATTATTATAACAATTTTCGTATCATGGCACTTATAATAATTTTATACTACATTTCCATACCAAGAATATTTTCTCAATTGGGTTTTGTAACAATATATTTTATTTAAAAATTCAACCTCATTGCTCGTCAAAAAGTGCTCGTCTTAACAAATCCATATCTAAATGATCACATTGTTTCAAATATTTATTATTCTAAGTATATATGATTAACTCATACGATCTACCAACTTTATATTATCACTTAAGTTTCAACTTTAATGATATAGGTACGTTCGACGTTCGTTACACGACCTGCAAACAAATTAGCAGCGATTAGGACACAATGCGACTCGATGTGATCCATTACGTATATGTTTGCTAACAGTGCGTGGTAGCAATTAAAATATTAAAGATTATGTGGCATAAAACTTTTGGCCTTGTTTCTATTTGTGCCGTAACAGCTGTGTAATACTGAAGTAATCATTATGTACGAGAAAAGTCTTAAGCTACAGTGAATTTCTGTTGAGCCGTTGGATTCCGCTAAGCTTTTTAAAGGGAAAAATAATTAGTATGAAAGAAAAAATAAATAATTAACCAAATATACAGTAATTACATTTCAAAATCGTATGTGATTATCAATTATATTTCTAATGAACAATAATTTAAATTAAAATTGAAGTTGATTCATAGTCAGTTACAAAGATACCAAAACAAAGTAAATTATTTTTCTAGTGCTACAATCAATTGCTATTTGGAATAATTTATAAGTAATTTAAAAAATCTTATGTTTAACTACAGCTAAAAGCTTTAAATAAACACACAAAACCAACATTTTATTTTCATCTTGAATTGAAGGAATTTTACAATAAAATATTATCTAATTTGTTGTCTTGTACAATAATCATTTAATATGCCAGTGCATTCCACTAGTACATCAGTAGAAGTCATAGTTTTAAGTATAGTGCACGCTAAGACCGTGTCACGATAGCATCGTTAATTAATTAATCAATATTTAATATACTAATATCCTGTTATGTATGTGAAGGTAAATACATAAATTGTATATTTATACTATATAATTTAATTAAAAAATATTAATAATTTAATTTATTAATATACACTATATATATCGCTAACCTAATTCCGAATTCAACATTATATATTATAAAAATGACGACAATTATAATTAAATGGACACAAAATGAGATTTTAGTAAATGTACGATATTGATAAATGCAGTGAAAATATTTGTTTCTATTATTATAATATATATAAAATAGATTTTCATTTTTATTACCAATTTGTAAAAAAAAGTTAAAGTATGGAACCATTGAAAAATTTGTCACATAACAACTCCTTTTACAAGAAAATACGTAAACGTGAGCTTCTATAGTAACGTAGATATTTTAAAAGGCTTCTTTACCATATATAATTGATTATTAAGTACAAATATGCGTAAATACGTAAATTCAAATGCCAAATTGGAAAAGATTGCGTTCCGTTAAACACATCCGTGACTAATTTGACGTGTAATTTATCACTTAATTTTCTAACTACCAATGAACATGTCTAATAAACCAATTTATATGTGAAATTAAAGCGCTTTAAAGCGCGGCCTTCATATTTTGTTAAAGGTTATTTATATTAATTACATTTCATACCTCCATATAGGCAGATTAATTTTATTGCAATAAATAACATAAATTTAATTGGCTTTGATTTAAATTTATTTTATTATTAATAATAGATTTCAGAGACCTTGCATATATTTTATTAGAAAATACTTGATAATTACTGTGTTACGTATCGTATTAAGCATTTTTATTGGTACCTAAATGGATATTATAAATGTAATAACTAGCCTAATTATGAATCATTTATTATTTTTTTATAACTTTATATAACTACGCATATATTTTCCGATAAAGAAAAAAACATATTCAATTATCTTCCAAATGAGAAAATAGTTAAGGTAAGGTATGATATATTTTATTGTACTTAGGCCTAGTATATATGCTGCACCCACAACTCAAAGACTTGGAAAACTAAGTAGATAATCACGCTTAAAAAAATCTTACATTTTTTTAATAAAATTTTAAATTAAATGTTATCCTCATATAGAGGATAACATTTAATTTAAAATTTTATTTCGTCGATAATACATACCGACATACATATTATATATAAATAACACTTTTATTCACGCTTTATCCCGCACATGGCTACCTACCATTTGTGGCAGAGGGAGCTGCAGGAACCTAGTGTTAAGACACTTCGTTGTTTAATCCCTGCTTTTGTGTCCTTGTTTCCGCCTTTTTCGAATCATTGCGTGTTCAGTGGCAGAACTCAACGCCGAGCTTTTTGCCGTTGCCAGAGCGAAGCAAATGGAAATAGAAAAATCCATTTTCCCCAAGTGGGAATTGAACCAACAAACCGTCGTGTTTGCAGGTAGATGCTACACCTCTGCGCCACGACGGACTTTTATTAAATGTTTTTAATTTAAGCGCTAGATTGCTTCTTGCTCTTTTAAGAATGACAAATCGGAAAGTTATTTGTAAGACGACATTTTTTTAAATTTTTGAATTTAATGGCATATCATAAATAATTTAAGATAATTTTAAAATCCTTTTACGAACTACAATTGTTCAACCTTGAATTAAAATGATATATTTTATGTTATGGAAATAGAGAATAACATATATTTTACATATATGTCTCTAATTAATGTTATGTTTTAATAAAAAATATTTAAGTAGTATAATAGGTATACTTATTTCTAAGCGTTACAATAAAACTGTGTAACAAAACTGTTCTTATCATAATTGAAATATTTTATAGTATAAAACTGGAATGTTCGAGCGGTATTACATAACTTTCTTTAAAATTATGATAAAAAAATATTATTTTTAGAAAATTAAACATGTCCTGTTTTATTACCCTTATTATATTATTTCCTTTGCTCTGGCAACTAAACAAAAGTGCGGCATTGAGTGCTCTCACTCAGGCCTCGAAGAAAATGAAAAACAAGGAACGGAGTGTCTTAACACTAGGTTCCTACGGTTCCTGCGATTCCATCTGCCTACCCTGCTGTATGCAGGATAAAGTGTGAAAATAAAATGTAAAATAACCTTGGAGAGAGAAATTTTCTAATTTATTTTCATTTTTTTATAGTCCACACAAACAGTAGGTTTTTTCTTGCTGTACACAGTAAGGTTACTGAGCATACTGACATCTATATCAAGGTAACGGATGTAGTGTTGTTATGCAAGCTTACAAACATATCAACACTTGTTGGGCCAAGACAATTACCATCACGCAAACGTTGAATTATTTCGTCACTGGATTTTTAATAAAAATTTACATTCGTGCGTAAAAATTTACATTCGTCCGTTTTAGTGTTGACTTAAACGTTAAGTTAAAAACTTAACGTTTAAGTCAACACTAAAAGGGAATTTTTTCGTTAGCCCTTTTTTCCATTAGTATAGTTTAGCTGACATTTTCACGAATAATCTTTTCCTTAAAATTAAACTTTAAAACTTGCATTGTTATTGCTTGCATTAATCGTAATACGTCATTGCCATTATGGTGCAGTGGGACAGCGTCTCGGTGTAACGATAATTATAGGCTCGATTTCCAGAGCAAAGAATGAATTATCTGCTAAATAATGGTAACCATTTCCATCTGCTATCTCCTCTTTACCGTTAACATTAATCTATACAATCCTAATATAAAATAATTTATTCATTGGTAAAATTAAGCTTACCTTCCAACACATGTACCTACATATTATAATGTTATAAATTTAATTATTATACATTACAAATCGTAAATAGAGTTGCGTTTTAAAGTAAAATATTCCTCTTTAGTAACATCATTATGTACGCAATCATGTTGATAGGTAATTTAAAAAATGCGTGTATGAATTAATTCAGGGCCCAAATCGTTATATTTTCATATTCGTACAGAATATGAAAATAAATATAAATATTTGCTTTACCGTTTTAATTTTAATTATTATTGAAATAGAATTATTATTATTAGAATTTTTAAACGTTTCTCATTTTTTAAAGAGTAACTGTCACCTGTGACTTCACTTGCATGATTAAATAAAAATAACTAAAATATCTCTGTAGCATATAACATTTTCTAACGTCCCTGGTAACTGTGACCTGTTACCTCGAAACGATTAACGTAATGAGGTAGTTTATTAGAAACGTTCTTGGTACTAAAAGCCTTGTTCACTAACATATATTGTATTTCGTGAATCAGATGCAACCCAGCAGCTGTAATAGAGAACCCAAAATAGAATTAGAACTCCAACTTACAGTGTGTAATCTTACAAAAGTACAACTATTGATCAATAAATCAAATATATAAATTAACTAAATGTGAGTTCGAAATTTAACACGAATCATTATCATGCGTGTGCGTAATCATCGACGAACAATTTGTACTCGTTGTAACAATTTCGTTTAGAACATCCTTTATCTTTGTACTTAGAATAGACTTAGTAATGTTTAAGTTTACTCGAACCAAACATTTCTTATCAGCAAGATAAATAAAGGGTACAATGTGCTTTTAATTGCATTACATACCAAAATGTAAATTAGGTATTCGCTTAAAAATAATGCTGGATAAATTTAGTTGACAGCGGAAAATGAAATATTACGCCCAATTAAGGGTGTCATATGTCAAAGATACAGCTGTAAGAAAATTAACTTTCATTTATAAATTTAGTAAAATTAATGATGATTCTGTTTAATTTTATAAGGATATATAGATATATTATATATAGATATATAGAGATATAGAGTTAAAGATATATATAGCTATATACAGAGATATAAGGGGCTTAGTTACATTATCAGCTTTCAGAAGCATTTCGTGTCCGTTGGATATAAACAGGACAGGCAAGCGTGACGGTATGCCCACTGATGTCTACACTACAAGCTCTTCCAGTCTTGTTTTTTTTCTACTTGATTAATTTCTTTTAGAAACTGCTGCTATCCAGGTACTTCTAATTTTAATAAGTGATATTCGCGAAAATGATTAAACAATATAATTTAACACATTTACTTAATTAATTACCAACATTACGACTTAATTACTAACAATACCTTAGGAATTTTAAAGGGATAATCATATTACATAACATTTAAATAAACAAATAAGAAGAAATAATCGTTAACGCTCTTAAGTATTTGCTTTAAGTTTTATTAAATAAATATAGTGCAAAATGGTTTATGTAACAAGTTATTGATCTGTGTAGTTAATGTAAGGTAAGATAAGGTAAGGTCTTTAGGTAAGGATCATTTCTTTATTCTTCTAAAAAAATTTAAATGTCAAACGGTATTTACCATATAAGTTATTTTAATCAATTTTATAAATATTTTTAAAATTTATATTCAACAATACCCATGTGCCGTCGTGGGACAGCGGATTGCCAAACCGGCGGATTTCAAAACCGACGGTTCTGTGTTCTAAACCCTAAAAATTTGATCCTAATTATTTTTATTTTATAAGTAACATAAGACAACAAAGAGCAGCGTTGAACTCAACAGGACAGTAACTTCTTACTTTCGTACAGAACAGTACAAGAAATACTTATTAGGAGACGGAGATATCTCAAAATCCGAAATCATTTAGAAAATAACTTAAAATGATAAAATAATAAAAAAAAACATTAAACATGCAAATATATAAATATAAGGATTGAGGACCGTCGTGGCGCAGAGGCAACGTCTGCCTGGAACGCGGCTAACGCGACGGTTTCTGGGTTCGATCCCCAATCGAGGAAGATGGATTTTTCTATTTCCATTTTCTTCGCTCTGGCAACTAAGGCAAAGCGCGGCGTTGAGTTGAGAAAACGGCGGAAAGCGGGGACGGAGTAAGCAGGGACTAAGTAACGGAGTGTCTTAACACTAGGTTCGTATGGTTCCTGCAGTTCCCTCTGCCTAAGAAGTGTGAAGAAAATATATATATATATATATATATATATATATATATATATATATATATATATATATATATATATATATATATATATATATATATATATATATATATATATATATATATATATATATATATATATATATATATATATATATATATATATATATATATATATATATATATATATATATATATATATATAATAAATTATCAAATCTTGTTACTGAAGATTCTAGTTACTTTACACGCATTGCGTGTCTTTGCTGTGTTTTGAATTAATTTGTACTAGAAGTGATTGCGGATTCATTAGGCATTACCTATTTGTCCATAGTTAACATATTATGTCGGTACACATTGTAGCATTGTTTCAATTTATCTGATTTCATATAACAGCTGCAAATTCAATTTTCTACTTGAGATACACTTGATATGTTTAATTGGGCATTATAAATTGAAATACAGCATATTTTTTTGTTGTAGCATATTATATGGTATATTGCTATTAATAATTTAAAAATACAAATTGAAATAGCCTCTGAGCTACCGTTATTCTTGTGGACTATCATGGGGCAGTGGTTTGTAAACGCGCCGGTTTGTGGGTTTGATTCTCACTAGAAGAGTATGGATTAATTAATTTTACGTTGTCTTCAAATAAAATGTCAGTGAAAGTTTGTTAAAGTGTCAAAGAACACTCTATGAGTATTCAGTAAGTTAAACATTAAATCAAGCAACCATTATACATAAAAAATAAACTAGCACAAATGTATACAGATTAGTGCCTGTTGAGAGACTAAACGTTCTTATACGAAATGTAATCAATGTAAGCTTTACAAGATTCAAGTGGTGACACTCCTTGTCCGATTACGACACTTTAGTTCAAGTTTACGAGATCTAACGACCCGTGTCGAGGTTGATTGCAATTTGACAATGACACTTGCTCCTAATTGACAATTAATAAGCAGTAATGTAAACAGCGTTAAATTGTCTTTTGACCATGTTATTTTTTAATATTGTGACCCTAATGATAAGCTTATGTTTTAAGTTAGTTTAATAGGTCCTAGAGTAATGTGATCTAATGATATCTTTCTTTGAGAGCTTACATTCGATGTTTTAAATCTAAATTTGTAATAACATCAACACATTATGTATATCGAATACATTATATACCTATTTAGATTAACTAAATAATTATATATTTTTTTGTAGTTTCACACTTTATCCCGCATATTGCAGGGTAGGCAGAGGGAACTGCAGGAACCAATTGAACCTAGTGTTAAGACACTCCGTTGCTTAGTCCCTGCTTTCTCCGTCCCCGCTTTTCACCTTTTTCGAGGCATTGCGTGTTGAGTGGCGGAACTCAACGCCGTGCTTTGCCTAGTTTCCAGAGCGAAGAAAATGGAAATAGAAAAATCCATCTTCCCCGAATGGGAATCGAACTCTCAAACCGTCGCGTTTACAGGCAGTATATATATATATATATATATATATATATATATATATATATATATATATATATATATATATATATATATATATATATATATATATATATATATATATATATATATATATATATATATATATATATATATATATATATATATATATATATATATATATATATATACTGCCTGTAAACGCGACGGTTTGAGAGTTCGTTATATATATTTAAAAAAGTAGTATAAAAATATAATGTTTATTTGAAAGTTGATATATAAGAAGATTGGCTAAGATTGGTACTACGTACAATTTCTTATAAATTTAAACTTTGTATTATTAAAATTTCCTCGCCTACAAGAATATAGCGGTACTAATACTCGATTTAGAGGAACAATGGAAATTATTATGTTATAAATACACCACTCGTTTGGCACGTGATGAGTCGATGACCGTATTTACTTTCACAGTCCTCGCGTGTTTGATCGGTGACACGTATTCTAGAATCTAGATGCAACTGTACATAATTATAATTAGTTGTTAGAAGCAGACATATTCGGTCTAGAAATATTTTACAGCTGTAATTGCATGTACGTTTTATGTAATATTTTTAATATAAATTGCAGCTTCATATATTACGCCGAAATTTACATACATATACAATAAAATAACAGTAAAATGTCATACATATATATGTATATATATAAAATCATAAGTAGGCTTTTTACTAGGCGAAAGTAAACAATACTAAGATACTATCTATTCGCGTGTTCAAACAATACTATAATTAGACACTTTTATATATATTTGTTAGGCTGGAAAGCAAGAGAAATGACATAGGAACAATCGTTGCTGTGGTAATAGTCTGGGATTTAGCATTATTTTATTTGCTCATTGTTTGTGTTCTACTTTTCATATAGTGGTCATATTTCACTATAATAAGAAGATATATAATGAGTAAAATCTTATATGAATATATATAAAGTTATGATATTTATCTTATTTAAGAAAGAAATTAAGGCAATATATCTAACGAAAGTTTCAAAATATACTTGTAAGTTCAATATTAAATAAGGCGACTATACGAAAACAATTTAATATTTTTGTTTTCGTTTTTTTAGCATTTTTTTACCTTTTTTTACCATTTTCCACATTTTCATTATGAAATAACGATAAAAGGTACATAAATAAAACGATTACAAAACCAACTGAGATCATATCATACGTCATTCGATACCATAAACATTATGTAAATTTTTAAAAGTTGAATAAAATTAAGCTTATGCTTGATATGTACGACACTACTATTTTGGAACGAAGTTCATACAGAATATTAATTAAAAAAAACACTCTTTTAAATTACTACAAGTGTTTACTCTTGTCACTGTGACTTTATCTATAATTTATTCATTCATTGATTCCTTTATTTGTATATGTCTTTCAATATAAATTAAAAAATAGTCGTAGTGGCGCAGACGCGGTGTCTGCCTGTATACGTGACGGTTTGTGGGTTCAATTCCCACTCAGGGACAATGAATTATTCCATTTTCTGCGCTCTGTCAATGATAAGCGTGGCATTGAGTTCCATCGATAGAAGGCGAGGAGCAGAATGTCCAGACACTAGGTTTCCACGGTACCTCTGAATCCCTCCGCCTACCCACCTACGAGTGGTATAAAATGTGAAACTTAAAGAAAAGAACCACCTATATACTAGTAGAACTTATTGTAAATTTTATAAGATTTAACCGTAAAAGTCGAACGATGCAAGCAGTGTTATATTTCGATATAAGGAAACGAGTCCGCGACGAGAAGAGAAAGACTGATGCATTGCGCGACACAGATACATGATTACGTAACGAGTTCATCTGCAATGTTAATGGACATTATGTCAGTTATATTAATAATAACATCAAATAATCCTACTACATGGACTATAATTGAGGTATTTTTATTTCTTTAGAAATTTGTATTCTGTAGGTTATCGTAACTTAATAACGCGCTTTATTGTAACTACTTAAATAGAAGTTATTTGAATATATACATCTAACTGCTCATCACATCAGCTGACAGGATGGCTGTAGGTTCGTTTTTAATGAGGGGAAATCAAATCAAATTTACACTTTCTCATTTTAATAAAAAGTCGTAGCGCGGAATTGTGATAATAGGAGATTACTTTAATTCTTAAATAGTAATATCCCTCTTTAAACCATTTTATTCATTTATTTTTGAACACAGCATCTGAGCGTCCGTTTTATAATTTTATATAGAGGAAAGTCACCAAATATGGAATACCATTTTGTTTCTGGGATATATAAAAAAAACTTTACATAAATTTGGTTAGTTTAATGTTTTTACTGACCAGGCATATATTTGTGAGAAGTAATTAACAGTCTTTAATCAAATACATTAACTATCAAATTAAAATCTAACACAAAAAACAAAATCACAAATGAGTAACCAAATATGAAATAGGACCCCAAATATGGAATATAAGTATAAATCAACATAACAATAACAAAATGGTCATTAATATCTTATATCTTGTGATAAATGAAAAACGTAATACAATTACTTGCAAAAGTTACAGATCCAAGTATCAAACTTTGGATCAGCACAATCATAATGTACCCAAAGCCTACACATCAAGCTTTTAATCTAGCTTTCTCCACTTTTATGGGAAAAAGTCTTGAACAGAAAATACATTCTGCATCAGAAGAGTCAGGAGACATGTGGTCCACCAACTCATCATGTTCACTATCTTCATTAAACTGGATTATAGCGCTTAGTTCCTCAAAGTCTTGTTCTTCACTATCATTCATATTCTAGTTCGGAGCCCAAGATAGTTTTTCTTCCTAATGTAGTAGCCGCTGCTACTTCTGGAGACTGTTCATCTTTTTGGCAGAGATGTAATAAAGTTCTCCTAAGCACTTGAAAATACTATGCCGCTTTCAAATACCCCATTTTCTTTTCCCGGACGAATTTTGTAGCTTGTGTCAATTTTTCTTCACTCCAGGTTTTTCGTTTGGTTGATTGTGAAGTGGACATTCTAAAAACAGTCATTCCATATATAGTATAAAGAAATAATATCAATTATCTATCATATAAAATATTAAAATCGAATTATGGACTATTCCATAATTAGACACCGACGACTGTCCATATTTGGATTTTTATACTATTTCAAACTCTCCTAAATATTTTGTCAAGTCACAACATTTTAGTGACAAAAGATCACAAAATGGTAAAATAAACCTTATATCGATATACTAAATATATTTTGACACTTATATATACAAACATAATAGTTGGTAATACTTATTTATTACTTACTTTTAAAATTTATTGCACATAACAAATCAAAACACACCTACCACACGTGAAACATTCGCGCAATTGTTTCGATGGTGTGAATGCGATAGTTAGTAGACTAAATGGAAAAAATATATGGTCGAGTGTTGCGTTTCATACTTATAGTCTTAGAGAAATTAAGGAATTCCATATTAGGATACTATTCCATATTTGGTGACTTTCCTCTACTCATAAAAAACACCGTAACACCGTAAAGCCAAAAAATACAGGATACAGTTGAAAAATTACTTTCAAAATAAAGTATTAAATATATTTCTTAGTCCTTTCATACATACCTACTAACTATTAACTAACAAAATATGTGGTACTATCGATTTATGTCAGACTTAATACACGGTGTATGAATATTATTACAATCATTAGTTTTTGTTATTTTTTTTTGTCACGCACTAAGAAAACTCGTTTTATAATATGTAAATTTAATTGGAACATTATATTTATCTATTAAATTAATTATGTTTTTAAAAACACGAGAAAATTCGATGTGACTAACCAGGCGTTGCGTAGTTCAATCCTTCCCGCCTTGACCTGATCTAGAAGCGCCTTAAAGCCTGTAAATAACCAATAATCTCGTGGTGGTGTAAACAACTACTGTGGTTTATTCCACTACAGTAGGTACAACATTACATTAAAGTACTTAGTTTATTTAAGGATAAATAGAGTGAACCAGATGTATATCACTTTGTTGTGTACTTTTTACTTTGCTTGCTTAGACAATGATGGATAGCGGATACCAGTGTCACATTTATCAATATATTTGAAATATTTAGTAATAAACTTAGTTGAAACTTCCAATTAAACTATATGAAGAAAGGACGAACACTTGTAATTTTTATTTAATGTTTGTGTTGTTAATTCAATTTATAAATGCATCTATTTGACAGCGGCGTTGAGTTTCACCAATCAACATTCAATGCCTTAGAACTGAGCGGAAAGTGGAGAACGAAAAGCCAAAAATAAAACCTAATTATAAATGTATTACCTCGGATTAATCTGAGCGTATTATATAAGTACTATATATTTTTTCAATTTGGTTTAAGAAAGTTGTAATTCCGTTTCTCTGTACACAATAAGCAAAACTAGTTACAAATGCAAAACAAAACAAATATGAAATATAATTTGTTTTCTCTCTTTTTCCTACAAAATTCAAAAAATATATTAAAAAAAGTCAGCCTGAAGAAGTGATTTTTTATTTTCGTTTATTTACACCTTGGTTAAAATGTTAAGGATAATTTAAATATTTTAACCTTTATTAGCTCGTTACACATATAAGTGAAAGGTGGTCAATCGTTGGTCAAGGCGTTCCGCACGGATATTCTACGGTATCATAGAATTACCTCGAAACATCAACACCCAGTTAAATATAATATATGATTAAAAATTTGATTCAGTACAAGGTTTCACTGTGAGTACAATTAAGTGCAATTCGCTATAATTAATAATATTTGCTATGAATATAACAAAGTATGTAAAGTTTATTTTTTTTTTATTATAGTGTTTATTTTTTTAATTTAGATGATAACTTAGTAGTTTACCTTTTAAATTACATGTTTAATAACAAAATAATACAAGAAATAACTTGGTATGTCACAGCATGGTTTGCCATTATTATACCTATATAGAATAAAACAAACTCGCTTCCCGCGGTCTGCCCCCATGTATGTTCAATTCTTTGAAATAACTCAATGGATTTTAATTAATTTTTTCAATCATTAAAATGATTTCAGAGAAAATCTAACATGTATAATGCATTCACAATAAAGTCAAAGTCATTGTCCACGTGCGAAGCCGTGGTGGATTATTAGTGGACTATATAGGTGAAGGTTGCGATCATTGGACCGGCTCTTTGATTGGACCACCTAATTTTTTCAAAAACTATACACATCACAGGACTTTTGACACGTTGCTAGGCAACAGTACCGGTCATCTTGCTTCCCCACGAAACCTCTGTACGCCCGCGATGCGTGGTAAGTAGTGAGGTGTGTACTTGTGTTAGTGGTGACCGTGATGTAAAAACCGAGTCATCAACAAACTCGTGTAAGTGACATTATTTTAATTAATGTTTAATGATTGTATTAGATCTGAATAGCAAATTTATCTGCGCTTACAGCCACTACTAAGCTTTTTACTTAACTTTGCACGTTTTTTAATAATTGCTTTCGTTCTGTTCATATACCTAGTTGCCATCAATGGACCTGAATGGTGACGCTATCATTGGACCGGTCCAATCAAAGAAACTAATATCAAAGTTAATAAATAATGACTTTTATATTGTAAATTGAATATTTTAGTATTGCATGTAGGTAGATACCTACTTTTTAGCTATAATCGAATTATTTTTATATATTCCAAATTGTCGGCAGAGGAAAAGAAGAGAAAATAGTATTGGTTACTAGTATGACACTCACTATAGAATATTTTTAAAAAAACTATTAGATTAAATGAAGCAAGTCGAATCTATGGCGTTCCAAAAGCCACATTAAAAAGACGATTAGATGGGAAAAATCAAAAAACTGTCGAAGAAATTCAAATAGTGGGATCAAAAGGAGATTTCCCTAAGGCTTTGAAAACTGAAATTAGCGATCACATTATTGAAATGGAGAATTCTTTTTTTTGGTATTACTCCCAAAGGTGTCAGACAGCTTGCCTTCCAATTACCTGACAAAAATAAAATTTAACATCATTATAATAAAACCAAAAAAGCTGCAGCATATATAGTACTATGCATTCATAAAGCGCCATCCAGATATAAGTTTCCGTCAACCAAGAGCCACATCTATGAGCAGTACAATTTTAAAATCGATATATAAAAAAAATTAAATAAAAAAGTAATTCTTATTTAGTGCTTCATTTGCGTCCCCTCCATTGGACCATTAATACAAATGTTTCAAAGTCCAATGATAGCAACTTAGTGGTCCATTCGAGGCGACGGTGGTCCAAAGAAAGCAACTCGTCATTGAAGATTTAATTAAGTATATTTCCAAAGCCTCTCAACTTTCTTCGCTAATATTTTATATATCATTAATTTACATAAAAAGCAACACATTCTATTAATTATCTTAAATTGTCGGTGATATTTCATTGAGATATGGTGTCTCAAAGTTAAGTGGTCCAATGACAGCAACCTTCCCCTACTATATAGTAAAAATATAAAAAAATAATTTTTTCGTGTAAAAATATATGTGGAGATTACTGGCAAAAGTCAAGAAGCATTTCGCAATCTTTTTTATCTTTATTCAATATTTGTTCCTGTCGTCGTTTAAACAGGAAACATAAAATAAACAAAAGATGGACTTCTTTGTAAAAATGTCTCGTTAACTTACATTTAAATGTATTATTTCCATTAACGCTATGGGGAATTTACCATAAATATTTTGCATAATACTTGTAGTAACTCCGTTTCCACTAATTTCTTATTTTGGAATTCCTTAAGTAGATCAACTATAGAAATAAAGTATATATTTTTTGATATGATATAATACAACCTTTACTACGAAACGAGAGCATGCATCCATGGACGTACGTCAGCGATACAAAACTTGCAGCTGTTTATAAACAACTATTATACGAATAATTGTAGATATAAATGACTATATCAGTATAAAATCATAACATGCTAATGCTTAACCTCCACGGCCTTACAAAAAATTCATCAATCTTTTGCAATACTCTATATAAAATGTGAAATCAGCTTGTTTTGCAAGTAACAAGTAACAACACATTACAGTATTCACGCATACATATTCATTCATATCTACATAGTAATAGAAAACTGGCTTGGATAATTAGTTTAAAATTACGAGGATTTTATTGACATGCTAACAAAGGAGTTATTTGTGTTACTAATCATAATTACGTTTAGCAAATCTTAAATGTAATCTGTAGTATTACTTTAATTGATTGTAACAAAAAAATCTATTATTTAAATATCTTAAATTGACATTACTATATACATTATATTAAATTCTACTCGTAAGTTCCATAAAACGAATAATTAAGCTTAAGCATTAAGGTATATCTGACTGTACGTAATGGTTTTAAATTCGACTCCGAAAAATATTTATGAACTTCTTTATCTTGTTTCAGATGGGTTGCAAGCTCACATTCGTAGATGACATTTTAAACCGATCGTTTTATAGGCTCGGTCTATTTGTCGGGAAACGACCTGGATACTTCATCATCATCCCTGTACTCCTAACGCTCCTCATGATCACTGGTTATCAACGAGTTTATTATGAAATGGATCCAGAGTATCTATTTTCACCGGTCAGTGGCCAGGGAAAGTTAGAACGGCGTATAGTAGAAGAGTTTTTCAAAGTTAACTATACCCACAGATTTAACGTTGGAAGGATTACAAGACCAGGTTTGTTGGACATTTTTTATATTCTTAATTTATTAAAACATTATTTCATAAAATAAATTTAATATGTATTTACAAATTATAGTAATATTTATAACAGAAAAATATAATAAGTTATCTGTTTTTAATAATATTGATTTTAGGGAAAGATTTTTAATAATAGAAACTATTTTTTTTATCGTTATAACAACAAATCGAATACAGAGGGTGGTAAATTGAATTAATTGTATAAAAAGGTCACGGGATATATAAATATTCTTAATTTATACTTCCTATAGAGAAAGGAAGTTGTATGGAAATAAATGTATATTTAAACGTGCATGTACACAACCAGAAAGATTAGACCATTAAAATAACTCATTATTTTTATTTATAGGTAGATTCGGCCGAGTGATCATTGTAGCGAAGGATAACATAACAAATATGCTTCGTACTGAGGTATGGAACGAACTTAGACAGCTCGACGAATACGTTCAAAATATCACAGTAACACTGGACAATGGAGAGCAATTCACGTATAAAGAGGAGTGCGCGAAGTGGGAAGGACAGTGCTTCATTAATGACATATTGAACTTGGATAAAATTATTGGCGAGGTAATTAAATAATATTTTTTTATATCTAATATTTTTAATTGCATCTGTTTTAAGCTGTAGTTACGCAGCGTCACATCATGTGAAGGTAAACGGTTATGGGTTCGATTCCCAGGGAGAAAGAATTAGGTACTTTAAATTTCAATGAGTTATTGAGTAAGTGAGCGATAATTAGAAAAAACGAGAACAGAATGACTTAAGATTAGGTTCTCCTCTGCCTACACTGCTAAATGCGACAAAAAATAAAAGGTTTTCGTAACTATTAGTTATAATTATTAATGTATAGCATTAATAATTAACTTACATATAAAGAATCTTTGCTCGTGTTTCTATTTCAAATGAATGTCCTATAATGGATTTAGACTAACATGGTCATTTGTCTAAGTAGAGCAGACCAACTGTCGTATTTAGTCGGGCATGTCATAGTTATATCATATAATAGTTTTCAGTCAAATTCTTTGAACAAATATATTTATTTTATGCACCTGTATAAGTATATTTAAAGGTGGTTGTATATATATATATACTATATAAGTATATAATGTATATATAAAAATGATTAATGCGAGTTCACGATTCGAGCACATGACCGACGAATTTCCAACAATAGTTACCTGTTACTCATAGTGTTGACAAAACCACGTTGATTTTAATCTTTACCACACAATGCCTATGCAAGTTAAACGCAAAAGTGTTTTATTTCTTAAACGGCTACATAACTCTTTTCCTCAATCAATGGATAATAAGAAAATATACTTTAAGAATTTATCGAATATTTTGGAAAATGAATAAAAATTTAAATGTAGCTCGTCTTGGACATTTTGATTTAAGTCTGGTTATCGGTCACAGAATAATTTTATACGTCCTTCATAAAAAATTTTTCCTTGAGAAATGAATAAGGGTTTACAAAAATATTTTTTATAAATTAATGAAATTTACTAATGAAGCAAAGAAAAAAACAATTATTCATGTAAGTAGTTACTACAGTGCTTAACTATAGATTTATAAAATAATTTTGCAGAGAGGGAGGAAACGATACAATCACATATCTAAGATATCTTATTATTTCATTTAAATTAAGAAGAAGCGACAGCTTACTGTAATTAATTAATATTACAAAAAAATGCTAATGTGCTTAAGTTTAGTCAATAGTTAAAAACGTCCATTTGTATTTAAAACAAAAGCAATCCATTAAGACATATTGTACCAAGGATTTAACTAAGTTAGAGCTATAAGAGGCTCGCTTAATTTTTTGCTATACCATTTTTTATTTGTAAGTAATTACTGTTATTTTTTTTAGTACTTGTCACTGCAACTTTTTGTAAAATCTGTTCTATTCTATGTCGATAATTTCACAAAATGACTAAGTACTACACACAACTACAGTGAACAGGAGTTTAGAATGTAGATTTCTTAGAGAATCTAATTACATCGAATTTCTAGAAATATAATATAACTAGATTCTAAAAATAGAAGAAGAAAAGAAGAATTAACATATTAAGTAAAATAGGATACGCAAACTAAGGAAGTAATCGGTTTGTTCGACTAAAATGTTAAATTTAATTTGTACAAGCCATATATACTTTTACTTACATTGCCTTTTTAATAACTGAGAACCGTGTTTCCACTATCGTACTGTGCTTCAAATGTTGACACAAATATATCTTAAGTTATATTAACATTAACAAAAGTTAACTTATCTTATATTCACGCTTAATCCCTAGTTGAGTAATCTGAGAACATGGTGCGCCTAGCTCTGCGGTACATGCAAACCTCTTTCGCCTCGTCCGCTGTCATTAGCTTCTTCATACATTCTCCCCAGGGTGACTTCGAGCTATTTACGTGACCTTCCACCAGTATTTTCAATAATCACTTGTTTTATAGGGAAGAAATTTAATCTCGATATACCTATTACTATATCTTTAAACACGTTAATATTGTAGTGTCGTCGGTAGAGAGAATCAAATTATGTGTCGGTTTTAAAATTAGTTGAAATTTCAACCATCAAACTAGATACGTCGTGTCTGCGCGTCAATTGCGTCGGTTCTTTATTAGATATTTATATCTAGTAGCAAATCAAACGTGAATAATTGAAAGTTACAATTGACCTTGGTCGAGACCAATAAAAATATAAACCAGAGCAGTCCAAAGAAGTATAGAATTAATAGGACAATTTACAAGTTTTAAATTAACATTTACAAATACATACATATATAGCAGGAAAGTCGTAGACAACGTGGAAAGTCGTAAACACATACATATATAGCAGGGAAGCCGTTTCCCTGAATGGGTCACGCGCGTTAACTAAAGACAAACATGCTTTCAAAAATGAGACAATCTGTTCTTCCTATTTTATATTAAACCTACCACATTTCCACTCATTTCATTGCTCCATATACTCCATATACAATAGGATTATTAAAAAAATCTTAAACAGCACAGAAAATAATACAGTTTTATGACAGCACGTACAGATACCTAATACAAATAATAGCGAGACTTACGTATTGACGTGCCGAGTATAATACCAATAAAACAATAAGTATGTGGTTTGTTACGACTCAGTGAGTTTCATTGTTAAATGTGCCGCAGGGTAGTTAAAGTATATTACATATTGATATATTATCTTGAATTACTAATATATTAGTAATAACCAATGCTATTATGAATATATGAAGAATACTAAATAAGAAATGCCTTAGGTTAAATTATTTTTTTCTTTAAAGATTTCAGTTGACTTTCTGATACCAGTTGATGCCAAAATAATATTGCTTACCGACCCCTAAAAATAAAGCACTCTTGTAAATCACTTTCTATAGTAGAATAATACAATCAAATTTAGTAATACTTGGTAATAATAGGTAGTTTGTTATTCTATTGACAAATTTCCATGTAAACAGGTTCCATTCAATCTTTTGTTCACGATAACGATTGTAATATTGTTTTTAGTTTCTATAGTAAGTAGTGTGTGTGCTTTGCTTTTTCAAAGCACATCGAATAAACAGGAAAATGTAAATATATATATATATATATATATATATATATATATATATATATATATATATATATATATATATATATATATATATATATATATATATATATATATATATATATATATATATATATATATATATATATATATATATATATATATATATATATATATATATATATATATATATATATATATATATATATATATATATATATATATATATATTAGTAATAATATTAAAATTCCTTTTCTTTTCTTTAAAGGTCCTTTTCAAGATGCAAAAATAAAGCTTGCTTTGCTAATCTATTTAAATAACAAAATATTATATTCTGAATTATTTCATATACATATATTATATTTTAGAAGATTTAATATTGTAATGAATTTTGTTTAAGGTTGAACGCGGGGAATTAAATTTAACATTTCCCATTATGTTCAATCCTGTCACGTGGGAGGCTCACGCTTTTCCGGTATACTTCGGTGGGTCGAAGGTGGTGGATGACGTCATAGAGTCCGTACCGGCTGTGCAACTCGTGTGGTTCCTTAGAACGGATACGAAATTACAGGAAAAACGGTAAGCTTAATTAATGCTTAAACTAAAATTGGCAGATTTAGGAAAGATCATACTTTATTATTTACGAGCAGTATTATTACATATTTTTGTATTTCGTTAAAATTTTAAAGCGGGAGTGTCTTATCACTAGGTTGCTACGGTTTCTGCAGTTCCATCTGCCTGCCTGCCATATGCGGGACAAAGCGTGAAGACAAAAAAATAAATAAAGAAAATAATATAATAATTTAAGTGTTATATTTTCTATCCATTTAATCAAATATTTAATTTGGTTTAAATTATTAATTCATAAGTTTTAAACACCATGAATCCTAGTTCCAATTTTAATTTTAAATATATATAATACAATACAAGTAGGTAATCACCACTTTACAATTATGCTTATGCCTAATCTAGCACTTTATGTGACGTAATCCCCTCAAAATATATACCTCTGATGCTATTCGGCCATTGCCTTACAGAAAGCTATCTCAAAACAAACTCAGCTCTCAAGGCAATAGCATTAACGTAGATAAAACTTCAAAAGGGCAATTAAAATACACGAGCGTCCGCTAGTTTTATATTTAATATCTCTTGTTTAACAGCACACGCAAAAGGAAACTAAGATTATATTACATTTTTTTTTTTATAGTTTCACGCTTTTATCCCGCATATTGGAGGGTAGGCAGAGGGAACTGCAGGAACCATATGAACATAGTGTTAAAACATTCCGTTGCTTAGTCCCTGCTTTTTTCGTCCCCGCTTTCCGCCCTTTTCGAGGCATTGCATTTGGAATGGTGGAACTCAACGGCGCGCATTGCCTAGTTTCCAATCTATCTTCCTCGAATGGGAATCGAACCCTCAAACCGTCTCGTTTACATGCAGGCGCTTACGCCTCAGCGCCACAACGGTCCTCATCATATTACGTGGTTATTTAAATTAAAAGAAAATATTTATTCATAAAGAAGAAAATACTTTTAAAATAACAAATTGAGAACCGTCATGGTACAGAGGCTCAGCGTCTGCTTGTGATGGCTTGTGGATTTGATTCCCACTTAAAGTAAAATAGATCATTCTCATTTTGTTCGCTCCGAAAACTAATCAGCATATCGTAGCGCACGTTGATTTCCGCTACTTAACGCGCAACATCTCGAAATGCGGAAAACGAGGAACGGAATGCCTTAACACTAGGCTCCTCTAGTTCCTGTGGTTTCCTCTGCCTACCCTAAAGCGTGAAACAAAAAAAAATATTTAAATAACTATAATATGGTCATTTTAGTGGTGCGTAATTTTTATGGCTTGTTTTCAATTTCAATGGCATGCCACTTTGCAAACAGCAACAATAACTTAGATAATGGTCCGCTCTTGACACCGTTTGGAAAACAGTCTCGAATACAAAACACTGTGTAACACTTAGTGAGACGAATAGAAATTTCTCTGATATTTAGATTGTTATATGAGCGATTGATTAGATGATGTTTGATTTTTGCCTATTGCATATCGTTTCATTTTACCATGTTTTTCATATAGTGGCACTCAATTAAAAACTCATTAGTTGTGAAGGAAAGTAAAGTTAATTAAATGGTATTTAATATACCATTACATTATATTTTATGTTAAAAATACAGATAGGTAAAATCTTAAGCTTATTAACCCAATTAAAGTAAAATATACCTTATTGGTACAGTAAGTAAACTACTTAATACGTAACAACTACACAAATGTATATATTACCCTTACGTGGTAGAACTAAGAGACAAAACACTTGGCTAGCAGCTTTGAGTGAGAAATTAAGTGTAAAATGGCAGAACTCGACGATTTCTTTTAGAAAGAGCTTGTTTAAAATATTTTACTCTAACGTGAACATCGAACCTACAACCAGTGGGTACAGTCAGATACTGATCCAATGTTTACTATAGCCTATGTATGGACAAAAGTTATATGGGTAATTACTTGGATAACAATATATTATTTATATTCAAACAATAGACGTAGGTATTTATTGCCTCGTTAAAATATATTATATCATAATATAAAATTAACAGATGAGTAATCACTTATAAAATCCAATAACAATTAAAATGCCTATTTTATTTTAATATTAAAATTATTTTTTCAGAGGTGCAGCTTGGGAAGACGCATTCTTAGACGCTGTTGGCGTTGTCGAAGATACAGGAAGATTTAAGCATATATCGATCGCACGTTTCGCATCTCGAACACTTGATCACGAGCTCGAAAAGAACACGAAAACGGTCATACCGTTCTTTAGTTCGACGTTCATTCTTATGGGAATATTTTCCATAGTGACTTGCATGATGGGAGATTGGGTCAGATCTAAGCCTTGGTTAGGTCTTCTTGGTAATATATCAGCTGTTATGGCAACAGCAGCTGCCTTTGGCTGTGCTATTTATCTGGGCATATCTTTCATTGGAATTAATCTCGCTGCACCGTTCTTGATGATTGGTAAGTATTTTTTGTTATAGCAGAAAATAGTAAAGACACTGGTTTAAGAAGTCATGTTAAAAAATCTTGTTTACATACCCATGAGATATCGCGCGATCATAAATTTATTAAGAAATTCTTTAGAATAAGTAAACAATACCAGTATTCCATATGAAATTTCACATAAATGTACGAAATTATTATAGCTGGCTGTTTTCTAAGATATTTAGTACCTATATAATATAAAAAAATCCCCGTAAAAATTTGATCTGCAGCAAACTTTTTATACTAACCAATTTCTATTTTAATACACTTTTTTCATTCTATTCATAGCTAAACAAAGGTCTTATATTATTTCTAGGAATCGGTATTGACGATACTTTTGTAATGCTGGCGGCTTGGAGGCGTACCGCGCCGACACTACCTGTGCCGGAACGAATGGCTATTATGCTCTCAGAAGCGGCTGTCTCCATCACAATCACATCTGTTACAGATATGCTATCTTTCTTTATTGGCATCTTTTCGCCGTTCCCGTCTGTGCAGATTTTTTGCATGTATTCAGGTAATGTCTTTTCTGTTTCTAAGATATTATATTTGTTAAAAATATGTATGTGTGAATATAAGAGAAGTAGGGTGGGGATTACTTATTGTACCCATAAAATGTATTTTAATAGCATAGATAATACTAATTCACATTAGAAATCACGAGTACCCTTGAACATGCCCACTTATAATAAGTAAATGACGATGGAAACAGTGACAGAAGTATGTTAAATCTATAGCATTAAAATTTTAAAAAATATTATTTTAAGATTTATCGTTAGTATTACAAATGCTTCATTAAATTTTATATATAATTGAACAAATTGTTAAAATATTAAATGAAAAATGTTTCAATCCATTCCTTTATATTCTATTAATATTAAATATTCTTTTTTATGGTGTTACAAAAATATGCAAAGCTGAAAAGTATAATACATGTAACTATTACTTGCCTTCAATGTTTTACTAGTGTGGTGCAATCATAGTTCAAACAACCTTCACTTTAATTTGTTCTTACAAAATATCTACTGTAATTCTTACTTTCATGCTTTATTTTTAATAACGCCAATAAAGATTTCATATTAATTGAATATATATATATATATATATATATATATATATATATATATATATATATATATATATATATATATATATATATATATATATATATATATATATATATCATGGAATGTATTACTTTCTATATTGAAACGAATCTTCAAAATAAATTGTTGAATTTATCATCTCTAGGTGAAGAACCTCGAATACCTAGGGTATTGGGAATGCAGAGTAAATTGCGACTGACCATTTCATATCACCAAACCCTATTGAATTGAATAAATATTGAGTAAATAATTTAATTTTAATTTTAATTATAAAATAAGCTATGTGGATACCTAATATATAGACTTGTAAAATCTTATTCAAAATATATATACTCGTAGTCACTTGTACACCACGTTACATGTTTTTTCGTTTTCGTTTCTTTTGATTACATCGTAATATTAAGATTATATCTACTCAGGTAAAAGGAATAGACCATTCATCTCAATAAAACATTTGGCCTACAAATTTGAGTAACACTAATTTGCATTGCAAATATATCACATGAATTATTATTATACCTGTGACCTGTAAAATCATTTGGAGTTAACTGTTGCCACATTACAACACAACTGTAAACGTTATCATAATGCAACAATTATGCATTCACAGGTCTTGCGGTGTGTTTCACATTTGTTTGGCATTTAACATTCTTCGCCGGATGCGTTGCCGTATCTGGATATAGGGAGAAGCAAAATCGACACACGATAACGTGGTTGAAAGTTTTACCCGAGTCGAGAGCAAGGAAAGGTATGTCTTAATAATATTTTTGACTAATCCTAAATTAATAAGTTCATTGGTTTTCGCCATTTTTATATCGTCGTCGTGTATGTTGACATTTTTTGGAAACCAGACGTTTCGAACACTAGTCCGTGGTCATGGGTAGACCACGTCGGGTTTCCAAAAAATGTCAATATACGCGATTAATTCGTTTAAATTGTTTTATTTAATAATCTGAAGTTATTATATTAAATTTAGATTTTCTAATTTAAATAAAATAATGTAAAAAATATGAATATAAATATCATATCTAAGTTAATCCAAAGACATGTTTTCAGAAGAAAAGTCATGGCTGTACCGAATATTCTGCAGCGGCGGCATCGACAAAGCGGACCCAAACAATCCCATAGACAACAAAGAACACTGCATTATGGCATTTTTCCGGACGACCATGGCAAATTTACTCAATAACAACTTAGTCAAAGCTCTGGTCATAGTAGTATTTTTAGTGTATTTGGCAGGCGCCGGGTATGGTGTGACGAATTTAAAAGAGGGATTGGAAAGACGAAAATTATCGAAGGTCGATTCGTATTCTGTGGAGTTCTTTGATCGAGAAGATCTTTATTATAGAGAATTTCCATACAGGATACAGGTAATGAAATCACTTAAATTTTCAGTTACTGGTTTATTTAGATATCTTTAATTACTTCAATGTTAAAACAAGTGGGTCTAGCTCGTAGCGTGATGGTTGTAGTTTCGATTTCCATTCAGGAGAATGAATTATAGGATTTTTTCTAATATAAAGTTAAAACATTGAAAACAATATTTTTTTCTGTAAATTAACTTATAATAAAACACACAATTTTTACAACACGTTAAAATTTAGTTGAAACCAAGGAAATTTCAAGTGAACGTAAGTAAAAAGTTGAATATATTGAACCAAAGACCTTCATTGTAAACTTTCGATGACTGTACCAAAGTCAATAAACATATGTTATAAGAAGTTAAGGTTCTTTACGTTCACGTCTGTGTATGTATTTGCTATAATATTGCAATTGGGTTTTTACAGGTGGTTATCAGTGGAAAATATAATTACTCCGACCCGAAAATTCAGGAAGAAGTGGAAACTCTTACGCAGAAATTAGAAAACACGTCTTATATATCGAATTCGCTGTACACCGAATCGTGGCTTCGAACATTTGTAAATTATGTGGACAGAAACAATGATTATCTAAACGTGTCTATTGACTCCGAGGAGGACTTTATTGCCAATCTTAAAGAGGTAGAATATAAGCGGAATTTTTAGTTTTGTTGTTATTAAATAACTTTCAGATCTCTAATCCCATGTTGCAAGAGGGGCAATAACTATGATTTTGTTATTTTCATCCTTTAGAGCTTTAATAAAGCTTAGCCCTTATAAAGCTTATCACGTGATAGTGACGGTTCATGATCATAAATCATAATTATACTATAGTCAAATTTTTTATAATATGTTTCTTTTGTGTTATTAAAAAAAATCTCAATTAAATCCATCGATGTTATAATATTTTTTTTATTAAGCTATAACTATTTAAATAAAAAATCTATTTAATTCAATTATGGTCAATTTCAGCTATGGTTATTCCCGGCCAATCCTTTCTCACTGGACGTAAAATTCAATGAAGCCGGAAACGAAATAATTGCATCAAGATTTCTTATCCAAGCCATAAATATTAGCGGAACGAATCACGAAAAGGAAAT
The DNA here is from genome assembly GCA_037178615.1 of Dione vanillae. Lineage (NCBI taxonomy): Eukaryota > Metazoa > Arthropoda > Insecta > Lepidoptera > Nymphalidae > Dione > Dione vanillae. The sequence continues at coordinate 1,739,760 of JAZFAU010000097.1, read as the reverse complement.
GGTTAAAGCATTAAGAGAGGTTGTTGCGCAGTCGCCACTCAATGCATCCGTATTTCATCCTTATTTCGTCTTCTTTGATCAGGTATAATATTTTTATTGGTTAATGTATGAATAAACATCTACCGTAAAAAATTAAATGTCAATTTTTATTTTTTAAATACCAACTCAGAATATGTTACTATAATTGTGCTTTTTTTGCAGTTCGAGCTGGTGAGACCAACATCCATACAGAATCTCTGCTACGGAGCCTTGATGATGATGATAACTTCTTTCATATTCATACCCAACATTCTCTGTTCGTTGTGGGTGGCGTTCAGTATAATATCCATAGAAATAGGCGTTGTAGGCTACATGGCACTGTGGGATATTAATCTAGATTCTATATCCATGATAAATCTGATTATGTGCATTGGTTTCTCTGTTGACTTCACTGCTCACATATGCTACGCGTACATGGCCTCCAAAGCGAAGTATCCTAGCGAGAGAGTTAGCGAGTGTCTTTACTCGTTAGGATTACCAATTGTACAAGGATCGTTTAGTACAATTTTGGGTGTGGTCGCATTGCTTTTGGCTGACAGTTATATATTTTCTGTCTTTTTCAAAATGGTCTTTATGGTCATTTTCTTTGGTGCAATGCATGGTCTATTTCTACTACCCGTCTTACTTTCACTATTCGGACCGGGATCCTGCACAAGGGAAGAAAAGTTAAAGATTTCTAAAGTGGAGAAGTGCTTCCCAAATCCTTATTGCATTCCGCACCCACAGTTAGTGCTAAACGACCAAATATTCAACGGAAAAAATATAAACCCAAATGGAATTTACAAAATTTATGGAGATGACAAAGATCTTGGAATAGGAACATCTGGTGAAGACACCAGCGAAAGCAGCTCGAATCAATCTCAGCGTCGACAGATCAGTAATGAAAACAGAAAAAAATTTGACGACGGCTGGAAAAAGTACAACTTCGCTCGCAGCACTAGCCAATTTCAACCATCAGGCGAATTAGATTTATATGGACATGAAAGCGATCGCACATGGCAAAAGCAAAGGAACCAGAGAAGCCATGACCACAGAAACCCAGGACGAGATGACGAATTCTCAAGACGAAAGAACAGTGACGGAAGTCCGCAGCCTGGAACATACCGAGTGACGCGGACTCACTCCCATCACAACCTTCATAGAAAAACGGCTCCAAAACGCTCAAATTCTCACCATAACCTTGAGCATTTAGATTACGTCGCCGAAATGCGTTTTCCTTGACACAAATCATATAACTTTTATACAAATTAAAATTAAATAAGTGCTCAATTGTGGACCAAAGTATTATGCTCTTGTGAGTGACAATTGTATTTTGAATGTAAGTGCATGTTTTGGATTTGTGTCGGCAAGTCAGTAATATAGAATAAGCCTTCAAATGCGGCAATGGTGGCCTTTAGATTTAAAAGAGTATATAGCGTAAACTTGGGGTCAATAGTTAGTAACGGAACTCTTAAGGGTAAGAGCTGTAACTTTAACTAAATTAGAACATTTGTAGATAAATTATACAAAATTACATATTCTAAAACATTATAAAAAATATTTAAATTATAATATCAATTATTCATAACGCTGGTCGTATTTATATTATAAACAAATGAAACATACAATCTTCCTTTTTACATAATTTATTGACACTTACGAGTTCCTATCCTAAGTATATAATGTAAACATTATTTCAGTCGAATTCGCTTACTCTATTATTAAAATTAATATGGAAAATAAGCTCTAACGTTTAAGATATTTTTATAGTGTGATATAATTAGACATTGGACACTAACTAAACTGGCTAACTTATATTTTTTACAACTGTTTAAAGTATTTTTATTGAATATGGGAGGTTTTGTAAGTATGATTTTTAAAAAAAAATTGGCAATTCTAACTTTAACTCTAAATTTATATAAATTTAATGAGAAATTTTCATATTTTATTAGTTTTCATTTAATGAATCCAAAATTGGCAACCAAACAAGCACTTGGTATAACAAAATTAATAGATAAATAAAACTAAAAATATAGTAAAAATATGTTTTCGACCAATGACCATTTATGTTCCGATGTCTAGTGATATTTATGATTATTTTGGTTCGGGTGTATCGTACCTTAGGCTCCTTTAACTTTTGTAAATATGTGTGTATTTAAACTTTGTTTAAGGTCTCATTGATTTACGAAGCTTTAACGTTACCTATATCTTATAGACGCTGTAAATATTAATGTGATACATTTCAGATGCCATGTAGTTTCACATGTTGATTAATTTATCGATTAATAACTGTAATCGTTATAATAATTACAAAATCGATATTCAATCGAAAATTATGCTCACTTCCTTTTTCAAAATTTGCTTTTTTTCAGATTCTGTATTATTACTTAATTTCACAATCTGTTGCAAAAAATAGTTGATTCATAACATTGTTGTTATGACGTTTTACTCGTGACATATCACACCTCTGACTGATATTGTAAATATTTTAACTGTTCATATAAAATAAAATTAGTTCTTTTGTAATATTATTTGTTTTATTCAAATCAACATACTGAATTTCAAATTACTGTATTCATTAATTTAGTTAAAACGTAGAGATAACGTCTGATACACCTTCATCAAATATATTGAAGTACAGAAATATATAATGTATAAGTGACTATCATACTAATTACTATGTGATTAAAAATGCTACTTTAAAAGCTTTATTACACATACAAATTAAAAGTAGATACAAATTGTATGGAAACAAAAATCTTGTCATATTTTGTCTACTATCTTATCTCCTTTAAAATATTACAATGATTTAAAGCTACTTTAACAATTTAGAGAGAAATATCAAAACTTATAAATCAATTTAGCCGTAATTTAAACAATAAACAATATCCAGCCTCTAACTAAATAGTAAACTGAAACATACTAAAAACTAACATTTAATAACTATTTGTAACTACAAATTACTATACACTTTCTTTAAAAGATCACTACAAAACAAAACCAAGTCTTTTGGTTCGAAATTATCGCATAGATAATCTTTGATGAAGCAGAGCTTACTGTCATTATTAATTTCACCTGTAGTGTTAGTTTTGCTCTGTTCTTCAATTACTCTGTTAATTACTTGAGTGGAATTCGAAGAGGTAAGTTTGCTTATCAATGTGTTAGTTAAATCATTGAATGATAAATTGTCAGCAATCTTTCTTTTTGAGTCTTCATCCATGTTGTCACATAATCTTTTAAGGAAATCGGCTCCCTGAAATAATAAAAAACACATATATAACGATTTTAACTATAACAAAGTATTATTAGTATTATTTCTTATAGAGGGATATTCTGAAGGATAAAACAGGGCAATTTAAATGAAAGTTACTTTATCCTGCATGTCAAGCATAATACACGCCTAACATATGTTAGGTAACACATAAAGCAAAAGGGCTTTAATTTAAAAAAAATTAAAAGTTGTTTTCCAGTTTCATATTTTATTATTATTATGTAATATGCAGTGTCAACACACACTGAATTTTCCGTTTTCCCTACCAAATTGTCTCATTGAGTAGCGAAACGAGTTATTGTACCACTATAACAAATATAAAATAAAATAAATATTACAAAATTTAAATGCTTCACATTTTATTATTAAAGTAATGTAAGTAACAAAATATAAAGTAATAAATACTAAAAAAAAGTATTCATACCTCAGAAAAGCCAGTAGTCACTATATCGGCGGTACTCCCAGCTTCGTCTGTCTGTACACTACAATTTACAGCTAATGGCAGTTCTGTTTGTGTTGTATTAGATTGTATCACAAGTTCATCAGTTTGCATTCCCATATTTTGAACTAAAATATTCGTTTGGACTTCAATTGATTTAATTTCCGAAGTCTCTATTTCATCCATTATTGTTTCTTCTGCATCATTATCTTGTATTTTCATTTTATTTAAATATTTATTCAATACTTTTTTTGCTGTCTCTACTTTTGGCGTTTTTATGCATAGCCTATTAATCTCTAATTCGGTCAATTTCGATAAATCCCCAACAGTTTCTATTTTGTCTTCAAATTCTTTGACTAATAATACTTTCATAGCTGGAGACGATAAGTCTGTGGCAATATTTAAAATAGAATCTTTACATTCAATTAGTTCTGGACATATTGGATCTATGTCATTTAGTTCACTTGTTTCAACAACTTCTGGTACAGGAGTTGTTTCTGGCGGACTCGACTCTGTATCAGATATAGCATTTTCAGAGAAACTTTCAACAGTTTTAGTCAAAATTGAGTCCAATTTAAAAACGTTTTCGAGCCTTTTGGGAGATTTCATAGGTAATTGTGACCTTAGCAGTCTTTCTTGACGTTTTATAGCCGAGTTTTGTGGAGATCTCAATCCACACGGCTCTATGTATTTCTTTACGCATATAGTTGTAGATACAGGTGGATCGTGGAAACTGACACGTTTTCTCTGTAATTATTGAAGAATTATAGTAACCTTTTCAATTTTAAAATATATATTCATATTTTAAATACATAAAAAATATAAGTGAAAACATTCTATTTATAATTTGAAATAGTTGTAATGCTGGAGACAATTTAATAAATTATATAACCTGCTGAACTATATTTTTTACATGTGTTACCTGAGAACTATGCAATAAGAATATTTAAGTTTGAATTTCATAAAATTTAAATCGTTATTTTATCTTGCTTAGTATAAATTGCTTGTTCTTTCTATTTTTTATGTCTTCACGCTGTATCCTGTACATGGCAGAGTAGGCAGAAGGAATTCCAGGAACCATAGGAATCCAGTGATAAGACACTCCGCTACTTAGTTCCTGCTTTCTCCGTCCCCGCTTTCCGCCTTTTTAGAGGCTTTGCGTGTTGAGTGGTGGAACTCAACGCCGAGCTTTGCCTAGTTTCCAGAGCGAAGAAAATGGAAACAGAAAAATCCATCTTCCCCAAATGGGAATCGAACCCACAAACCGTCGCGTTTACAGGTAGACGCTACGCCTCTGCGCCACAACGGTCTTCTAATTGCATAATCTTGTTTCGTTATAAAATATACAAAGCAAACCGTTGTATAAACTTTCGACAAAAAATAAAATTTAAATAAATATTTACCTTGCTAGCTGGTGATGCCGTAGCCTCATCAGTAATATCCGCCAACTTCCTTTTCAATATAGGTCCTGAAGGACTACAGTCAGTAGACGGCAATAGCTTTTTAAATTTCAGAAAATTATCACTATTTTCATTTTCTTCTACATTGTCATTTGGTTCCCCACTAGCGTTGTACAGAATCCTCAAATTACGACGAGCGGGCGTATTGACAGATGGACTTTTCTTTTCCTCATCCATTCGTATATCTGGTACACATAAGCCTAGCATTTGAGCCGCGCGTCCATTTGAACGAACCTGTGGTCTATTCTTCTTCAGAGATAAGGAAGAACTGGGGCTTGTGTTCACTGCAGCAATTTCTTCTCTCACTGGCGAAGTTTGATCACGAGGAGGCGATTTTTCCTCTGTAAATATTTCTGGAGATTCACATTTGTCGAATGGCTCTCCATTCCCTTGTACAGGTGAAGACAGTTTGATGACCATGTAATCACTATTTTCTGGCGGCGACTTCCGCTCCTGCAAGGGACTCATAGTTTTTATTGGAGATATTTCCAAAGTATTATTCATAAAGTCCATTTTTCTTTGCTCTTCATCTTTGAACGGTGAGTCCTTGTCCAATATTGACTCGGTCATTGTTTCTGTGGCGTCATCAGCGATTGCATCTTTGTCGACTACTGACGTATCCACGTTAGTTGGTATGCTAGTCGTTATATCTATAGCTTCTATATTTTCACATTCGCTCTCTTTTCTAAATATTTGTGAATCTAACGTCTGTGTATCAGCTTCAGCAGTATTTTGCATGTCTATGTCTTTAACTGTATCATCCTTTTTGTCATTTACAAGTTGATCATCTTCGTCATTGATGACGATCACAGTCAAAATTGTCAGTCATCGGTTCGGTATCCATATTTTCTGTTAAATCTATTAGTAATTTCTCCTCCATTGTCCTATTTTCAGGCTAGTTCTACGTCATCTTTGCTATCTATCGTGACGTCAGGAGTGGCTTCATCTACCCAATTTTGAGTATCTTGAGCTTTTTGTTTTATATCTTCTAAAGAAACAATCGGAACTTTTTTTGGGGTTTTATTAGATTTCACAGATATTGTTGTTATTGATGATTCTTGTGAGCTCTCTATAACATCTTGGGATTCTAGAATATCTACAGTACTGTTTTGAGTTTCTTTTATTGAAATAGATTTGTCTTTGTCGTTAGCTTTTTTATCGCTCTTCGTAGACGCTACTTTATTTCTATTAGTTTTTTCCGTTACATTTTTCCTCGTACATGGAGAATTTAAGATAGCTTTTCTGGTAAGACGTTTTTCGGGTTGCGATGTATTTAAAAATGGATGACCTTCAACCATATCTATGGCTAATTCTTTTTCTATACGAGATTTTTTAGAACTAGCTTTTTTAGTCGACGATTTTGGTTCTGACAGCTTATTTTTGTCAGGTTTTGGTGTAGATAGGTTCTTATCATTTTTATCACCGGGCTTTGTTATCAATTCCTCAGCAGGTTTTTGATTTGTTTCTGTAACCTCGTCTATTTGCGTTTCATTTGAGTTTATTACTTCAAACGCCATTGATTTCGGTGCACTATCATCGATTTCAACTATTTGGTTATTATCTTTAGCTTTTTCTATGGGATGTATATCATTTTTCTGTTCTTCTTCAGATGTCTCCATACACGTCTCATTTGAATCTGGAATAGTTATTTTGGCAGTGTCCACTTTTTCTTTATTTGATATGTCATTTTGTTTATTTTCACTTACTGCAGTAACTTTTTTAGATTCTAGGTTATTGGTTCTACAGAACTACTATCGCTTGATTCACCATCAGTGGGAGAATCATTTTGGCCAAGAGAGAAACGTCGTCTTTTTAAACCAAAAATTTGTAAATCTTCGAATTTCTTAGGTTTTCTTTTAAGTCGCGACGGTCGATCGGCACTTATTAAAGTAGGCGCAGAGTTCGTCACATGGGTTAAGGGGGCAGATTTTGCTGTAGTCGGTGTTTTTGGTAAATTATCAGATACTTTTGAATTGGTAACACTATTCTCATTGTTTATACTAGATTTTTCCATTAGGGTCTTAACATTTTTAAACACACGATCTTTTAAGGCAACACGCGGCGATTTAGATTCTTTAACAATTTCCAACTTGTTTGCGTCATTTTTATTGTCTATTTTGCATTCAATGTTGGTGTTTTCTTTCGAAGATATTTCCTTAGAATCATCTCCCTTTTCCTTTCCAATAATATTTTCTAAAATTTTGGGAACAAATTCTGAGTGTGGAATATTTTTAAGAATCGTTGAAACATCCTCATTACCAGTAGTTGTTGTAGTAGTACTAGCTGATTTACTTGTTGAAGTTGTATCTTGAGAATCTGATTTCCATGTATTTAGTTTAAAATCATCTTGTGACTGCTGACAGATCTTGATATAAAGCTGGTATATCTTCTCTTTTTCTTTGAAGCTTCTCTTTTTGATTATCAGTCAATTTTCTTGGATTGAATTTCCAATTAGATTTTACTACAACATATTCTTCACCATCTTCTATTACAGTGTTCACTATATTTGCTTCTTTTTTCTTAGATTTCTTAGCAGAAGTTTTTGTACCAGGTGTTGTGAATTTAGGCTCCTCAGTTTGTTTTTGATTTTCAGGACTTTCTTTTAAAAGTTTAACTATTTCTTCGACACTGGCATCTTTAATGCCAGCATTTAACACATCCAAAATAAGGTCCCTTAAACTCTCATTAGTTTTAGCTATTGAAGTGAAGCTTTTTAAAACATTAAGCAAAAGTTTCAATAGTTTTGAGTATTCTGTGATATTTAAGAATATCTTTAAATTTTCCAAAACTAATTTTAAATTTGTGTAAGAATCCTCCTGTAAATAAAAATCAATAATATTTAATGATTACATTGCTTTTTGTTGTAATATTTATTAAAAATACAATATTATTAATTAATTTAAGAAGACAATATACAATATTATAAGATTTACAAAAACTAATTAAAAAATTATATTGTTTTTTTATAGAAAAGCTTTAAAGACTAAATATTAAAAAAAAAACACTATCTATACATAATCATGTTAAATAAAGTATTAATTTTGACAAGTACAACACAAATTAAGAATAATAGCTTTATTTTACTTACCAATATATTTTTTGTACTATATTGCTTAAACAATTGTTCTGTTATGAGTATAACTTGCTCAGCCACATTAAAATTTTTATTCATACATAATTTCTTCATCATATTAACTAAAACTGATGATAGAACTGGAATCATATCTTGAATATCTTCATGTATGGTACTAATGGATTTTAAAAGCCATTCTACTTCATTTTCAAAATCTTCATCTGAAAAAACAAATATTTTTATATTTATGCAAAAATATATACTTATTATATCTTTCTATATATTGAGCAATATCATATTACTAAAGAAACATCAAATTTCTATATAAGTAAATAAGCTTACCCAAGTTGCCACATTAACAGAAAATGTGTAATATTTAATGTTGATCTCATTAAGACTTTAAAATAAGACCAGAGTAGTCAGTTTATTACTGATAAAACAAAATTTTTACATTATAAAAATATTTTTAAATAAATTATAGAAAGAAAAATAGAAATATTTAAGAAAAAAATAAAAAATATATCAAAAGAATTATATTATTTTATATTGTAATGTAAAAGTTTTGTTTTATTAATCATTTATGTCTCACTGATTTTACAATGGTCAAAAGATAAGCTATCGCCACCAAGATTACAGTGAGTGGGTCTTAGGCTTTTAAAGCTTATAACTTTGTATAAATTGATTTCAGTACTGCCTTTTCTAATCATTTATTGCTCATATGTACAACTAATAGCAAAATGAGTAAAATTAAAGAAAAATTACCAGTACAATCAATTTTTTTCTGCACAGCTGATATTGAAGCGTTTATTATAAATTTATGAGATTTCAAAGTTCCTTTATGTGACATTAATATTGTAAAAACATCATCATTGATTTTTGTCTTTTGTAATTTGCTGTAGGTGAACTCATATAACTTAAGCCAAGCCAATGTTGCAAAATCCTCCTAAAAACATATTTGTTCAGTTGTTATTTCTTAAAATTATAGAATAGTTTCAAAACTTGGTTAAGAGTATAAATTTATTTTTTATTTAGAAAATTAGATCTAAATCTAAATAAAGCAAAACAATAAACAAGTCTTACTTTTGCAAATAGCTCCAAGGATTTTAATGGCCACAAGATCATTTTACACAACATTCTTTCACACAAGTTGTAGTAATTTTCACATATTGAATTAGCAAATGCCACCCAAAGACAAATGTCTTTAGAGGACAAGTCTCTTAATATACACTCAATTGTATGACTTGATGTATTAATAGCTTCTTTTATCAGAAAATTTGCTATTGGTTTTAAGTTATTTACTGCTAGACTGAAATAGAAATATTGATTTTTTTTATTCTAGTTTTACATTCATATAAACTTCATAAGCATATTCTGTTTTATATATGTTAAGTAAATATTTAAGAAAAACTAACCTGCTTTCTACAATATCTGTTGGAAATTTTAGTACAACTTTAACTATGTACATTATTGGGCAATACTTGTCATCCTTTGTAACCATCAGTGGTAGTAACTCCACATCATTTACTAAAGAGTAAATGAGAATATTCAAAATAATTTCATAAAGTCTTGAGCTGTGGCCCTAAAAAATAAACATAAATACATAATATAATAATATATATGCACATACATATATAAAAGTTATAAGAAAATTTAAAATAAATACCATTGTCATTTTGTCAAGAACTCCTAAAGCTTCCATGAATAAGTCTCTCCTTATATTATTGTCTGGAAGTTCTCCAATGGTACTAATAAAAGATTTCCACAGGCACTGTATCTGTTTGTTTGTAATTTGATCATTTTCAACACAAGTTTTTAATGCAATACTTAAAAAATACAGCCATTCTCTCCAGTTGTCTACTAACATTTTTGGAGTTAATAATTTTCTCTTTAATTTAGGTAAACTCACACATTCCTCGCAATTGGAATGACCAAGTATATTTATAAAAGCTTGAACACACTGAGCCTTTGTTGTTTCAGAAATCATTCCTGGTATAAAAATAGGTTTTTCTGACATAAATTTTCCAAAGCAAAAGTTTAAAAATGGCATTAATACTACATTTGATATTTTATCCATATGTAAGTAAAAACTGCGTATTAAGTGCCACCATGTATTTAGTTTAGCAAGTGCAGTTTCTTCTACTTTTGCATTATTTGACGTTAAGGGTATGACTAATAATTTTATTCTCTTATTTATGTATGTTTCATTTGTTTCTGTTGAAAAGTTATCTATTAAAACATTCCAACACAAAAAAGCTTTACATCTGTTTGGAATATCCATTTTAAATGCCATTTCAACTACTGGTAACATTGAATTTATTGGACTGCCTGTATTACTCATGCTTTTAGTTATTTGATTTTTCAACAATTTAATAAATATTATCCATAATCTGTACCAGTTCTCATCTTGAGATTCCAATAAATTCTTCATGTAAGCTGGATATCTAAAAAGGAAATAAGACACTTTTATGCATATAGTTGTATACCTATATGTGCACAGATTATCATATCATAATCATGTTTAGTTTATTATAAAGTTCTATGTTGAGCCGTTAAAGATTTTATTACCAGGATAAACATATTAATTTACATATATTTCTATACAAATCTTTCCATATCCAATTTAAAGAATATACTGGATAATGAAAATTATATCTAATATAGTAAGCTAACTCAATATAAAATAAATATAAACAAATAAGATAATGCCTTAAATGAACTGAAAATATAATTATGTAACTTACTTTTGAGGTGTATAAATATTTTCAAGGATAGCTCTCCAATGAATATTATCTCCATACTCAAAAGTTACTAAATCCTCTGTCAATAACTCCACAACTTCTAATACTTGAGGTAATGCTAAAGTGATACTAATAAACGGTATAATCTTGGAAAACCATACCTCTATACCCTCCTTTACAAAAGTTGCTCTTTTTTCTGGTGGTAAAATTTTCAACAATTTGTAAATAATACTTATAATCTGAAATGTTTTCAAGAAATAATGTGAATAAAATTAATTTAATAATTTAAAGAAGTAAAAAATAATTGTTACATAAATTAAAATATGTACCTGTAATCTGATTTTAAGTGGTATTCTTTGATGACAATATAAGTTGATAAGTTCCATTAATTCATTAGATTGGTTTACTACTAAAGAAATTAAGGTCTCATCTGGATATGACAAAATTATTTCGAAACATAATGCTTTTAGTGCTTCAACTTTATTAAATAAGGCTGTAGTTTTTAGTATATGTAAAACACCTACTGCTGATGGTACTAAGTCAGGTAAAGGCGAAAATTGTGCCTTCTGAAAAATAATAAAAAATGTAATTTAATTTTTTTATATTATAATTACAAATACAAAGATATTATTGAGAACTATTAGTGTACCTTTATTTTTTCCAATACTGTAGATATAATATTTAATATGTTACTTGTATACTTCATATCTTCTTTGAGTTGTCGCACAGAAAATGATAATAGCTTTTCAACCACGGGTACTCGAATATCATTATCTGCTTCCAATGCATTTTGAATGGATTGATAATTATGTATGTTAAATATATAATCATCTGAATAATCTAACGCTTTCTCGAGATCAGTTACGATACACAGTTCTTCAGGCATGTCTGAAACATGTCTTTACGCTATAATTCTAGATAAACACCAGGTGGAAAACAGGAAAAAAAGGTAATGAATAGGGCAACCGGTCACTAAACAGCTATATAAAGTATATAAGCTATACGATATTCAAAACACAGAGACTTTAAAGTGTAAAGACTACATAAAATATTTATTACAAGACAAAAATTAAAACTGTAACAATTACCTATTTAAGGTAAAAGATCAGCTAAATGTAAAAGAATTTATTACTCTTTAGTGAATTAATACACAACATATTGACATTTATAACAGTTCTGGCGCGAACGATGACATATAATACATTGCCATAACTTAACATCACAGATTAAATTATACATAAATGTGATGTTTTTACTTTCGAAATTTAAAGTAGGATTATTCAAACCTACTCAATATCAAATAGTTACCTCAAATATTATGTCAAATTTTATAATTTTTCTGTAACTATTTAAAGTGTTACAAATGTTTCTCAAAGCAACGCTAGAAGACTAGAAAAGTTTCTCCAAGCGACAAGCAGTTATATCAAATGAGAAAAGGAGAGGAACGTGAATCTATTTTTAATATGATCCGCCCAAGAAGTCAAAACGCTCTTTGTGGTTTTTATAGGAGAAGAGAATTAGGATTAAACAGAATGCAGTAAAAAAAGTATATGAGCACTCATGCGAAAACGGATAGGGAGCCACTTGAGTTTCTTACAAAACTCAGAAATTTGATAAATTTCCATAAATCAAATATGAATCAAATAAATAAGTTTTGGCGAAAAAATACTTAAAAAAACATATAAAAATTTGAACGCAGCGGGACTCGAAACCGGCGTGGGACCGTGCAAGTATCACTTTAGTTCTGTAGTGCACGGTTCGCAAGAGGACGCGGATTCGAATCCCACTGCGTTCAATTTTTTATGTTTTCTTTAAGTATTTTTTCTATCCTCAGTGAGGAATAATACTTTAAAAATTATAAAAATAAGTTTTGGCAAAGCTCAAATATTTTCCTCTTTCTCCGACATATTATTATTTAGCGTAAAGCTAAGGTTCTTACACTATTAAAGTTTTACAATATATTATATCATTATCAGGGAGCACTGGAGGGGAAACATATAGATTTTTCTTCAAAATGAGTTTTCCACTACCAATTAAAATTAGTTAAGTTTATTGAGTTCAAGCATAAATCAAAAATTCCAGTTCCAAAGCTCCACAAGGATATACTGTCAAGGTTGTTGCAGATATTTTCAATGTCATTAGATAAATCAGACAATTCAGCTTGATTGTGGATTTGAAGAACCGCATTAATGGTAGAGAGAAGAAATTATATCAGAAATTGTATTTATAAATACAGAGAAAAGCAAAGGGCATCTTTCGGAACAACAGCTACGAGTTGAGAGCAATCACAGTATGAATCTTGCATCGGTAAAAATTGCTGGCGCTCAAAAAGGTATTTTACGAAGATAGACAATCGCATCAAGGAAATATGTTAAGTGACCGTAAAGTAGCCAGCATGACATCAAAATCAAAGCAAAAGGTATCACTGAAGTAGAGCAACACTTAAGCTGTGATTTGTTGCCTGTCCATGCCTTTGTCTTTTTTCATAAAAGCATATTTTTTAAGTGTTTACGGACTGTTATTTATTTTTAATTTGATTTGATTTTTAAATTAAACTATTATTTTCATTGTCTAATGCTCAATAAGTATGCTTAAAATTGGTCAAAATCATGTTCAAAGTTCTCATTGAAAACATACATATGTACGTAACATAAATAGTTTAAAGCTATAAAAGTGTGTTAAAAATACATATTAAAAATTTCAATAACTATAGCATACCAGATATAACATTATTTTGTATATTTATATGTATATTATTAATTGTTTATGGCTTTGTTAAAATCCTTTTAATGGCTTTTGTGGTGACCTTAATTAGCTCCCTTTCAGCGAGCACTATTTCATATACTGAGTGCTGTTCCTTAAGTAGGTATAGGCTACTTATGACAAAATTATGTTAACAGTCTCCACTAATTTTATATGAAATACAGCACATATACCTTGGTAAATTGAAGAAATAGTTTGTAACGTTTTTTTTAGAATAATAAACACATAATGTAACCATTTTCAGATTTTTTTCTTGATTTGTATTATATCGTACCTACCCTTGAAGACTGAATTTTATTTATCAAAAAGAAAACAAATTCTCGTATATCTTTATAACACTATTACTTACTAGTTACTTCTAGTTACTTGTTTAATTTCTTCTGTTTCTAGAATTGAATATTTGCATGTAATTTCAGCTTGATACCTTCCTACCTAAATCAACATAATCTTGCCAATTTTTTTTGAATTTTCAAGAATCCTTGTAAAAAGAAAAAACAAAACGCTGCTTAGCCTACTAATTAATTACCATATGTATAATATTTTTAAGCAAAATAATATATAATTTTGTAAAGTAACTAGTTCAAATCTCGCTTGTACGTGTGTATATGAACGACTTGAAACAGAAACGATAAATAATACAAAAATATATGCAAGCTAAATATAATTAGATACGTAAAAAAATATTACTTTTATAAAAATACGTGATACTACACATCTTCATCAACAAGTTAGTAAACCCCACACATGTATATGTTTAACAATAGTACTTATTCTAAAAGAAGGCGCTGTAGCGAGCACTCGCGTGTGCTTCTTGGCTTTTGGCGTCAACCGTATCGCATAGTCGAATGTTCGCGTGCCGTGATCAGAATATAAATAAGTATTGCTAAGTAAATCACATAAATAACACGACCATGTGTGGATAGGACGTGCAAACTGTTGTAATGTTTTGTTCCAAATTCGGGGACTATTGCATTAAGTGAGGACAGTTAAAGTTTCAATTGGACTCTAGTAGTGTATTGATAATGCCAGGACACACTAACAGTCCTTACTGGGCGGCTGTGGACTTTGACAGCGAAGGCGATGACGATAGAAATGTCCATCCAAACAGCAGAGTCTACCTCGACCCTTGGGATAACGATGCCTTTGGAATGACTCAAGGGGAATCACCAGATGCCAGTCAGGAACATATTATGAATTCTTTTGCGGGAGAACCCGTCAGCGCCAGTTTTTATTACGTTCCAACTAAAACGTATGATTCTGGTGAAGAACCGAAACCGGCTAAAAGAACTATTTTTCAAGAGGGTTTAGTTCCACCAGATTATTCAATTTACGGGAGACGGCCTTCCAGACATATGATGGCTGATTATCAAGATATGTCGATGTATGGCCACGTACCGATACGTAAGTTTTTCTATTTTAATTGTACTTAAAATGTAGATTAATATTTAGTTAAAAATATTCTTAGATGAAGTTTATAGAAAATACGAATATAATTAAGATGAATATTAACATGAAATTTAAAAGCTGATAACTTGATACGATTCTTCTAATTACTGTTAATTACGTGGATTTCTAATTAGCGGTTACACTTTTTTGTGGCATGCAAGAGACGCTTATATTTATAAAAATAATGTAGGTAGATATTTTGTATATCTTAAAATTTTATTTTTATGATAGACAAAACATAAAATCTAAAGTGAAATTGAATTTTATAAATTATTTTTATATTCATAAATAAATGATGCAATAAGTGAGAAGCCAGTGCTGTTGCGGAAAAAATATATAAAAAAGGTTCTTTTACAATTATAATAATAAAAATATAATAAGTAATTAATTTAATTTCTTAAAAAAGTACCTACTTTAAAGCTTTTTTTTAATAAAGCTATGATGTGTGAAGATTTATGCCCACAGCCTACTAATGCATATTCATTATCATATATCATAGCACAATACCCTTTGTATTAATATAATGGTAGTTATTATTTTTAAAATATATAGACAGTAAATATTAAAATAAGAAATTGCTCTTATTTATTAAAGTTGGAACCTGTGTCACTGTAATATTTATTTATTTAAACTTGTTTATTTTAATAATAATTAAAACAAATATTTATAGACGAGCGTAGACGTTCAATATACCACGAAGAACCTATATATGCCCCACATCCTATGGTGTACGAGAGTTTATACGCACCAATACCTATGAACCCCTACATGCAGCCAAGGTCACGGATGTCTCTTCAGCATCAGCCAGAATATGTGGCGGTGAACGGTCATGGCAAGCAACGAAGACATTCAAGGTAATGTTTTTTTATCGTACTTTTGCTATGTTAAAATAAGTAGTTATTGAATATAGGACGTAGGCGTTTGTAGGCTTACAGTGAATATAGTATCAAGGAAAAATCGTCATCATCTTCGACTTCAATGTGGCTGACTAACACCGCCTACTACGCAAAATAGCTGTGTATTCAATATAACGAACATTTGAACAAGAAAATAGCCCAATTATATATGGAAATACCTATTTATTACAATTTATTGACATTTAACGTATAACCATAGTTTAATTTTATTATTAGAAAATCTTTAAAAGATTTTAAAACAATTATAGTATTATTTTTCTTGGATATATATATATATATATATATATATATATATATATATATATATATATATATATATATATATATATATATATATATATATATATATATATATATATATATATATATATATATATTCGTTCAAAAATCTCACTCTAATTGTTTTCATTTTTGTTACATCATAGAGATAAAACCAATCGATATATTATAACAAAATCGAATAATAAATAATTATTATATGCCAATAAAAAAGGCTGCAAATGCTTGCGTGTTTATATTGCACATAGTATGTAAAGTGCGTACAATTAAGTCCAAAGAGAATTGATTAATTTAAAAAAGTTCAAACGTTTATATGAATGGAAATAGAAAGTTATTATTGTATTTAATGATAATATGTTAAATAGGCAAAGGTTATGCATATTGAGTATACATATTTATATATATGTATTTCAATGCTTTTTCATGAAATGTTTAAATTTTTACATGTTTCATATAGGTACATGTTAAAACTTTGTATAAATTAATCGCTTGAAGTCTTTAATTAGTGAGTACCTCCTAGTTGGATGCTATAACATGTCCCACGCCTTAAGCTAATACAGTAATATAAATTAAGTATTTTTTATTATTTTTCCTTATTTACGATAAGATTCAAAAGTAGTAGAAAAATAAACATCCTTAGTCTTTCAATCTTTACTAAATAATAAAAAGATTATTTTAATAAAAATATTATTTCTACAGAATATGTTTACAATGCATAGCGATTCGGACGCTTAATCCTTTCAAGATGAAATCTTCACTAAACACGCGAACATTTTCTCGCTAACGATACATTATTATTTAAGCTACACGCACTCAACTACACCTACCTGATTTCTAGTTTTTATGGGGAAAATACTAATAAAATATATTTCCAAACATATTTACCTTTTGCAATTTGTTGTCTTATTATCTCCATTTAGTTTTTGTGTGATAATCGTTTTGTTTACTCTTACTTGTATTGAATAATTGAAAGATGGTTCCCATTCCCAGCTGAATCGCTCGGCGTGGAGTTCCACGGAAAGAATTATTAAAAATAGAAAAAGAAAAAACACTATCGTCATAGTTATGGGCTCGCAAAGTTAGTCGAGTTTCTTTGTATTATAACGATCCTCTATCCGTCGTGTGAACATGCTGTAGTTTTTGTTTACTACAAATGAAAGTTGCATTGGTGAGAATCTAGCCCGTTTCTTGTATACAGAGAAACTTGTTCCTAGCATTGACCTCTGGATCATTGCATAATTTTATCCTGAACATCAATCAAGCTAATACAATTTGCCTTTTTTTCTTTCTTTTAGTTTAGTTTTGTTCCTTTTTATAACAAAATACTTTAATATGAAATAAAGTAAGAGTATACAAGTTTGATAGATACTTCAAATCTAAAAAAATGAATGCAAACGATTAAATAACTTTATAGCGCTAATCAATTTTGCTAATTTTGTTTTATTATATCCATTAACTGTGTGAAACTCAAAAATATAATGAACTTTAATAATTAAATATAATTATATTTTATTTATGTATAGAATAAAGAGAAACTTTCGATTTCAAGTATTTCAATACTATATTCTTAAAAAAATTGCACATAAAATGTAAAACATGTAGTGCGTGACCATATGGCCTAAGTCAAAAAGAATTACCTAAATTATGAATTTAAATTAATGAATAATAAATGATGTTACATAAAGAATTCAAGCTAGAAAGTAATACAGGGCATGAACCTGTCCTGTCATAATGTTCGCACATTTGTGTGAACAGTGAACACGTAGAAACTAACCGCATTATCTAATATATAATCGTGTTGATACGGATGAGAGATCATAAGAATTGCAATAGTCATACATACCTGTGGACGCACTTTAAGTTATTCATATTCGTGGGTGTTTAAAATGCAAAGTAAGTGGGAAGATATTACAAATTAATGTTTATTTACTATTCAAATGAACAATTATAAATATAGTAAATTATTTAGGTTCAGACGTTTAAAATTAAAAAAAAGCACCTTAATTACATAATATGTAAAATTATTTGAAATTACTTGATGTTTCACTAATATTATTACACTGACTATACTCGTAAACATATCTCTTACTCAGTTCAATGCGTAAATGTAGAAGACATTTAAGGAAAGTCTTTATTCTTCGTTGAAGGGTAGAAAAAATAACTTAATGCTAAGATAGCGGCGGAACTCAACATCACAGTTAGTCTTTACGAAGCGAAGAAATGTAACTAAATTTTTCTCTGGTTCCTCTTAGAATTTAGATGCTATCCCCTGAGCCTAGACGGCTACGTAAAGGAATCAAATATTCAAATTTTACAGACCATTAAAATTAGGAATTACTTTTTACAGAATGAATTAAAAGAAAAAATATAGTGAAATTAACAAAAATCTATAATTTGTTGACAGGTTGACAGAAGCGTACGAGCAATATGCGTACGAAAGCTTGTCGCCTGAATACGAAGACTGGGCGCGACCGCTGCCGAAAACAGCTCCTGATAATTTCCATCTTTCGCGGTACGGACACTTACAGATTGATTACTCTTGTAGCTGGCACTCACTTGACAGGATCATACGTAACCACTAAAATTAAAACGACACAAGGAAAAAAGCTTTAGGTTTCTGTTAAAAGCTTTAACGCTTTTTATAGCAGCAAATCCATAGTCAGCATGTGTGCTAGGTAATGTTTGATTAACTTTAACATTTTAACCGGCACAAAACAGTTGGCCAATGTCAAATAAACATTAATGCACAATTTTAAGTTCTGCTGCGAGGGATATAGCAGTGTATCCTAATAAATTAACTATATAGAGAGGCCTGTTATCTTTAAACAATCATTTATATTGTTTTTTAAGTGTTATTTTTCAATTCAAGCCTATATATGGAATGTCTGAAATAGCAACCTTCACATCTAATTATCTTATGCATGTATTGCTGTAATTGTTATATAGATGTAACGATTAAAATGTAATTGTTTGTATTACCTAGGTACGTTCTAGATTATACATACTATATGCATGTTGAAAGTGGCACATTGTTTTTTTACATTAAAACTTCATTTGAAGCTAATTTCATTTTAAATTGATTTATTAATTAAAGTCTATAAACGTTTATTTTATAATTATGAAAGTAAAAGATACCTTAATAATGTCAGAAGAAATGATTTCAACTCTTCATAAAAAAAAGAAAATTAAAAAAAAGCAAATTGAGGCTGTATTAATTACAAAAGAACATCTTATTATTATTTTCTAAGAAGAATAAAAATGTTTTTATTATAACTTTAATACGTCTAAGTGATATCTAGATACTTATTTTTTAACTCTACTATACTATACGTTTTAAGTAATCAGTAGATGTTAAATGCTTTAATTGTTTTAGTTAAAGTATAGGCACTGTCTATACTCCACCAATTTTGTCACTGCTTTTTATACGTAAAATAAAGTTTGTGCAATAATTTTGTTTTTAATATTCTTCAAGTGTTATTCTATACAGAATATACCTACGAATATTGATACAATATGTAAAAGTGTATACGTTTCCTATGTCTAATAATGTTGTATTAGTAACTTGAGGTCGCATTACCGCTCTTAGTAAAATATTACTAAAGATATCGCTAGCTATAAACGTCATTTTGATTTTTTTTATCTAAATACAGGTTTACGTAACTGAATTTACTTCAGGCAAATAAAGAAAATTTAATTACATTGTTTATAAGAAAAATTATTACAATTTAATTGTATGAAACATTATAAAAGCACAGGCCAAAGAAAATAAAAAAGTATTTGTTATCAAATATTGCGTTTTATTTTTCACTTATTTATGCATGAGTTATACAGGTAATAGGTGCTATTACAATATGTTAGCTCTTTACTTAAGTATTTTAAAGTAATATAATATTTCTATTACAGGGTAGACAAAATATATAACTAAATTTGAACTCATACAACGTGACATTGGCGAATAATGGTCTACTGGTATTATAATGACTATTAATCTTCCGAACCATTTCATGTACTATGTTAAGACAAAAGTATATTAATATATACAGATAAATTTCACTAAATTTACCATAGATTTGTTATATTTTTAGCTTGCCTTTCAAATAAGCGGTAGTTAATTAGTTGTTTCTTATCACATTACCAGATTTACTTTGTTAATTTTTGCTACAGTCTGTTAATTTTCGAATAATTACGAGGCTAAAATACTAGTGCTCTTGATTTTTTTTATTATTTCCTCATATAATGAAGCTATGTATATATTTTGTAACTAGACAAAAAAAATAATTCTAGAATAATATTTAAAAAGGCCAATAATTATCTGTAGATTTCACACTGTTGCAAGTGCTAGTTGTGTATTTCTGAAATAGTAAGTATAGGTTCCATCTCTAAGACAGTTGTTTGGAATAATTTTATTTAAATTCAAAGCTATACAGTTTATAGAATTGCATACAATAATTGTTTTATTTAAGTGCTTGTAGTAAATGTTTACAATCAAATAACAGGATATCGCTCAGAATGTTAGTAGAAAGTGATTCTAGATTACGTTCTTGATGACAGAACGCTAGCTGAAGTTAATGGTTTTACGCTCAACAACCGGTAGATAATAAGTTAAATAAGTATAGATTCGTATTTATCTTAAGCGCTGCTTTCCACATAAATTACAGGGAGAGTTTGTACGTTTATGTAAATACGACAAATACTTTCACTTATTAAGATGTTCTTTTGTTATGCATCTTTTAGTTGTTAACACAATTCATAAAATAAAACAACAAAAGCCAAAATTCTCCCACTTGCTTGAGTTCAAGGTAATTTGTACTATATATAAGTTATCCGCAATGTATTTGCTTAATTTTCAGATGAATTCAGTTGCTTAGACATGGCCAAATTTTTAGAATATCTTCTGTGGACATGGCGCTTCGGGCGTGTATTACATAAAAATAAAAAAATAAGATTCAAGGAAGAGGGGATATAATGAAGAGTTTACACAATACAACTATATATTATACTATTTAATCTGAGTAGAGATGCATTTAATGCATGTTGGGTGGCACATCCTTTGCTCGACGATGCTTAGTGCTTATAGTTAATTTAGTATTCATAATAATTTCCTCAGTAACGATTTAAGAATCGATATCGATTTCAGATAATTATTATTCATACAATTTATATTTATTGCAGCTTATCAATCTTAAACGTTATCATTTAATATTACTATTGTTAATTTATTTTATAGTTATTGTTTATGATTGCTAGATAAGAATTGTGAATTTATAGATAGCTAAGTAGTTAGAGACATATTCATTAATTTAATGGACAACATGCAATTAAAAATCAAAATAAAATTTTATTCAAAAGAAGAAACTTAAATATTTTGTGTATATAATATCGAAACGTTATTAGTTTGCTAAAAAATAACACAGCAACTGAACAATAAACATATTTCACGACGAGTCTACCGAAACTCGTAACTAGTGATGTAACTTATGAATAATCATATAGTAATTAAAATCGAATTATCATAATCATTTACTTTTATATTATTTCTATTTTTATTATACAGCACTTTGAAATTAGAATACTGATATAAGATAGAGAAATCAATTAGTAGTAGACTGCAGTAGAAATAATTGTTACACATGCTTTACTCTTTTGAAGGAATTTTGTTACGAAATACAGTTTTCTTTACATAAGAGGGTTACTGTTGTTAGCATTCACTTTGCCATCTAGTGATTAATCATCATTCGTATGTACACCATGTAGCCTTTGTACGAGGATATTGCGTTTCTATTTAGTTATGTTTAGTATAAATTTTACTGCGACTTTCCGTGCGTTCTCTTTTGCTTTTAGTTTTTTTTAACTGACATACCTACCTAGTGTATATATTTAACGTATGGTGTTTTGAAAACGTATGTTAATAACATGCAGTTTTTGCGTTGGAAATGTTTAATTACAATGAAAATGAATAATCGAACTAAATTATTTTTGCACTGCTATAGACTTTTTATAATGTCGAAAATTAATTTAGTGATTTATTAATATATTTAATAAATTAAATATTTACAAAAGACAGACCAAAAACGATATTTGTAAAGTTAAACGATACTACAGGCTAAACACATGACATAAGACTTAAAAATAAAACAAATGTATCAAGAAATTATGTTCATTCATTTTAATGATCATCATTATTTTGTAGAAAGTTTAAGTTTGTGTATGTATACTTACATATACTTAGATATAACTACAAATTGAGGTAATCACATGCATGGCACGAATAAATATTGTGATCTAAGAGACATTCAACAGCTTTGTTTCCAATTAAAACCGTCCAATAATTAAATTTAACAACTTTATAGTGTTTCATAATTGCATAATATTAGAGGAGATATACTGCAATGATAGTAAGCCTACTGTACATATACTCCAAATTTTATTTTAGATTAATGCTTTTTTTACATATGTAAATTCGGTTACGTTATATAGCATGTTTCTATAGAACTTTTATATTAAATTACTCCACTCTCTACTCTCCGCCTGCGATCTTTTTCAGCATTCACCAAGCTGGTGCAAGATCCATCATTTTGCAGAATAAGATTACTGGATTTGCAACGCAAGGCTAAAAGGATTCCTTTAATAATCACATTAACACGTTCTTCCTTTCTCAAGCTGACTAAATTCAATATGATACGATTACAGACATCTCCAAAGTATGTTCTAGAAATTAATTAGATAGTTCTAAATATGCCCGACTTTTCATGTCACATGTTTAAGTCTAATATGAGAGTTAATCGTATTTATAGTCTTCGAGTGTCAACATCTGAATCTGAATATATAGTACAGTAATTTTTCTAACATATTTGAAATGTATTAGTCACTATAACAACGAAATAAGTTGTGTAAAGCATATAAGAATTTCGACGCTGCGTGATTCGACGACGCATGGCTTAACGGTCAGAACGCCTAGCTCAGTGGTCAGAGCGCTTACACGGTTCGCAAAGCGCGGGTTCAAATTTTATATGTGTTTTCTTTGAGTATTTTTTCTATCCTCAGTGTGGATTAACACTTTAAAAATCATAATATTTTCACTATAAATATTTTATATCTATGATCATTAAGGACATCGTGGCGCATTAGGACAGTGTATGACTGCAAACGCGATTGACGGCGACGAATTGTTGGTTCAATCCATAATCAGAGGATCTAACAATAGACAACAACTCAATTTCGGTCACACTACTAGGCAGAAAAAGAGATGAAGAAAGATGCATATATATATTTTTAATTATTATATGAATTCCTCCACACTATAATTTTAATTTGATATTATCAAAACAAAACGTTATTTTACAACAGCCAAGCTTATACTAGTAGCCATTTATAATGGAGATAAAAATACTTAATTGAGAAGTGAAAGCGAAGGAAACGAAAACATTGCCAAGAATTTCTTAAAACGTGCAGTTTATTTTAAAAGGCAACATTAATCGTTCAATTAGACGGTACTCTAAACAGGAGTGACTCTACTGGTTTAGAAATTCCTTCTCGCTATACAATTTTCTCTTCTTCATGATATTGAAATGGCCTTTTTTATCAGTTTTGACGATATTCAGGTTTTTTGTATCACGATACGTTACTTGTAAGGGTGATTTTGTAACTTTATTATATGTATTCGCCATAGGACGTGGTTTTGGACTTCCCGGTATGGAGTACTCAGCTAAGAAAGGTTCTGGATAAACAGTTGTGTTCGCAGAGTAAGGTCGTTCAACTCTATTCTCATATTGACTTTGAGACGGATAACTACTCTGCGCTAAATATTCTTTAAATTGGCTTTGTTTTAATTTCTCTTCCAAATCTTCCAATTTCTAAAATATTATGTAGTTTTTTTTTTCATTATATTATTCTAACATTTATTTTATTTATATTAAAATTATTTATTTATTTATTTAATACTTTATTAAACCTACATAAAAAAAGAACATGTAAAATTAATTATATACAATTAACTAACAGAAATACTTGTTTTATATTTTCATGTTTTGCATTATAATAAGTTAACTTAAGAAATATTAATTTACGTAATATTTTAAAACATTTCGTATATTAATAATGTAAATATAATAATTAATATACAATTACTAAAAAAACATCTATGCAATAGGCTACTTATCAATTAAGGTTAATCTACTTACTATACTTGATAATACAAATTTACAATCGTGGTGAGAAGTTGATACACCAGACGATTAAACACTTTGGTCTTGAGGACACAAGTTTATGTTGTGCTCGAGAAAATCGAAATTATTTCAATTTAAATAAAAATGTAGAAAATCAATAAATCAATCAATTATTAACAATTTAATTCAATAATTCAATACTCATGTTGAAAGCACTGTTACGTAATAATATATAGGTATATGTTAATTTATTCAGTTAACTACTTTTAATTTTGGCTTGCTACCTATTTAACGGACTACAGTGTCCGGTCATTGACCAGATCTTTGGCATTATTTGAACCTTAGGTACGTCTGTTTCTTATTCTTGCATTTCCAAGTAAAAGTATTTATAACAAGTTAACAATTACTTGCCGTGTAGTACAAAAATAAACTAAATAGATATTTCAATCCTGCTCGATTCTAAAATAGATTTATTGTATGGAATGGTAAAGCGTGCTTCCATATCCGTTTTAGGCTAATAATAATATGTACATATATTAATACTGCTAAAATAATAACTAGTGCTGAAAGTAGCTTTCTCTGTTTCTGCACTAATAAATTGTCTTAGACTAAATTATCTCTGTGTATATATTTTTTTCTACTATGAAATATTGATGTACATAATTACCACTGTATTATTAATTAATGGATGATAATTAAAATAATTAATTATACTTACCCGTCTATATGCTTCAATGTTAGCATCAGCACGAGCGGTTTGCACCGATAGCTGTTCCTGCAGTTGAATCACTTCTGCTGCACTTCGTTGGATCTTTTCTTCGTATTCTAGCACTACTATATTCATCTTGAAAATATTTGTCGCAATTAAAAAAATCCTCATAATATTTAAACTTTAGCTTTTTTATTTAATATGAAAAATTATTTACTCAATATAAAGAAATACTTAGGTAATACGTGAATTGATATTAAAATTGTATTTTATTGTGTCCACTTATTTATCAGTGACGAACAATTAATGCGATATTTTTTTTAATAAGCGATATTCATATTTAGATATGAATTTCAGGTATTTGTAATTTTATGGGGATTTATAATCTATACAAATAGTACTTTACTAATATTATAAGGTTGATGATACTATTATGTTGTTTAGTAATTAATTATGTCAATATTTAAAATCACGTTCATTATTTTTCACTTTCATTGTAAATGTTAATTGTCATAAAGAATTCTCATAAAACAGCTTATATTTTGCTACGTGGACGCAGCCGCAGGTGTAGCTAGTGTAGTAGGTACAACTAAACTTAGGCAAGTAAAAGTATATAATTTAACAACCTACCTTGTTTCTATGTTCAACCTCTGTATTTTTTAACTTTTCTCTCAGTTCTTCGATTATACAAGTAAATTGTGCTATTTGAGTATCGGAATCGTATTGTAGCTGTTGAACTAATTGAAATCATTTTCTTAATTTTTATTTAAATTGATATTTAATCGAATGTAAAACAATAAAAATAATAAAACATAACTAAACATTAGTTTACTGATGTTTGTATTTAGAAAATGAAATTTGTGCAATACTTTACTTTTTTTGTCATTATTTGACATTATTTCTTCAATATATTTTTCATGAGATTTTCGTAATTCAATTAAAGTTTCCTCGTGCTTGTCTTGTATAACATTTTTGTTCTGATAAAATACACAAAGTATGAGTATTATTTTACTTTGTATATAAACAATGTAAATAACGTAAAGTGTTATTATCGTGTTGGTACGTGCATTTACAGAAACAGCTATTCATTTAACTACTTACCTTTTCCATTGTTGCTATAGTCATATCTTTTGAAATAATCTCGTCTTTTAATTTTTTAACATCACGTTTAAGGTAAACCAACTGGGAAACGGTTTCCTGTAAATTTCCGATCATTTCTCGTGATGTTTGTAAATGATATCTATGAGATTTCTCAAGTTCGCGCGCTTCTTTTAAATCTAATTCGAGCTTTAAATTTAAATCCCGTAACCTTTTACATTCTTCTTTATCTTTCGATGAATCCTATAAAATTTTGTACAAATATAAATAATTTAACTTTGCAAAAAGAAACACTCGGTAACACTCAGTTCGTATAATCTTTATAAATGCCATACTATTTTAAACTTGGTAAAATTTTCTAACATGTGCTGTAATTTTTCATTACTAGACAATGTACTTTCTGTGATGGGTGGATGGGCGGAGTTCATTTTTTAAATACAAATACTTAATAATTAAGAAACAAATATTACAAGCAATGACAACCACAACAGTTATTTAATTGTAACAAGTGACATTTTAACATTAAAAAATTAATTGAAAGAGTCAAGAGTCATACGACAAAGCTTCCAGATGATTATCCAGATAATAAATGAAAAAAAAAATTAATGGTAATTATTTTTGGTATTGTTTCAGTACGATACGTCCAACTTACGATAAATAAGCGTACATTTTGTGTAACCATTAATAATTATATTTTAGAATTTGTTTTTTAGTAACTATTATTTTGCAAACTTTATTCTATTCAAGAAAACTTTGAACTTAGAACAATGAATTGATTTTTGAATGAATGAATTTGCAGATAACAATGAATATATATTTTTTTGTAAATGGGTCAGAGAGTACAGATAACTATGCTTAATTAGTAAAAATAAGAAACATGAAAGAATACTACTGGAATAATTCTTACTTTATAAGTCTTGAATATATGTAAGTCGAATTTCAATGTTATTTACCATACTATGTACATAGATTTAACTAATTAGCTTTGGTATTATCAATTGCTCATATTCTATAAGCCACTTAAAGTAAAATTTTGTACTTAGAGTAATTTACATTGTGATTGGGTTAGTGCATATTGTATTGGGTAAGTTATAAAGTTCATAAAGGTTTATAAAAGCAAGTGAGCGGAATGAAAATTAAATCAAAAAAACTAAATAGAAAGGAAAACCTTTATTATATATTTCCTTATTCTACTTGCAGCAAAATTTTGGATTGCTCAAGTGTGGCTTTTAACTTGAATGGTTTGTTAAGACTTTCAACATTGAAGGTTTCTTTTGCAAATTGCTCATTTTCAGGATCATCATGTAATGTAAAGCTAATATCTTTTACATCTTTTTTTGTCTCTATATTACATACATTTTGTGCAAACATAGGTGCACCTTCATTAAATAATTTGACAGTTTGGTCTAAATATTTCATATATATATCTTTTCCTAGAAATTCAACATCAGTATTTATGTCTGTTAAAGATAATTCAGGTAAATCTAACATCATCCCAGCTTGTTTTGCACATCCAACAGCAATAACTTCATCTGGATTGATACCTGAGAGCACCTCAGCTTCTGGTAACAGATTTGCAACAGCTGACTGCAATTTAGGTATTTTCATACTGCCTCCACATAACACAATTTTACTTATTTTGCCATCAAAGCTTTCTATAACTTTCTTTGCTGGTTCAATATATGAAGAAATTTTTGAGGAAATTACATTTTCAAATCTTGCCCGAGAGATGTTTTGGCTCCAATCTACACCATCCAAAAGTGATTCTATAAAAACATGTGCAGAGTTGAGAGTAGAGAGTACATGTTTACAGTTATCAGCATGATGTAACAGCTTAGACTTAGCTCTTCGGCTTTCTTGTGGGTCAAGTTTCCATTTTTGTTTAAATTCTTGAGCAATATAATCTGCTAAGTCCTTAGTTAGGCATTGACCTCCTAAATCAGCTCTGAAAATATTCTTTTCAACTGATAAGAAACCACTTGTAACTTTAATTATTGAAGCATCACATGTAGAGCCTCCAAGTCTATATACTAAAACATTAACATCTTCAGGGGAGTCTTCAATGTTATATGCTAAGAGGGCAGCTGCTGGCTCACTTATTACTTGTAAGACATCAAAGCCAGCTAATTCAGCACACTTCACTAATCTTTCCCTACTTGCACTAGACCAATGTAATGGAGCAGCCAAAACCAATTTTAAATCTCCTTCATTTTGTACAGAGTGACTGGCGATTGTATAAAGTTTTGAGTATATTTTTGTGGCAATATTATCTGGATTTGAATAAAGCTTAGTTTCACTAGTTTCAAATTCGTATACCAACTTATCGTCATTTTGTATTCGACAAGATGAAGCATTCTCAACATAAGATAAGTCATCTTCTGTAAAATCACAGTTCATGAGGCGTTTATTATACTTGATTATTGCTTTAGAGGATGCTTGCCCAGATTTTGCCGGCAATCCAATTTCCCATTCTACGCCATTTAACGCAACTACGGCTGGTGTAACTCTGTCGCCAGCATCATTGGCTAAAACAGCTGCTGTACCATTAGTGAATGCTGCTAAACACCCGGAACTATCACCAAGATGAATTCCGTAGGCAGTTGCCATTTTAGATGTTAAATGTCGAGAAGAAATACTTACAGTTTCAAAATTAATTAATAATAATTATAAAAAAATATAACTTCACTGTTAAATAATTGGAGCCTCAAATATTCATTATAGATAAATAACCTCAAAAATTATTGAGTTTTATGTTCTAAAGTATAGTCATTACCATACACAAGAAAAAGCCACAGACTTAAAAAGATCCTCTAGATATTGTCAAATGTCAAAAGAATCGACTACAAATTTTCTTTTTAAATATATAGCAAGTTTTATAATTGTAGTAACAATTCTCGATAGACCATTCATATAGCATTGCTTACACTGTCGTAAGCCAAATTAGAAATAATAGTTGTTCGTCTCAGGACTGCTACGAATTTATAAATGCCTAAGATTAAAAGTTAAGACTACTTCTAAAATAGGTATTTAATACCTAATAAATTTATATAATAAAAACACTATCTAGATAAGAGATTTATTGTTTAAAATTTCATAAGTAGTAGTATTTTCCTCGTTATGTAAATGAATGATGGTGATAAATGTAATATATATAATAGTTATTTTTTGATATGACTCCCAAAATCTATTTAATAATTTATAACCTTCAATTTTTAACTGGTAAATTTATTCAGCAGCAGTTGGTTTTTCAATTATCGCTATTCAACTGGTGTTTACCAACTAAAATACTTGGATCTTAATAAATATTCGTAGAAGACTTTTGATAAAAGAAAGGAATGCTCTGAAATTTATTAACACAGGTTATCAAGACAAATTAATGGATTTTTGAATATAAAGAGCTAAGTAAAATATTGACGTCAAAGATAGAGCACTATATCAATATAATATGTTATTCCTTACATAGCATTTGTAGTAAATTACTTAATATACCTAAGATGATTCTTATACTTTATAATAATAAATTTTATCTTACAAAAAAAAACTTGATTGTTGTAAACAATAGGGACTGGAATATGTTTTATTCTATTTAAAATAAGTATACTAGAATAAGGAACATTAGTAATAACTAATTATAATTTTGAAAAATTTAATAATTAGTACGAGAGAAACGTAAATAAGAGCTCAGTTTAATCGAAATCGCTGGGAATCGAATAAACAAAGAAACTTTTGTTGGCTCTTGACTAGCGCTGAACACGCATAGAAAGATGACAGCTGAACTTGACAAACAAACAAAGCAGCCAAAATTATGTCAATTTAAATTTTTGTTTGTTTGCTTTGTAATTATGTAAAACTACTAAATTTTATAAAAATGAAAAACACTGTATTAAATTATTTTTTTTATATTTTGTTATTACTCCCTCACATACAATTTGGCTGTAATTTTAGCGTAGTAGCTCTTAAATCAAATGATATAAGACATTATTTGGGAACACGTACACCGTATAGGTTGAAATATAATAAAGATGATTCTAAGAAGAAGTTTGCTAGTACGTAAAATATTATTATGTTTTAATTTACGCCTAATAAATTCCAAACTAGTTTTGAATTACTACTAGTCAAAGCTTAATATTTAGTAATATATGTTGTACTCCCTCAATTTATTTTATAGATTGCAAGGATACGAGTATTTGGATGTTAGTTAGACATGGAACAAGATTACCCAGTGGTAAAGATATTGAAGGCATGAATAATGACTTAAAAGACTTAAAATTTGAAATATTGTTAAAAAACAGTGAAAATAAGGGTAGGTAAACTAACTTAAAACTTGTTTTACCTTGTATAAATTGCTTATAATACAACGACCACATTGTTTTAATTTACTATGCTGTTGTTATTTAACTTATTGGCATTGCAACACAGTGTCTGATAAAATGTGCCAATTGTGGGTTTGATTCCTACTTCTGATTATTAATTGTTTTGTTCCTTTTACATATGTGAAAAAAATATAACTCTATTTATTTTTTATGTAATTTACTCTTAGGTCAATTAACCAAGGAGCAATTGAATCATTTCCAAAATTGGTCTAGTGATATTTTGATGGAACAAGAAAAATATTTAACTTTAGAAGGACAAGATGAAATGATATTGCTTGCTGAAAGAATGCAAAAGAGGTTTCCCAATGCTATAAAATCCAAATATAGCAATAAAACTCACAAAGTAAGATATAAAAAGTGAATTATTATATTATTACACATATTATAATCAATTAAATTCCCTAGAAAAAGAAAGCGAAAGATCATTTTTTTAGTAAAATTATAATATAATATTATATTTAATATTAATAACATGTCTACTTTAATTTAAACCTACTTTCTTATGTTACATTTCTGTTAGTTTAGATATACAGCTACTCAAAGAGCA
The DNA here is from genome assembly GCA_037178615.1 of Dione vanillae. Lineage (NCBI taxonomy): Eukaryota > Metazoa > Arthropoda > Insecta > Lepidoptera > Nymphalidae > Dione > Dione vanillae. The sequence goes on along the minus strand of JAZFAU010000097.1, from coordinate 1,708,464 downwards.
CAACAGAGTGCTAGATACTTTACCATTGGTTTATTTGATAAGAAAGGTTCTCAAGATGTTATTTTTGAGCCTGCGTTGAAAATTGATACCACTTTGAGAGTAAGTAAAAAGTTCTTATTGATTCTGATATAATTTTTATATTCATAAGTTAGCCTTATAGTATGCATATGCAATTAAGCATGTTGTCATGAAATATTTGAAACATATATTGTAATTTTAGTTATTTAATTTTAAATTTAATTATATTTTTTTATTGTTGATCTTGGAATAAGAATAAAAAATAATTTAAATTTTCATTAAGTTGTAATTATTTAAAATTGAATTATAATTATTATAATAAAATTAACATTCAATGCCGTTGTGGCTTTTTAGTATATTTCAATATATTTACATGCTATTTTTTGTTAAAATATCCATTATTTATTTTAAATAAAATATAACAAGTATATAAATTAAAACTATACAAAAGAAACAAATTGACTACTGTGTTATTACCTCTTATTAATTAATTGAAAGTCTGCTTAAAGTTAGCAGCTAGGATGAGGTCCACTCTGAAGCCTCTCAGATGAAGCTATTATATTATAAATTAATTTACAGGTTTATCTTATAGCTAAAATGATAAGTCTTTTAACTATTCTATATTTATTTGAGAAAAAAAAAACAAATCTTTCAGTTTTATAAACATTGTGACAAGTGGCAAAAGCAAGTCAAGAAAAATCCAGACACATACAAGGAACAGATATTGTTCGGCAAAAGCCAGGAAATGAATGAGACAATTAAATCTGTTTCTAAAAAGTTTGGCTTAGATAGAGATTTGACATTGGGTTTGTAATGAAGAAATCAAAGGCTTGCTTTGCTTTTTGCACTTTCACATGTATCTTCATGCACATGTCACATGGCTTTAGAAGCTATTGTATATATCTTAATATATATTTACATGCCTTTTTTTTGCCAACCTGCATATATTTTATTTTATATAACTAGCATGTTTGTATTGGTCTTAGTACTATATTTCACTTTTATTACATAGCATGTTTTATAAATTACTATAAAAATTGTAGGTAATACTTATTTCTTTTCTTTCGTTGTTTATGTTTTTGTTTTGGATTTTTGTAAGCTTCTATTACTATTGATTATATGTCATTAAAATATGTATGTTGTGACGAAAATTTATTTAATAGACAAAAAAGCCTTCTACATTATTGTTGAGTTTTATTATATGTTTATATATTAGCTTTTAAGACGTATATAGCTTTCTCCCTAGATATACAGCTTATTCATTACATATTTATAGTTTTGTAATCAATATGATAATTTTAACAGTTAAATTCATATTTTTTTTCATTTCTACAGAAACAGTTGTGTTGATTTATAAAATATGTGGTTATGAGACTTCATGGCAAAAGTTTAGTATATCTCCTTGGTGCTACGGATTTGATGAGAAAAGTATAAGAGTAAGTTTTCAAAGTTATATATTTTTCTTTTAGCTTCCATATATATTTTATCCTGCATATAACAGAGTAGGCAGAGGGGTCCGTAAGAATCGTGAAAACATAGTGTTAAGACACTACGTTACCTTCTTTCTGTCATTTTTGTAAATATTGCTTGTTGAGTGTCGGATTTCAATGATACGCTTGCCTAGATGGAAAAAATAGAAATGAAAAAGTCTATCCTCTTCAAGCGGGAATCGAGCCCACAAACCTTAGTGTTTAAAGGCAGGCACCTCTGCGCCACGACGTTTCTATTCCACAATTATATTTTTTTTAAACAGAAGCTTTTCAGCTAGTTCCATATAATTACTATTCTTAACATACAAATTTAAAGAGGATATACAACTTTAAAAATATTGTTTTAGGTTTTAGAGTACTATCATGATCTCAAACACTATTGGCTCGACGGCTATGGGCACAATTTCACTCAGAAGATTTCTTGTATGTTATTGAAAGATATGTTCAACACATTTAGGTATGGTACTTATTTTGTTTTACAATTATTTTATTAAAATTGAGTTCAAACAATATTATTTAGGAATAGGGTACCCTACATATATTATGGGTATTTTTTTTAATTTCACGTTTTATCCCGTACATGGCAGCGTAGGCAGAGGAAACTGCAGGAGCCATACGAACCTAGTGTTAAGACACTCCGTTGCTTAGTGCCTGCTTTCTCCGTCCCCGCTTCCCGCCTTTTCGAGGCATTGCGTGTTTAGTGGCGGAACTCAACGCCGTACTTTGCCTAGGTGCCAGAGCGAAGAAAATGAGAATAGAAAAATTTATCTTCCCCGAGTGGTAATCGAACCCAGAAACCGTTGCGTTACAGGCAGACGTTGCGCCTGTGTGTCACGACGGTTATATGTATTTTTTAAACTATTTTTAATAAATGTAACATATTTAATGATATTTTAAAACTAAACAATCAAATTTAATTTTAGTCGCAACAGTAAAATGAAAAGTAGCTTAATCTGTAATAATAAACTAAATAAAGAGTATAATTAATTGTTTCAGTAAAGAGAATCCGACTTCAACATTCCTCTTCGCACATTCCGGTACATTACTAAAGTTACTAAGCCACTTGGAACTGTATAAACCCGCTTCACATTTGAGAGGTGACTCCATAGATGTAGAGAGGGCGTGGATAGCGTCTAACATAGATTGTTTCGCTTCTAATTTAGCCTTTGTTTTGTATAAGTAAGTAGAACGCGTGGTAATCTTTTTTTCTATTTATATATGAAATTGTGTTCAAATTTCTTTTTGTAGTTGTGGTTCTAGTGACTAAACGCAATGATTTCAGGTTAAATCACGATTCTTAATTACTTTTTTAATTACTAATTACTTTTTGCTTTAATTATTTACTTTTCCCCACTCTGGTAAGGCAAAACACAATATTGAAGTCCGCTAAAAATCAAAAAACTAAACTAAATAAAGAATTATTGTATATTATAAAAATAAACAGTTAACATAATTAAATGATTTCCAGATGTAAAGATGGTGATAAATTACTAACTCTACATCAAGAGAGAATAATCAAACTGCCAATGTGTGACAGCGAACTGTGTCCATTGTCACATTTAAAAGGATATTTCCAGAGTTCTATAGAAAATTGTGAATATAATGACATGTGTGCAATTGGTAATATTTAATTATGTTATTTTGCAATAAGCTTATAGATAGGCTATAGTTGACATTTTTGGAACAAATATTTAATTAATGAACTTGGTAATTCATGTTTTTATATTAAAATTTAATGATATGTTTCCATCATTCAACACCAGTACAGACTGTTTTAGTACTCATAGTACTTACTATATTATACTGTATACCTGTGAATGTCCCAGATAAAATAGAATTTTTACATACATTTGTACTTTTATTTATTTCTATATAGGTTTTGATTATTATGATATGTTACGTTATAAATGAATTTATTTATTTATTTTTATAAAGTAGTCGGTGATTTTTAAGTTGAAAATTAAAAATAGTATTTTGAATTTTTTGTGATTTCAAATCAACGCGTGTTTATGATATATGGAGATTTTTCAAAATTTTTAAATTTTATGCTAAGCAAAATATTAATAAAGAGAATTAGTTTAAACACAAATTAGATATTTATGTCCTTTAAGTCGTTTAAATTTTATATGACTTGTCAATTGTAATAAATTATATTTTTACCACGCTTTTATTAAGTCGAACTGTCTCTGCAATAATATTAGAAAATATTCTCGCTTCTAAAACATTTATAAATATGAAATTTGGTAATTATTTGGAGATCTGATGACAATACAATTATGTTCGTAGGTATTTGGTTCTTTCTAGTTGGTCTAATGTAACGTAACAAAAGAAGGCGGAAGCAGGTAACAGAGAATTTTATCACTATGATCCCACTATTCAACACATTTGTGTTGTACATTTGTGTTGCAATAAAAAAATTATTGAAAAAATATCTATGATTTTTGGGATAGTTACTTTTCCTTAGATGTTTTCTTCATGTGATGAGGACTGGAGGATCAAATTTCAATTGTTTTTAATTTTTTTTAATATTCCTTTATTTGCATGTGTCCGTCAAAATTGCAAATATTTTACTACTAATAAACGGTTTGATGTTTATTTGATTAAAATTCTTGCTGTAATATTTTATTATAACAGTAATTAGTTTTAGGATGATGAAAATAAAATGATTGCAAATTGCGATTAATGTGAGCTTTTGCGATTAATGTGAGCTTTGTCTTTAAGGAAGTTAGACGAATATTATGCAAGCTAGTTATTAATATTTTAGCGCATATTTATTTTTACAAGTGTAATTGACGAAATAAATGTTATATTAGCAAAAATGTTTATTTTATTTTAGAAATAGATTATTTGCTTAGTAACTTTAAGTGTACGAAATGACGTTGGGGTTTTGCTGATGCAAATTGACGCTTTCATACACATTGAAAAATTCTCCCAGGATTCATTTATTTCAGTTCTATCTTTTTCTAAACGGAAGCCCCCTCAAGAGCAGATATTTTCACACTATTTGTCCTTTTTATGTTTGCCACTTTTTAATTCAAAAGTAAAAAAAGATTTATTTTGAAATTTGTCTACTTATATATTACATTAAGTTATTAAAATGATTGATGAATAACGTAATGTTAATTATCGAACTGAACAATTGCTACGGGATAATTATTTAATCTACGTGGACTGTTACGGTTTTACATCAGATGTTCCACTTTCCAGTATTAAAAATTAATTGTACCAAAGATCTTTCTTGGGCCTAACAGTTAATATAAAAATGTTATTAAATTCGTTCAGCAGTACTGGAGATGTGAATAGGGAAATATAGTTAAAACTGTTTTATATAACTAAATACATAGTATTTCAATACATGACATATATATGTGTTATGTATTTAAATATTTTTTAAATTGTATATTATTAGTTGGTATTCGCAACTGCATTGCAACCTTTGTCAATCAAAATCTTTATACTTTAGATGGCCTCCCATAGGTCTGATGTCCTCCATATATTAGATTTTACACAATTTATGGGTGAATATCTTAAATTTGCTTTATTTTTTAAAAGCGATTATATATACCCTATATACTGCCTAAGACCAATAGACATACTGTAAAAAAATTGCATAAAGAATTATTTGTTTCTTTCTTATAATTTATTAATACTATTTATGCTAATAAAGATAACTTAAATTATTTTCTGTTTGGTGATCATTAGTCTTATCTTCAGGCACTTTTGTAACATGTAATGTGCTTAAAAGAATTGAGAGTATGGAAACTTAAGATAAGGATCGTCGTTGCTCAAAGGCAGGCGTAGCGTTTGCCTGTAAGGGCGACGGCTGATGTGTCCGATTCCCACTCGGAAAATTGAAATCGGAAAATCTATTTCCATTTGCTTCCTTCTGACAACTAGGCAAAGAACGGCGTTGAGTTCCGTCACTTAACATGTAATGCCTCAAAGACACTGAAAAACATTTGACGAAAAAAGGCGTCAAACGTAGACTTAAAATATTAATCCGAAATATTCCACTTCTAAAATATTACTTTGTAATAGATAAAGAATGCCAATAAAAATGTTCATAAGTTATTATTCTCTTATATATTATCATTTTATATTTCAATAATAAAACGGTCAGTGTAAAACACTAAAAAGCTTTACGAGCCAAGTATTCACATGCTTTCAGACCCATAAAGGTGGTCGTGAAAAATTTAATAAGCACTACACACAATGTTTCATGCGAGAAAATAGGTCGCAGGCATCCAAAGGCTTTTACAGTTAAACTATGTCAACAGTCGAATTAGGTTTAGGCCTGTGCAACATCTATATTTGTTCTAAACTTAGTTGATTGAATATTTTAATAAGTAATGTTAGCAAACTAAGGTATATTTCAATTAAAATAAAATTATTTAAAAGCAATTAACAATAAACGACTATATAAATTCTGAGTAAGTACAAAGAACAGCCCCTATATTAATCGATAATGAGTATTGTATTGTTTACTGTTTTTAATAATCTTTAATTTCTAAGCCGTAGACAAGTAATGCAAATATTGAAATGCAGGAATTAGGATAAAGTAGCTCACACTAGTGGCAAACTGACTGACTGATCGTTGGTAGGGTAGGATCCGATTCCCACTCGCGGAAAATTGATTTTTCTATTTCCATTTGCTTCCTTCTGACAACTAGGCAAAGAACGGCGTTGAGTTCCGCTACTCAACATGTAATGCCAAATAATATATACATACACTTGAGATAGCCTTATTCTTTATATAAGATATGATAAAAAAGGGCATATAACTAAAGTAGATTTGCTTGTAGTGCGCATAATTTTTGAATTTTTTTTTCAAACAAAATCCTTCGAGTTTTAACCATCAGCGTTTGTTAGATCATGTCCATACCATATACACCATTAGATGTCTTAATATATTTTATATATAGGTCAAAAAAATCATAAATCTTGGACATTGCTTGAATGGACAATTTATCAAATACATTTAAATAGATTACATTACATTGTTTCACAGAAACATCAAGCAGGGTAGTAAAAGAGCTGTAACGGGAACGAACACGAATAAAATTTTTAGATCGATAAACATTACCCTTTGAAAAGACATTACTTACAGACCGGAAACTTTAAATTTATGTGGGGTTTTGCGGGAAATCGGATGTGAGACTTTAATTTCGCCCATTAATCTTTATAGCAACTTGCTGACTAAGGCTGAAGTTAGGTAACGTATTTTATCATCAATCATTTAAGTATATTTTTTAATATTTGTATTACGGAAATGTTGAAATATCATATTATAAAATTCATTTTAAGCACACAATATATTAGCTACTTGTTCGCCGGTTCGTCTGCAAAGTAAAGTGCACCACGTTTGGTTTGAAAATTAATTCCTACAACATCGCATTGTAATTTGTAGAAGTCAAAAATGTTGCATTTAAGGGACAGATATACAATATCCTGGATTTATTTTGGCTATTAAACAGACACATCCATTTCCATTGCACTCTGTCACTTCAATATATGTACGGCTCACGCAATCACGGAGAAAGCAGGGACTAAGCAACCGAGTGTCTTAACACTAGGTTCCTATAGTTCCTGCAGTTCCCTCTGCCTACCCTGCCATGTGCGAGAGATAAAGCGTGAAGTTAAAAAAAAAGAAAATCTACGAGTAACCAAAGCAAGGCGCTGAAATATGTCCAAACAAAAAACTAATGCGCCTTTGGACAAAGGCGGAAAGACATTATTTAATTTAGAATTTTTCATAGGATGTAATCGTTGGTTCTGAATTTAGTCTAAAACATCCCAAGCATTCTTCTCCAACACCACATTGCGAGTAAGTAAATAGATGCTTATTTGTGTCATCAGCGGGTAAGGTAAACATGGTATATAGGTATTAGTAACATGATGTATTATTATGACATAATTTCGTTAATCGGGTCATGAGCGATTTAAAACGGTTTGTAAATTCCCTTCATAAAGCTCTTTGGTTCCGCGCCTGACATTCTTTATGACTCATTAAAATAATACACTGTTTAGAATTAAACGAGCTCGCGTCAAAATATAAAGAAAGATATAACAAAAGGATATTAATTTGGAACTTTATTATACGTGTTATGGCTTAAACAATAGCTGTTTGTAGTCGCTTTTACGATAGCTCTCTCATCGTATCTTTATTTATATGCTCTTTTTAAGTTATTGTTATAGCTTGAGTTTGATTGAAGTTTTACAAACTTTAATGTGAACAACTTCACAAATTGCTAGACTTAAACGTATGAGCTCTGTCTAAAATTTGTTTTAACTTTATATAAATCTGCGATCGGCAAAAAAATTCTTCAATATCAACAATAATAATAAATTTTTATTATATTTTTGTAACGTTATGGAATTTTTAAGAGATAATAATATATTTTACACAAATTAGAACGAAAATATGAATGGTAAATATTTAGGTACATACACACATATAGAGTGAATTGTTGCTGTCGCGTGACCAGTTTGTAAATCGTTTGGTAAATTGTATTTTTCAGACAACTTTGTATTTGCTGCAAGGATTTATATATGAATGACGTTTGTGAAGTGATCACAATAGGTTTAGGGAAACCTTGTTGAGTTTATTATGGGCTCTTCTCCTCACCAGGCTGTGCTTGGAACCCTCGTAACTTTAGTTTTAAGTCGTGGAGTATGTAGGTTTAAGAAGGGCTCAATTCGGTATTTATTATCGAATTGGGCTCCTCTGACACTCCTCCGTTAGCTCTATCTGACATATGTGATCATCTTATTGATTCTAAGTGGAAAAGTTATAAATAAATAAATAAATATATGTATATATATGTCTCCTACTGCAAAACATATCCTAATGTCTAATAAGAAATTGGCTCAACAATTGAGGGTTCTAATACCACTAAGGTTCTAATACTACTAATTAATATTTGTAATTTATGGTTCTTTCTGCTCCAACATATACATTTACCTCCTATATCCGTACACTATATAAGCCGAAAATGCATGTTTAAGGTACTAGATAAAGTCCATTTGTTGCCCTTACAATATATGCAAAGCAAGTGAACGTAAGAAATGTTGAACCATTGAACCATTGAAGAGGTATTTTATCGACAATTTGATTTATATCATAAATGTTTCGTAAGCTGCTTTAATAAAACCGAAGTCAGAGTAAAAGTTGACAATTTTGGCTTATTAGAGTCGGAACCAGAGACGAAACTGGAGTTGGGGGTGACACACACGTGAGCTATGATTACTACGGGCAGGACTGTTCATAAAAAAGACAGACATACCTACTTCCTTAAAAGGATGAAGCGTAAAAATAATTATTAACAAGAAATATACATAAAAATATCAAGTAGATTAGAGTAAATAGAGTTGATAGACTAATAGATCAATAGTGCGTAAAAAGAGATATTTTCGGCGTAACAAGTTTAAGCTTGTTTGTACCTACAGATTGTGCTATTTTTAGTCACCAAATGAAAATTATCAGAACTGAAGACGGAATTACAGGTGTTGTATCAGTCGAAAGTTCCAACCTATCGCAACCAGAGACATACATATTTAATATGTATTTGTTACGACCATTACTGTGTTAGCTATAGTAATAACATAAGTTGAAAATAAAAAATGTTATTATTATTATTATTCTAAATGAAATATAGTATGAATTGTATAAATTAAAAAAAGGTCTTATGATTGTTTATTAAATATTTTGTGGTTGAAAATCGAAAATATATATGTAATTAATATGAAATTAAAAATTTTAGTAAGTAATAAAACTTGTTAGTTTATTTTATATAAATCAAATTAAATTTTAGAGACAATTTTCTTCTTTATTTTTTCTTTGTCCTATATAAGCTCGCCCGGCATTGCCCGAACCTCAAGACACGTATAATTGACATGTGGCGTAAGATACCAACGGCCAGAGGGTCTTACCCTGATGCCGTCACCCCACTTCCCTCGTGGGAGTTGAGAGATGAAAGCCAAAAAAGACAGTAAGTCTGCCTAATAGTAACGTTGTAAGACCATGATCAACTCTAAAGCAATTGAGCTAAGCTTAAGTGTTCGATTAAGTGCTTCAGTGTCAACGTGCTAGCTTTTACGAGAAAAATATAAATAAAAGCGATTAAAGTAAAAAGGCATCTAAGACTTGAAAGTGAGATGCTTCTTCCAACTATAATCTGTAATGAACTTTTAGCCACAAATACTCGTATCGTATAACAAATGTTCAACATTAGATATGCATACATTGCTTCACGCTTTATACCGCATATTTCAGGGTAATCAGAGGGAACTGCAGAATCCATATGAACCTTGTGTTACGACACTCCGTTGCTTATCCATGCTTACATTAAATTCTTCTTTTTCTTTTTCTTAAACACATTCTTACGTTCCTTTTACAAAATATGTTAATTGGTACCTACCTGCCTTTTCACTAATAGAAGCAATTTAATGCTCTAGTAAAATTCGTCTATTGATTGTGATGTCGATTAAAATTGAATATATGTCATATGTTGAATTTGAATATACTTTTGTAAGCACTTTTGACTATAGGATTGGCTATAACGAAGCAGAGCTACCATTGGCTCGGAAGACTAATGGTATTCAGGTATTCAGTAGGTACTATAGTTGACTATTAGTTTAATACAAGAATGGAATTCTATAAAAAATAAAGAAACAATGTGAAATTGTCAGTCCCACATAACATATTAATAATTTGCAATGAGGTACTAAGTATCTATAAGAAACTTAGTATCTTATTCATAGATTTTTAAATTTTTTAATAACCGTCTTGCATTGGAACCTTTCTCGGGACAACGTATTATACTGCAGTACCCGTTAATTTGGCCTCTGGGATATAACGGAAATTTTTGTGTATGTAAATTAAAGAATCAAAGTTTCTAATTATTAATTATAATTTCAAATTCAGTATTCACCTTTTTCACACTGGTGGTAGCAAAAAAATACACAAACTACGTAGTGTAATATTTTTTTCAATTCTTTCCACTTAAATCAGTCAATATGTGTGTTTGAGTTATACATTTATTTAGGGTTCCGTATCTCAAAATAAAAAGAAATGGACATTACAGAAGCTCTGTGTTCCACGTGTCTGTCTGTTGTCTATCCGGCAGACTATTTTCTACAAATCACGTGAAAGAATCAAGCTGAAATAAATATGAAATATATAAATTGATGGCACATGACATGATTATAGTCATATCCCGGAATAATCCATTGTTAGCTTGCACTATTCCTATTGTTAGTAGAAAAAGCTAGTTGAATCTCAACAGTTGTGATTGCCTGACTTATGAAACTTGACGAACAGTATATATAAAGGAAGAAATCGCAAAGTTGATCATTCATAAGTCTAACACAAAAAGAAACCGTTACAAATTTATAATTGTAATTCATTTCATACAAAATGAGTGAATACGAAACTATTAATTTGTCAAGTTTTATAAGTACACAAAACCCTCAGTGCATGATTGTTACTCACATTGCGTGTGATTTGAAGTATTAGGAATTTAAATAAAAGTAATGTACGAATCTATTTTATTTAGGATGGTTATTACAATTAATTATTAATAAATGCTTTTAACACTAAAATATCTCCATTATGAAAATAATCAACGCCCGCGTGGATAAGATGAACATTAATCTGATACCTATTAGCTGAAGTAATAAATAACGTCTAAACATGTCTGTACGTCAATACTGTGAGTGTAAACGGCGAAGTTTCATAATAGCATCATCGCTGCAAAAAAATCGAATTGTTTCTAAGTTTTTTTTTACATGATGTTTAAAGATTAAAGAACGTTACTCTAAATAGAGACGCCACGTGGCCAATTCACAGGGTAGTAGTAAATACAGCCCACGCTGATGAGTAACAAGTCTTAACAAGTGTCTATATTTATTTTAAAAACCGATATCATCCACAAAAATACCTTATTAAGATATTTTTAATTGACATGTAAATTCTTGAAAGCTACTTAGAGTTACACTGTTTTTTGCTTTTTATTTTCAGCTTCATGTTGTAGATCTTTCCGCATGTAGTAGTACGTGGAGTTACCTAGCGTTAGTTAAGATACTTTATTATTGTTAAGACACTATGTTCTCCGTCTTCCACTCGAATATGAGACATTACATGCTGAGTATATATATATATATATATATATATATATATATATATATATATATATATATATATATATATATATATATATATATATATATATATATATATATATATATATATATATATATATATATATATATATATATATATATATATATATATATATATATATATATATATATATATATATATATATATATCGGGACCGTGGGAACGTAGTGTTAAGACACTCCGTTGCTTAGTCCCTGCTTTCTCCGTCCCCGCTTTCCGCCTGTTTTCGAGGCATTGGGTGTTAAGCGGCGGAACTCAACGCCGCGCTTTGCCTAGTTTGCCAGAGTGAAGAAAATGGAAATAGAAAAATCCACCTTCTCCGACTGGGGATCAAACCCAGAAACCGTCGCGTTACAGGCATACGTTGCGCCTCTGCGCCACGACGGTCATCTATATTTAGACGTTCAATTAGAAACACCGATATATTTTTAAATACTATTTAAAAACGCGCTATAAATTAAAAAAAAATATTATAGAGAATAATAAAAAAATATTATATATTATAGAGAAAAACAAAGGGAAGGATTGCTAAGAATATAAAGAAATTTTGTAACTATTCTCTTAAAAGTAAGTATTATATATATTTTAACTAATTATTGTTTTTATATCATCAATTGAGAAAAAATGGATTCAATACCAAATGAGGGTTTAGGAATTATAAAGCCTAGTTATCCTCCAATATGAAATATGTATATCGTCTGTGGGTGTAAGTTTAAGCGTCCCTTATAAAATTCGGTATATTGTTGTACTTTCGCAAAATATTTACCACTATAGAAATTTGAAGAAAATGTAAACCAGTGCTAGTCAGTAAATCTAGTAAAACAGGAACTATTCAGGAATATTTGTATTATAAAAATGTGTGAAATTAATATTGCCTGAATTTTATGCTGGCTAGCTACTATTTAACGTAATAATTAAATCAGTTATGTCAACAGAACTACCGGTGGTAGGCCCATGATATATAAAAATTATTAAAATATATAAGATTAATAAATAGTGACTACTTAGACTTTTTACCTTGGGTAGGTATTTTTTAGCCTTACGTCAATTTATGGAATTGTCGGTTGTCTTCTTATATTTAATAAACAATCCTTCACAATTTATAATTTTATTTATTATTCCTAACAATCCTAAGTTTCGTCAGAAATTATTATTTTGGTTTAATTTATTTTTGACAATAGTTCAGCATTAGTATAAATCATTGATAGAATAAACTTAGAATTAATATAGTAGAGCACAGAGGAAAAAAATATATATTTTACTGTAGAGGTAAAGTTGAAATTACGCTTAGAAGTTAGAATTAGCGCAGCAGTTTACAATATAAGTACATAGATACAAATTACTAACATTTATTTTTACCGATTTTAACTATTACAAACCGTAGTTAATGTAGTAAATGTGTATAACTCACAATTGCCAAAAATATCTACGAAGCATTTTGATATCTTTGATTAGATTTTTTTCACCAAAGGGATGTACACTCTTTAGACTTTGCTCTTGGCTGTCTGAAGCCCACTTTATGTAGTCTAGGCTTTTATAATAATATGCCACCATAAAAATTCTTCTACGCTAAGTTATACTCCCCTAGGTGTTAAAAGAATTAGAGGCAAAGTAAGTCGTTATCTAAAGTTAGCTACTTTTTTTGGCAACAGTCTTTGCCAGACGAGAGTTATGGTGTCATTTGCTTGGCAACTACAACGGGCATAATGCCACAGTTCAATGACATACTTAGTGCGTGGTTAGCCCACTTCTGACTATCACTTGTCTAGTAGTATGCATAGCAATTAATCATGAACATAATGTAGTGTGATTGTTATTGCAGTTATTTTGGAATTTATTTCATTACATACGTTGACATTTATTGAAGACGCTTAGTTTAAGCGTGAAGACTGCGTTTTCGTTTTATTTCGTTCGTTTTATTTATTATATATTTTGTCACACTGTTTAGCGTTTACAGTATAGTTAGAGGGAACTTAGTATAAAGTTCTCGGGATCTATCTCAATTTAAGAACTTGTATGATCAGTAGCAGAAGTTAATGTAGCCCTTTCTCGCAATAGAACGGGAAAAGGTACAGAATATTTTTTGGAATCAAAGAAATGTTTTCCATTTCTCAGTAAGTTTACTGTGCAATTATTTTATTTATTTTAATTATTTTAATTTAAATTATTTTAATGAATAGCTGAAATAATTATAAATTGTCTTATATTCAATAATAAACTTCGTCATTGCAACTAACATTAGGAGTAATAAAATGGATACGAATTCGAACAAATCGTCGCGACTAGAGATTTCTTTCTGACGCTCTTGCGCTATAACCGTCCTCGTCTAGTTTTTGTCAATATGTTAAAATTTTCTACAGGGAAGTGTTATGATACTCTGTTTAAAATTGGAGCAACTCACTGCTAGAGAGATAAGAAAATAATTGATTTCTCCAGACGGGAATCGTATTCGCTACAGCTCTTAGAGTTATAATTTATGAGTAAATGATTTATACATTTCATCATTAAAAAATGTATGTAAGTATTATGTCAGCACTTTAAACAATCTCCAAGTTCTGTGTGGGACGTACCTACATGTATCTCAACATGAAGCGGAACGTAATAAATCGTAAAATTTATGAGAGCTCTTAAACAAATGAGCAAGTTTTAACGATAAGTATGCTTTCCGCCGGAAATCGGTCGATATTTTATTATTATAATGCCTAGACAAATGGAAATCATTTTTATAATTATTGGAGTAAGTGCTTTTCCATTAGGTTATTATTTGACAATATAATGAATACCTGAAGATTCTTATTAATCATTTATTTTACATTCTTGTAATTATGTGTTAAAGCGTTTAATAATAATAGATCGTCGTGGCGCAAAGGCGTAAGCATCTGCCTGTAAACGCGACGATTTGTCGGTTCGATCCCCACTCGGGGAAGATGGATTTTTCTATTTCCATTTTCTTCGCTCTGGAAACTAGACAAAAGCGCAGCGTTGAGTTCCGCCACTCAACACGCAATGCCTCGAAAATGGCGGAAAGCGGGGATGGAGAAAGCAGGTACTAAACCACGAAGTGTCTTTACACTAGGTTCATATGGTTCCTGCAGTTTCCTCTGTCTACCCTGCCATGTGCGGGATAAAGCGTGAAGCTATAAAAAAAAATAATAATAGAGCTTTTTTCACATATCGCTTAGGAGACTTGGCTAAATGGCAACAAGCAAAATTTATACCACTAAAACATTAACGTGACGAACCTTTGTCTGTCAGGCAACGCCAAGGTACATTAATTGTTGGCTAGGTCAAGCCCAACAAGGACTAAAGTCCAGGCTCTTGCAAAACTGTACTTGATCCTTAGCACGTTTAGCAAGTTTAGAATTAGTCTGTACGGTCGTCAACAACATCATCCTGGTCCACCACGGCTGGGATAGATGGGAACTGAGACAGTACTTCTGGTAAATTGAGGAATAAAGGAAGGAAAGTTAAGTACTAGTATATTCTTACGGAATCGTCAATAGCGGTCCTAGCCAAAGAAGCAGTTGTTGTACATATCTCCGATAATCTCATTATAGACCTGAGGTATTTCTTTGAATTGCATTGCAGTGACTATAGTAATTTTAGCCCTGTCCTTTCTGAGTGTACACTACTTGTCAAATTATGTAGAATTAGTTATGGTTCACCTTAAAAAGTGCGTTAAGCACCAACAAAACCTAACGATTTCCACGATCTGATCGAAGATCAAAATATCGTCAGGTACTTCTGCTTTGTCCTTCTTCATATGTCGCAGAAAATGTCGAATTCTGTCAGTGGTTTTCAAAGCGATAAGTCAGAGTGCTGAGTATATGGCAGTTCCATAAGATGGTTTTATCTTTGTTTCACAGAAGCATTAAAACGTACCCTGGGAATCTCTGATGTAATCATTTTGCTATATCTTGTATGTTGTGTGTTTATTTCGAATATACACCAATTTTTTATAAGCTTCTGCTTAATATGGCGGTGATAAACAAAATTTTTCTACAATATATCTATTTGTTTTGTAGTAGAGACGGTTTCGTGACATTTACGCGGAAAGAGTACCGCTGCGCTCTTCTCCGGGTTGATCTTAAACCGCCACTTGCTAAACCAATCGCCTAGGGCGTCGGCCGCGAGTTGCAGTTTTTCGGCTATGATCCAACTACTATTTCTTTGATTCGCTGCAATTGACATGAATTCAACGCTTTTATAGTCTTTATCATCTAAAAATACCCCCTTTACAAAAAAATTCTAACTGTATATAATATAGAAAAATAATTATTATAATCGGGGAAACTGACAAGAGAAAAATTAGGAGAAATCGTTTTAATAAATTTATTTAAACTATTTAACACTGGTAGAATTTGCAGTTCCGTGGGAAACAAATATCTATAGAAATCATAATTTCAAGCTTAACAAGTATTTTGATTTTACAAACGACTAGGAATAGATTTAGAGTTGCGGTCGAAGTAAGAGTGAGTTAAAACAGTGAAATTTTATAGTTTGCTATAAGTGCATGTCTGCCAGTATTAAATGATTTACTTCTAGTAGAATCACTATGAATTGGTTTGCATCAATTTGACAATGCATTTTAATAGACACCCCCCGCTCCTTTAAACCTACATTAGAGTCACAAGACCCAGGTGCTGGTCTAAGCCACTCTACCTGTAATGCGATAGGCCAGGTAGGTGCATGGTTTATCCGTGAAATACTAAGTAGTTTCTTCTCTGTATATAAGTACTAAGAATACATAAGTTACACATTTACAAATAAGTATTTATTACAATATTTGAAATAATAACATCTTTGAAACAGCCTTTAGCACTAAAATGACAAAAATTAAATAATATTGAATAATTAAGCTTGAATCTAAAAAAAAATATACGCAAATATACAATGGAAAAGTTTCGAAACCTCTGCTCATTAAGACGACTTATTTACGAGCCATTGACTTTGATGACAGACAAATATAATTACAGAATAAATAGATGTAAATGTTAGCAAGCAATATTAGGACTTAATTGTGCGAAAGCTTTGAAATTTTGCAAGAATTTAAATAGTGAAGAACATTCTTATTTCTAATAATTTGTATATGATAATGCGGAGAGATTACCGCCTATTTTTTATTTCCCCGCACTGCTAAGACGTATAGAGCGATGAATTACGAGATTCATCATGCATCTAATTAACATGCAAAGTGAAGAACGAAGTGTCTTGACACTAGTTTCTTTTTTGATTAACTTCCAGCATCTTAAAGCAATGTTCCAATGCTCTTCATTTTGAGCTAAAGTTTTTTATGTGTTAGTAGTAATATTAAAGATTGATCTTTGTACATTTATTGTTTCAAAACATTTTTAAGTAAAGTAGAAGGAGAGTCAAGGATTTACATAGTATTTTTATAAATAATTCTTTTAGTGTCGGAAAAAAACCATGACCCTATCATTCTTTCTTTTAAAGCTTCACTTCTAACGTCTTGGCACCCTATTATTCTGTTTAAGAATCTCAGGTATTCACGGAGCTCGAATACAGCGATTTCTGCCACTTAGGTCATTTAGTAGGGTTCTGATTCATATACTTTTTTTACTTTACTTATCTGTTCCTTTCGAACCTCCTAATAACTTTATGACTCTGTGAACTCTTAAGTGATTTTATTTTTAAAGAATTCTGAATACACCTTCTGTTGATAGATGTACTAGGTATCAAGTACGTACTTTCTATTGACCTGTTCTATAGACATTTATCGATATTTTCGTCTGGTATTTGAAAGACGTTGTAAAACAGACGTCGATTTTAGTTATTGTTACCTTGCTACGTTTGTTTGTGTTGAAAACGAATATAGAAAAAAAAAACAACGTTCAAATGAGTAAACCGCAAAGCATCACTCAACGCCTGGCGGCGAATTTGCAATTTTGATTTCGATTTCATATGTCGTAAATTTTGATGGTTAGCAAAAATTGTTTATAGGTAGTCGGTTGGTTAACTCTGTACAGTAAATAAAGAACTGCTCTGGCAAGTTTCAGACGTCGATATATATGTCCTGAATGATTAATTATACTATTGTTTCTTGATGGAAAATCAGGGAAGCATTAAAGCTTAGCTGTGAGTGATACACTGTTCAGTGAGTTTAACGCGTTTTTAACGGTCAATGTAAATACGACGTTAAAATTTTGCAGTCTCGTTAGTTCTGCTTGCAGCGCGCCGGTGCTCGGTGTACGCGCACACGCAAATACACCGCGTGTTTCAAACACGCAGCTTTTTTCATTTTCATATGAGTTTAGCTTAATAATTTTTATGTGTGATAATAGTGCAAGGTGTGTTGCTCTGCATTTAGTACATAAATTAATTTTCCTTATAAATATTATAAGTTTCTGGTAACTTAGAATTAGTGATTTTCTCGGTAGTGTAGTTTGCCAATCTTACAAGGATTTTTCATTTGACAGCGCAATGAATCTGAAACTGAACAACGAGGTAAGGAGCTCAGTCCACTTGCTTCATACAGAGCCTCCTTCTACTTCTGTAAAGGTAATTTTAATAAATAGAGGAGGTTTTCTAATAAGTAAACAGTATATTAATTATTTAAATAGATAGATAGAGTTGTTGTTTAGTTTATTTTAATTACCTTGTTTCTTAATGGAATGTTGATTATCGAAGCCAGAAATGTTTACCTTTAGCTAACAGACATTTTTCCGATACTAATTGAAGTAGCCATGTTGTTATGTATTTCCGTTAATTATAATTAACTTACTAATGATGAAATTTGTTTTCCTTTTTTACATTTATCTAACAATAAAATGAATAAAAATCAAATGTTCACATGCTTTTAATTACATATATTGTCAAAACCAAGAAAAAAAATATATACAATAACGTGTGTATACTTTCATTTTGAAAATCTACCAATTAATATAGATGTTTAATTTATAATTAAGGTAAGCTTTAACCTAAATTATCGTCAAAACGAAACCAGTCTGGACGTTGGCTGCTTTCAATTAGGCTAGAACAACTAACTAACTACTAGAATATATACAACTACAATATAATATAATTTCTACAATATTTAAAGGATAGACTTTATATTCATTATTAAATGCAATACGAATTAATTTTAGAAGAATATTTTGCTAAGGTTTAGTTTATAAAAAATTTAAATAATTGGTCTATGAACAAAACATTATGCATTGGTGACATTTCACGCAATAGTCTGTCAATGCGTTCTTTAATCTACAAATATTAGAACTAGTAGAAAGGTTATACATAATGCCTTGCCTAAGTTAATTCGTAAGCTATTTATCGCTAATACTATTGCTAACAAAGCGACTAAAGACAAAGCGAAAGCGTTATTTATGAAATGTCATAATTTATATGAAAGACGATTGTGAACACAATGGCCTAATCCTGAGTATGACAGTATATAAAATATATGTAAATGTCAAGTTATTGAATAGAATTTTGAAATGTTATTTATATTTTATGTGTCCATGATAATTTCAGATCTTTAGGACTTTTTTAATGGGGAAGCAAGCGTATTGATCTAAACCTAGAAACAACTGATGTTCTAAATCTTATATTACGGATATATCTGTTATAAAATATAATAAGTATCTTATTTAATAGTAGTAGTTTAGCCCTTCCGCTAAATAAAATTGCACTTTTCCTTTATTTAGCTTTGTTATATTAATATAATTTCAAATGTAACAAAAAATGTGAATATACTTCTGATATACATAACATATATATTATAGATGACATATAAATATACGATATAAATATGAGATCATTAAAATAAAGGAAAAATCAGTCTAATTGAATAAATGTTTGTATTTCACACGGTGCCACACTGAATGTCGAGCTTGGGCAAAAATGTAATAATGACTTGAATAGAAAATTTGTTTTCAATTTTTAAAATCTTAATAACTTAAGGAAAGCTTTACATTTTTGATGTAAACTCAAGGGATCTAAACAGCCTTTGTTAACAACTGTCGTTAGAGAAGTCCACTACGTGGCTTCTAAATAATTGTAGTTAAATTAGTACTGCAAAACTAAAATATTTAAAAGTAACAGTGGTAATTTTGTACGTTATCAAATAATTATAAATTAATTAAAAAAATTATATACATCCTACATATTTATTATAATATAGATGTATTTTCTGTCCTTAATGCCAATTTTAGCCAATTATAGAAATTAGATTAATTTAATTAGAGAATTTTATAAAATTAATTAGAGAATTAGATTATAAGATATCTTTGGATCGCGGAAAATTAGTGAAATGTCTTTATAGAGTTCTTGATGACGATGGATAACAACGCAACATAAACAGATTGTTACTTTTTATGTTATGTTATTTATTTAAAATATTTTTTTTTGCTTCACGTTTTATCCTGCACATAGCAGGGTAGGCAGAGGGGACCGCCGGAACCGTGGGAACTTAGTGTTAAGACATTTCGTTCCCTGCTTTTCGCCAAATCGCCGCGCTTTTGTCTAGTTGCCAGAGCGAAGTAAATAGAAATCCACTTTTCTCGAATGGAAATCGAACCCACAAACCGGCTGCTTCCTGCTTCTGCGGCAAGACGGCTCTCAGTTTCATTTTAAAACAATTTATTAAATTTATATTATCGTTTCATTTTAATGTTTTAACATTAAAATGTTTATTTTAACAGTTATTATACTTTTGATATTACATGTTAAAACTTGTAATGTTATTATAAAATAAAAAAGTTTCATACCATTCTCTTTTATTATTGAAAGCTCGTAAATTAAGCTTTTCATAACATCAACTACTAAATTACGCTACATTATGAAAGATAGACATATGTATAAACGTTTAAATTTTTCGTAATTCACATTACTACATTGCATTAATTTTTTTTTAGCTTCACACTTCATCCCGCACATGGCAGGGTAGGCAGAGGTAACTGTATGAACCATACGAACCTAGTGTTAAGACACTCCGTTGCTTAGTTCCTGCTTTAACCGTCCCCACTTTTCGCCTTTTTCGAGGTATTGCGTGTCGAGTGACGGAACTCAACGCCGCGTTTTCCTTGTTTCCAGAACGAAGAAATTGGAAATAGAAAAATCATCACCGAGTGGGAATCGAACTCAGAAACTGTCGCGTTTACATTAATTAAGTTGTTATAAACGAAATAGTGATTATTTGAGATTACGAATTATACGATATTGTGACGTCGTGGCGCAGAGGCGTGACGTCTGCCTGTAACGCGACGGTTTCTGGGTTTGATCCCCAGTCGGAGAAGATGGATTTTTCTATTTCCATTTTCTTCGCTCTGGCAAACTAGGCAAAGAGCGGCATTGAGTTCCGTCACTCAACACGCAATGCCTCGAAAAAGGCGGAAAGCGGGGACGGAGAAAGCAGGGTCTAAGTAACGGAGTGTCTTAACACTAGGTTCCCACAGTCCCTGCAGTTCCCTCTGTCTACCCTGCCATGTGCGGGAGTGCGGGATAAAACGTGAAGCTAAAAAAAAAAAAGAATAATTATTTAAGTCGAATACTAGTGTAAATGTGTTAATTTTTATTTTTTTTTTCTTTAAAATAGTACCTATATATTTTTTTCTTTATCTATTTTATAAAAATATAAATTTCCTTAGTATATGAATGTTATTAATTTAGAAATTTACAAAGGTTAGTTTGTCATTTATAAGCATAAATCAGTTTAAGCTGAGCTCTAATATTATCCGAATCGGTTCAAACGCTTTAACATAATTTTGTAATTATCGTTAGTAGTGTAATTAATAATTATTAATCATTTCCGCTTTAGAGCCACATATTAAATGGAATATATAACAAATTATATACAGAGCTTATTAGCATTAGAAATACTTAAAGAGCTTTCACTTTATTTTGTATTATGTTCGATGCTAACTTGGTTATTTCATTTCCACTTTCTTGGCTATTAAATTAAAAAACAATTTTCACCTATACACAGTTTTTATTGTACAGTAGAATAATGTGTGTATGAGTTGAGAGAGTGAGACATGAAGTGAAATCTGCAGAAATTAGGTTTTGCAAAACACCTTATTATTAAAATATTAGTATTTTAAAAATGTTGATAAATTTAATTTTTAAACTTGTCGCAATGAAAGAAGAAATACACGTTTTGAAATAGAAAAAGATTTATTATTATTTTTCATTTTTATAACTACAAGTTTTTAATAAACAGAATGTTTTTGGATTATTAAAAAAATGGATCATAAAGATATATTCCAGAAAGTAATAAATATAAATATACAAATTAAATAATGTATTCAACATTTAAAGTTTCTCTATTTTTGGCCACAGTTTACATACTGTAACTTTGTAAAATAAACAAGATAGGAAACAACGAAGTTGTATCCGAGTATTCGCCATAATTCAATCAACGCTGTTGATTGACTAGTTGATGCGGTTGAAGCGGGAAATTCCAACAGGTGCCCAGGGATCGTTCTTAATCTAATAATACTAATACAATCGTACTGTCACCTACTTCTAAAATAACTTATACCAAAATAGTCTCTAAGATGAACGCTTTGGAATGAGAATTGCATAACGAAATTATATAACATAATGTCATCAGAAAGACTGTATAATTTGTATGTCAGTTGTAACCCATTAACAGACGAAGCATGTTTCGTGCCACCAAAGTTGGATTAAATCTATTTAACGAGATAAGCTTTGAAACTCCAAAATCCTTTTAGCTGCTTTATACTAATAGAGTTCTGATTTTGTTTTAATTGAACTTCATTCGTTGAAGTCTAATAAATGTATATTTAAATTACATATAAAAATCCGACAAAACTTCTAACTAATAAAAGCTTAATGCTAAAAGGGTGTTGGCTACTAAACTAGCTGTGCAGATCAAAATTTTTTGATAAAGTTCATAATTTCTCTACTTTCAGGAAGAAAGACAACGCACAGGGCGATATATTGCTATTTTGGTTGGAATAAGTTTGCTTATTGTTGCCTTTTACCATGCGTGGGTACGACGGATACCGGTAGTAGCGAGCCTCGTGGTACCCGCCCTTATCATGTTCGTGTATGTTGGGTGGGTGCTCTATACCGCATCAAGGGATAAAAAGAGGGTAAATAATAACTTCCAACCTTTGAGAGCTTAAAATTCATTATATTAAATATGTATGTAAAATTTATTTATTTAAATATGATACATATATTGTTTTTTTTTTTCGTTTTACATTTAGTTTCACGATAATTATTACATAGAGTAGGTAAAAGCAACCTACAGTTAGACACTCCGCCCATCGATTTTCGCTTTTGGAGAAAATGCTTTAGTAGCAGAACTCAATGTCACACTTTGTCTTGATACAAGAACCAGAAAAGTAAAAACAATCCCAGAGTGTGATCGAACCCGCAACATTCACGCTTAAAATCAGACACTGCCGCTGTGCTATTACGTTGTTATTAGGTATAATAACCATTTATTGTATATTAAAAAAAATATATGTTTTAGTTATAACTTGTGTTCATTCCATGAAAATAAAAAGAAATAAATATATTTTAGTTGTAACTTGTGTCAATTTCCAACTTTTTAAAAACATTTACTGTAGTAAATCCTTTTCTATTTCCACATATGTTTTCTTATGTTTTTACAATTCTATTGAATAAATTAAATAAGAAAAATCATCTCTTTCTTCCAAAATATACGCCGAAAAATATAAGATATCAACTTAAGACGTTTTACATTTTTGACAAAGTAACAAAACATATCTATATATGATATACTGTCCGATATACTTTATGTATTAAACTTCATCTAGCGTTTTAAAAGATGAAAGCGAGTATAAATTGATGACGATAAGCCTTGCGACTTTATTAAGAGATTTAAGGTTTACTGCGCACCGCAAAAATGGAATTTTTGTTTGATTAATATTTTTGAGAGCTTTAATTTATTAAATAATTAAAAATGTTTTCATCTACTATAAAAATATGTATAATTGTATTTTGTATTATTATTTTATATTTTATTTTTCATTTATTTTAAATATATATAACAATGCGAGTAATTTCACGATGTACGAACTCACGCACCAATTTTATAACAATTGATTGTTATAGTTGGATAATTTTCAATATCGTAATGTAGGGTGAATTGGATGTGGGCACTGAGCTGGAAGGGTTCCTCTTAACAATATCCCCTAAGGGCGGGAAGATAAGTTTAATAAAAATTATTTTCTTCATCGAAGTTACGTAAAACTCTTTTCGTATATAATAAATAACCTTTCGCATTTTGATCGATCGTGAACTTGATACAGTTGGTGTCGAGTGGGTTCGATTCCTATTCTAAAAAATATCGGTCAAGTGTAAAAGACGTGTGAACCAACTGTCCTGAAGATCATGATTCTGTAGACATGTTATATACATGAATAAACTTAAAATAAAATGTTGAAATATAGAGTATAATAACTACTAATGTACTATAAACTTAGTTAGTGTTATTTTAGGTTAGTGGTATTTTTGTATAAAGCACTAATCACTAATATTTGAATTATTTCTTTTATATGTGCGTAATGTAAATTCTTAGAAAATAGATAGGAATTCACAGGAAATATTGTTTAAGTTCACGTTACGCAGTACAACATCATTATAAAAAGAATCATATAACCTTACATTTTTGATTTTATTTAATATTTTATGTGCTAAAAGGGATTGTAGATATGACTATGTTAATGTTCACTTCTCCTCTATGTTACAGTCTTAGCAGTCATACAAAACAACTGACCCTATGAAGGATCCGTTTCTTTCTTTTGAAATATGGAACCATTAAAAATCTATTACAATATTTTTACTTCGTGTGTTCGTTTGTTTGCTTTATAATTAACGCATTGTGGGCATAATGGTTTCATTTAAGCTTTGTAACAATTTAAATACCGATTTTATAGATTTCTTCTAAAAATTGTATAGAATTTCTACGAAAGCGATGTCGATTTAAATGCTGAGCTGCCGAATCAATGAAGAAAAAAACGCAACTTCAAAGTTGGTTTAATGGTTACAAAGAAATGTAAATATTGCGGACTGATTCATAGACCGTCTGTTCGTATGTGTAAACAAGCGAACGCTGTTAGATCCTTGGAACATAGAATTCAATGGAATAGGTCGCTGTTAAACTTTATTATTGTTTAATTTAGTATGTAGTTTAACATTTATGTTCGGTATATAAAGACAAAGATCACTCTATATATATATATATATATATATATATATATATATATATATATATATATATATATATATATATATATATATATATATATATATATATATATATATATATATATATATATATATATATATATATATATATATATATATATATATATATATATATATATATATATACATAAAAAATATGTAGTTGCTAATTTGAGTAAAATAATCGATCTGGTGACCAGATAAAGCGTAAAAGCTAAAATTAGGTATTTTAACTCTAAGCTCTCTCTACCTACCCTTAAGAAAATGATAATATTCTACACAAGCTAAAATACCTAATATATAATATTTTATGGCTTCCACCTACCCACTTGTTAGTGACGTGAAGAACGCATCACGTAACATTAGTTACTTGTCCGTAAAATAAAATCTATTAACGCCTCGCTAACGTCTGTTTACAAAGAATAAATTAAAATGTACGTTCAATGTCAAAATCGCTACGTATATTGCGTGATGATTATGAGATTTACGCGTGAATTAAGACGAGTGAATGATAAAGCTCGTATGTTTAGATGGGTTAAAAGTTCTATAATAGATTCTTTTTAAATGTGTTTTATTTTAGTTATTGATAAAAGAAGTAATATTTCAAATCATTAAAAAATGTTACGAGTTCTACTTCGTTTAAAATTTTCATACGTTTCTAAATATTATTGTTTTAATGCTTATTAAATTTATTTACTTATACACAGGGGTTTCCAATAGTATATATATCTAATAGTATATATATATATATATATATTTACTACTTACACAGCAATGCACAAGCAATTATAGAATAAGGATACAATTTTTTACCATTCGTATGAATTGGTATATATGTATGTAATGTCAAATTCTTTTACACAATCTTACTACTTAAATTTACTAAAGGAAGATAAAAGTGATATATGATTTAATAATTAAAAAATCTGTGATTTGGTCTATTTTTATATACTTGTATATAAAAATAGACTGGAAATATATATAGAAAGTAGACAGTCATTAACGATTTAGCAAGACTTTATTTTGTCTTCACTTTGCAATATAGCACACCCCTTTATTATACATAAATATTATGAAAACGATATTTGCATAGGTTTATGCCCTAACCTTTACCAGCTTATAAATCGCAGCTTTGTCTAAGGTTGTTCACAAACGCATAGCTTTTTTTGGTATCAATAATTACATATATATCCTACAACTTCGATAATTCTATTTTAAGTATGTCTAGTAATTTATCATTAGGCTCACATACATATACTTATTTATGATCCAATAATTCGAACGTGTATCTCAATTTGGTTAACAGATTCTATATGTAGATGGCTTCCTATATTTCAATAGAATTGTGATCGAAAATTTGACTCGACCTTGGCCTTATACTACTGATGTAATGTAGCCCGCAGTATTTACTGCGGTTAGAAGTTAAAAACGGAGACCAGAGTAACTTGACGCTAAGTTGTGTATGTAATTAAAAAATAAAATTAAATAGAATAAAATAAAATTAAATAGAATAAAAGTAAAGTATGAAATAAATAACTGATGATCAAATTGTTTTGTTACTCTGTGTCTATGAGTTTGCATTTCTTGTCCCTGTTTTGTACACAATTATTGTTGCTTTGAGCGTAAAATATATTTATAGTCATAATTTTCTGAAGTAAGTGAAATGTAATTTCTTTTTGAGAAATAAATTATCTTTAACCATAAATTATAATGGCATGTAGTATCGACAGGGATAAGTTCACGTAAATGAAATTGCAGGCGGCAACTAATATGTTATAAGATGGAAATTATTCAATGGGATGAAGCGTATATACAATAAAACGAGTAGTTTTAATTATAATGAAAACAAGTATGAGAAGCTTATTTATTTTACCTTATTGTTTATAAGCATACATTACTGTATACCAAGGTTGTGTTGTTAATTTTTCCCTTTATAAATAACTTGTGAATCAGTGTAAAGTTTATATTGAACAGTTTTATAAGATGAATGTATGGATGTGGTATGCCGATACACAAGCACGTGCAGAATTTTATAAAATTTAAAGTAGAATATAATGTAATTTTTGTATTGTATTCAACATTGTAAATGAAAGATAAGTACGAAGTACATATTGCAAAGTTCGCGGTATATCCTTAGGTTAGTTAAAATTCGGTAAATTTAACTTAAATCAATTTTAAAGGTTTCAAATGTTTCGCATTTACGGATTACCATTTTCAATAAAATCTTGTAAAAACTCCTATACAAATTGTTTAAATGACGACTAACTAACGATACTATGTTAGTGAGTTCCCAACTAAAATCTACACATCGACCAGTTTCACGTCACTGCAACTGACTATCTTGTAGCTAGAATTCGCTGTGATTTTTAATCTCCTCTTGCCTTTCCTCGCGCTTGCTAGAACGTTAATATGAAAACGTATCTCGCTTTTGAAGTTTCTGATTAGAGATGCTGTGTTGATTATAAATGTAATTTTCATTTTGATTAAAAATTATAATAAATATCAGTATATTAATAATATGTATATATAGGAGGACGGTCGTGGCGCATGAGCGTAAGCGTCTGCCTGTAAACGCCACGGTTTGAGGGTTCGATTCCCACTCAACACTCAACACGCCACTCAACACGCAATGCCGAAAAAGGCGGAAAGTGGTCCCCACTTGGCGAAAGCAGGAACTAAGCAACGGAGTGTCTTAACACTAGGTCTTAACAAATGGTTCCTGCAGTTCTCTCTGCCTACATATATATATATATATATATATATATATATATATATATATATATATATATATATATATATATATATATATATATATATAAAATTCATATAAATATTGTGTTTTCTTTTCCACATTTAAATAGTGGAAAGTAAAAAAATAATTTAACAACATTTTTAATGAATATTCTCTTAAATTTTCCTATCGTTAACACGTATAACGAGCATTAACAAGTGCTACGTTTATAATTCAATGAGTTTATTATTCATTGATTTTAGCTTAGGAAGTCGATGAAAACGATTCCACAGTACACAAGACTAAATGAGCTTTATATCAACAGTTTTGTTAGGAACAAATAGTGGTTTAACTTCTTGGCGTCCATCCAGTCCATTGTTCAAATAAGCAAGACATGATCTAAAGTAGAACGGGGGACGTATTAATTAGAATTCGAGTTATGCACCGTAGTTTGAAGACGTACGTTAACATGACGTAGTAAATTCATTGATTGATTCTAAAAATAAATTAGACTTTGTAAGTTAGGCTTTGTAAGCGGCTGCGGAAGTTCAAAGCTATTTTATTTTCTTTTTTAGATATTCTATTGTCCAGAATAATTCCTTAATTTTCGGCTTAGTTCGTAGTAAGACCCAAATGACAAATACCAAAATATGTAAAGAATTTTTTACTCATGAGTGAGAATTGATCCAGGGACGCCCCAATGGCCTTATTTTTTAATTAAATTAATTAATAAGTGAAAGTAAAGAAAAGAAGCTATTATTTGCCATTATTCTCACCAATAAGAACGACTTTGATATAAAAATTTAAGTTTTCAAAGCAAGTCAAGTATATTACGTGTTAAGAGTGACTACTTGAAATCAATATTTCAATTTCTTTAACCGTTTAATATTTAAAACAAATAATTTCCAGAGTAGGATTCGGTGGGACCCACAATCATAATGTGGCACCAGACAACACGACAGTGGGTTCAATTCGTTGAAATGATAATTAGTAAAGTCATCTGTTTTAAAAAATGATCTAATGATTAATTTCTTTTAATGATTTTAATAAAAAAATCTATGTATGTGTAAATTGTAAATCATTCTAAATTCCAGGCTCTACTCAATATCTCTAATGTAATGGAAATCGAAAAATATACTTTCATTATACCTGTCGTGGAAATTACATTTTTTTTATGGGAAGGCCAAGGCAAACATGCGGTCGGGTCACCTGATGGTAAGAGATCACCGACGCCCACGGCCCTGTGTAACAGCAGAGGTGTTACAAGAGTGTTACTGGCCTTTAAGATGGAGGTAGACGCGCTTTTTGAAGGTACCCATGGCATATCGATCTGGAAACACTGCCGCAGGTAGGTAGGTAGGCAGGTTTCACAGTAGTATGGTACGTGGAACAAAGTTCCTACGGAACCACACTGTAATGGAGTTGCATGGTGGGGATGATACTTTAATTTGTTTCGTACTGTACGGTTGGAGAATTCAGCGGCAGGCACCAGATCAAACAGTTCTCCAGAACACTCCCCATGGTATAAGCGGTAGAGAATGCACAGCGAGGAAACGTTTCTACGCAGCGCCAAAACGTCTAGCCTTTCACAGATAACCCAACAATATGAACGGCTCTACGCTGTATGCGATCAAATGGTTCAAGTTGATACTGGGGTGCGCCAGACTAGAGATGTGAACAATACTCCATGTGAGGCCGACCCTGGGCTCTATACAGACCCAATCGGTGTGCAGGCGTGAAGTACTGTCTTGCTCTTCCGATGACACCCAGTTTCTTCGCGGCCAGCTTGGCCTTGCTATCCAAATGATCGCGATACTGACTGTCATTTAAATTTCAATTGAGGCTCAGCGCCCCAATATACTGATAGTAGGCGAGGCTTCGAGAGAAGTGTTTTAAAAAACTCTTGACACGACAAAAGGGTTTTTTTTAGTGGTTAACGCGCAAACTAGAGTATTCTGGGGATTGAATTGAACAAGATTCCTTTCACTCCAAAATGAGACATTACTGAAGGTGGTCTCAATAGAAGACACAAGTATGATTCCGCAATCCTCGACGTTTTTCCGAGAAAGACCTGCACGGCCGGAGTATACGGCGTCCACAGTAATATCATCCGCATAGCAATGAATGTAAGAATATTCTAAAATCACATGTCAATGACATGTTAGAGGATTCTAAAATCTTCTAACATGTCATTGATATGCAGAAGGAAAAACGTGGGGGACAGCACACAGCCTTTGGGGACACCGGCATTTACTGCAAAATATAATTATTTTGCAGTAAATGCCGGCAATAACTGTCGACAGCGACTTTAATGCCACGCCCGGTAAGAAAGCTAGCGACCCACTTGCACAAATTCTCGGGAAGCCCATACGATGGATGTTTTGCTAAGAGTGCTCTATGCCACACACGATCAAAGGCTTTCGCCATATACAGACTAACTGTCAGGCCTTCGCCTTTGCTTTCGACAGCTGCAGCCTAACGGTGAGTAAGGCAAACTAAAAGATCACCAGTTGAACGACCATGGCGAAAGCCATATTGACGGTCGTTGGTCAATTGCTGAACCTCTAGATAAACCAATAGCTGGTTGTTTATTATACTCTTCATAACTTTGAAGAGCAGGGAGGTGATAGCGATAGGCCTGTAGTTTGCTTAATTCGAGCTGTCACCTTTCTTCGGGATCGGGTGGATCAGAGCGCTCTTCCACGAGTTCGGAAATACGCCGATTGAATAGGAAAGCCGAAATAAACGCGCTAGTACCTGTGTCAACTCAGGAGCGCAAGAACTGAGTACTAAAGGAGAAGTGCCATTAGGTCCACTCGACTTGTGAGAGGGTTCGCCGAACAGCTTTTTGACTTGAACTTAATGTCTGGCATTTAGCTCAGACATTTCGGGATTATCGGCGGTGTCTTGCCTTGGTCATCAAGGGTCGAGTTAGAGGCTAAGAGAGTTCCCAGGAGGTCGGCTTTCTCTTTTGCCGTATGGACGAGGATGTCATTCTCTGTGCGCTTCTCACCGATTTTGGCGACATGCTCGGACCTGGCTCTGGCTCTTGCCGCTTAAAGTATCTAGAGGCTCGGTTATACTTCCCTTTTAAGATTTTCACTTTCGGATCAGCAGTAGCCAGCGCCTGATAAGTAAAAAGCACGCATCGTGTCCCAATATCTGCCGACTTATAGTGCCAGACGCGACGAGTCACAGGTGTTCTGCGACTATTGCGCTTAATGGGCACCTCACTCAATTTTTTATGAGTTAACGTTTAAAAAAGATGGGTGTGAGAGTAGTTTACTAGAGACAGCTTTCTTTAATATTATATAATTAAAGAGCTTAATAATATGCTAAGCAATTTAACATAAATATATTCTTTGCTTAATTCTATAGTCATCTCCCGATCTTTGTTTGAAGTGTCTAGAAGTTGGGCGTTCTTCAATTAGATCGAGCAACGAGACTAGAGGGCAATATTAAAGTTTACGACCGACCATTAAAGCGTTAATTTCCCTCTACAATTTTTGTTATTATTATTTCAGAAAACAATATATTATAATATAATATGTATGAAAAACTATTGTTGCTTCTTCTTTATGTGCAAATTCTATTCTTTTATTTTAAAAATATCTTTTTACAATAGAAGATGAATTATAAATATAAACTATAAATATGTATATTCGCTGTTACACATGAAATTTTTATATATTTATAAAGTGATAGGTGCAAAATGGAAATTTAATTTAAAGTTAAAGTGTACAGCTGTCAAACTAGCTGAGCTTTAGCATTAAGTACAAGGTATAATAAGCTTTGAGACGGTTACCGCACCTGATACACTTCAACTCATATGTGCTTTTATGTACCAAACGGATAATGTTCTTGCGGGAACTACTTTTGTCTTTTACCAATATTTGAAATTGGTACTAATATGAAATTAGGACAAGTAAATATGTGATGTTAGAACAAAAGTAATTTAAATAAATGGGGATTTTAAATCAATTTGAAGATTATACTCAATTTTTATAGTTCTTGGTATCATTGTGATATATATTGTAATTTTCTGATAGAAAATTTTAATAAATCTTATATTATTTTTGTTGATATATCATATAAAAAAAACCTTTCAACTGTTCTTTAGATAGATTTGAGTTTGATATATGATAATAAAATAATGTATACATTTTAATTAGAATTTATTTTTAATTTTAATTGCACGAGGTCAAAGTACAAATTTACATGTACTATAGCAAGTGACATAAAGAAAAATTATAGATGCTTAACGCATCCGAATCATGAAATATATGTGTCTACTTTTTAAGAACATAAAACCTCCACGAGACTTTATCTAAACGATGTCATTATGATTAACATAATATACTTACATATGTATATATACTATATATCATATCCTATATTATTTAATCATTACATGTTGTGGATATATCTAATAATTTTTCGTGGCTTGTAACAATATTTCTTTATATTCACATCACATAAGAAGGGATAGATGAGAAATTTCCTAAATAAATTTTGTATGGCCGTTTGATCCGCTAGTTTCGTACCCACCAGTGTATTCTCTAGGGATTCGTTTCGCGCAGTTTTACGATGCCTTTGAGGTTGAGATCGTACCAATATGTGAAAATCTCTGTCCGTATATACAAACGTATTTATATTTTATAGCTATCTGTTCTATTTCAAGTTAGAATTAACAGCAATAGTTTACTTTAGTAGACTTTGTTCTTGTAATAAATAATACAATTATTTTTAAGTTTCTAATCAAAAATCAATGTAAGGTTGAAATTAATGTATATAAAAACTTCATAGCTCACGAATCAAATTCAATAAATTAAGAAATAAATAAATACAGAGCGCAAATATTAACACATATAGTAAGAATTTTAATCTATATAATAAATTATAAAAGATAATGTTAATCTATATAAATAATGTATATACATGAGGATAAATTATATATATATACTAAATTTGTGGCTGCTCATTTTGTAGGACGCTAACTACAAATATAAATTTGAATTCGTTATTTTTCTGTGTTGAACTTATAAATTATACTCATAATAATTCCTTGATTTCTTGAGACTGTGAACAGGAGTCGAGAAACTTAAGTTTACGGCCGTATGCAATATGTTTTTATGAAAAGAACAACCGTATAATCTCGTTTTCGTTCTTTTGATCTATGAAATTATTCAGAATCTAAACTGTATCTGTTGTTGCTAAAATAAAAGTTATTATTAATATAATTATTTATTTATTACAGAGAGCTGCTGCTGATGCAGAAGCAGCGTTGAATGCAATTGCTCAAGAAAATGCAGACAATGATGGAAGAACGTCTGAACTATCTCATACTGTGGAGATTGCTATGATTTCTTCCAAAGAGAGTTCAAAACTAAATACACCAGAAGAAACTGTACCTCACAATTGGTCGGAAATATCATCAGTGTTTTTAAAAGGTGACACAAAACCAGAAGAAAAGACTGTTTGCTTTGTAAAACCAATCATTTTAATTAATGATAAACCACCTGAGGATTTAGATTTAAAATGGACAAATATAGTAGCAACATTGAATAATAGTGAAAAATTAAAAGGATTTCAAACAAGACGGAAGCTTAAGAGAAAATTTTGCAGAAGGAGGAGACATGCGACATTTAAAAGATCATATTCTATAGGATAATTTATTGTTAAAAGAATTAGATTAAACCTAATATTATGTAAATACATGTACAAAATGTCATTCTATATGTTTTTTTAATTGTAGGTAAACCAACAAAGACGTATAATATATAAAGAGATTGTAAAATAGTTTTTATCGTAACATCATAAAATATAATTTTACTAATTTATAAATATAGTTAATAAAAAGTTAAATTTGAAACACTTATATTAATTAAACCATAGCCCTAATTAAGTGTAAAGAAATATGAAATTTTGACACAAAATAGAAAAGCAAGTGAAATTATAAATAAACTTTGGCAAATAGTATGTCAATACTTCATAGTAGTACAGTAGTTACAATAGTTTCTCATGTACAATGAACAACATATTTCCGAAGTTGCCCCACTATCTTTAAAGAAATCAAAGATTACCGCCATTTCTATCATCAAGTCGAACACCTTTTTATTAGCTATTCCAGTATTCACATACTGTAATGATCAAATTGTTATTACTTAAGGTCAAATTCTTGATTGCTCTTTGAAGTATGTATACGTAGGAAAAAATAGTAAATTAAATAACACATTTAATTACTAGCGATGCCTACTGATTTTAAAATAAGATAAATAATAATAATATATAAATTCAATATATCAATACATTCAATTTTAAGGTGGCTTAAAGAAATAGTAGATTTTAAAACTGGATTTTATTCTATGTTAATTACACGATTATTCAATACTACGAATTGATCACTTTCATGCATAATGATATATAGAAAGTATTTGAAGGAATAATTATAATATCTGAATTCTATAAGTAAGATAACACTGGTAACGGTTACGAATTAAAGAAGTACTTTAGTAAATGGCGTTACTAACTTGGTATTGTGTAAATTAAAGATCAGATAAATTGAAGTCTGTTTTGATTATTATTATTTTTTTAATTTTAAGTGAGTAATGGACTTATCTTACGTAAATTATTTACCATCAGGTGACTCAATCGCCCGTTTACCTAGTCTTTGTCATGAAAAAGTATAATAGAGAACCCAATAATTCTATTCAATTTTTTGCAGTATTAATTAATTTTTTTCTTTTCAAAGTCTTTTTGGCGTAGTTATGTGATGCGATCTCTACTCGAGGGCTTGTTTCTTTTTAATTTAAGCTCTTTCTATCTACCCCATTATATCTAGGACAATTGTATAAGTAAAAGTAAGAAAGATAATATTATTTTTACACAAATTTAGTGTTAAAATTTTAATTCTAACTTTCATTAATTTAATAAGCATATTTGATTAGAGCTAACGAGCTGAATCACTGGAAAATAAATCAGTTAGTTTCTTCTTAACTTCTTCACTGGAAATAAATGAATTATTATGAAAAAGAAAGAATTAATATTATTTTTAGTCACAGTTAAGGGAAAAAACAATGACTTTTTATAAGTTATTTTCTACTTATGTAGCTCACTGCAAACTTTGTGATATTAAACAGATGGCTAATTGGAAGGAAAACATCAAGAAAGTAGTCCACTTTACCTTATATTTTCAATTACTCAACGTACAATTATAAAAATAAACTTTTAACTCAGTGTTGTTTCCTTGTTCTAATTTATATTTTGTATTCGTTGTCTGTACCATTAGTTACCATTAGTTATTAAATAAAATAAAATTAAACAGCTTAACATTTTTTCGCGCTTACAGCGGCATAAACTGAGGGATAAGGTGGATTCAACTCAAGATATTGCGAGTATTATGGTGGAACTCAACGCTTCACTTTGTCTGTCAGAAGAAGTTTTATCTAACTAAACTTGTCAGTATCAGTAACGTCTGATGGTATTAGCACCTTTTCCATCTGATTTTATCATATTGCTTGTATAAGCGACAGATATTAAGATTATATATAATTTTATATATAATTATATTAATAATTCAACAAATCAATGAACATAATTACTTAGTATCGAGCATGTCAGTTTTATGGAGTCGTACGAATTAACTTTGTATGGAGAAAAATAAATGAATATATCAAGTAAGAGAAAATAATTAAGCGACTAGTTCGCGGAAGCTCTCGTTTAATTGATGTTCTTAGACTCACTCTAACATAATATTATAAGTTTGCTGTTTTTTTCTTTTCGGAGCATATTATATGATGAAGAGTCTATGTATATAAATAAACTTAACAAACGATTAAGTTATATATATGAATAATATTTTATTCGTCGCTATAATATAGTAGAACAGATTTCTTAGGTATTTTGTAATCTTATAAAATTCAGATCAATGATTTAGAAATTTCTGCCTGTTTGTTCAGCAAAATTAGTATAAAAGAAGTGCTTTAATTGAATTCTATCGAATTGGTAATTTAGAATTTATTTCTTCACGTAGACGAATATAATTTAATAATATTATTTTTGTGTAATCATTAAAAAATAGTCAATAATTTTCACCTCTATATACCTCTGTACATTTTGTCATCTTTCTTACCTGTTCAATGGAGGGTATTACACTTCAATCGTCACTATATTTCATCGACCATTTCACAATAAAATAAGTATAGCTGCCGTTATTGAGTGGTTTTTGTTACTGATTCTTTTACATATCTAGATACATATATCTAAAAGTTTTATGTAAGTAAACCTGATTTATCTAAGAAAATAATTGTACTCTTAGCCTATACTGAGTTCGCTATTTATTATTTTGAATAAGCATAAGATAAAGTTATATCAACCACAAAGAAAGCTTGCAAGATAACATAAAGGTCTTGTTAATTTATGTAGAGCTTGTCTATACCGTAATTGCTTTTCTTGGTAATGACAGGCTTTTATCGCTTTCATCTTAATTGTTGGCATCATATTTGATCGTCACTGGTATAGAATACGTTTTATAGCTGGTTTAGTTGCTTAATTATTGGGTTTTGTGGTTTTTGTGTGAAAAATGGAATAAATCTTTAATAAAAGAAGACTAAAATATATTTTTTTGTGTATAAAGGCAATATAACACTTTGCTTAAAGACTAAGGTTACGTAACACATTATGAACGTAATTTTTTATCACATCTTTCTAAATACTTAAAGTTTTTATATTCCTGTTTTGTAGTTTAATCTGTCCGAGTTGATCATATAAACAATATTCGGTACTAACTGTTAATGTTAATAAAATAATGTTTGTTGGTTTATAATTGAAATTATAGTTCAGTCCCACCACAAACTTTGTAAAGGGACGCAGACAAGTTCAATTGTTGTCGTGCATTTTAGTTGAGGATCGTATTGTAAAGCAATTAAATTACTAGTTTTAATGTTTTAAGTATTTCGTATAATTTTGATTACTTTTGAATCATAATGGCCAATAACGTAATTGCAGTGTTGGTTGAATATCATTTATATGTACAAAAGATATTCCATTAAAAAAAAATAATTGAAATAATCACGTGTACTTTATTACTAACACATTTTTTTCATTTTAAATATTGAAAATACATACCTTTAATCTAGTTAAAAATTCTAGGTTTATTTAAAAACACAGAAAAGCATGAGTATCCTTCAACAGAAATACTGACCATAGACAAAAATTTATTTGTTTTTACTGGAAAAAAATAATTTGCTAACCTTTTATTATAACTCATAAATCTAAGTATCTCAAATAAGCGCAGGAAACCAAACGCACAATTATTTGATTGTATGGAATAAATAGTTAGTCTAATGTTAAGCTGAATTTATTTTAAATTACACTTACCCTAAATTAACTTAGATATTTATGTTTTTCTTTTATTTAACATGTGTTATTATTATACTATTTATTATATATTAAACTATTAAGCACGCACATTTGAAGAGGAATCAGTGAAAATGAATCAATGTAAAATTATTGACCATTTAAAAAAAATGGCCCGCTGAGTTTCTTGCGCCGGTTCTTCTCAGGTCTGAGGCATTAATTTTAGCGAAGCGGTGGTACTATGGTATTCTGACTCTTCCATTCCATTATAGTTTTTTTTATAAAAGTGTATTATGGAACTCATAAATCGTTATCAAGTAATAAATAATCTTTTTATTCATACTAAGATAAGAGGTGTTACTTTAAAAAAAGAAGAATAAAGTGCCCTTAGCACATATTACATATTGTTACTACGAGAAGAATAAAGTATAAAGAAGATAAAACAAATTGATATTTGTAACTGCATAAAAATATTATATCATGCTTTAAATATTATCATCCTCTTTTCATGGAAATTCACTTAAATATAATCCTACTCTTATGCTACGACGGCACGTTTGTACGGAATATAAGTATGTATATATGACGTGTAAATACAAATATATGTATATACATATATGTATATATATATATATATATATATATATATATATATATATATATATATATATATATATATATATATATATATATATATATATATATATATATATATATATATATATATACATATATATATACATATATATATACATATATATATATATATACATATATATATATATATATATATATATATATATATATATATATATATATATATATATATATATATATATATATATATATATATATATATATATATATATATATATATATATATATTACGTCGTTGCTTGATTCTCATCAACGTATGAAAGAAAATTTATAAATTAATTTAATTTAATTATTTCATCATTTTCAATTTTTTATTACAATATCGTTAATATATGGTATTTTTGGCACAAAATACTACAATACACATATGCACTATTAATATTCATACAATTCTTCGATTCGAGCTGTTAAATTGCGTAATTTTTTTATTTATTTACTTTATTTCAACTTTCAATGTCGTTATTCTCTCTTGTCATTTTTAAATATACACAATATGGACGAATGGTGACTGTTTTCCAAAAGAAATAATTACATAAAAATGAATGTATACAAATTCTGTTGAATGAATTTCCTATTTAAATCAGTGAATGCATAATAAATTGATACACGGGCGGGTACACGGATGGAATGAATGAATTTTAATTGAAAATAATTGATATTAATAAATTAATTAAAACAAAATATAGATATAGTTAAGATTACACATTTGGTGATAACACTGGATAGGTATTTTAGTATTTTATTATACATTATTACTATATACTCCATGCGTTTGTTTATATATTTGTCAAGACCATTTTTTTAAATCATTTTATAGTGATGTTAAGTATAGCATTTAATAAGCTATTAAAGTTAAAGTGTTAATTTAAACAAAAAAACAAGCTACTAAATTATTGTCATCAAAAGATTATGCTTCATTGTACCGCATTTTTTATGTAATTCGTCCTGTTATCAGAATCTATACATCCTGTTGACTTATAATTAATAAATTTGACAAGAGAAGAAGTTTATAGTACCAAAAAATACTGCAAATAGATAATTTATCAGTCTAGCACAGAAGCACTATTTGCCAGCCTCGGTATTGTATTTGATGTTTATTTTTTTAAAATATAAAATACTTATTTATAATCTGTTAAAGCGATATAAAATAATATGCAAGTATAACAATAACTATAACAACGATGCTATAGTTTTTATTTTTTTAATTTAATGCGAATCGAAGAGTAAGTTTTATAAAACATTATCAGTGTGCTGAAAGAAAAGTGAGATGGAAGATAGTTAAGGTTGGAAAATTTACAACTATATAAAAAAGAACACTGATGTGCAAGTTGTACTCGAGTTCCAAGGGTTCCGAACCGATTTCATGATGGCAAAAAAAAAAAACTAATTTATTCATTTTGCAATGAACTACACTTATAAGTAATATTCATATGATATTACAAAAACAACACTGTTGACCACTGTAGTTAGAAAAGTTATATATTTCCAAATTTTAAATTATGTCTTTTGCTGGTACTGTAAGTTTTAACTTAATGCCAAATTTAATGACTCTAAATGGTAATGGAAAGTACTTTCTAGGTCAATTACGTGGCAATTGTCAAACATAATGCAAAGAAAAACTTTTAATAACGTTGGCTTTAAAATTTAATCTTATCCAACCTATCTGGATTTTTCATATTATTTTCAGTTTGTTAGCACCTGATTTAGAGAAAATGGTGACAGTTGGACTAACAGACAACAACAAAATGATCCTGTAAGGGTTCCGTTTTTTTTGTTAAGCATCTTTACATCGTCATCGTCAGCGTCAGAAAAGTCGGAACATTCTTTATTTTTTGTGAAGCAGCAAATTTATAAGTTCAAATGCGTTGTAAATGTTCTTTCATTGTTTTCTTATGATTTTTTTTTTAATATTTTTTAAATTTCTTTTTTTTAAAAGTCGAAAAATATTATGAAATGACGTTATAAATTATGTTCATTTCTTTTTAATATGTATTGTTTAGAAAGCTCAAAGTACATACATATTTAGTTTTATTTTTTTATTTTAATCTATATCATATTTAAAAATATTGTCTAGCAAAACATAACTTTTGCTCAGAATGTATGAAGAAAATGAAAATGGATCTAACATTACATACTCCATGTTCATGAGATTTATATAGTAAATTATTTTTGAAATTTTTGTAGTATTTTCAATTAAAATATACGAGTACTCTACTTTAAATTGTTAACTTTAATTACCATTTCACATTCGCGCGTGGGATTGTAGAATCGCGTGTCAAGGCAATTTGCTACCCACTTTGAAGCACCGCCACACTCTGCTTAACGTTATAACTTAACGAGACTACCCTCCAGCAATATAAGTGATATTGTCATTTGATTGTTTATGCTTTTTGTTATATTTTAGTACTTACTTACTTATTTTGACATACGTATATGACGTATAAGATACGTATTAATTAATAAAAAATAGGAGCAATTTATAATTTACTTCTTCGAATTTGTTTAGTATCAAAATAATCTGCATAGTAATCATATATTTAAATTATCTTACTGAGTTTTTAGAAAGTTTTCATATTTCTTATTTATAAAATTTTTATAAAACTATAACTATAATGACTAAATACAAATTATCTTCTTCGTGAATGACGTATGTGACAAAATATCAAGCTAGCACATACCTAATAGGATCTAACCGCATATGGACCATGACGTTTAATTGAAGGTAACATGGGAAATAAGCCAGTGTGTCACATTAACGTGATTAAAATACATGCTCTCCGGAGGGTCCTCATGCTTTTTACGTGACCTTCCTAAAGTATCTTCGATACTGTTTTTTTGAAAGTCAACCGAGGTCTCCCCTTATCTTTCTTACCTCTCACTTTTGCGTCGTATATCTTTTTTACCATTCTTCCGTCACACAAATTAAAAATAGAAAAAATATATATGCATATTGCTTGAAAAGAAAATTAAAAATATGATAACAGATATTTTAAGCAATTATTTAAAAATAAAAAACATTATAGTCACAACTTATTTCTTTATTTTTATACTATTTAAGTTTCATCCAATATCCATTTGATACATATTATTTATTTTTTACCATGTTAGTCGTTAAGCATACTCTTAAAACGGTGTTAGTTAAAAGCATGAGTGCTTTAGTAAATGTTTACTGTGCTATATGTAATT
This sequence comes from Dione vanillae, assembly GCA_037178615.1. Lineage (NCBI taxonomy): Eukaryota > Metazoa > Arthropoda > Insecta > Lepidoptera > Nymphalidae > Dione > Dione vanillae. The sequence continues at coordinate 1,667,648 of JAZFAU010000097.1, read as the reverse complement.
TTTGAAAGAAAACTATTGAAAATGTTAGTTGAACTGTTTTAGGGAAAAAGAATAGAAGATTCTTTATTTTTTGGGATAATATAAATTATTTAACTGTAAACTATAATTACAAAATGAATTTTATAAAGGTATTATGTTGTTATTGTTAAATAATTCGCTTTCAAAAAGTAGAGGTGGAGGAAGACAAGTAAAAAAATCTAATAGGTACATATTTTATTGTAAGAAATATCTATTTAAATATTAAATGTGAGAATCTTATGTTTCACTTATCATATAATTTTCTTGTTATTGAATGTTGAAGGTTTCCTTGAAAGCTTACTAAAGGAGGGCAAAGTATGTATGAAATATTATACTTTTGTTATTACTTATTCATTTCAGAATTATAGGTAACGCTTGTCTGCTGAGGGCAACGTAAGGTTATTTGCGTAGCGAGATTCTCAGATTTTGTACCTTTGATAAATTTTGTAATATTATTGATGCATATAGTAACTAGCGCGGCAGAAAAACATACTCGAAAAACTTCTACTTGCACGAACGCCGTCCCCATTAATGTTTCTTATAAATTTAATTTTTTTTCAAAATATTCTTCTTTTACTTTATTTAATAGGTTCTTTCATTCGTTCTTGGAACGAATAAAAATAAAAACTTAATAATTAATCACAATTCAAAATATTTTAAATTTTATTAATTTTCATATTTATATAGTAAAGTCAAATATTTTTTTTAATTGCACAGTTTCATTCTGCATGGTACATATATATATTGATTGATCGATCTCAACGTTGGGTTGCTTCTTATTTATCAAGTGTAAAATTCGAATTCGTCTATGGCTCAAACCATATTGTTCACAACTACTGCGCCACGACGGCGCGATTTAAATTATTACTGACTTTTTTTTAGTAAAATAAATATTCGAGCAACGGTCTATGTAGTAGACATAGACTGTTACTCGAATATTTATTTTACTCCCAAAAGTATATTAAATCTAATTATATATTAAATCTAATTAGCCTTAAATGACCAGTTTTTTTGAATCAGCAATTCTCTAAACATTTTTTGTTCTCAGAAAAGGAAAATCATAATTTTAGGAATGATTTAAGATAAGCTTTGTAATCCTAAAGTAAAGCTGTAGCCTGTGTAGCATATAAATATCTGCTGACCTGAAATAACTGTAGCAATGATAAATTAATGCGATCTTCCTTTTCCTTTTCCTTCTCTGAGTATATGGCGGAATTAAACGTTTTGGTATTCGTACTCATAACACTCGAATGAATTCTCGTTTGGTTAACGTAACCAAAAGTAAAACATTTACATTTAGTCAATACAGTTTTTAACTCAAAAGAAGATGGATCAGAAAATTCTGATTAAACCTTGAATCCACAAAGAGAAATATCGTTTTATATTATAATATTTATTCTTCTAAATAAAACAAATAATATAAAGGAGTTATCATATTATTACCGTATTCGGCGAAACCAATACGTTACAGTCAGTGTGTTGTTGTCTATATCATAGTGTGTAAAGATTTATGCGCTTTCACCTTTCACCCTCTTTCAATTTTACCAAACTTTCGGATTCCATTAACGTTAGCACATACATGGGAACGAAATTTATGTGAATGTTACGTCAAGTCACGTTGATAAAATACTTCTATATCAAAACAAAAAGTGGAATATATTTTGTATGAGTTGCTATTAAATATTATACATATCCAATAAGATAATTATTAAATTTTACTTCAATGAGATGTTTTGTTAGCATAACTAAATAGGCTAAATGGTCTATTTGGTTGTGACCGAGGAGCTGCTTAACAAGTAAGGGGGAATTCGAAATCTAATCATACACTGTGTTTACGGCTTCCATAAGTAGCTTATGTAAGTTTCTAAGTTTCATGCTCGACTCGATTGCCTTCCCAATCCGCCTTTGCCGCACAACTTTCATTTCTTTTTAATTTCTTTTACTTCCCACATTCACGCTGTAGGCGGTTCAACGTGGTTTCGTTGCTTGAATTTAGTTTTTTTTTCAAAATCTATTTATGTATACGTTTTGGAAGAAATTTCCTGATCATATCGAAAGTAAAATAAAATTTATTTTCATGTTTTTCGATTGCATTATGTTATGTGAAGTATGTATTAGATGCAGTGAGTTACACAAAAATATTTATCGTGGTGTAATATAACGTTATTTATTCGTTCCTTTTTAAGCGTACATACTATAACATAAATTGATTTTTTTAAATTTATACCAATACTTGCTGAGATTAGGGCATTAAACCTAACAGATTCATCTGCTCTACGATATAAGTGCATTTAGATGCAATTTACACATATTTAGGTAGTATTTTGATTGTTTGTTTATATATTTACGTAGCTACCTACAAATTATGGACAAATATAAAAAAAATAGAAAATTATATAAAATCGAAATAATATAACTTTAATCTACGTTATTGTAATTAAAATGTTAATACTATTTATAATGTTAATAAGATCATCAGTGTGTCATGCTATCTATTATTTTTAAATTCCGACATTTGCGTAACCAAAATCAATAACAGAAGCCAACCCATGACAGATATATCTATGTAACGCGTAGTTCTCTAGATATTAATTTACTCTATAATTGCGTAAAATGAATTAAACATATAGTCAGGCTAACTTTAAGTAATTAAAGGCTTCATGGAACAGTTTTAATTTATGGTAATAAATTGATATATTTAAATAGCCACAGTACACAGGCAACTTGACGCATATGGCACGTTGAATTAAATTAATTAATCCAAGAAAAAGGCACAGCGTTCAACTGTCCCGGGCTCGTTTTCCTTTTGTGGAAATGAATTATTTTCATTGTCACGCTTTGGTAACAAGAAAAAGCGCGGAGTTGATCTCCGCCACGCAACTCGCAACATCTTAAAAATTATGCATACTGTGAGCAATAGCGTAAAGCTACTTACATATAAAAAGCTGAAAATATTTTTAAGATTACTAATTTATATATAATATTTTTTTATAATTTCCCGCATAAGACAGTAAACAACATTGTTCTCTGTTTCCCACCTGAATTCAGGATATTGCAGATTCGAGTGAGTCGAAATATTAGAAAAATCCATATTTAGATGATCGCAACGAAGACGTATTATTAACGTGTTACACGTTAGTGTAAGCTCAATATTACGGCCGGTTTCAAAGAGCTTTGTTGTTTTTGAAAAAAATCTTTAATGTGTGGATTGCACAAAAATGTTTTATTTACTTTATTACTGTTACTTTTTGGCTTAAGACTAAATTAACTATGTATGTATTTTTTTTTAATTTCTATTATTTAAATATATATCAAATTTTCAGATTTACCACTCATCATCCCCAATCTTCTCTCTTACTCAATGGGTATTGATATCGAGTCCATGCAAGTTTTAATAGAGCCCAATTTTTACATGCATCCAAGCAAAACAATTATCATTTCTCGTAACACAGTGTTGTTTCGAAACACTTATGTTACACAACCCCTCGGTCTCCCTGCCTATATAACTCTACAAATGTTTAGCACAAGCTTAGGAATGGAAGTAATATGCACTCTTTTGTATATCTTATATATATTATTATTGTTTTTCTGGTTTATGTTACTTTTCTCTGGAAAAATGTTTTATCTTAGAAGATTTTTGTTATTACCCTTTAAAAATATATTTTTGAAAAACTTGTTTTGTATTTAAAATTTTAGTAAATTTTTGTTTGGATTCAAATATTTTTTATGTGTAGGTATTTTATAGCATATATAACGTATCAGTCTTTATCTAGTGTATTGGCCTGCAATTTCATTTGTATAAAAATATTTCGATTAAAAACTACATAACCACCATATATGGAAACAATCTCTAAAAAATTTACAAATGTATATTTACAGTATTATTTTATTTTGTAAGTTTTTTTTTCTCGTTTCATTACCATCCTGCTTCTTTAGAGAAAAACGATCCCTTTTAAACGTTTCTGGTACGGAGATAATAAGACATTCATTAAGTTACATTACTGGTCATAATTCATCCTTTAGTAACCTATTTATCTCTTCATAGATATTGCCTTTTGGGAAATTAAGATGTTTTTCTAAATAGAATTCGAACACGCAGCTGTCACATTCATCATATCAGGAAATGAGTTAGTTAATACAAAAAATATCTTTGAAATTGTTTTCATACATCAATCTTCTTTTTAATAAAACAATAAATCTTTTATATAATTATGTGTAGTGTATTTATTTGCCAGAAAAAATGTTATTTTGTTTCTATTAGCTGTATTTTGTGAAAGATTAAAAAATATTGTAAAGTCTCCAAAGAGAATAGTGTTGTTAAAAATGTTAGACAGATTAAAGGTCATAAATATGTATGTACGCATGTCCCGCTTATAGCGCGTAGCTACGTAGAGTGTTTCTCTGAATAATTTATTATTATTGCCCCCTTAGAATTGAATTACTCGCAATCTAGATAAAAAGGCTTTCTGTGTCGCATTGTATATAATTACGATAAAAGTCGTTTTACACATCTACCAATCGATTCGTTGATTATTGAATAATCTAATGTGATAAACATATTTTAATTTTATTCAAATTAAATTCTCTATTTCTCTTCTAATATTATACTTATGAGAAATAGTCTTGAAATATTTTGACTATTAAATACGTACTTATGTTGGTTACACTTAAAAGATATGTTTTTTTCGTATTTGGAAGTGTCCAGCGGAACAACGTCTTTCTGTAAAATAGATGGTCGTTGGTCCGATTTCATAGTCTCACCAAAAGACAAATCAATATTAAATAAAAAAAATCAATAGAAAATTAAGCTGAAAGCTCTACCCTGCTCTATTAGTCTATCGCCTATCTATAGTTTGGAGCGCAGAAAAAATCAAGTTTGAAAGGTCAAAAAAATTAAAAAATATGAGAATTTATTTTCATTTTGCATTGTAGCAAAATGAAAATAAATTCTCATATTTTTTAATCATTCAATCAGTTTATCAAAATTTCCACATAATAAAAAAATATGCTTAGGGCAATTGGTAGTCAAAGTGTTATAATCGTATCATATTATTTCCGTTTACGCCGCTCTGGCAACTAGAGAATGCATGGCATTGAGTTCCGCAACTCAACACGCTGGTTTGTGTCAATACTAGGATTCTACGGTTCCTGCGACTCATATAAGCATTTTTAATTGCGATAACCAACTTAAAAAATTGTTATTTACTTTATTTCAACATTCAATGTCAATTTTTAAATGGATTACAATATGGATGAAAGGTTATTGTTTTCCAAAAGAAATAATTAAATGAAAATGAATGTTTACAAATTCAGTTGAGCGAATTGGATATTAAAATCTGTGAACGCATATAAATTGATACACGGGCAGGTACACGGATGAAATTAATAAATTTTACTTGAAAACAACTGACACTGATTAATAAATTAATTAAAAGAAAATATAAATATACTTATGCTTACATATTTGGTGATAACGCTTCATTAAATACGTATAGTAATTTAAATATTACTAAGTGACCATCTGTCCCATAAGATACCTATTATAGACAATAGACAACTAGTTAGGTCTTTTGGCCTTTTGAGTACATTATTGTACGTCTATCTATTTGTATCTATAATTGTCGAAATTATTTTCTCTAAGTCACTTGATGTTACAGGAAACTAATATCAAAGTCGGTGATTTGATTTTGTTTGCTTCTTTACTTTTATGTTTCATTTAAATGCATTTTATATGAAATTCGTGTAACATTATTCTACACATCCTTTTGACTTATGATTATGAAATTTGACAAAGAAGGAACTTTACAGAAACAATGAAGGAAAAAATCTGTCAATTTATCAGTCAATTTTATGTACGGCGTCCTGGTGGATGTATATACAGACATACCACAACAAAGTGGTTCTGAAAGAGTTTCGATTTTTTTTTGAGATACTGAACTCTAAAAAGCCTCATCTTTTACAAAGCAAGCAATAAATAGAATACTATTAAGTACCGAGGACACTAAAATTTATCACAACAATAATAATTACAATAATGCAGCGAATTCGTTAATTCTAATGCGATTTAAATGTGGTCGTATGCACTCATTTTGTATAAAATTATATACAATATAAGCTTTTAATTGTTTTTTTTTAGGATATCCTTATATATTTCTAGGATTTGTGGTCATACTGTAAAGATAACTTAATGTCAAAATTCAAAATTGTAAATCGATGATAAAAGTTTAATTACACACCAATTTCCTATGAAATGCAAAAAAATTAACGTAAACGCACGTGTGCTTTCGATTTCGATTCGCTTTTGTTTCGTTCGATTCTTTCGTTTGTTAAAAATCCTATAAAGTAAATTTCTCTTTTTAATACAAGTATAGTTTAGAAGACACAAAGTAAATAGTTAGTGTAAATTTCTTACTTTAATCTGTAATTCTCTTTAAAAATGCTACGTCTTGCTCAGTATTCTCATTTATTATAAACTGTCACGCTATATTGTTTCCAGCAAAATATAACTTTTGTTCAGAATGTAAGAAGAAAATGTGTCACTTTAACATGATTAAAATTCGCATTTTATAACTAACACGTAAGGAAAAAGACGATTAAAAATATATTATTAGATTTTTGTTTCTATAAATAATTCAAAAAGTTAAATATTTACAACAACAATTTATTTATTAATTTCTATGCTATATTTAAGTTATTGGATGAAACTCATTATTTAATGTTCCTAAAATATGGTTATACTAATTTGGTATATCATCATTTCATATTATTGCACTACAATCACCTCGAAACGGCACAAGATGTCACAGTTACTCGATACATATTATTTATTATTTGCCAAAAAAAAGATAAAAATCATCTATATCTATATATCTATATATATATATATATATATATATATATATATATATATATATATATATATATATATATATATATATATATATATATATATATATATATATATATATATATATATATATATATATATATATATATATATATATATATATATATATATATATATATATATATATATATATATATATATATATATATATATATATATATATATATATATATATATATATATATATTCTTTTTTTTTTGAATAATACAAATTATTTAATTATCTGTGATATGTAATTAGTAAATATATTTATAAATATATTATATTGAGGACCATCGTGGCGCAGAGGCGCAACGTCTGCATGTAACGCGACGGTTTCTGGTTTCGATCCCCAGTCGGGGAAGATGATTTTTCTATTTCCATTTTCTTCCCTCTGGCAAAATAAGGCAAAGCGCGGCGTTGAGTTCCGCCACTCAACACGTAATGCCTCGAAAAAGGCGGTAAGCGGGAACGGAAAAAGCGGGGACTAAACAACGGAGTGTCTTAACAGTAGGTTCCCACAGTCCTTATAGTTCCCTCTGCCTACCCTGCCATGTGCGGGATAAAGCGTGAAGCTAAAAAAAAATAAAAAAAAAATTGTTGTTGTTTAATATTTCGCTTCCTAAAAGTCGAGGTGAAATATAAGTAAAAAGAGTGTAAAACATGTTTTATTCTAAGAAATGTCCATGAAATAATAAACGTGAAAAGTCATACTATGTTTCACTTATCATATAATTTTCTTGTTACTGGATGTGGAAGGTTTCCTTGAAAGCTTACAAATAAGGGCAGAGTATGTATGAAATATTATACTTTTGTTATTACTTATTCATTTCAGTATTATAACGCTTGTCTGCTGAGGGCAATGTAAGGTAATTTGCGTAGCGAGATTCTCTGATTTTGTACCTTTGATACCTTTTGTAATGCGTATATATAAATATTATAGCTTATAAATGTACGATTAATTGAAAAATACATATATAAATAACATAATTTAATGATTATACTAACTGGCGCGGCAATAAAGTTTGTCACCGAGTGAATAAGCGACAGTGATTAACTTTAACCTGCTCGCGCGCCGCTCACATTAATTTTTTTTATAAATTCCTTTTACGTTACAATTATTTTTCTTCTACTTTATTAAAAGGTAATAATTATGCTCATGGGACGTTACTTTTTAAAAGCATTGGTAATGAATCACAATTTATATATAATATAAAATATTTAAAATTTTATTTAATTGCATAAGTATATAAAAAAGTTAAATATTTTTTTAGGTTTAAATTTTCCCTTGACATGGTATAAGATGTAACATTCCGCTCTTAATTCACTTCAACCACTGCGTAATAGTTGACCGCTTTCAACTTTGTGTTGTCTCTTATAAATTAAGTACAAAATTCGACCAGGGACCAAGCCATAATGTTAAACAGTGACTCCGTCACCACGGCGCCATTAACATTATTGCTAAGATCGTTTTTATATTTAAAATTTACATAGACTGTTACTCGAATATTTATTTTACAACGAAAAATATTTCTTATGTATTATATCTAAATAACGCTTAAAATGTCCAGTTATTTGAATCAGTTTAAATTTATAGTTTGAAATAACATAGTTCTCTAAACTTTTTCTGTCGTGAGAAAAGTTACAAATAATAATAATAATAATTTCTAAAAATTATGACTTTTATTTCGATAAACAAATCTTTGTTAATATTTTTCTAAATATTTTAAGACAAGGTTTATAATCCAAACATAAAACTGTAAGCCTTGTAGCATACAAATATCCACTGACCCGAAGTAACTGTAGCAATGATAAATGAATCCGATTTTCCTTTTCCTTTTCTGAGTATATTAGATGGCAGAAATAAACGTTTTGGTATTCGTACTTATATCACTCGAATGAATTCTCGTTTGGTAAAATAATCACATTTAGTCAATGTAGTTTTTAACTCAAAAGAAGATGGATCAGAAAATTCTGATTAAACCTTGAATCCACAAAGAGAAATATCGTTTTATATTCTTCTAAACAAAACAAATAATATAAAGGAGGAATCATATTATTACCGTATTCGGCGAAACCAATACGTTAGAGTCAGTGCGTTGTTGTCTATATCATTATGGGTAAAGATTTATGCGTTTTCACCCTCTTTCAATTTTACTAAGCTTTCGGATTCCATTAACGTTAGCACATACATGGGAACGAAATTTATTTGGATGTTTACGTCAAATCACGTTAAAAAATCTTTCTATATCTAAACAAAAAGTGGAATATATTTTGTTAGCATAACTAAATAGGCTCAATAGTCTATTTGGCTGTGACTGAGGAGCTGCTTAACAAATAAGGGGGAGTTCGAAATCTGATCATACACTTTGTTTACGGCTTACGTAAGTAGCTTACGTAAATTTCTAAGTTTCATGCTCGACTCGATTGGCTCCCAATCCACCAATCCCAATGTTTATACTTTAGAACAAATTTCCTGGTCTTATCCAAAGTGAAATAAAATTTATTTTTATGTTTTTCGATTGCATTATGTTATGTGAAGTATGTATAAGATGCAGTGAGATACACAAAAACAAATATCGTGATGTAATATAATATTGTTTATGCTTTCCTTCTTAAACGTATATTATATAACATAAATGGATTTTTTAAATTTATACCAATACTTCCCGAGATTAGGGAATTAAATCAAACATATTCATCCGCTCTATGACATAAGTGCATTTAGATACAATTAACCTATATTTAGGTGGATTTTGATATATCAATCAAATCAAATCAAAAACACTTTATTGCACTTCTTAAGTAGATAGCCAAAATAACATATCACACACTATAAGTAAAAAGGCGGCCTTATCACTTCAAGTGACCTCTTACAGGCAACCTTTTTTATAAGAGGAATCTAAATTAACCAATTATAGTTAGCGGATAATGGATAAAGATATTTTTAAATATAAAAGATATATGCAAAGATACATATACATATAAACAACATACATAAATACATATATACATACACAAATGCATTTATATTACATACTTACCTAATTACATAAATAGCAAATATTTAAAACACATAATACTTATAAAGTGTCTACAATATAAATATACATACACATGACAATATACAGAGATACATACAAGCATACTACTTATATACATAAAGAACACATATTAAAAACAAGTTAAAAGCGTAAATGATACTCCTTGAGGCGACGCTTAAAGATGTTAAGAGACGTTGATTGTCTGATATGACGTGGTAATTCGTTCCACAGTTTTATCATCTTAGCTATAAATGATTCACTATAGCTCTTGGTGTGACATAGTGGCACCTCCAGTACATTGTCATATCTTAAACGGAGATGGAAAGATTGAGAATGGGAACACAGAAAGGTAAACCTTTCTTTGAGATATGAAGGAGTTGAAGGCAGAAACACAATAGAGTATAGGAGAATCAGTAATATGATAATTACATCGATGTCTTACAGGCAACCACTTGAGTTAAATCTGATATTGAGACATATGATCGTATTTCCTCAAACCAAAAACAAATCTTATGATCAGGTTCTGGAGGCTCTCTAGTTTGTCCAGCAATTGCTGTGACAAACCCAGGTAACAGGTATCTACGTAACAGGTATGACCAGGTAACAGGTATGACTATGCAGTCAAGTATGGGGAAAAGGAGAGTCTGAGCCAAAGATTGTTGTTAGAGGTTATAAATTTTTCCATCTCCTTATTCCCCCAATAGCAGTAAATATCTTGCAGCCTAATTCTGCTACTTGAAGGGCCCACGTCAATATACTATCGATCCTGATACCAAGATTTTTCACTGTATTACTAAACTCCAACTTACAATTATCAAGGAATTTGAGAATAGTCAACCTTGGAGAGTTGCTTTGCATTACCGAAGATGCACAACTGAGATTTGCTAGGATTAATCGACAGGCCACATGATTTGCTCCAGGTTCTAATAATATTCAGGTTAATCATCAGCGTAAAGATGATAGGGCAGTGTTAATGAAGGAGTTATGGAGTCTATAAAGATAGAGAAAAGCAACGGAGAAAGTACACCACCTTGTGGTACCCGGAACTGAGTGGATAGAATACTGACTGCTTATTATTAACATGAATGCAATTTTCGCGTTTCGTCAAGTAAGAATAAAACAATTCAATAGTAGTTGGTGATATATTAATGGATCTAAGTACTGCTAAAAGAATGTCGACATCAATAGTATTAAAGGCGTTTGAGAAATCTAACAAGACAAGTATGGTAACATTCTGACAATCTATTCTGCTTCTAATATCGTCGCATACCTTGTCGAGTGCTGTTACAGTGCTGTGTCCAGGTAGATAACCAGATTGGAGAGGAGATAAGATATTGTTTTCCGTCAGGTAAGAAAATAGCTGTTAGTGTACAATTCTCTCAAATATTATTTTCAAAAGCATTCACTATGAAAATGTTTATTATATGCGTATGCCTCTACGGGAGCTTAACACTAGCTTAAAAATGAAAGTAATGTGCACTCTCTTTTATAAATAATATTATTATTTTTCTGGTTTATGTTACTTTTCACTGAAAAAGTTTTTTTTTTATTTTTGAAGATTATTATTCTCATCTTTAAATTAAAATATATTTAAAAAAAAACTTGTATTGTTATACTGTGTTTCAAATTTTGTTACATTTTTGTTTGGATTCAAATCATGTGTAGATATTTTATGGCATATACTACGTATCAGTCTTTATGTAGCGTATTGGCCTGCGATTTCATTAATATAAAAATATTTTGATAAAAAACTACATAGCCACAAAATATAAACAATCCCTAAAAATGTACAAATATGGATTTACATTTTTTTATTCTAAATTAACTGCAAATGATAATAATAGGGCGTTTTTTCTCGTTTCTTTGCCATCCTGCTATTTTATGAAAAAAATATCCATTCTAAACGTTTCTGGCATGGAAATGATAAGACATTCATTAAGTTACATTACTGGTCATAATTCATCCTTTAGTAACCTATTTATCTCTTCATAGATATTGCCTTTTGGGAAATTAAGATGTTTTTCTAAATAAAATTCGACCACGAAGCTGTCACATTCATCACATCAGGAAATGAGTTCTTCGAAATTGTTCGAAATTGTTTTCATATATCAATCTTCTTTTTAATAAAACGATAAATCTTTTGTGTAATTGTGTGTAATGTGTTTATCTGCTATAATAATGTTGTTTCGTTGATATAAGCTATAATTTGTCAATGATTCAAAAATATTATAAAACCTCCAAAGAAAATAATGTTGTTAAAAATGTTAGGAAGATTAAATGTCATAAATATGTATGTACGCAAGTCTCGCTTACAGCGCAAGTAGCTACGTAGAGCGTTTCACTGAATAATTTATTATTATTGCCCCCTTAGAATTGAAATACTCGCAATCCAGATAAAAAGGTTTTGTACGTCGCATTGCATATAATTACGGTAAAATCTTTATATACATCGACCAATCGATTCATTGATTATTGAATAATCCAATGTAATGAGTTAATTTTGAATTTCTTCAAATTAAATTATCTATCTCTCTTCTTATACTATGCTTATGAGAAATAGTCTTGAAATGTTTTAAGTATAAAAATACGTACTTATATTGGTTACACTAAATAGATATATTTTTTTCATATTTGGAAGTGTCCAGTGGAACAACGTCTGACTGTAAAATAGATGGATGTTGATGGGATTTCATAGCCTCGCTCCGATAAGAAGACAAATCAATATTAAATAAAAAAAAACAACAGAAAATTAAGCTGAAAGTGGGGCCTAAACTAAACTGTAGGTATGAAATTTAAAACATTAGTCATCATTCACAGAAAAATAGATAAAGAAGTTTCAAATATTTTAAGTATGGTATTAACCTTTAACTAAAGGTCATAGCGGGATTAGCGTAATAAATGAAGTTACCGTGCTACAGCTAACTAACCAGCATAGATTGTCGACGCTCCGAAGAGAAGAGAAGAAACAACTTAGCTTCCATGGATTCACCGTGCGGGTGCCGGGCCCATCGTGTTGTAGGAAGAGGAGCTCCGAGCAGCGCTTGGGACTTGCGACCCAAGTGTAGGTTTAAAGGGGCCCCTTTAAAATGCATTAACGCTCGCCTTCACTGTCCGAGCTCCTCCCACTACCGAAACCAAATTTTGAATTATTCTACCAAAGCTGCCTTCGAAGTGCGTTCTAGAAATGAATTTGTGATAGTTCTAGACAGGCCGAGATCTTTTAATAAACTATAGAGAGATTTCGCTGTTATACCTCTCGCTCCTACTTCAACCGCATATAAGCTCGCTCTAAACCTATTCCTGGTCAGTTCGTTAGTAAGGTCGAAATACTTATTGAGTTTAAGGTGGTGACTTTTCGGGATATTTGTTTCCCACGGAACTGTAAGTTCTACCAGTACTACGCGTTTTAGGCTTCGAGAGTAAAGAAAAATGTCCGGTCTAGATGACGAAACACAAATATCCTCAGGGATTCTATACTGTTTCTCATAGGTGTCCATCACAAGTGTCCAATCAGGAGCTGGATCTAATATGGAGAAAGGCTTTTGTATAGGTTTTTTATAAGAACCTTCTTTCACAAACTCTATTGAGCGTTTGCTGGTTGTTATGTTTCTCTGTGCTCTTGCTACTGAAAGACTAACGGCTTCACGTATGATTTCCAGTACTTTGTCATGGCGCCGCGAGTAATGACCACTATCCAAGAGTACCCTACACCAGCATATGTTTAGCTGTCCCCACTGCCTCTTTACAGATGTAGCAAGATTTATCGGTAGCTTTACCCCATCTTACTAAATTACTTTGATCTGGAAGAGTCATTTGGAACGCATTTAGGTAGAATTTTAGTAGTGCTGGAGACCAGTCGTGAATTAGGGTGCGCCATTTTAAAGCTAAAGGGATACAGAATTCTCCTATAGTTAGCCACTCATTTTGCATTTCTAAGCCCATTGCGTGCACCTTATACTTATCGTTCTCGTCTTGCCGAATAAAAGATTTTATTATGTCTGTGTCTTGGACTTTCCTCTTTGATCCTAACCCTACTTTACTAAATTGTGCTCCTATCATAAATTGCTTATGGAATTTAAGTCTTGACTCGAGCTCTGGGACACTTTTGTCTTTTGGGAGTGAGGTAACAACCTCATCCCGAGATTTTCCCAGAATATGTGTTTTGGCGACTCTTAGATGTTTATAGAGCTCTGATGGTTTCTTTAATCTCAACCCAAAATTATTTTGGTCTCTAAATAAGGTTGAGGTGTCCGCCGAATGTGCTAGCCCAAGCCAAAACTTCAGCATCTTTATGACGCTTGCATCTAACTTTGCCAAAAGGGTTTTATTAAAATCATATACGAGGAAAGGCCAATTCAGACGTGATGTTAGAAAATTGTCGTAAATCCAAGCTTTCTTGACATTACTTATAGGTCGATGGTCTACCTTTTCAAGATCGTAGGAGGTATATTTTGTGTCTCGTCTTCCCAGACAAAGACAGTGACACTTACTAGGTTTTGTCCTCATTCCTTTTGTCCACGTGCAAAATTCGTCTACTTCATCCAATAGCAGCTGGCATTGCTTTGGATTCCTAGTGAGTATCGCGAGATCGTCCGCAAAAGCAAGAATAGATTCCGTGTACTTGTTATTGAATTTAAACCGATAACCCCATTTTTTCTCATGTTTTGTTAGAATATCTAGTAAAATATTAATAACGATATTAAATATTATTGGGGATAAACAACAACCCTGAAAAAGACCTTCATTATAGCCTAAAGGTTTTGAATTGCCGTCTTTTGAGGTTATAACAAATTTTAATTTTGAATAGTATGACGCGATTATGTTGCTTACTGTCGTAGGAAAATTATACCATTTTAAAGCGAACATCAACAGATCGTGTTGTACTGATCCAAACGCGTTTTCTAAATCTATCCAACATACCGTAACTTGTCTCTCACACGTTCTGGCGTCTTTTAAGCTAGCAGTTAACAAACTATTATGCTCCAAGCATCCAGAAATTCCGGGTAAAAACCCTTTCTGGTAATTCGGCTTGAAGTACCTATTGCTAATCATAAAATGGGTCATTTTCGCTTGAAGTACTGAGGAAAAAAGATTTTAGATAAAGTATTGGTAAGAGCAATCGGTCTAGTATCCTTTGGATCTGTTACCCGGTCTTTTTTGGGAATGAGGACAAAAACTGCTTCTCCAAACGACGTAGGTATTTGCTTTCTTGACCAGATTTTATCATATAAGTTGTGGAGGTATTTACGAACTGATGAACATTTTTTATACACTATATAAGGGATATCATCAGGACCTGGAGCTGATTTAGATGGTTTCTTTTTAATCTGTTTATTTATTTCCTCTAAAGTTGGTGGGTCACCTTCACCTTCAACAAATTCAATGTGAGGAATCTCAGGTCGTTGTTTATTTAGCTCCTTATATAGTTTTACTATATTAGGCACTTCGTATGTGCTTTTATAAGGTTCATAAATTGCCTCATTGGTAAAGAGAAGCCTACCCCTATCTTCCTTAAAAATGTTTTTTGAGTACTCGAAAGGATTTTTATCGAAAGCAACCTCGTGTTTAGCTCGATCGAAATTATTATGACGTTCCGCGATCTGTAACGATATCCCCTGAATTAATTTCAGGGTTGACCGTAGCGCCCTAGACAATTGATGACTAAGATGATTATCGCCTAAAGCTTTGGCCGCACGAAGATTCTTTTTTAGTTCTCTTTTTTTCCTCCTCATTTTCGACTTAAACGCGTTTTCTTTGTTTTTATGAGCGTAATAATTTGGAGGTGGATATAGATCATTAAAATAGTCGTAAATAGTTTTTTGGAAAGTTTCTACTTGCAAGTCTAACTCCTGTTTCGAGCCCCGATGCTCTAACAGGACCGCTAATTGGTCGTCGTGTACTTTCCATGTCGATTGCTTGATATTAGGAATGCTAAGACGTGTCCGGGTGACTATGGACTCTTGATATTTTTCACTCAATGGCTCACCATGGGACATATGAGGGTCAACTCTATCCGCAGTGATAGTCGAAGAGCTTACCGACGACTGTCGTGCTTCAACACCATCATGTGTTTTAAGATGTTTAATATACCAGGCTCTTCTATAAAAAGAGTGAATTATTGGGTAATTTATCAGAAAGTCATTAATATGGGTCTCGGTTGACATCAAGCTTCCTTCCTGAAGCTATTCACTGAGAAGGCCTTTGATGACATTACTTTACGATATTTCATAACGTCACATTACGTAGCCCAACATTTTTGTATCGTTTTTATTTACTTTTTAGAATATTTCTAAAATTAAAGACCTTTTAGAAATATTCTATAAAATATTTTTTTTAGAATATTAACTTTAACTTCAAAGATGAAATCCTACACATGTACGATTTCATTGTATTACATATATGTTTATATTTTTTATAGCTTCACGCTTTTATCCCGCATATAGTAGGGTAGGCAGAGGGAACTGCAGGAACCATATGAATCTAGTGTTAAGACACTCCGTTGCTTAGTCCCTGCTTTCTCCGTCCCCGCTTTCCGCCTTACTCGAGGCATTGCGTGTTGAGTGGCGGAACTCAACGCCGCGCTTTGCCTAGTTTCCAGAGTAAAGAAAATGAAAATAGAAAAATCCATCTTCTCCGAGTGGGAATCGAACCCTCAAACCGTCGCATTTACAGGCAGATACTTACGCCTCTGCGCCACGACGGTCCTCATATTACATATATATGTACATTATATTTAATATACCAAATACAAATTATGGAAATATGTCTGAGTTAAAATCCAAATTAAGAATCAATTAAATACAACGCAAATTAGTGTTTATAGTAAACAACAGCCTCGAATAAACGCTTGGGAGTCAAACCTAAATCGGACCACTTGTGAATATTATTCGTCTTAACTTGGAGTGGACTTCACTTTAACAATCTTCTCTTGCGTAATTGCGAATTTGAGAGAATTTCCTATAAGATGAATTGTTTAAGACTTTGATAGGTTCTATTACAACAATTTTAGGTTTATTATTATAACACAAATGAAGCTAAAATAACATTTCATGCTTTGTCAAGGCAAAGATTTAATTGCCGATTAGAGTACACTACAGTACCAGTTGAGTACAGTTTATTTCGCCATTATCATTTGTCCAAAAAAATTTGAATTTTTAAAATTATTGATTACATGTAAAAAAAATGTACAGTAAAAATATATTCTTTACCTATAATAAATTGAAACTATAATTATAATGTATAAACACATTTATAATAAGTTAGAAATAAAAATACGCGGATGTTTAGTTTCTTTAGGTAAGTTAGTATAATATTGCTACTTTTAATATGAAGAAAATTACTGAAGGACTAAATGTAATTAAACATTGACCAAATGTTATGTAATTAAATATTGAAGATTGAGAGGAGGAAGAATTTTATGAGGATCTTATAAGGGATAATATATCATGGTATAAAAGAAAAAATCACATAGTGATTTGTCCGTAGCCTGATCTAGGCCAAACACACAGACGTACATGCAAGCCCTGGGTGTATCAAACAATTGGATACACTTTTGAGAAAAAAATAAGATCGACTTGAAACATTACGTTGGATTGGGAACATAACATTAAGAAATTTTAATCGATCCTAGTAATTATTCCAGGACTCATATTTGTAAGAGAGTAGTTAGTATAAAGTAATAACCAACTATTGTTATCTGTGGTATTTGTTTGTTTGTTTGTTATCCTATGGTATTTGTTAAATGTGTCAAAATAAAAAAAAAGTTTAGATTTTTAAATATTATTTATAACATTAAAATGTGAAAATATAAGTAATAGCTTATGATGTTAACTAATTATTTAAGCAGAGTGAGTAAATACAGAATACGAGAGAACAGATCGGAATCGATAAATTTATTTTACTGAATCCTGTTCATTACACACTTTGACGAGGGATGAAATGTAGCATTTTGGCTAAAGGCTTTACACAAAAAAAATACAAAGTTATACGAACTAACAATAAAAAAGAAAAGGTTATTATTAAAAATTATTTAATTTACACCTAAATAACTTTTACGCATATAGAGGAAAGTCACCAAATATGGAATACCATTTTGTTTCTGGGATATATAAAAAAAACTTTATATAAATTTGGTAAGTTTAATGTTTTTACTGACCAGGCATACATTTATGAGAAGTAATTAACAGTCATTAATCAAATATATTAATTATCAAATTAAAATCTAACACAAAAAACAAAATCACAAATGAGTAACCAAATATGAAATAGGACCCCAAATATGGAATATAAGTGTAAATCAACAAAACAATAACAAAATGGTCATTAATATCTAATACGTTGTGATAAATGAAAAAAGTTATACAATTACTTGCAAAAGTCACAGATCCAAGTATCAAACTTTGGACCAGCACAATCATAATGTACCCAGAGCCTACACATCAAGCTTTTAATCCAGCTTTCTCCACTTTTATGAAAAAATGTCTTGAACAGAGAATACATTCCGCATCAGAAGAGTCAGGAGACATGTGGTTCATCAATCCATCATGTTCACTACCTTCATTAAACTGGACAGCGCCTAGTTCCTCAAAGTCTTGTTCTTCACTATCATCCATATTCTAGTTCGGAGCCCAAGATAGTTTTTCTTCCTAATGTAGTAGCCGCTGCTACTTCTGGAGACTGTTCATCTTTTTGGCAGAGTTGTAATAAAGTTCTCCTAGGCACTTGAAAATACTATGCCGCTTTCAAATACCCCATTTTCTTTTCCCGGACGAATTTTGTAGCTTGTGTCATTTTTTCTTCACTCCAGGTTTTTCGTTTGGTTGATTGTGAAGTGGACATTCTAAAAACAGTCATTCCATATATTGTATAAAGAAATAATATCAATTATCTATCATATAAAATATTACAATCCAATTATGGAATATTCCATAATTAGACACCGACGACTGTCCATATTTGGATTTTTATACTATTTCAAACTCTTCTAAATATTTTGTCAAGTCACAACATTTTAGTGACAAAAGATCACAAAATGGTGAAATAAACCTTATATCGATACACTAAATATATTTTGACACTTATATATACAAACATAACAGTTGGTAATACTTATTTATTACTTACTTGTAAAATTTATTGCACATAACAAATCAAAACACACCTACCACAAGTGAAACATTCGCGCAATTGTTTCGATGTTGTGTATGCGATAGTTAGTAGACTAAATGGAAAAAATATATGGTGTAGTGTTGCGTTTCATACTTATAGTCTTAAAGAAATTAAGGAATTCCATATTAGGATACTATTCCATATTTGGTGACTTTCCTCTAATTGTGTCATCTTTAACTATTTACTTCATTTATAATGCCTATATTTTTCTTATATGATTAGTCCTATATTAATAGCGAAGTGGGACAGTATCTGGCGAGATAAATAAGTTACCCATTTTTATTTTAACATATATAAAATGTAAAAATTATTTTGACAATAGAACTAATCTATTACTGTGCGTCGACTGCAACGCCATCTATACTAATTTTAATCGTATCTTTAAACCATGTAAAATATGCAACATTTTCTATAAAAATGGTAACTAAATATGTGAGATGAATATATGTAAGTTTTGATCATTTATCATTAGTAAGAATAGTGGCAGAATAAGAATTTAAGTATCGATTAGATATTTTTAATTGTGGCCTATCACTCATCCGCTATCAAGCGAAACTTTTTAAATTGTTTCTACGGACAAGGAAAGTATTAAAAAGTCATTAATTACAGTATTTCTTTTGAAGAACAGCGACATAACAGGATGTCTTTATTCATTCTACTATAAGAAATGCATAATTCTTGGACAAATTATGATTTAAATTTTAGTAAAATTTGGAATAAAATGCGATAATAGTTATTGAATAAACTATAAATCTTTATATTTTATTCAACTACTATAAAAACAAGTTCATAAAGTAGTTTAATAATCAGGTTTCAGTATTATTTGGATATTAAAAACACTAAACATATATTATTAGTAAGTTTCTAAATAAAAATTTTAATAACTATTAATAGTAATTAATTAATAGTAATATTGGCACGAAATAGTAAATAATAAGTGCCATTTCTGAAATCTTCTTAAAATCTGGAAAGATAATTAGTTTTAATGAACATTTTCCTCTCGTGTAATAAAAATAATATCAACAGAAGTAATTCATATTTTTATAAATCAATCTATAATTCATAACAACTTATATAATTTTTGATTACTTATTCATTTCGAAAAGCATCCTATTATTATATATTTTGGTGGGATAAGGTTAACTATTTCCTTTCAATTTACTATTTAGAGCTTTATATCCTGTAAAGAGAAGTGAAATAAAACATGTCCATAGAGAAATAGGGGACAAAAATATATCACACTCACTAAGGATATATATACGTTTAGTGTGCTAGTTAGCTAGTTTAGTAAGTTAAATAATTCTTAAGGAAAGCGCAGATATTTTATTTTATACTTTATTTTGCTTATATATAAAATGGATAAATAGAACTTAAATTTCATTTATATAAATAAATATACGCTTAAATGTATATATATTTATAAAAAAATACTAAAAGCAATATAATAATATGGCGTATATTGACTAGATTTAAGGTAGAAATATGTTATTGGGATATCTACATATTGAGGAAGCTACCGGACAAGTTCGTCAATTGAGTTGTCTGGACTGGCTGCAGTGCGGACGGTGTGCAAATTTGTGTAACGAAGTTTATGGAGACACATACTACATATACGATACTGTTAAATTCGCAAGTTGCAATATTTATAATATTTATGTGGTAATATATAACATTATACGTTGTAGATTATTTGAAAGCTCTGCATTATCACGCATGCTATCTAAAATATAGGAAAAATATTTATATTTTGTATTACATTACAAAGTTTTCGTCTTAAATTCTATTGTTTCTTTAATAAAAAGCACAGTAAGGTTTCCACTTTTACATTTATTATCAAAGTCGCCTCTCACGTTGAAGACCTACCGTCGTTCAGACAGAGCTTTCAATAAAGAGCTAAATTATTTTTACAAAATCTACATTAAAGTAAGAAGGGCGAAGTTGTTGAGATATATTTTTACACTGTTTCTGAGTAATGACACCCTCGGATATTGTTAGATTTAATAAAAATGCAATATAAGTAATTTTACGCAAATTTTACTTTATATAGATACATATAGACTCTTACATATTAATTCAAAAACATACAATACAAATATATTATCAACTGATTACCTGATATTCATATAGAACTTTCTCTGGAAGCTTAAAACGTGGCATGATTTCATAGCTAACATGTACTTTAAAGTCACTTTCAAAGTGACCAGGAAGAGTTTTAGAGTTAGCTTGAATATGGTAGAATTGAGAGGTCATCAAAATCTTAGAGATTTCAACATTTGTAGAACAATTTTACCACATATATTCATATATATATATATATATATATATATATATATATATATATATATATATATATATATATATATATATATATATATATATATATATATATATATATATATATATATATATATATATATATATATATTGTAAGAAAATATGAGGGTAGATGTAAGATATAATGGTGGGAAGTGTATATAAACGGGTGTTGACTCCAGACGGTCTCTTTTCAGACGTTTCGCTTGTGACTAGTCGGTCGGTGTCATACTGTTCAATTACTGTTCGATTATAATTATTAGTTGTTTAGTATAGTCAGTGTTATGCTGCTAGAGTTCATTTTGTATTTATCAAGTAGGAATAGTGTTATATAGTTTGGTTTGTTATAATTGTCAAGTTATTTGTATTGTTGTAAATTGATTAAATTATTGTCGAGTCATGTGTAGATTATTTTAAAAAGCTGCTTAGATCGGTTTCTAGATCGAAGTGGGATTCTTACTTATTTAGCCCCACTACAGCTTGACTGTTTGGTACTTATTTTAACCCACTATTGAGGGAAGAAATTGTTTTTAAACATTTGTTATTGTAATTGAAAGTATTTCGCTCAAATAGTATTAATGTCGAATTAGGTTATCGTTAAGGATATTTTGTCGATGTTAGTAATTCCGATTAGAACTAATGTGTTCGTTGTTACGGGGTAAGTTGTTTGATATTTTCAAGTATCTTTTACGAAAAATTTGTGATAAGGTGTTAAATCTTAGTTACTGTAATGTGTATGTGTGTCGAAGTGTTATAATGGTAATCTTGTCGGACAGTTGGGAGTAGTTTTTGTGAGTTTATTAAACAGTTAATCCTAGGTAACCGTGTTTGCTAGGACGAAAAAAATACCAGTGAGCTAGTGTCCGCGGCAGGCAAGCAAGGCGGACAAATGCGAACGCCATTGAGTAAGCTACCACCCGCAAAATATCAACAGTATTTAGTAGTCAGTATGTGATCAGTTAAACATATCACAACAATTAGCGATCCAAATCATCGTCGTAGTAATCGACGCGATTGACTTTACCGTCATACAGATTCAAAGGATGCGATGTTAAGAACGTAAATCGCGTTGATTGATTACAGGCTAGTGTTATGATGCCATTGGGTCTATAAGTAGATCGCCGCAAAACATGGGAATACTGGACGATCTTAAATGCCTTTTACATTATAGAAAATGTCTAATAGTAAAGAAAAAACGGAAATTAAGTGGATCTACGGCGGTTGTAGTTGGAATAATTGTAAGAACGAATTCGAATATGTGTCCTACAGCACCGACTTCGCGGGTATATTGTTCCAGGTATGTCGAAAAAAAAACTGACATTCCGTTTATGAAAAGAATAGTGGACGAGTATTATATTTAGCCTATAATAATTCGCCGGTCAATAAATGTCGAACGACTATCAAATAAATTGAGTCGTCGAATAGTTATTCTTTTAATGGACGTTAAACTAGTACAAGCAATATCAACAATCGTCGTCCACAGCACGATTTGCAATACTCTGTGAGAGGGTTAAACGGCCTTATAGATTATTCACGTAAACGCAAACTGTGATGCTTCTCTGAATCAGTCAGGACTAACAGGCTAAGACTAGAAGATAGAGACGCAGCGCCGAACAATTAAATGGATAGGTCTCAGGAAAATAGAGAGTTTTGTTAAGTGGTAAGCTACTACTTAGTACTATCTAGGCCTCGGTTCTCACTGCAAGAGAACCAGGGTTACAGAGCTAAATACTTGTTTTACTCGCCGCAAGTAGAAGCCTGAACATATAAATTTTAAAACCTCGATCGATACGTGTCCGTAAAGTGGTTTTATCCTTCATTAGCCTTGTCGTTGTTGTTACAACTTATTTCAAAATGCCGTCTACAACCAACACAGACGTCTGTCAGTTTCACTTTTGGAAGTAGATTTGTATTTCTGAATATTACCATGGCGATAAACATAGAATACATAAGGTCAAATAATTTGTAGGAAGTTCAGGTAGGGACCGAGCGTTTCACTTGTTTTTAACAGATTCGCAATGCATCTGACTGTACGTATACTTTATTGGGGAGCTGTGCAGCTGGGGCGGAGCATTGTACGCAGGTACAGTGATACTGGTGTGGATTATGAGCCGCTCTCACGCTGTTAACATTGTGGTGTACAGACGTACACGCCAACCGCTCTCGAGGTTATGTAATTATCGTCGATATGACATTAATGCATCACAGTCTATTAACCCACTGGGAGCACCGCACTGCAGTACTGTGATTCTCTAAGGTAAGTAATATAAGACTTAATAATTTCCCTTAATCTTAATGTTGGACTACGACGTGATGAGAGGCTTATGCGGCAACTGGAACGCTGTACACAGGTAACTACGCAGGTGCCGCTGTCCGCGAGATTGTAGATGGCAAGTCGGCCCAAGCGGCTGTGGACTTATTATTCCACGGTGAGGAGGAAGAACTAACGATGGGGTGCTACTTTCTTGACGGGTGGGTGTTTATGTTATTTTTGTTTTCGGCCCTTGAATTAAATATTGAGAATACACCAGCCAAATTGTATTTTTTGTACTTTTATGACAAAATCCCCGAGAGCCTCGGGGCTAACGCAGGCAAGGTTTACAATATTGGTTATTAAGACTTTTGTTGAGGTTATTGTGAGAGTAAAGATTCCTTAGCCGACATAAGCATTAGTCTGGGAGAATTCTGGACAATGTTTGTTTCTCGGAGGGGATTCTGTACGGGGGATAAAATTTGTCTTGGAGAAAATCGGCCGGTGGTTCTCCTCGGAGACTCTGTGCTGGGTATAACCAGTGGTCCTGGAGTAAATCGGAGTGGTTATGCTAGAGAGATGGCCCGGGAATAGCCAGTTGCCCTGGAGCATATCACGCGACAATGGCTATCTTTCGAGGTTGTGAGCCGGGGATAACTGTCTGGAGAACTCGGACGGATGTCCCAGAGGTGCTTTAACCTGAGATGATGTTATCTTGGAGCGCATCGGAGCAATATCTCAGGTCCCAGAGTCCTGATGTGAATCCGTTTTTTAAGAGTATTAGACATGATTTTATAGTGTATTAGTTAGATAAAACAAATGGAAAACTTGAATTGGATAATCGGGGTTGTCCTGGTTCAAATTTTGTAAAGTATGGAGTTAGCTTGCAATGGCTATAGTTGTTGATACCATTGCCAATGTATATTTGAAGAGATATCTGTGGTTATATTTGTTTGTTACAGATGCAGACATTTAAGGGGATGAATTTTCTTCTGGCGCTAATCTACACCCCAATGCTGAGCAGCCTGTGAAAAACACCGAGTCGCAACCGGGTTTTTCAAGGAACTGAAGGCTGTCGGAACAAATTGTCTCTCTCGCGAACGAAGAAAGCTCGCTGCTCTCTCTACTGATGAAGCCCGAGGACGGTCTTCCGTCAGGAAAGGCCGTGTAAGAAAATATGAGGGTAGATGTAAGATATAATGGTGGGAAGTGTATATAAACGGGTGTTGACTCCAGACGGTCTCTTTTCAGACGTTTCGCTTGTGACTAGTCGGTCGGTGTCATACTGTTCAATTACTGTTCGATTATAATTATTAGTTGTTTAGTATAGTCAGTGTTATGCTGCTAGAGTTCATTTTATATTTATCAAGTAGGAATAGTGTTATATAGTTTGGTTTGTTATAATTGTCAAGTTATTTGTATTCTTGTAAATTGATTAAATTTATTGTCGAGTCATGTGTAATATTATTTTTAAAAAAGCTGCTTCTGATCTGTTTTCTAAGAATATATATATATATATATATATATATATATATATATATATATATATATATATATATATATATATATATATATATATATATATATATATATATATATATATATATATATATATATATATATATATATATATATATATATATATATATATATATATATATATATATATATATATATATATATATATATATATATATATATATATATATACTGACCTAACTGACCACACATCGAGAGCTCTGTACCAATTTCAGGACAGATAGGATTGATCACCGGAAAGTACGGTTATAAAATTGCAGGCGCCTCGATATATTTTTGATTACGTGACATTTTTACTGTTTTGACTTAGAAAATTGATTTTTTAAATTTAATGAAGGAACTATAGACAAACAGACTAACTGATGGACAACAAATTCATCCTATTAGGTATGCCGTTGTTTCTTTTTGAGATATAAGATCCTAAAAAAGGCATGCTTCATAGAGTATAGTTGAGAGATAGAACTTAGTAGTAGCCAATTTTTGTATAAATAATTCATGTAAAAATTTATAATTTTAGACGCAGCTGAATTAAGAAGGTAGATGCATATAATTGTAAGAAATAGACAGAAACTCGAATTTGAAGAAAATCCAAACAAATTCATCACATTAGATTATCCAATATTCAATAAATCGACTGGTCGATGTGTAAAAAGATTTTATCGTAATTATATGCAATGCGACACAGAAAACCTTTTTATCTGGATTGCGAGTAATTTAATTCTAAGGGGGCAATAATAATAAATTATTCAGTGAAACGCTCTACGTAGCTACTTGCGCTGTAAGCGGGACTTGCGTACATACATATTTACAACCTTTAATCTTTCCAACATTTTTAAAATATTATTCTCTTTTGAGATTTTATAGGATTTTTAAATCACAAAATAAGAAATAGGTTATAGTTTATGTTAACGAATTAACAAACTTATTTTTGGAAACAGATATTGGGTATACATATGTACACATTTTATTTTTAAGCAAACTATTTGTATAAACTAGCAGATTTAGAAAAAGACATATAAATTTCCCAAAGGTAACGCAAAAGACGATAGATAGTAAAATACGCTTTTAAAATACTTTAGCAACCTACTTCATTATCTATCGTCAAGTATTAGTCTCTGGTAATGTAACTTAATTAATGTCTTAACATCTCGATGACAGAAATTTTTCCAATCGCTTATTGTTCCTGGAAATTCAAAATTGCAATAAGATAACGTTATAATCGTTTGCACTAAATATTAAACGTATATATAATTATTTGTACATTTAGAGATCACTTGTATATTTTATTGTTATATACTTTGTATTAAACTATTTTTTACATAAATTGAATTTCTCTACTAATTTAGAATAATCATGCAAATAAATAGTAATAAAATTTAAACACATAGAACAACGAAACAAGTTTTTGAAAAATGTATGTACTATTAATTACTTTTAAAATAACATTAACGTGAGAAGGCAATAATGTTATGGGTAAAAGAGAGTGCATATTACTTTCATTGTTAAGCTTGTGCTAAGCTCCCGTAAAGTTGTGAAGTAGGGAGACCAACGGTTTGCGAAACATAAGTGATTCGTGAACTGTGCTAGCAGAAATGAAAACTATTTTCAAGTCAATAGATGTAAGAATTGGGCTCTATTGGAACTCGCAAGGACTGGAGGACTATAATTAATATGTAATTATTACAACTGTAACTATAATAAATATTTTTATAACGACTACTTTTGAAAATAATATTTTATTTGATTTTACTGCTATATTTTAATTTTACAATCGTTACTATTAATAAGAGAGATAACTGAGGATGACAAGTGATAGATCTGAAATTTCATAGAAAAATTTTGATAGTTATATTGTTATTTCGAGTCGGGGAAGATGGTTTTTTCTATTCCTATTTTCTTCGCCTCGAAAAAGGCGGAAAGCGGGGACAGAGAAAGCAGGGATTAAGAAACGGAGTGTCTTATCACTAGGTCCCTATGGTTCCTGCAGTTCCCTCTGCCTTCCCTGCCATGTGCTGCATAAAATGTGAAGCCAAAAAAAATATTTTAAAGCTGTTACATTAAAGTAAGAATTTTAACATCGATCGACAGTAATGTTTTAGTAGCGAACGACCAAATTGATTCCCTCGGTCCCTTCTACATGTGAATTGAAGGATGAATGTAACACTAAATCACATATTTACATATTTATGTGTGGTCTTATAAGAACAAAAAGTATGTCTTAAAACTGTCTAGATATTCTATAAATTATTAATTATATCGCCTTATATTTATTACTTACTTATATTGTGTTATGTATTTAAATTTATTTAAATTATTACTTTTCATATAAATTTATCATATTTAGACATTATATTTGAAAATGTGGATAAACTTTTAAAACACCACTTAACATTTATAATTTTAATTAAGCTTTACGACACATAGGTACTGTTTACCGCCTACGTACGTAACTAGTTTTAATCCAAAGAGTAAAAGAAATAGAACATAATTTTAATATTTTGAAGCTATTGAAACCAATTAAAAGTTCTGTGAACATGCACAAACTGTATTTACATGGATGTTCTATATAACGCTTAATAGAAACTCTACAGTGGCTCAGATTTCCCAGGAGTAATCTACCAAATACAAATAGAATGCAGTTGCAAAAGATGTCATAGAACATTAAAATATATACGAATCTGGTGTTGTTAAAAATTTTAGACTAACTCGTCTATCTTGGGATAAAGTCTTGTAAGTTTTTAACACTTTCTAAAGTGTTGACACATTAAGAAAATATTTTATTTTAACTAACGGCAGAATTCGGATTTTGTGTTACATTTTTCTACGCTGCATGCAAAATTTCTAATTCAAATGGGAAACGGGGGAAACGGTAAACATAAAATATTGTGATTCGTTATTTTATGCGGAATCTTTATCCCGAAAACATTGTATTTTAAGCATTTTTTTGCTTTACGCTTTATCCGGTATATTGCAGGGTAGGCGCAGGGAATTGCAGGAACTATATGAACCTAGTGTTAAGACACTCCGTTGCTTAGTCCCTGCTTTTTTCGTCTCCGCTTTCCGCCTTATACGAGGCATTGCGTGCTGAGTGGCGGAACACGCTGCGATTTGCCTAGTTTCCAAAGAGAAGAAAATGGAAATAAAAAAAATCACCGAGTGGGAATCGAACCCTCAAACCGTCGCGTTTACAGGCAGACGCTTACGCCTCTGCGCCATGACGGTCCTCAAAAATTCTAAACGACTTTTTTATCAATATTTACATATTAATACTTTTAGCCCTCACGCTTTTTTCTTGCTTCATGTTATTGCTTGAGTTCAGCCCAATTTTTGAGGCACTAATTCGTTCCTTGTGTTTTGAAAAAAGAGCTCGAAAACGAAAATGAAATTTCCCCAAAAGGATATTGAACCTATTGCAATCGCGTTTACAGTTCGATGCTATACCTCTTTATTGCATTCAAAGTTAGTTTAGATATTTATTTCAACAAACTATATGCGTTATATTAACGAATACTAGTAAGTATTCGTTAAATAGTAACTTGGAAGTAACTTGGAATTTACTTAGATACTATAGATAATTTTTCTCAAAAAAAAATTTAATTGATATTTAACGCATAAAGTGGTTTGTTTCTGAAAAAAAAATGCTACTGCTCATGTGAGGTAGTGTAAAGCAATTTGATCCTTGATAAAAAGGGAAATTATGGTAATTTAGCCAGATTTTGAATGCGCTCTTATTTGTTAAGCAGCACATTCAAACAGCATACATTGGAGTAATAGAAGTTTGTTTATTATTGAATTACATCATATTAAAAAGCTGTACAAAAATACATTATATTTCTTTTTTTTAGCAAAGTATAACTATGGAAGAGAGCGAATTTTATAAATGTGACTTGACTTAAATATTCACATAAATTTCGTTCCCATGTATGTGCTAACATTAATGGAATTCGAAAGTTTGGTAAAATTGAAAGAGGGTGAAAGGTGAAAACGCATGAATCTTCACATATAGACAACAACGCACTGACTCTGACGTATTGGTTTCGCCCAAAACGACGATAATTCATATATATTATTATTTTATAAAAATCAATTTATCATTGCATACTACAGTTACTTTGGGTTAGTAGATATTTGTATGGTACGCAGGCTATCAGCTTTACTTTAAGATTACAAGAGTATTTATAAAGGTTTTTCTTAAAATATTTAAAAAATATTAGAGAACATTTGTTTATCGAAGTACAAAGTTATCTAATTTTAGGCAGAAATAGTTTAAAGAGTTACAGTATTCCAAAGTCACAGTTAAAACTAATTTGAATATCTGGTAATTTTTTGAAATGTATTTTAAATTTAATAAGTATCTCTTACTTGAAGAAATAGAAGACAGCTATGTAGTATATTTTTAGTGCAAAAACTTAATAACTATGTAAGTTGCGCCGTCGTAGCGCAGTCACTATAAACGCAATCAGTCTAGTTCGAATCTTGTATTTAAATTTAAAAAATATTATATGATTTTTCTTTATAATAATATAAATAAATTAAATTTAAATGTTCTGAATTGTATTTAATTTTCAAGTTTTTATATATCATCCCTGAGAATTTAAATTTTACCTTTTAAATAAAATAGAAGAAGAATAATTGGAACATAAATGAAATTTATAAGAAAAATTAATGGGGACGGCACTCGAGCAGGTTAAAGTTAATTAGTGTCACTTAAATCGCCCGTCGAGTGATTTTTACTGCCGCGCTAGTTAGTGTATTCATTAAAATATATTTAAAATATATTTTTGAATTACTCGTATATTTTTACTATGTATTCATTTATACATGAACATAATGTATTTTAAGCATTTTCAACGTAATATTTTTGTGATAATAAGTATAAATGACAGATAGTTCAATAATTTATATTATTTTAAAACAATATCTCTGTTTCATTACCATAAAATGTTTATCTCATATTAATTTTTGGATTTTTCTATTTCCTTTTTCTTCGCTCTGGAAACTAGGCAAAGCGCTGCGTTGAGTTCCGCCACTCAACACGCAATGCCTCGAAAAAAGATGGAAAGCGGGGACGGAGAAAGCAGGATCAAAGCAGCGGAGTGTCTTAACACTAGGTTCCACGGTTCCTGCAGATCCCTCTGCCTATCCTGCCATGTACGGGATAAAGCGTGAAGCTAATAAAAAAGATTAAATTTAAAAAATAGTTAAAAATAATATCGTCAAGTTTTATATATTCTACTAACTATTGCTTAAGAAAAGTAAGTAAATATATAAAATATAATATTAACATATTTTTAATTTTAGTCCCGTAAATAAATACAGGACTTCCCCCAGACGTTCTTCTTCCTTAATAATTAATTATAAAAGACAAATTTTAATCACATTAAAATGGCTTACTGGTTTATTTCCCTTATTACCCTCATTAAATGTCATTTTCTATAAGCAGTTATATAGTATTAGTTTGGTAAGATAATAAAAAAATCTGACAGGTAATATAAACTTGAGGAATTAGAATAAACTTAATATGCCCAAATTTAAGTTGCATAAAATAAGCAAATATTTTTCGTATGTACTGCCTGGTAATATGCTAGACTTGTCATATAAGAAATTTAAGAACATTAGAAAAATAAATTGTATAGTAAATCATACTACAGTATCATATATACTTTTGTGATTGTTTTGGCTGCCTGGCAGTAATATGAATTGTAAAAGTAGTTGAACTTAACGTATTATAAATGTAAGTTATATTTTAAAAAAGCTATACAACTTTCTTGTATTCTTCATAGTCTCATTGCCAAATAAATTATTTGACGTTCTAAAAATCATGTTTTTACTGAATAAAAAATATAGTTATAATTTCACAGTAATTTAATCAGTAATATTCTTGAAAATAAATTTATTAACACAAAAATATGAAAACCTTATAAAATTGTATAAAAGTTTGAGCTTTGAACAGAGAAAAGTACTAAGCTAGGGCCTAGGCCGGGCTAGGTACTAGCTATGTAGATTATTTGATTACTATAAGATTCTAAGAAGAGAAATTTATATAGCTGCTAAATCTTTCTTTTTTAAACAACAAGAGACATGAACAAAAAACAAATAACAATATCATATATATTGCTGGAGGGTAGTCTTGTTGAGTTATTACGTTAAACGAAGTGTCGCGGCGCTTCAAAGTCAGTATAGCAAATTGCCTCGACACGCAATTCTACAATTCCACGCGCGAATGTGATAATGTTAACAAACGCTTCCATTTTAAAGTAAAGTAGGCATATATTTTAATTGAAAATGAAATATAACGTCTTCGTCATACATTTCAGAAGTTTCTAAAATAATTTATTATATAAATCTCAAAAAGACGGAGTATTCTGTGTAATGTTAGATCTGTTTTCATTTTTTTTGTCCATTTCAGAATAAATGTATATTTTTCTGAGAACGATATATCGTGACAGTTTATAATAAATGAGGGTACTTAGTACGACGTAAAGTTTTTAAAAAGAGCAACAAAATAGAAAAATAAATTTTGTACGTAATATGAGTTCTCTAAAAATGAGAATAAAAACACGAACACGAAGTATCTGTAATAATTATTTCTAAACACGGTGCGATGAATCGGAAATTAATGTCGAAACTCAATGGTACACATAAAATGAAACTTTTAAGTCAACCTTATGAAAAGATATCGCCTCTTATACTTCTCTTTTGCTTTTTGTTTGAAAATTAAAGGATACTTTTTATTTCATTTCCGTTTAGAGTTATTGAATCTGTCATTAAGATAAAACATATTACCGGAAAGATTTGTAAGCTTAGAAGCTTAGAAATGGCTAGCGATTGCTTTTTACGTTAGATTTTATTTTTACGTTATTTACTTGTTTATCTTTGGCAAATTTCATAATTCTAGGTCTGTGCAAAATGAACCATAAACGCTAGTGCGCTTTTATAGCGTCAGAATGTTGTATTTTTGTGTATTTTAATGGATCCACGACTTGGCTATAAAATATCAAGTGTTAAATCACTAGAGAGTAAATGGTCTTTGACAAATGAACATATAAACAGGCGATGACGACCACAGACAGAAAAATTATAAAAACTAAAAAACCAATCGAGATACACAATTCAAAGGTTACTTATTCCACAAATGGTTAATGCATGATATTAAAATGGCCATACGTATTCAGTGAAGCGTTATCACTAAATATGTAACAATAATTATATCTATATTTTGTTTTAATTTAAATTATTACAGCCAGTTCATCCGTGTACTCGTCCATGTATCAATTTATAATGCATTCGCAGATTTAAATATGAAATTCACTCAACTGAATTTATATATTCACTTTTATTTAATTATTCATTTTGGAAAACAACAACATCATCATCTTTTTCATCAATACTTAAAACTTAAAGGCTTGAAGGAAAGATTTTGTAACTTGATATAAAGCAAATAAAAAACATTCTAATTTCATTCCGCAATTCAAAAAGCTTACAAAAATAAATCTCATCTCATCTCTAATATAACGCAAAAGACCATTATTGTGTAAGTAAAATAATTGTACTGAAAAAATAAATTAATTAAATAAATTAAGAAAATAATACTTGATAAAACAAATTTTACTGAAATGTTGGACTTATTATTTCATCATTTTAAAAGAAATGTAAAAATAATTATTTTTATATTAGTAGTGTGAAAAGCGCGTACCGTTAGTGTTTTAAAATGCGCTTGATATTTGAAAAAAATAAATAGATAGGTAGATAGATAAAAACTTTATTTGGATCACACCACAACATGAGTAAAAAAAATGAAAAAATATTAAAATACAAAAGAAAAAAAAAAGAAAAATATAAAAAAAAAAGATAAAAACTTATAGTTCACTTACAAAAACTGTGTTACTTCTATTTTTACTTAATCTAAATTACGCTATACGCTTATCTCATACGGTTACCACACTTATCATGAACAAATTTTATAAATATACAACGACAACAATGCGATATCAAGAAGCACTTTTCTTCAAAACATTATTCAAAACATAATTTTAAAAAGTTTACATGACATTACGCATAAATGACTTAATACCGTGAATACTTTCAATCGACTACAAAAAAGGCAAAAAGAGGGAGTTCTGTGTTTGATTTGATCTTTTTTGTGCATGTCCTTCGATTTCTTAGCCCTTTGGGAACCCTACCCTAACTATATAAAAAAATTGTTTCTTATAATAAATAACATATACCTGTCTCCGATAAATGATAAACTGGCCAGCGCAAAAATATTTTCAATTTGAATTAATTTCTGAGGTGAGCACGTTTAACCAAAAGATGTATTA
Organism: Dione vanillae; assembly: GCA_037178615.1. Lineage (NCBI taxonomy): Eukaryota > Metazoa > Arthropoda > Insecta > Lepidoptera > Nymphalidae > Dione > Dione vanillae. Next base: position 1,634,108 of record JAZFAU010000097.1, on the reverse strand, counting down.
TCGTATTATTCTAATTACGTTTAACTACAATAACTATTTTAACTTTATGATAGTCCACTATTTTTTTTCTAACCAAGACCAATAAATATTCGTTTATCACTTGTTCTGTCGGGAGTGAAGCGTTTAATGTTATAATACTGTATACTTACGTTTTTCGGATTTAAATAAATATTTATTTTTGAATAAAACAAGGTACACGTGACTAATTCAAATTCTAATCATTCGTTCATCCGAAATCTAATATAAAATTCATTTAAAGATCCACAAGAGCCAATAACAATGAAAGATTTTATTTATAATATAACATATCATAAACAAATCCACAACTACTTTATTGGCCTTTATGATACAAGAACTAAGCAAATCAAATTGTCAAGCTTATATTATAACTAACTCTTATATATTAAATTATTCTATACATATATATTTCAACAAATTTGATTGTTTTGCAATACAACCCTCAACTAAAATTCACGACAACAATTGAACATGTCTGTCCCTTTACAAAGTTTGTGGTGGTACTGAACTGTAATTTCATTATAAGCCAAGAAACATAAGGCTACCTACGGTTAGTTACGAATATTCGTTATATGATTAACACAGACAGATTACAAAGTAGGAATATAACAATTCTATGTGTTTTTAAAGTTTTGATAAGGAATTACGTTCGTTAGACGTATTGTATGCTTATATAACAATATTTTCTTAATTCTTTACTATTTTATACTTTACAACATCTATATTCTAAAGTTTTATAAATTTTATTTGCAGAGTATCGATGTTCTTGATGTCATTTAATAAAGATCCAATGCATCTTGATTAGACCACCACTACGTTTTTAGCAGCTGGATTTGTTGTACTTATCCAAAAATGTCTCTACATGGTCATTTATAAATACATTTTTACAATATTATAATATATAATATATACATATTGTACGTATATACGTTCCTACTATATAGGCATAGTTAGGAATTCTGTTTTCTAAATGTACCTATATATATTTCCACAAATTCCATTAATTGAGGCACTAAAGCAGCTATAAAACGTATTTTTAAAGAGCAACGATCAAATATGATGCCAACAATTAAGATGAAAGCGATAAAAGCCTGTCATTACCAAGAAAAGCAATTACGGTATAGACAAGCTCTACATAAATTAACAAGACCTTTATGTTATCTTGCAGGCTTTCTTTGTAGTTGATATAACTTTATCTTATGTTTATTCAAAAGAAGAAAGAAGAAATTTTTTATAGGCCACGTATTTCGTTATTTTCTTAAAAAGTTTAAATTTTATTACATTAGTTTTAGATGTATCTAGATATATAAAGGAGTGAATGACGAGGACTACTTAATAATTAAAGAAATTAGAATGTTGATTAAATGTACAGAGTTATATAGACGTGTAAATTATTTAATACTTTTAATGTCTACGTGAGAAAATAAATTGTTTACTACAGCCAACTCAATGTAATTCAAATAAAGCAGTTTTTTTGTACGAATTTTGCTGAATAAACAGGTAAAAGTTACTGATCTGGTTTTTATTAGAGTCCAAAATATCTAAGAAAAGTGCTTTACTAAAATAGCAAATAAAATGTTATATATTATATATTTCTCATTATACAATGTGCTTCAAAAGATAAAAATAACAAAATTATAACTTAATGCAACTCCACAACTCGCTTAATTATTCCGCTCCTAAATAATTTAATTTAGTTTTCTCCCTTCAAAGTGAATTGTGTTCAATTGGCATACTCAAAACGCCATAACTAAAGAATTATATAAATATTTTTTATTTCTGTTGCGAACACACAGAATTTGCTGAATTCTTTGCCCTCCTTAATCTCTCAGTCTAAACTGATATACCATATAAATAATACGAACACGTCGCATAAGGCGATCTCTTAGAAACAGTTTAATAAACACGAATCAAATTTACGTTTAGAATCTTTAAATATAATAAAAAAGCAGTTAAAGAAGCAGACAAGCACAAAAGCATCGAACCACGATATCTTTGACCATATGTTTTGAGCGTATTCGGACAGAGATTCTGCATAATAGCGTTAAATGATAGAACCACAATATTACAAATGAGTCCCTTTCCAACACCAACCTTCGCCAAGCAAGTGAGGGCCCTGATTGACATAATTTCACCGCTTTTGTAGTCCTTATCATGTAAGTTTACCCTCTTTTTAAAAGAGATTCCCAACTATATGCTATATTAATCTCAACAGATACTCTTGAAACGCTATAAATAAAAAAAAGAAGAAGTACTATATGATTTTTTTGCAATTATGAGTACTTGTTATAATATACAAATAAGTATGGAGGGCGGCACGTAAAAAAATTCAAATAAAAATATTTTGCTAGTCTTACTCTGGCTGGTAATTTGCCTTCGGGTACATGTAATTCACTTTTAAATTGTTCGTCTGAAATTTAGCAGATTTTATATATAAAAAAACATATTTTTTCTCCTATACTATTAAAATATATTTTTGTACGAGAGCTTCAAAGCTTAAATAAGCGTCGTATGCTTTTTATTTTAGTAAAGACATATCGTGGGTCTCCGATATATACTTAACTTATTGTGCTAAAAACATAACAGGTGAAATATTTCATCGATATATCGAAGTAAACCTTTGGGTTTGGTTTTATTTGTATAAATATTATCAACTACGTGTAGTAGAACGTCGGTCGACGGGCAGCTCGGCGTAAATAATTGCAAACCTGCCACGCCTTCACGCCTACATCAGTTACCATACGTTTAAATGTCAGGCTGAAAATGTACACTTCAATTAATAGTTAAATTTTTGTACTAGTTTTTGAGTATATAATTGAGTATATAAGGTGAAAATATATTTTGGAAGCCTCAACAATATTATTTAGACTCGATTAGATAGATAGATTTGTTCAGTAATTTTCAAAATATACAAGCTATGTTACAATAGAAATAAAATATACTACCAGTTTTAGTTTTATGCTTGAATCACGTGTACTATAAGATTAACAAAGGGAGTCTAGTGTAAACATACGAGTTCTAAGGTTTTTCTGTCGTAAGTAAAGACAGCAACATACATATTAAGTGTTACGTTAAATATGGATAGTTCATTTGTAAAAGTCAATTTAAAGCTGTCTTAGTAAAAGCCTTTCAATTTCGTTCCAGTGTACGGATCCACGAATAAAAAATGAATAAAACATACGGGAAGTCGTTAAATACTTTTTATATACTACGCACAGAATACTGAATTGCTTAGAAATAGTCCTTAACTTACGGTATGTTCGTCTGTTATCTATGGAACAGACTTCATATTGGAAAGAAATATAACAGTAAAATTCTATTTATCAATCTGACGCATCATCTGATTAATGATCAGATCGTAGCGTAGAGGGAGCGCAATTTTTTATGAAATCGTATCAGGCAGTTAAAATAAGTATATTTTATATGTAAGTATATAAAATGCTATAAAGCTAAAGAAGCTGAACATATGTAAAGCTCCTATGATTTTGTATGAAAGCGCATAAATAAAGTATGTTACAGGGTACGTATCATGTTTTCTGGACATTAGACTGAAGTTGTTCATTAAAAATACAACAGCTCTTCCAATACTGAGTTGCAACAACCACACAGCAACACATATCACCAGCGACAAAGCTTTCAAAAGTAAACGTGAAGTTTAAATTTTATACTTTGCCAATAATTTAATATAGTGAAAAAATATATAAATTATAGTATATTCAAGACGACGATTGGCGTTAAAGAGTATCGTCAGTCAAAATGCAAAGTCTCAAAACTAAGTCTAGGCTATCGTCGTCACGACGTATGAAATTTACATAACATGTTTTATTTTGTTTCATTTTCCAATTAGATTTTATACCGCTAGCGCTGAGATCATAAAAGTGTACGTACTTCTGCTTTTTATATACATATAAATCTTCGTTTGAAATCATTGTTAATAAAAACTATATAGAAAACATATTTGATTAATGAAAAATGATTATTTTACGTAAGCATTTTCCATTGCGCCACATAATTACGTAAATTCAACACATTATGCATTTATCACTATAAATATTTATTTAAAAATAAAAATTCAGCTTCATATTTTGTAATTATTCTTTTATATTTATTTTTTGAGGACCATTGTGGCTTATAAGGGTAGCGTCTGCCTGTAAGCGTTTCGGTCGTGGATTCAACTCCCACACGGGAGAGATAGATTTTTCCATTTTCATTTTGTTTGCTCTAGCACCAGACCGAACGCAGCGTTGAGTTCTGCTACTCAACTCGCTATGTCTCGAAAAAGGCGAAAAGGAGGGAACGGAGTGCCTTAACACTAGATTCCTATGGTTCCTGCGGTTCCCTTTGCCTACTCTGCCATGTGCGGGATAAAGCGTGAAGCTATAATTAAAAATATATTTTTTATTTCTTCCTTATTAATCCATGAAATATACTCTGTACGATGAAAGTAGTTTCTAATTGAGTCATAGTTCTAGTTTAAGTTGAAGTAGCTTTTAACGTTGACAAACTTTAAAATAATATAAACAAATGAATTTAAGATCAAACTTTCATAATTTGATACTAAGTATTTATATTTTGTAGATAACATTAAGACTAAATAGTATATATAGTATGTGTCAACATAAACTCTGTTACACAAATATACACGACGTCCGCACTGCAGCGAGTGTAGACAACTCAATTGGCGAACTTGTCCGGTAGCTTCCTCAATACGTAGGTATCCCAATCAGATATTTCTACCTTAACTTTATTCAATATATATACGCTCAAAGTTATGTCCGAGTAATCCATTATATATTAATTAAAAATAGGTAAACATTTTGTGATATACAGTCGAATAATATTTAATACTAATATAAGTAAGTAATAATATATAATATTTGCAATGCAATAATATATAATATTTCTGTATGTTATATACATAGAGTACGTTATATACATACTCTATTTTATGAATGCTGGTAGTTTAAAATTCACATGAGCAAAGCCAACATCGAAAAAATGGTTTTATTTTAGTTTTTATAGAGGTCGTAAAGGAAAGCAAGTAAGTTGTAGACTACGACACAAGTTTAAAAGTTTGATAATTATATATGTTATATTAATTATATAAAGCTTAGCTGTTTATCCTTACATATCACTAATCTTCATCACTTCACCTCTTCACACCTAAAAATCTCACGTAATACTTTGTTATGTCAGATAACTCTTTCTTAGCTTACCTTAACTTACTTACATCTGTCGATTTTACAGCCTAAACCCCTCTATTTTCAGCCTCTTGATGGCTTCTTTATTTAACTCTAATATAAACAAGATACATAATTCATATAATTACTTGTATCGACACAGAATTATAAAGTCATAATCCGTGCTTGAATGTTTGTTCAGAATTTGCGGAACTTTTCAACGAGTATAAGAAAAGTTATTTCTAATCAATCTTTCTCATCTTCGTCATTTAAGTTTCAACCGCTGCTGTCACTTTATTTAACCGTCCTTATCCCTTTAAAATACTAAAGAAACAAGTTACAAAATAAAACATTTACATTCTTTTATTATCTGTACCTAATTTTACTAAGTAAATAATTCACACAATGATATGCGTGCTTAACCGCATATTTTGCAAATGAGTTCAATATATTTTCGTCGTCAATTTCTAAACACGCTATATGCTTGCTTTCACGGCTCTTTATAAAACGTAGAGCGAAAATTGATAAGAAAGTAGCCCATTGCAAAATATATAATAATAGGATGCTTTCTCAAAATAAATAAGTAAAATAAGTAATCAAAAATTACCTTGCAATGTATTTATTTTTACCGATTATTGTATATACAAAATTTATATAAGTCACGTAGTTTTGAATTAGATTGATTTATAAAATATGTGTAATTTGCAGTTGGCACTTCTTTGTTTAGAAGACGAGAGGAAAACGTTCATTAATATTCATTATATTTCCGAATTTCGAGAAGATTTCGTAATTTTATTATTTGTTTTATTTGAAGAATCTTTGACTTTTGTTAATTTTGAAAAACGCGATTACAATAAAACTGTTTATTTACATACTATAAATAATTATGAAATATTCATTTCTTTAATCAAATACATTAGAAATAAGAATAAGATCAAATTTCTGCACGTGCCTTGCATTATGGAGAAGCATACATTCAACAATCTAAGTTAACACGTACCTATCTTTTGTACAAATAGACATTTTACATACAATTTTAATACAATAACAATTTAAATCATAATTAGTCTGGGAATTATATATTTCTTATAGAATATAATGAAGAAAGACATCCATTTATATCTCCGTTCTTCAACAGTAAAGCCGTGATTAATGACTTTATAATGTTTTATTTGTCCGTGGAAACAATTAAAAAAGTTTCGCTTGGTTATCTTGATAGCAGATGAGTAATATATTTCAATTAAGAATATCTAGTCGGTGATACTAAAACGATCTATTTTGTAAAAAATGTTGAATATATGTGTTAAAAATTCAACATTATTTAGACTGGCAGGTGGCGCTACATTAGTATCGTTATGAGAAATAAAGTTTATGTAATTACTCAGTTCTTATATACATATACGTGTACACAAACCGTCATGTTTACAGACAGACGCTGCGCCTCTGCACCACGACGGTGCTTAACGGATGAGTGCAAGTATTATTTAGAAGAAACTAATTTACATTGATCAGTATCCACTAGAGAATGACATATGAATGTTTTTTACATATAGAGTACAAATATAAGATAACAATTACTTTTTAATATTATAATAAATTTCTGTTATATTCAGCCCGTAATTCCTATATTTTTGTCTTTTGTAATTTACTTTGTATATATTTTAATAATTTATTATACGTTTTCAGCTCTATCTTTATTTTGCTCTTAATAGAGAAGGTTAGGAACAGAGAAACTGTCATGATACAAAAACTTAGACTGTGAGTGCTGACTAAATTCAAAGCTGCACCGTATCTTATCAAATCCCGTAAAAATAAAAATAAGTACGAAAGGGTTCTCTTGTTTGGTGACTATTTGACAACTATCTGCAGTCAGCTGCTATCCAACTGCACATCAACATAGGTCTGAAGAAATAAGAAAAATATAAAAAATGATTACAAATTATATAGTTCGATTTTAACTTTGTACAATAAATTAAAAACCTAGATATAAATAAGATTTATTTATATTTAAATTGAATATACTTTATTAATACTCTAGTGTACTTCATATAACTTTGATCCTTTTTTCTAGAGAAAGCACTCTTTATTTCAGAAAATGTTCCATTTATACCCTTGTCAAATTGTGTAATGAATAGGATTCAGTAAAATAAATTTAACGACCCCGATCTGTTATCTGATAGTCAGCAAGAGCTAATTACTAACTTAAGTGATTACTTATATATTGTGTCAAACCCTGATATTCTATATGATATTTAAAAATCTATTTTTTTTTTATTTTACAAGTTTAACAAATACCACAAACTAAACAAAGAAAAGAAGACCTAAGTTATATACTGTATATTAACTACTCACTGACATATGTAACTCCTAGAATAATTTCTGGGATCGGCTAAAAATTCTTAAAGAGACTTCTCTTGCCCTAGACCAACGTTCCAAGTCGATTTTGGTTTTTTCTCAAGAGCGTATTGTTATACGATATATGTACTATTACCACTGCTTTGAGCATGCATGTACGTCTGAGTATTTGGTCAAGATTCACTATATGAATTTTTCTTTAATCCAATTTAATTCCTTATGTGATTCTCGTAAAATTCATCGTTCAATGTTGTTTCAATGTTTCAATGTTTGATTACATTCGTGTTTATATATAATTTATTATACACGTAGATTAATTATTTAATATTACATATGCAATGTATATTTTTAAGAACTTCTATCTTTTTCGACTATAATATAATATAATCGACTTAATCGGCATTCGGCACTGCTCAAACGAAAATTAAATCTACTCCGCGCTATACCTTGACAAAGCTATTAATATCAAATGTCATCTTAGCTTAATTTATGTTATAATAATAAGCCTAAAATTAATTGAATCAAACTTTTCAAAGTTTTAAACAATTTATCTTGTAGAAAATTCTCTCGAACTCGTAATTACGCAAGAGAAGATTGTTAAAGTGAAGTCCACTCCAAGTTAAGACGAATAATATTCATAAGTAGTCCGATTGAGGTTCGTCTCCCTAGAGCTTACTCGGAACTGCTGTTTAGTAAAAAATTTAATTTGTGTTGTGTTTGAATCATTTTCTATTTAGATTTTGACTAATACCTAAATATATTTTTATGGTGTTTGGTATCTATTCTAATATTCTAAAGAGGTAAACATTGTTTGGTTGTAATGAATAGGCTCAAAAACTACTGGACCTGATTTTAAAAATGTTTTCACCATTATTAAGCTACATTATCCACAAATAACATAAGTTACATTTTTTGTGGAAAAAATAGGGTTCCGTAAGATATTTGTGTTTTTAGGAAAGAAATTTACTTATTTTGGGTACGCTGCCTGAACTATAAAAGATAGAACCATAAAATGTTTTATATAATTGTAGATATTATCAATTTCTACAAAAAAGTCCGCGACACACTGTACCTGCCGAGTGAGGCACAACAACCATTTTCTTATGTAATAAATCTTGAATTTTTTTTAACTACATTTTTATTTTACTCTTATTATTAATCCTTATCAAAATAAATTATTTCATCACTAAGAACAGTTTATTGAGATAATATTTGGTCTTCAAATTATTAAAATTGGACCTTTAATTTTGAAGGTATGGTCAAATTAAAATGTTACGAATTTTGCTGAATGACCCGTTGTGAAGTCTAAAACTTTTCGTGCGATTTTTTTTAGATTTTGTTCTTAGAACTACACATACACAAAAATTCTTCTCAGAACCAAACAACAGTTTTTCGCTCCGCTGCTTAGTCCCTGCTTCCTCCGTCCCCGCTTTCCGCCTTTTTCGAGGCATCGCGTGTTGAATGGCGGAACTCAACGCCGTACTACTACTAGTTAGTTAGTCCACATATTATATAACTACTATGCAAATACTAGTATATAGTATATATATACTGTATTTTCTTATATAAGAATATCCAACGACATCATTACTAAAAAACAGTGAAGAAATATGTCTCAATAACTTTGTCTTTCATACCTTTACCTTTTTGAAAATAATTTCTTCTTTGAAGCTTCTATATTAAGATAGTATGTATTAAACAGGAGGGTCGACTTTCACAAAAAAAAACGTAACAATGGAGGACTCCTGAACCCTGCTGCGCTTTTCGATATAGAATATATTGTTTAATAGAATTTAAGATTAAGATGTTGTTTTTTTTACTATATTATTTTTAGATTGGATTCTTGATGATGGAATGCTTTATATTTATATTTTATATATTATAAATATTGTGATGTAATATAAAGTTAGTTTAGTTAGTTAATTAAGTAACCTCAACCGTAAAGGTCCTATACAGGGGTATAGTACGTGTCGCCATAAGCTTCTTTACACTAATTTGCACAACATCCGCATTGTAATGAGCGCAGACAATTAAATTGACGACCTTGTCCGATAGCTTTCCTTTCCATACACAAATTTCTATATATTCTCAATATGAGGTATTTCTACCTTAACCTACATGCGATGTAACATATGGTGAATAGTAACAATTTTTAATTATTTTTTTTACTTTTTTAGAGGACCCTCGTGACGCAGAGGCTTAGCGTTCTGCAAACTTGACCGTTTGTTGGTTCGATTTCCAGCCGAGGAAGATGGACTTTCCTTTTTTTATTCGCTCTGGCAAGTAGGCAAAGCACGGCTTTAAGTTCCGCCACTCAACACACATTGTCTCGCAAAATACAGAGACAGAGAAAGCAGGAACAGGAACGTAGTGAGTAAACACTACGTTATGTATGTAATAAAGAAATTTGAAAACGCTTTCCTTGTCCGTGAAAACAATTAAAAAATATCGTTTGGTACTCTTGATAGCGGATGAGTGAAGTATATTGCATTTAAGAATATATCATCGATGGTAACGATCATTTACCAATACTTACAGAGCTTCTTGTTATATAAATATATTTATCGTATGTTATATTAAAAGATAAAAAAATTTTGTAACAATTTACAAAGCTTAAGTTAGTGTAGAGTAAAACAAAAATATTTTTTATTAATAAACCAATATAGTTCAAAGAACGATTTAAGTTCTTGGGGTCGAGCACCCTTCATTCCCAGCATCTCCGTTCCCGCAAAAACATTCTCCTAGAAATCCCTCTTTCCCACACTAAATGCTATGGAGACTCTTTTACCATCAAAATTGTAAAACTCTAGGATGCGTTGCCGGAGGAAATTAGAAAATCTCAGAGGATAGCAATATTTAAACGTCGGCCTTAAAAAGTACTATTTTACACACTAGTTTCCTTTATGTATGAATTTGAATTATATGTATGTATGTATATTTGTATGTATTTATGTATGGTAGTATCAATACACGCGTATTGATATGTACGCGTATGTATATTCAAAGTATTTTAACGATTACTTTTTGCACTCTTCCGTGTCCTTTACTGTCTTACTGTCTCTAAATGGTTGCCTGTAAGAGATCACTTGCAGTGATAGGCCGCCGTTGTATATACGATACCTATACCGACTTGTACCTTTTCGTTTATATTCTATGTTTTATGCAATATAGAATTATTATTATTATTATTATAGTTCATATAACTTTGATCCTTTTTTCTATTAAGCACTCTTCATTTCAGAAAATGTTCCATTTTAACCCTTGTCAAAGTGTGTAATGAATAGGATTCAGTAAAATAAATTTAACGACCCCGATCTGTTCTCTCGTTGTCAGCGAGATTTACAGTATTTACACGTTCTGGTTTTTACTTTTTATTAATTGCTTCACATCATAAGATATTACTTATATTACCACCGTTCATTATTCCTAATAATATTTACAAAATTTAATCATGTATTTTAGTTTGACACATTTAACATATAACATAGTGTAAGCAAAGAAAATAATAACTAAATTATACTAACTACTCACTATAAGTCCTGGAATAATTTCTGGAATTGGTTAAAATTACTAAAAGGTGTTGTTAAGCTAGAGCATCAGATGTCACCTTAGCTAAATTTTTGTTATAAGAATAAGCCTAAAATCAATTTATTCTGACATTTCTAAATTTAAAACAATTCATATTGAAGAAATTCTCTCGAACTCACAATTACGCAAAAGAAGATTGTTAAAGTGAAGTACACTCCAAGTTAAGACGAATAATATTTACAAGTGATCCGATTAAGTTTCCCAGCGTTTACTCGAGACTGCTGTTTACTAAAACACTAATTTGTGTTGTATTTAAATGATTTTCAATTTGGATTTGGACGGTATATTATAGATAATTCAATATTATATGTATATAATTAAAAATATAGTATATTATACTTACATTTAGGGCAATTGAGTAACATGTAAACACCATAAACTAAGAGAAGAATATGAGAACATGTCTTATTGTTAATATATATATATATATATATATATATATATATATATATATATATATATATATATATATATATATATATATATATATATATATATATATATATATATATATATATATATATATATATATATATATATATATATATATATATATATATATATATATATATATATATATATATATATATATATATATATATATATATATATATATATATATATATATATATATATATATATATAATATTGAATTGAATCATACACTGTTAATTTATCTATACAAATTAATATTAATATGTACGCTCAACAGAATTAACTCAGGTATGTATTTTGACATGTTAATATAGTGCCTTTAATATAGTGTTAGTTACGATTGTTTCATTAATATTATTGATAACAACTCTTTTTGTTAACTGTCAACTGGTCTGATTTTTTTTTTTCAATTCGTTTAAGAATCCAATTTGGGAGACAAGTAAAGCATGTCTTTTGTGTCCCTTCAGAGGTGTTCACGAAATAAACTATAGCGAAATATAGTGTAATGATATCAGGATAATAATAATCGGTACTTACCTTGGAAATTATTTTATATACTTTTCGAAAAAATATATAATAGCTATAAATACTAATGCAATAACAGAATAAAACTTATTTCGGTTTCACGCAAAAACTATTAAATGTATTTAAATGAAATTTTACAATATTGTAGATCATATCAGAATAACATATTATGAATCATAATTTATGATAAATTAATGCAATTCACGCTACTGTTAAGTAAATAATAATGTGGTTTAGGTGTAGTTCAAGTGGACAAAGCCGTAGGCGGCCCACTAGTGTATACAATTTATATTCTGGTAAATACATTATCAAACAACTAAGTGCTCCTCTTAATACTGTGCTGTATTATTTAGAATTTTTAAATTTAAAAAGAACGTAAAATTAAATTGAGTGCTGAATTTAATTATCTTAGCTGTTTTTATTGAATAATATAAATATGTAATATTAATTAATAAATATACAAATTTGAATAAATACATATATATATTAAAAAATTAAACAGATAAATTGTAAATATGTAAAATGTTTGTGCATAGTATATTTTTATTTAGCTTTAGCTTTAGCGAACTTAGTTACGTGACAAGAGAAAACGCTCGCGTGAAACGAGTTTTCATTAAGGTGTTGATGTTTAGTTACAACTTTGCTCACTCCAGTACGAAACTATTTCACGTCTAAGACGTGTACGTTTAAGTCACTTTCCCTATAAGATAATGTTAACGAATAACTTATCATGTGTCAAACATATTTTAATGTACTTTATATTAAAGTAAGTTTAAAGGCCCTTTTTTGTAGATATTCTAAGATGACAGACGCATAAGGCAAAGCGCGGCATTGAGTACCGCCACTCATCACGTAATGCCTCGAAAACGGCGGAAAGCGGGGACGGAGAAAGCAGGGACTAAGCAACGGAGAGTCTTAACACTAGGTTCCCACGGTCCCTGCAGTTCCCTCTGCCTATCCTGCCTAGTGCGGGATAAAGCGTGAAGCTAAAAAAAAAATACAGACGCATATTTTTGTCATTATGTATTTACTTTCTTATGGTTTGTATAACATGTCGTTATGAAATATCGTATAATAGGTAATCAAAGACCCTTCGCGTAAATAGCTTTAGGAAGGAAGCTTGATGTCAACCGAGACCATATTAATGACTTTCTGATAAATTACCCAATAATTCACTCTTTTTGTTTTCTTTGCATATTTTTTCTTATGCATTTTTTTATGAAACTAAGCATATAAACTAACATCAACAACTCATAGATATTCGATCCATATCTTATAGCAGCTGGTGTATTGGCGATTTTATGATAAATCACGCTCCATTTCATAGTTATATCTCTAGTATTCGCTCAAAGTAGTGAAATGGCCAATTTATTTATGCAAATGCGTAGATTTTTTTAAACTACTGCAGATATATTCTTATCTCTACTGTTCCTTTCATTCTTTATTTGTTAAGGACGTTTGCACTTACAAAAAGTACCTACTATACAATACAAAGATATACTATATACTATAGTAGTATCCTTGAACTTATAAGTATACTCATATATATATTTACATTTTTATCGCATGAATTCACATCCCTACCTACTTGGTATTTTTTGTCTTGAGAATAAAAATTTGCTTAAAATCTCGTCGTAAGAGCAGTATGAGGAAGGTATTAACTTTTTAAATAAAATAAATATACAGGTCAAGTGCGAATTGGATCCACGCACCGAGGTTTATATTTTTAATTTTCTTTTTGGTAGACATAGGAGTTTTATAAAAATTTTTCAAATTTCAATTTTTAAACGTGAAATCATTTCAAGACTATTTTATATAAAAAAATATAATTCAAGATGGAGCTAAATTAGGCAAGTAAATGATGAAAATGAAAATAAGTTCATCACATTAGATTATTCAATATTCAATGAATCGACCAGTCCATGTGTAAAACGACTTTATCGTAATTATATGCAATGCGACACAGAAAGCCTTTTTATCTGGATTGCGAGTAATTCAATTCTAAGGGGGTAATAATAATAAATTATTCAGAGAAACGCTCTACGTAGCTACGCGCTATAAGCGGGACATTGCGTACATACATATCTATGAGCTTTAATCTGTCTAATATTTTTAACAACATTATTCTCTTTGGAGACTTTTCAAAAAATGATATTTATGCCAGAGAAATAATAAATTTATTTTATATAGAACACATACACGTTTATCTTAGTGTATGAATAATGAAGTTTAAGTTTTAAAATTAAATAAAATTTTTGTATAAACATGACAACATTTTATTTAAAACAGCCAAGCCGTTATGGAAGGGTACATTGAAAAACATATGTATAGGTAAACTAATTATTTAAAATAAATAAAAAAAACAATTTTAACAAAATTGTCATTAATAAAAAAATTGTAAGACGTGAAAATTTAAAGTACCATCGACCAGGTATTCTTAATTGTGTTACATTACTCATTTGCTATGAAGAGTATCAAGCAAAACTTTTTAAATTGTGTCCACCGATAACAAAAACATTACAAAGTCATTAATCAAAGCTTTTCTGTTGAAGAACTGAGATATAACAGGATATCTTTATTCATAATACGTCATAAGAAATGTATAATTTTATAGACAAATTATTATTTATATAGTATATCGTATTGAAATTTTGTATAAATATAGGTTAAGCCTTATTATCTAACGGCCTTATTCATAAAAAAGTCTTATAGAACGGTTTAAGTATACTTTAGTTAAAACGCTCTTTAGGCTTATAGAACGTTCGATAAATGTTTGTATTCATAAATGCTCTTAATTTTTAAAAAATGAAGTCAAAAGAAGTAAAACGACAAAAATTGAAATTTGTGTGTTACGTGTACAAGTATTAGCTATGTTCTGTGCACCTTTCTTATGTATAATTTATTATTAATAAACTTGTTAATAACTAAATATAGTTAATAAATGTCAAACAAAATGTCAATTGTTATATTGTTTTGTTTACGAAACTGAAATTGACACTCTTGGTGACAAGCGACTCGACGTCGTCATATCAATGCTCATATTAGTATGAGCCATAATCAGCTATTATATGAATCGGCCATCTGTGGACGTTAAAACACTCTTATAGTAGGGTTCTCAGCTCTATAACTTTATGATAGGTTTATAGAACTGATTAGCACTAAAATGCTGTTATGAATAACGTTTTTTGACAACTGTTCTATAACGAGCCTTTAAGCGTGCTATAACTTTTTATGAATAAGGCCGTGTATATGGGCGCATATCAATATACATTTTATAATTTTATTTTTAGAAAATAATTAGTATTGAAATTAATGTTTAATTATTTAAATCAGTAAAACCTATTTGTAATGTTAAGTTCTTCATGATATTAATTTTGAATATTGAACAGAAAAGTCAGCTGGTAAATAAATAAAAGGACTGAATTATGTAATGTCAATCTCTTCTATATTAACTACCGCACGAGAACAAACCAGTTACTACCACTCTGTTATTTTATTATGAAAAATGAATTCTGAATAAAGAAACCCTGGCCTAGCGCCGACGTGTATATCCTGACGTTACTACAGTTTCTACACTTTCAGTAGAAAAATACAAAACTATTTACTAACTTACTTATTTAAATTTAATATAACTGGAAAATTAAACTAAATTATATTTTGAAGAAAAATTTTAACAATTAAATTCAAGGAATGGTTTTAAAATGATATAGAAATATTTTTTGGATATTAGCAACACTAAAAATTTGTGAACAGCGAGTGTATTTGTAAGGGTCGTAGTATATTAAAGTAGAATAAATAAATATAGAAAAAAAACTTCACGCTTTGCCGTTTCCCGTTTTTCGCTCAAACTTACAATTTAAGCAACAGAATTCAACGTAATACATAATCTAACTAAATTAATATGATGGTATAACTAAAATAAAAAGATAAATATGTACATACGAATAAGTTACCGGGAAGGACCGTCGTGGCGCAGCGGCGTAAGTGTCTACCTGTAAACGCGACGGTTTGAGGGTTCGATTCCCACTCGAGGAAGATGGATTTTTCTATTTCCATTTTCTTCGCTCTGAAAACTAGGCAAAGCGCGGCGTTGAGTTCCGCTACTCAACACGCAAAAAGGTGGAAAGTGGGGACGGAGAAAGCAGAAACTAAGCATCGGAGTGTCTTTAGACTAGGTTAATATGGTTCGTGCAGTTCCCTCTGCCTACCCTGCAATATGCGGGATAAAGCGTGAAGCTAAGAAAAAAAGAAGTTACAATGTAAATGTGTATGTGTTATGTGTATGTGTTATGTGTATGTGTAATGTGTATGTGTAATGTGTATGTGTAATGTGTATGTGTAATGTGTATGTGTAATATGTATGTGTAATGTGTATGTGTAATGTGTATGTGTAATCAGAAGAAATGTACTGGATTCTTAAGATAAAAACAGGTTGGAGGAGAATAAATCGTACTTATTCTTTGCTTTCAACAAATTTTGCGTATAGCAATTTAGTTACTCACAAGAATACACTATTTATATTGATTTAAAAATAAAAAAATCTAGATGTGACTTATACTTTTTACTTATAGTAAAAAATATATAATGTAAGAGGAATTATAATAAATAATAAATTTTATTTTAATGGTTTGCATTAAAAAAAATTACAAAAGTTAAAATTTCTCTAATGAAACAAATATTACAATAACGAAATCTTCTTCAAATTCAGAAAAATAATGAATATTAATGAATGTCTTCCTCTCGTCTTCTAATAAAAGTAATACCAAGTGTAAATAGCTCTTATAAGAAATTTTACTATTTTTGTAAATCAATCTACAATTCGCAACAAAGTTATGTTCATTTTATTTATTTAAAGAAAGTAATAACCTTATTATTATATATTTTGCACTGAGTTTAGGGTAATTACTTTCTTATAAAAAAGCTTTGTGTCTTATTAAGAGTACTGAAAAAACAGCTACATTTCCGGTTAAAACACCTTACACAGATATAGGCATTCAACATTTATTGTACATACTTATCATGTAAGCGTGCTTGACGTGGTAAAAATTTAACTTAATAATATTAAGTTATCTTATAACAAATTTTATAATTATCTATAACAAAAGATTGCGATTTTATAATTTACATTACAACTATTTCAAAGAAATGAGGTCTTAGGTTAAATGAAATGACAATAGCGATTTAAACTTGTATAAAGTTTTCTAATACTCCTTGAACAGTTCCGCTGACTCTGAGCAAATCAATCAATCACGGAATGGGCCTTAATAGCGCTGTGCTGAAACGAGTAATCATATTTATAATGTATGCTTGTGGATATTACATTACAATAATATGTATTCGTCAAGAGGCCACACGTAGAGGGCTTTTGATTGTAAGCTCGATGGTTGCGGATCACCTCTCGGTAGAGCAAAGCTTAAAAAAGTCATCTGACTTAACAAAGTATTACACGGGACTTGGAGGTTTGAAGAGGTGAAGTGGTGAAGACTAATGGTATGTAAGGAAGCTAAACTTTCTGCCTTTAAAAATAAGTATATAATTATGAAACTTTTAAATGTATTTTGTATTCAACAATACTTTGTTTTCTTTGCAATTTTTCCAAAATAAGACCTGTTTATTTGCGACGTTGGTTTGCGTATTTTAAAGTACTAGCAAAAAAAAATGTACTATATATGTACTATATATGTACTATATATGTACTATTATCCGTAAATATTGTTACACGTTAAGAAAATATTAAAATAATGTATTCCTTTTTTTAATGGATTACTTATTTATTATAATATTGTTTAAATACAAATAGACTTAGTGTAGAAATATCTTTTTTTTTTCTTTTTTTTAACCTTTTTTTTTAGCTTTATCCCGCACATAGCAGGGTAGGCAGAGGGACTGAAGGGACTGTGGGAACCTAGTGTTAAGAGACACCCTTGCTTAGTCCCTGCTTTCTCCCTCCCTGCTTTCCGCCCTTTTCGAGGCAT
The DNA here is from genome assembly GCA_037178615.1 of Dione vanillae. Taxonomy (NCBI): domain Eukaryota; kingdom Metazoa; phylum Arthropoda; class Insecta; order Lepidoptera; family Nymphalidae; genus Dione; species Dione vanillae. The sequence goes on along the minus strand of JAZFAU010000097.1, from coordinate 1,616,032 downwards.
TGCGTGTTGAGTGGCGGAACTCAACGTCGCGTTTTGCTTAGTTTTGCCAGAGCGAAGAAAATGGAAATAGAAAAATCCATCTTCCCCGACTGGAGATCCCAACCAGAAACCGTCGCGTTACAAGCAGGCGTTGCGCTTCTGCGCCACGACGGTCCTCAAATATCTTATGAAGATACATATTACTAATTATTGAGGAAGCTCCTGAACAAGTTCGCCAATAGAGTTGTAGTGTGGACTCGTTGCAGTGTGGACTTGTGTAAATTTGTGTAACGCAGCTTATATTGATGAATACTATACAGGGTATTGTTGCAATTTTTCAAGTTTAGTCCAAGATTCGCATATTACAATATTTATAATGCTTAAAGAGAAATATGTAAAATAAAAAGTAACTTATTGCAACATTATGGATGCCATCTTAAAATAAATATAGTAAAATATATCTGAATATTTAGCATCATATAATCTAAGTTTGTTCTTAAATTCTATTGTTTCTATAATGAAAAGCACAGTAAGGTATCAAGAGGTCTTCCATTGTTACATTTTTTGTCAAAGTCGCCCCTGTCGTTGAATACCTACTGTAATAATATAGAGGCTTCAAAGGAGAAGTAAATTATTTTCAAAAAAATCTACATTAAGGTAAGAAAATTGTTGAGGTATCACTGTTTCTACGTAATAATAACGTCGGTTGTACAACAACAGATTTAAAAAAATAAGTACCGACTATGCATATCATACTGTATATTTAAGTCATAAAATACTAAAATAATATAAACAAATATTACTGATATTAACTAATACTATCTACTTGTTATAACAACATAGAATAGAACATTTTCTAGAAAACTCTCTAACAAACTGACCAGGAAAAGGCTTAGAATTAATTTGCATGCAGAAGAAGTAAGAGTGAGAGGTTAGCAAAATCTTAGTGATCTTAACTTACTTACTAACTTTAGAACATTCGTTTGATGTCCAGAAACTATCCTGATATGAACAACTTTGTATGAAGTTAGATAGAGAGTGAATCTTCAATAGGGGATTGGCGAAAATGTGCATTTTAAAGGTGTCACTACAATCTCAGGCAATATTCTGGCATCCTCTTTATACAACATAATTTGATTAGCACGTGCGCGGTGATTCCATTAATTGCCATAGATAATGTCAAAACACGAACTACTATTATCAGTGTTAAAAACTTAATCAGCTGCAATGTTGTATTTCAGTCACATTTAATTCTACATTTCATGTTGATTTTCTGTCTTTAAATATTATTTTTTATAAATAAAATTTTATAAAATATTAAATATTAGTAATCTCAAACAATAGCTGAAAAATACCCTTGTGTTGCAGTAAAGTTTGTGAGTAATTCAAATATTTCACATAATCTTAATCCCATATATTCTTATTTTTTAAATATTTTCGGTTATCACTTAGTTTATTACTTAAGCTTTACTTTCATTCATAAATATTAAAAAGGACATGTAAATTGAAACACATAAAGCTTTTGCTCTAGCACAATGTCAAGAATAAAATTATTGTCACTTCGTAGAAAGCTCAGAAACGTACACGTTTGAGCAATGTACTGGGTCAAACAATTACAAAAGTAAACAAGGCCTGAACATACAAGAAGTGTTATTACGTATTATTTTAAGTATAAATTTCTTTAAGTAATAATGTATAATATGGTTTTATATTAATGTTTCTTTTTACAAATTATTTTAATATCTTTTTAATAATGGCTGTAAAAGTTGATGTAAATATATAAATTATATCGAATATCTCATATTCATTTGATTTTTATCTATAATATATAAAGATATTTAGTATATATTACTTTATATAATATATACAAGGTTGAAAAATGATTAATATAGGAATACCTGAAACTAAAAGACTACTGGACAGATTTTTGTACGTGAGTCACACAGGGTTTTTTAGTGCAGGGATTTTTGAATGGACTAAAACGATAAATCATTTTTATGTTGATGATATCAACCGTCCATTTGTAGCACGTAAAACTAAAAATTTTATTTTTATACAAGAAAATTAAACCTTTATATTTAATTTAACTAATATTCAAAAGAAAATGGTACCAGTTTTTTTAGAGGGAACTGCAGGAATCATAGGAACCTTGTGCTAAGACACTTCGTTGCTTAATCCCTGCTGTCTCCGTCCCCGCTTTCCGCCTTTTGCAAAGCATTGCGTGTTGAGTGGCGGAACTCAATGCCGCGCTATGTGTAACTACGCATAGCGCGGCATTGAGTTCCGCCAGAGCGAAGAAAATGGAAATAGAAAAATTCATCTTCCTCGACTGGGAATCGAACCCAGAAACCGTCGCGTTACAGGCATACATTGCGCCTCTGCGCCACGACGGTTCTCACGATGACTAGTACTAGTACTATAAATATTAATATAATCACTGATATCATTAAGAAACGTGAGAAATGGGGTATATTATTAAGATTACTTAAAACGACGAGATATTTTAATAGTATATAATAAAAAATATTTTACTAGAATTTTCAATCAATTGTTATAGTTAATATTATGTTTAGTTTACGCAGTGGTGTAAAGAAATAAGAAATATATGCTCAAATAATCAATTTCTATATAGCTTCAATTAATCAAAAGTGATTTCTAAGGAAGATGTATGTATATGTAAAATATATTATGAATGTAATATTACAATAAATTCGAGAACATACATTTACAAAATGTATTACTTAAATAATCGTGAAATTCAAACAAACGAGGCCGTGGACTGGGCTCTAATAATATTAATAAACTCTAATCTCAATTATTATATATCAGTTAAGAAATTTATTGAAATAAAAATTTAACTATCAACTACCAAGTTAACTCGATTGTCAGTCTTGTTTCAATATCAAGCTAAGACATGTTGCCTTAGCTTGGCACCAGCTTATACTTAAATGCAGATAAAACGCATTCCACATTCTTTATAACATCTAGAACTTCCCTCAGTATCTAGATACTAGTAACAGTATTTAAAAAGTATATTAATTAATACAGAGTAATAATAGTTATATTGATAACAAATATAATGTCCTCATAATAATTTCTTTCGTTTTTATGCACACAATAAGGTAGACAGAGGAAACCGTAGGCTTAAGAGTCTAACATATCTAGAAGCCTAGTCTAACATATCTAGTCTATTCAACGCTTTTCACGTTTCTACAAGTCTTAATCTAACATATCTAGTCTATTCAACGCTTTTCACGTTTCTACACATTACGTTTTATACGGCGGAACTGAACGCCTTCTACTTCGTTGCAAGAAAATGATTAAAAAATCATTCTTCTAGAATGGGAATTGACACCACAATCGCAGTCGCAGTATCTTCGTGCCACGACGGTTCTCGGTCGACAGTATATTTTTTATAACAAAAAATATATTCATTGGTGCATATTTATATTGTTATCATCACATCATTTAAGAATTTTTAACATTTCAACAACAATCTGATGTAGATACCACAACGATAAATGGGCAATATTATGAATGCCATATTTCCATGTACAACATGATTTGTGCAATTTGGTGAATGGAGTATGGAAGTAGCTCGACGAAAGTGATTTATGATTCTTTGTGATTCAAACGACTCTTGAAAATTTAGCCAGTTATAATAACGAAACATGAAAAGCAGTAGAATTTACCCTTTTGGCACCTCAGCGCTGGCGGATATGAGGCTTAGTTAGAAATTATAAAATATTTTTTTAACAACCTTTTCACAGGTAAGCTTCATACGCCATGAGCATCACCTTGTGATTATAAAGATCATATGGATAAAAATATAACTATCACGATATACCTACATACTCTATTGAGTAGATAAAAACTCCAACAAATTATCCCAAAATCCTATCTTTTGAAAATGTGAATTACGTATCTTAAGCTAAAAAGAAAGAAAAAAATATATTTAAAATTTTTTATAATTATAAACATTTAACAATAAATATTGTTTTTCTAGTAACATTTAAGACTAAATATATATGTGAGTAAATTAATAGTGTGATTTAGTAATCGATATAAAGTAATCTTGTCACATATTGAATTATTAATATAGAATAAGCAAATAATAACTGTTTAAAAAAGTACTTATTTACTAGGGAAGTTCTTTTTCTGTTATCTTGCATAACATCTTAACTAACACAAAAATAATCAATGTATTTTTCATTTTTATCGATGTAAAATATATATATCGCATTGTCATTCGCATATATGACAAATTAATCCCCGCAACGTCTCGGAATTGCATTTTCAGATCGTTTGCTCAATAGAACCATCTGTCATAAACAAAATATCGTTTGTTGACACAGTAGCTTAAATTTTCATACAAGGTTCAATCTGAATATGCCACTTGTTCTCTCAGAGATAGATTGATTTCAGAGATTAAAAATTCAATCCGATGATTAATTAATGATTGGCAAGCAATACTCAAAAATGGATTGATAAGTCAATCGATAGTAGCAATCTGTGGATTACGATTGATTATTAATATAGGCCGTAAAAAAATGTACCCAATTTTCCATAAAAAGTATACTTGTTTTGAATGCCTGATTTGGTTTTATTAAAAAAATCGCTGTCCCAATATGAACGCGTAGGCTGAGAAAGTCTAATATTGAGATACTTTGTTTTCATTGCACTTGGGTGTTGCGTGAAGAGTAGCAGAATTAAACGTTTTGTAAAATATTAATTTAACAAAAAAGGCTTAGTAATAAAAGGTAATTTACGATTTCATGTACTTTTTATTTATGAATTCCTAACATTGGATTGAATTTGACACATCTTTGCTTAGATTTTCTATAAAGAGATAAAATATATAAAGAAATCAATACAAAAATCAATACAAAAAAAAGACACTGCAAAATGAGGAGAAAGGAGTGTTTTACACTAGAATAATTCTCCTAATTCTGTAACATACGTAAATTAACGGGTAAATTTAAAACATGTATTAATATAAAGCAGCCTGTTTATTTTATAATAACCAGGCTTGTAAAACGTTTTATACAAGTCATAACTCCATTCTCTAGTACAAAAATTTCATCATTATTAAGAGTCTACATTTTCAGCCTGACATTTAAATGTATGGTAACTGATGTAGGCGTGAAGGCGTGGCAGCTCTGCAATTATTTACGCCGAGCTGCCGGCCGACCGACGTTCTACTATATGTAGTTTATAATATTTATACCAATAAAATCAAAACCAAATGCTTACTTCGATATATCGATATTGATATAAAATATTAAGATTATTGTGTTCAGTCTAGTAACTACAATAAGCTAAGTAAATAACAGAGAGCCACGACGTGTCTTCATTTAAATTGGAAGTATACTGCGAAAGAAGACTACTCTACTTTTTCTTGTAATATTTAGTGGTAAGGGTTTGATTCAAACCTTATTTAGGTTTCGAAGCTTAAAACGTATTTGTTACTTCATTTTTAAAAAATATATTTTCGTACTATAAGTATAATATAGGTATTTTTTTACTTTATTTGAAATTATTTAAGCAGCTTAATTTGTATATACAAATTAAATAAAAAAAAATATTTTTTGTACAAAAACAGCTCAACTCCAAACGACAAATTGAATTAGATGTCCCCGAAGGCAAGTGTAGCCAGCTAAAGTAATACATGGAAAATCATTTATTCAGACATTTTTTATGAGCTTTATTACTTATTCATCTATTGCCTGGAGTGTTTTATATATTATAAGAAGTATTCATAATTGCAAGAAAATGTTATAAATAAATAGCTTCACGCATATATATATATATATATATATATATATATATATATATATATATATATATATATATATATATATATATATATATATATATATATATATATATATATATATATATATATATATATATATATATATATATATATATATATATATATATATATATATATATATATATATATATATATATATATATATATATATATATATATATATATATATATATCGCATATAGCATGTTTGACACAGGCATTCTAGATTTTCTCATTCTCCTACTCTATATTTACGGCATTTTTACTTTAAGCATATTTCTAAGACATTTTTGACGGTTTTAGTGCAGTATTTTTGACAGCAGAGTATTGAAGGGTTTTTCTGTGAGCCGTTGCTCTTAGTGGTTTAGTTAATAGCGAACAAATTGAAGTGAACTCTATCACTTTAATCATAGTTTCTATAAATTACGATTTCAGAATGCTAAAGTAGAGGAGGTCAAACGCTTATCCTAATTGGCAGGGCTTGTAGTGCACGACTTCCAAGAGAGTGGTAATACCTGAATGTACTCGAAAACAAATGATATATAATTCTAATACTTGACTATACTAGGTTGAACTAAAGGAAACAGTAAAACTGTTGCTTAAAATGCTTATTTATTACTTATAAGGTACTATAGGAACACCAAAAATGTAACAAACAAAAGGCGGTCTCAGCGCTAATTAGCTATTTCGTCTAGACAACCTTTGAGTTAGGAGATGTTAAAATATGTGATAATGTTGTGTTTACGCCACGATTATTGTATAGTACCTACCTTCAAGAGTTTTTGAATCATCCCAGAAATTATTCTATGTTATATAAATATAAATATCTGCCAGGATGAGCAGATCCTGAGCCGAGTTTTTAGAATGGTCTGGAGTATCACACGTATATGTGTTGGTAGTATTATAGACGTATCTATATATATTTACATATACATACTTTTATAATATTACCAACACATTTACTAATACAAATACATACGTAGTATGGAAATAATCGTCCATCATATAATTGCCAAATTTATAAACTTACAATATTATGTAATACTAGCGACCCGCTTGCAGCTTCGCCTGCTAGTTGAATTGAATTGCATTTAAATTTTATACCTAAGATAGCTCATTGTAAATCTTTGCATTTTTCGTAAAAAAATCTTTATTAAATTAATACTATATTGTTTAAAATGTTTAGTAAGGTTAGTAAATAATCCCTTCAATTTATAGTTTTTTTAAAACAAGTCATCGTTATATTTTTAAAAGACATAAACCATCTCGGAGGTTTTTGCCTATTTATATATATTCCTGATATATTCATTTTGTAGTCATAAAAACTTTCGAATATATTGAAACTGTTATTGAATGTTTTAAACACGGTAATTATTCTACAATTCAGCTAAATATTCAAAATACCTCAAAATTACCAAATGAAAGCTCTACAGGTATATTCACAGTTACAAATGAGCAGTTCTAAGCCGCAAAATTCAAATTAATTGATTGGCAATATACGAAAACACATATATAGTACGTTTCTTAATAATTTTCAAATTTAAATATTATTACCTAATAAACTTTTGTTTAATTTTTAGTTAGTTAGCGTTACTAAATAACACTGATTTGTTTCATTCTATTAGTATTTTTTGAACTGGCATATGTGTAAGTGTACACACTTTCACCACATATGTATATATTTTAAATCAACGTCTCAACTAATGTAACACATTAGTGTGTCATAAAGCTAATTTATGTTATTTTATGTACAATATTTTATAATACCAGTATTACACATGTTATTCGCTAGTCAAAAAAAATGATTATATATATATAATATATATATATATATATATATATATATATATATATATATATATATATATATATATATATTAATATATATATATATATATATATATATATATATATATATATATATATATATATATATATATATATATATATATATATATATATATATATATATATATATATATATATATATATATATATATATACAAAAACACAAAAAGAAGAACGTACAGGAGATATTTCTCCTCAGCGATTAATAAGAAACAGTGTAGTGTAAAAATGTTATATGTAGATACGCAACTAAAGTACTATACCTATGTAGTAATGGATTCGATTCGGATACATATTTTTTATCTTTAATTAGAAATATACAATATTCTAGAACTTAAACTGATGAAGCTAAAAAGCTAAAAGTTGCTAATTTAATATAAAAGAAACTCTTACTTTTAATTTAATATAAAAGAATCTTTTAGTAGTGTGTTAAGTGTTGACTTGTAGTTCATTAATTTTTAATGTGAGATACTCTGATATTTTCTTTGATAAATGTTGCTTTAGCTTTAAAATAAAGTAAATTAACGCTTTTTATAAAAACGATAACATTATAATAAAGAAAGTGGTAAAGGTTGTAAGAACTAATAACATTTTATCATACTATCTACCAGCGTAGAAAAATTTAATTAATATTTCAAATAATTATTATTTTTAGCGTCACTTTTTATGCTTATATCACGATCGGCGAAGAAAATATAGTGTTTAGATTCTCTGATCTCCACGTTAATAGTTTGACGGCCTTTATTAATTATTTACATTAAAATAAAGTTATATATACATATAGAGTGAAATTTTACCAAATTTTGAATGTAAATAAGAACAAGCGGCGGCTTCAATTTACCATTACCTATAGCAAAATAAAATTTCTAATAATTGATAAAAAAATTCTAACAATCGCAGTTTAATCTTTGTTCATGTTCTTTTACTCTCGTTTATGTTTTTATTTAAATAAATATTCGATTTATAAAATTAATTTATATAATTTGACAACTGTCCTCGCATTCAAAATGCTGTACTAGATATCAAATGAAATCATAGATTTGTCCGTCTCACACTATAAATAAGGTGTTACCAACGGTAAAATATAAAGTTAATTATTTTACTGATGTTGAAAGAGTAGAAAACGACTCACTTTAGAATTTAAATTTTCAGAAACACTTATTTTAAAATTGATTACTACATTATATTATTTAGGTCATATTATTTAATATGACGATACTTTAGCCCTGAAAACATGAGCACCTTAAATGCCATTTTATTCATCCTCATTGTTTATTTGTAAACTGAATGGAATAACAATTTATATTTGTCTCCAACAATTAATTAGCTATGTTAATTAAAAGACATTAGGAACCAGAATATTTTAAAATATTCAGACGTAAATTGATCAAAGCTATAATTTATTGCTTAGTTATCTTTCAATTCATTTGTATGTTTATTTACATTGTAAAGATATAATATTCAAGGATATTATAGATCTGTTGGTTGTATATCTCATAAACAAAAATGAAAATCCTACTATATGGTATACCCGCTTATCTACTTGTCTATGTGTCATCTGAGTGTTTGTCAAGCTGATTTTTCTTAAGATTACGCAAAGGAACCTAGCTGTAATGGATGTCCAATATTTTAATTTTTTAAAGAAAAAAAAAACAATCTTGTGAGTTAACGCAATTAAAAAATACAATTATGCTCCATTTATGTCGCTTATTTAAAAAATAAGACCCTCCACAGTTAGGAAACTAGACAAAATATAAACAATACTATACTTAAATGTAAAAAAAAAACGAGTCAGGATATCGGAGTGTCTTAACACTAGGTTCTTATAGTTCCTGCAGTTCCCTTTGACTACCCTATTATTTGGTTACCTCTTATAATTTGTCATGTTTGTTAATCTCTTTAACCATTATTTGAGGTTTCATAGTGAAAATGTTTTTATATATGAAGGTAAAATAATCACGATCCAATTTTTGATTACTATAAGTTGGTAAATGGATATCAAGTAGCAAGTTTCCTAGAGACCACTCTAACGAAGTTGTGAGCATGTGTTCGTACAAAATACATGAGGATAATCAATTAATCTATATAGATATTTTATCACAGCAATTTATCTTCATCTTTCATTACCATTTCCTTTCACTCAAGTTCTCGTGAACTTCGATAAGTTTCAGCTAATTTCGTCAATTTGCCTGACTCATGTGTATTTTCAATACCTTTCTTGTACGTGACAGTGAATAAGCGAGCAAGCACGTACTTGGTTCGGTTCGTTATACATCTATGTAATTAAGTCGTAGATGTTATCTAAATAATGAAACGTTTGCATGAATGAATCTTATTTGAAACGTTACTCGAGCATCTTTAGAATATAACTAACTAGAAGCATCTCAAATTTCAAATATTTAAGGTTATTACGTTAATGGGACAGTTTATAAATTATTGAATATTTCTTTTCCGTTTTTATTTATATAATGATTTTTTATCATACAAAAATATTAAGATATAACTTTTAGGTCAAAGCCCATAGTATCTTTGTATTTTTAATTATTTTTTATAAATAATATTTTATTTTTAACTATAATTTATAAATAATTTTTATAAACGCTTAAAAATATTAATGTAATTTGTCAATTTTTTGCTTAGTTAAATAAAAGCATCATAAATTTCTACCACTATACCAAAACATGTAGTATCTTTAAGCTCCTTAATTATTGTCTCTTAAGATGACTACAATATCTTTTGTTTAATGTCGTAGGTTAAATATTTATTTTGCTGACGACCCAACCTCGTTATGAATGTAAATATTTAACGGCGGCGTACCCTCTTAAATTGCCTCCTTCATTTCATTTTACTTGGAAGTGAAATGAAAAAATTCTTGTCAGTAAGATAACGTTTAGGTGATGAACATGAATCAGTTACGTTGATAAACATAAAATTTAGTTTACTGGATGATAAAAAACTTTAAAAATTCTTTTAAACAAAATGAAAAAGGTAAATAAAGTAATTGCATCCATATAAATCTCAATATGTAGTCTAATTTTTGTTTTATTTCAATAAAATAAAAAATAAAAATGTATTTCATAATAGAATCGTGTGAATTTTTATTACAGCTTTACAATACTCAACTGAAATTAGGTAATTAAATCATTTTGAGCTCATATCAGACTCGCAAGAGTAAAATGTTTGCAAAACTTGGGTGGAAAACTGAGACGAAATGTCTTTCTGACGAAATCTGAAATTCTTAAACCGTAAATGACTTAGCACTAACATCTTTTTACCTACCCTGTTATATGTAGTTCATACAAAATCTTTATGATGATCCTGTATATAAATATACAAATTTTAAATTACTTAATCTTTAAATCCTAAATTTACTTGTCGGGCAAATAAGTGATTATTTTTTTTTTCAAGTAGTAACAAACTATTGAACATATTTTTCTACTTTCGATATAATATCGTAAATGATGAAGAAGACGGAAAATCGACACCAGCAATATTATTTCTTATCTGAATAAAAATCGCTCAATCGTTTTATATCCGATAGACGTTCGTTCGAAATGAAGCAACAGGCGAGCTTTAGTATAGGTACGCTTTTATGTTTGTCTACTCTATAGGAACTTTATTCGATGTCGGCGCTTTCATTATATGAATTTACTAGATTAAACATTTTCAAGAGAGCTTTTTTAATATGACCATTCAGATGTATAATAAAATATAAAATAATATTTATTATATTTTCATTCGTCTACATCATGATTGTAATAAAATATTTATAAGCTTAAAAAATAACCAATTCGACAAAAATGTTAACGTAATAACGTAAAAATAAATACTTTTTTCATGAAACGCAAACGTAATCTAACACCGGATTTGATAAGTTCTACGATAAAACAAAGTGAAAATCGATTGTGACAAAACGTAGCGCGAAAAATAAAGTGCGTAGCGCGTTATTGTGAATCAGGTTGAAAATAGTTATCGACGAATTAATAATATATAAGTATTGTAACATTAAATGGTTTAAGTTAGTGCTTAATATTGTTTTTCATAAGAAAAATAGTATTATTTTAAAGGCTACTCCGGGCATTGGTTAGTATACGTATACTGAAGCGTCCCGGCCATCACTCGCCGCCCGAGCGTTCCGCGTAACGCACGTATCCCGTCATTACCTGATTGGAGTTTACGTTTCATTTTCGATAGTATGTGTTAAGTGTACTTCGAAGTAGAAAAAGATGAAAGGTAGACATCAATTCCGTCGCCGCTTCAGCTTGCAACCCTCTTTCCTGAAAGAGGAGGCCGGACGGAAGATCGCAAGCCACCAAGGTACATACGATACTTTACATTTAAATAAATGTTATTATAAAACTCGTATATTTTATTATAATAAATATAAGTCTGCTTTATTTGAATATCGTAAATTTATTTACGACTAAGTTGAAACAATTATAGCAATTGAACTAAGCCCTCGACCCTCGGGAGTATCCAGTTTCAACAGTTAACTTTTCACAACACAAAAAGTTAATATGTATATTATATAGTTTATTTAAATTAATTTCGAGAAATATCTATTTCTTTGTAATTATTTTAATATTGTTTTTTTTTTTTATTTTATTTATATTTTTAAGTATACAATTATGAAACAGACCGAAGGAAGGAAGAAATCTATTGTATTACTCCTATAAGGGCAATTATTGACATTATTTACATATTACACTTATTCTGAAAGCTACTTTGAATGTTGACGAAGGCAAAGCAATTACTGCATCTTATAAATATCTCGACTTCATGTTAACACTCAGCTGTTGTATTCTATTACTAGCGCTATTTAATAAATACAAAAGAAATGTATGATATTTTATTTTATTAATGAACGATTTTTTTTTTAATTAATTTAAAGTACTTCATTTTCATTTTCTATATTTTATGTATATTGATAGGCATAATTTTTAATATATATTTTTTTTTAATTTTATTTTATATGATAAAATATAGACTTAACTATCTAAGCTTGCTTCTTTAAAATAATTTCAGTTTTGTATTTATAGGTATAGAATAATATACTACCTACTATAATATACTTTTTAAAGTGGTCATGTGTTTATGTATCATCATTTGGTTTATGTATTGGATAATGATTTCAATCTCGTATTTGGCCAGAGTTTAGATTTTGTCTTGATTCTATCAGCTTACACTGTAATAGTGGTATAATATGAAATACTAAAAAATATTATATATTAGTATATAAATACTGCAAAGTAATTGTGCATTTTTGTAAAGTAATCTTCTCGTTACTTCGCTCGAATTCAATGTTCTCGAATTTATTTTACTATAATATAGTATTTTTATATTTGATCATAATAATCATCAAATCACTTTGCTTATGAAAAATGTACGTATAAATCAAAGTACAATTTTATATGCACCAATTTATCTGGCTAGTGGGTATTCCGGACATGTTGAACAACTACGCGGATATCTAGACTCACTCAGATGACTGTCATTCCAGAATAATAAAATAGCCTATGAGTTACTTCACTTTTATCCTTTTGTTTCTCTATTCTCTGGTGAAATATTAAATAAGTAACAGTTCAGCTGCTCTGAAAAGTAACCTGCATAAATAGAAACGCCTGTGCTTCGTACGTACGTACGTGTTGTGTATATAGATATATAATATATAGTGCAGTGTAAGTAAATATATAAACATGAAAAAAAAAATATTATATAATATCAATTCTTTAAAAACGATTCGTTTGTTTTTAATATCGAACGGGAACTGAACTAAGAGACTATGATAAATAATTCATTATATAAACAGTATTTTCCGAGGCCGGATATTTAAAAAAGGTTCTCTATATTCTTATAAAGATTCTGGTGTTATTAAATAAAATCGGTCTTCTTAAATGATTGTCAGAATTAGAAATCTAAAAAGCCGATAGACCAATATTTACGTTAGACATTTGCATATTTATTCGTCTTTCTTTAGTCCTTCTATTAAAACGTCAGCGTCAATTATTAAGGCGTTAAAAATATTTCATGGTAGAAGCAATTTTATTTAATTATTAATAAGATGTATTATGATTAAAATATTGAAAATGTCTGAAGTTTATATGGACGTGTATGCACTAAGACAATGATCATTGCAGAGATATTATTTGGTATAAAATATAAAATATTATTAATATGCGTAAAAGAGAAATAAATTTTACACTTTTTCATATATATAATAAAAAAATTGGTTGAATATTTGATAATACTGACGGTCTCCGAAGGGCTTACAAGATTTTTATGAAGTTTTTCTGAAATTTTCTTCGCTTTTTTAGTTACGTATTACGGGAGCTGTCACAACTGGACTTCCTTAACTGGACTTCCTTCAATCAATATTGGTAAATGAGATGTCAAAAAAACCTTTTCCACTTGGAAGAGAACAAGTGTTCGGAAATCGCTCGTTAAAAAGTGAACAAAGACAAGTACCCATTCTCGTACTTTCTGCACCAATAGATCTAAGCACTCACAGAAACTTTTTTGATCTTATTTCGATCAAATATAATTCCAAAGGATTCAAGTAGGTTAGGTAGTAACGTTTGCTAGAGTCAAATTGTCTTTGTCTGAACTATCGTATCGTTAACATTTTCAAGGATCACACAGGTTTTCTGACTGAGCCAGTCAAGGGATCATTGCTTTCAGCATAAGCAGGTAATACTACGTTTAGAATTAGTGAAGACTTTGTGGCAAACATCTTCACAAAAACGTTTACTAGTTCGTTTATTCATTCTGTTAACTAGAACAAATATTTGAAAAGAGCAAGTAAAAGAAAATATAACATTTTGTCTCGTTTAAATAAGTAAAAACCCAAATTCTTATTTTTTTGTGTGTGTGCGGTTACATATTCATAATACCAATAAAATATTAAAAATACCAATTCGTAAAGTATATAAAATATTTAAAAAGCGAAATATTGGTGGCCTCTACGAAATTTTATTTTTAAAAAGAAATAAAATTGGTCACTCACACTTCAATTCCACTTTTTCACCCACTTGCGTTATCGCTAAGTTTCTATGAAACTCTGTCAGTTTTGAAGGTAGGTCGAAATTAAAGCTGTGTACGTGAATACTAAGCTTTTCTGCCCTTAGTTTTGTGACAGCTACCTGTTTAAAGAATCTTAACGAGTAGAATCATCCCTCAGTTGCATAAATAGATAGTCAAAATCTTACTTTACTGTGTTATTGCGGATTATGAAATACAACTTATTAAAAAATATGTATATTAAAATTAAAAAAATAATATTACAGAATAGTCATCCCTCAGTTGCATAAATAGATAGTCAAAATCTTACTTTATTGTATTGTAGCGGATTATGAAATACATTTAATTGATATTTCACAATGTACTACATCCAAAAAATAAAATAAAATCATTTATTTCAGGTTTAAAAATACTCAAAAACACTTATGTCATAATATTTATTTTCATAATAATTTAAACGAGTAACGTTCGTCCAAATCAAACCACAATATAAGTATTTAATGCGTAGCATTTTCAAGACTGTGTAGGTAAATGTTACGAATTACTAAGATACTTTAACTCGGGCATACCACAAAAAAATATAATGTGAGTAGTACATTTAAAAACTACAAGCAGAGCCGCGGGTAACAGCTAGTATTATAATTATAAGAGCATAAGATGCGGTAGATGGATAGTTATATAAGTTAATAGTTTAAATGGATATAATGAGAAAATCAATCAGGTGTGAATCTGACTTTCGTTGACCTACAACCATGATAGCGAAAAAATTTTGTCCGTATTCATGATTGGTGGACAACAGTACGTTTAATTTGTAACACGTAGTCAAAGTTGAGTAATAATTATTAAAAGAAATATTAATTTACGTGAACGTTGTCTATCTTTTTGCGTAGGTTTAACGTTTTTAAGTAGAGCGACTTAATATTTATACAATTCCCACTGGTTTTCATGAAAATTTAGTCGCTTCGATAAGAAATATAATGTTTTATAAAAGAAGCTTAAAAATTATTTAAAATTGTCCGCTCAGAACAATGAAGTTGCTTTCAGATTTAATGAGATTCTTTCTAAAATATTTCTGTTTACATACTTTAGTCGTAAAAAGTTTTAAGTATAAACCCAAGAATTTTTCAATATTTCAATATTAAAACTATATTTCTTTTTCTTTTAGATAAAGATTATTAGGTCGTTATAATTTGTTATAATCTGAGCTTTAACTTTTAGGTTATTTATGTGCTTTATTTAGGCTATAACGGTATAACGGTACTTATCGTCATGTAATATGTATATTAAGTGTAAAAAATGGTATTTATCTATAGAGGCACTAAGCTTGTCGTGATAGATTATAGATAAATTTTTGCGTGAGTAAAATACTCCGAGCACACCTTCCCACAACTTTATTTAGACTATGTTATACGTTTTTACCATATTGTAAAAAGGTATAACATAGTTTCACAAATAAAATTAAATATACCAACTTTGAAAGGTGTTGGAAATCAGAGAGATTTAACTAACATGTTGTTTTGTTTGCCTTTGATTAATTATAGTAATTTACAGAGCTAAAGGTCTAATCTTATAATAGTATAGTTTAAAGTAGATTATTTTAGTATGTAAGGAATAAAAATATCAATTTCTCTTATAAAATTACTCTTTTTATAGTTTTTTGCCACATACATATAATGTTGGATGCTGAAGGAACGTCCTATTAAGAAACTATAAACTCCCAGTTTTGAGACATCGCGTGTTGCTGTCGTGATGAACTCAACGCTCCTACAATTTAAACCAATTCAATAAAATGGTTGTTTTATAGTAATTTTGTTAGAACATAATATTTTTTTAATAAATCCATTTAGATTGATTTTTTTCTTGTAAACTGAAACTTGAAAGGGAAGCTCTCTATATTATATATAGCTCACTATATTATATCTTCCATGTAGAGATAGTGATTTGTTTAGTGATATGTATAGATATGCTTAGCTAAAGATTGACAAAAAAAATTGTAATAACAACAAGCTCCAAGAGAAAAAATATTAGTGTGTGAGTCCATCAGAATAAAAAAAATATTATTGTCAATATGAAAGAAGAATCTTTTTTCTTACTGTAGCTAGAACAGGGTTAGATAAAAGAACTCTGCTTATATGGAATAATTCATCGTCTATAGGCACGGTAAATACGCCTTTCTATGCGCATTGAAATTTCCTTAATACCACCTAGAGGATTGTAAAAGCAACACGTACAGAAATACGTGTTCTAAAAGACATGGCAATGTAAAATAAGCACGAAACTTTTCTATCTTTTTGACATTATTCAACATTTACATTTCCCCATCTCGAAATAAAAGTTAGAACACTTTATTATGCACCTGTCTGCCACGGTCATTTTTTTTAAAAAAGTGTACAATTATCAAACTTAAATAAGTATCGAATGTTGCCGCTTATGTTTCGTTTCTGCTACATATTGTTTGAAGTAAATACTTAGCTATACTGTTTTTATTATTATCATTAGCTTCACGCTTTATCAGGCACACGGCAGGGTAGGCAGAGGAAACCACAGGAACCATAGGAACCTAGTGTTAAGACAATCCGTTTCCTGTTTACCGCCTTCTTTGAAGCATTGCGTGTTTCCACGCGGAACACGTGGTGGAACAAAACGCCGCCTAGTACCCAGAGAGAAGAAAATGGAAATAGAAAAATCCATCATCTTCGAGTGGGAATAGAGTCCACAAGCGGTCGCGACGTATTAAAATTAAATACTTCTTGAGCTTCAATTAAAATTAATTCAAAATCTATACGATATGGCATTGTAGTAATTTAAACAGTAAAAAAATCATATCTGTACATTAAATATTTTTACAAAACAAAATATGTAGAATATTAAGAAATGTAAAAAGATTAGAAAAAAAAATTATCTATTTGTATGTTTGAAAGTTTTTCCGGACGGATTTTGATGAAACTTTTTGGTTATATAGCTATTAGTCCTCGCTAACCTTTAGGCTATCTTTTTTTGGAATTCCGCTCTTTAAGGGGGTAGAAGGGGGAGGTAAGTTCCTATGAAACTCCGTCAGTTTTGAAGCTAAATCGATGAAAATTGAAGCTGTTTACGTGAATACTAAGCTTTTCTACCCTTTGTTTTGTAACGAATATCTGTATAAAGATTCATAACTAGAAGAATCATCCCTCAGTTGCTTAAATAGGTAATCAAAATATTACTTTATTGTGTTGTACCGGGTTATGAAATATACCTTATTAAAATATGTATAATATTTCACAATATAATATACTAAAAAATATATAAAAATCGTTTATATCAGATTTAAAAAACTCAAAACCAGTTATGTCATAATTGTTCCTTTTTCATAATAATTTAAATGAGTGACGTTGGTAAAATTCGAACCACAGTATTTACTACCTAGCATTATCAATTACTAAGATACTTTAACTCGGGCGTGCCACTAAAAAATATAATGTGCGTAATACATTTAAAAACAGCGAGTGGAGCCGCGGGCAACAGCTAGTATTAAATATTTACTTAAAGATATTTATTTGTAAACTGTTAGTAATTGGTAATACAATTTTACTTACTTATACGGTTTAAGTAAGTAAAATGATAAGGGTATAAGTATAAGTTACACCTTGTGCCATATTATATCAAGTTGTGTGTAATATAGCACACTAATTTGAAAAAATCTTAACAGTGTGTAGTATCACACTGTTAAGATTTTTTTCAAATTAGTGTGCTAGATTAGTCTGACAGTCGAAATTATGTAAAATAGAAATGAAAATAAAGCGTATGCATAAGCTGTAATGCACACGAAGTTGCGGTGATATGTAAACGGTAACATTACCAATTATTATTAGTTGCACAACATATTTATTTGAATGCATTTTCCATTTCTTTTATAAAATTCAAAACCACCTATTCCACGTGAAGCCATTTTCTATTGTTTATTTTTGCAATAATTTGCTTTCATCGATACGCGTCATTATAGCGGCACGTGTAGCGATGTCAAGTTCATGTTATTATATAAAATTACAAACAATACCACCTTTAACTGCTAGAAAATAGGAGCTAGAAATTCTAAAGACCTAGTCAGACTTCATATTTTTTCTAGTGATTCGGTATACATATTTGTAAGGAGCGAAAACAAAAGCCTTTTTAAGTAACTTTGTTCTTGGCTTTTGTCATTTAAATAAAAAGGAAATTTCCAGTATAGAGAATTCTGTGATTTCCATATTTTAGAAGTAAAATAAACTTATGACCGTGTATATATTCATTGGTAGGCATATAAAACATATTCATATAGTAAAATATTCTTTGAATGTGTGTCGTTATAATTAAATACATACATTTTATTTTTTATATTATTGCGTAGCTGAACATATAATGAATATGTAATATACATACAATATGACTCACACCTAGTTACCTTTGCATATATATTTTTTTACAAAAGACAATCCTTATATTAAAATATTTTTATTTTTTACATCTTTATCGTATTTATAATTTGTCAATAATTTCTTATCATTAAGAATTACTTGTTTAATTGTTGTTAATGTTCCGTTAATGTTTTTTAAAAGAAAACTATTTTCAGAAATACTTTTAAAAATATTTGGGAATAAATTAATTAAATTGAATACTACGTATCCCGCATGTAGGAGGTTAGACAGAGGTATCCCACTGTTACGACGCAAATAAACCTTCTCTGATCTTGTTACTAAATTAAAATAATTCATTTCCCTAACTGGAAATCGAATTCACAACCGTCAGTTGATTACAGTCAGATGATGCCGCTGTGCCACGACGATCTGGCCAGTAATTTATCTTAAATTTATATTGAATACAACAATAAACCACAATAACTCAGCTGAAATATATGTAAGAAGAAAGATATATGTAAGAGGAAGATAGCTATAAAAAATATTGAACATCATAAGTTATCACCATTGACACAAAAAGTAAGATATCGGAATTACCTGATAGAACCACAACAACATTAGCTAACAGCTAACATAAAGGAGATAAGAAACTGATTTTTTTAATCAATTTTTTATCTTCTTTATGTTAGCTGTTAGCTAATCTTGTTGTGGTTCTGTCATAAAAATCCAAGATATAGAAAATTTTATGAAGAAAAACAATTTTCAGCTAAACGATACGAAATAAGGAAGGATTTAAAATTAGGTGAAAGAATCTTAAAGTCGACATGTTACCAAAGTTATAGGTTTAGTAGATAAGTATTACATAAATTTATTTATTTTAAAATAAGCATTATATAGAACGAAACATGTAAACTAAAGCTGTGCACGATTTTAAAAGGTTCTATGTTATTATGGATTTTGACAGTTATTTACGTCTATAATCATTGAATATGCTTTTTATTTACGTCATATTTGTTAACCCATAGGCAATTTTTATTTATATACATATTCTGTGAAATAGAAGTTTTTCATCTCAATTACAGAGTATATACCCAAATATATATCTCACTATTTTGTTGCATTTACCATTAACATTTTACACAATTTAAATTTTTACTTATTATAATACGTATCGTCATCCCTTGACATAACATTTTATGAATAAATGAATTATGTTTATTAATATTAAATATGCTAAAAACTGTTATGTTACATTTTAATATTCAATAATGTCTAAATTAAATAGTTTTTAGTTCTTTTTATATTTACTACTGAAGCTGCTTTAAGCAGCAGGATGAGAAAATTATAAACTTTAAGCTTTAGCTTTGTTATCATGTATCATATATCAATAATACGTATGTTGTAAATAATACTTATGTAATTTTTAATACTTATGTTTCCCAAATCCTAAAAATGTAGATCCAAATTCATTTTTTTTTTCTCTGTTTTCCAATTCAAATTTCCGAATCCTTTACGGACTTGGAAAATAAATTCCAATAGTGTTGATAAAAAAGTTGATATGTGTGAATAAAATAATTGAGATCTGGCACGAGGGAATAAAATGATCTTTTTTATTTATAGGTACATACATAAGATGTAAATGCGTCGTATCGCATGCATATAATAAAATAGGTTCTATTAATAGGCAATGTAGTTCGAAATGAAGGTCTACAATATATCTATATATTACATGCATGATATGCATAGTATATTAGAGTAAATCTGATATTCGTAGAGTTATCATATGATAAAACAAAGTTAAGAAAAAAATGCACGTTACTAAATATATTATCGTGAAGTCCAAACGGAAGAAGCGGCTGGGGGATAGATAATTTAAAACAAAACTTTGAAGTGTATATTATAATTAAAGTAAAAATTAAACGAAAAACATATTGTAAATTTAAATCTGGCTGAATTTAAATACAAATGTAATATTAGTTACAAGCATTTCAAACGTCTGTTCACGTCGACACCGTGTTGGAAACATTTTTACACCGCGCACAGAAAGAGTCGCGTTAGCTCTTTCATGAAACTATCCTTTTATGTGCGAATAAAAGCGATGGCGATGTCGCACCCCCTTTCAGTCTGTAACATTATTATTGTTCATTCATCCGACATTAATGTTTTTTTTATAAAACTAGTCTGCGCCCTCGTGCAGGGAGTGGTCTCAACATACGTTTGCTATTTTTAATTTCTTATTGATAAAGGCCATTAGTGAACTTTTGATAAAGTAATATAGGTAAACAAAACAATTAAAATTAATCGCACAACCTTATGTCTTTTTAAAGAGGAAGTATTTACGAAGGAAATGTACGAGATTCTATTATATAATAATAAAAAAGCATATTTTTTATATATGAATATCGTTTTACGTAATACGCATAATGCCCTTCATCACCTTTGAAAAGGACCGTTTTTCATGTTAGAAGATTAATCAGGTAGTGTAATTTGATATTTACATTTTGACCATAATTGAGTAGGTGAAAGGTCAGAAATGGTTTTCATAGAACAGAATTTATTGGGAACAGAAAATTATACATTAGATTGTATATGGCAATAAACATTGACCTAGAACGATAAAATACGTCTTGATGTAAATGAAACAACAACCGCACGTTTTTCGAGGGTTGTTAAATGGACGGTTGCCCAAAAACCAAACATTATTCAACTTGCAACAAAGGGACAGAGATATATACAATTGTTTATGTTAAAACTTAAAGTGATTAATTTGATACAGTTAAAGTGCTATCTTGAAATGATTTCTGAAATGATAGATGAACCTTTTCAAAAAGCTTTTGTACTTATTACATATAGGCAAAGTCTTTAAGAAAGAATAATATTGTAAATATCATCGTAACTTATTCTATTAAAATGGTCTGAAGCATTTAGCATTAGCAAACAAAATAACTTGTATCGCTATCTTATAAATTATATATTATCTACAAGAAAAATATAAAAGGAAAATCAGTGTTTCTGCCTCAGTAAAACCTTTTTTTGCATTAAATCTTGATTTGATTTTATACTAAACTTTTTCAAAGGATGCTACTAAAATTCTGAAGTACTTAACTTATTACTCACTAATCAGCAGCGTAATAAAAATAATTCGATTATATCATCGTCACCGACTTCCAAGTAGAAATATTTTATTACTTTCCTAAATGGATAATAACAACATCGTTATATACTTCGATTGTTTCTCGATGACTCAATAAAGCTATTATGGCACCACCCGCGGATAAACAGCGTTCTGCTCGTAAAGAGGTATTGTTATTTCCAAATATTCTTAAAATTACACTCCTTGTATAGCTATAGATAAATGAAGTAATGAAAGTGCTGTTTACATATTACTAATATTACTTTAAAAATTCTGTATATATTTTTTAATCAGTGATTTCTTAGGGGAAAAGGCTCACATATTAACGGAGAATATGTATAAAAGTTCAAGAAAAGCTTTTCGGTTTCAGCTTCGCTCAAAATGCTGAAATCGAAATAAAGAAAAAAAATAATGTGTATAGTACAATAGCTTCCTTTGACAGCACTTAAAGTGGCTTACAACGAAACGATTAGCAAAATTTAAATTATTCTAAAGCTTTCAAATTCATATCCACATCAGTTTTGCTTAATAATATAAATATTAATTTTTACACGTTGTAATATATAATTTTAGATTTACATACTGAAACAAAGTCACTATGTTTGCTTTTTTTACTGAATAATATTCCAAATGAACTAAAATTACAAAACAAAAATAATAAATAGGTATACCTGACATAAAAAAAATGTTTATTTAAACAGATAAAAGCTTCAAAAAGAATATAAACAAAGTTTTCATAACCTTCAATTTCACAAACAATACAAGTTATTTTCAAACGCATTTTAGTCTGTGATAGATTTAGACTCAATGGAATTTTAAGCCGATGTTAAATAAAATTCTCATAAATATTTTATACATATCTAGTACTTTCTAAATATTATCTTCTTAATATTTTTTCTTCTACTATACTTATCTTTTATTGTATTGTTAAAATATAAAGGAGTTATTTTATATTGGTAATTATACTCTTCGAATATTTTTAGGCACTCAAGATCGTTTCATTGACGTCGTTAAATTGTTACGATATTGTTATTACCTTCACACTCAGGCGATTTGGTAAATACTTAAGGTTTTATTCTCCGGTTATAAAGTAAAAGCGATTATTTTCGAATTATGTTAACAGAATAAAATCCAATTTTATGTGTTAAGAAATTAACAATATATTTCGAAATATCAAATTTATTATAAACCAAATATTGTACAAAGTAAATCCATTGTGGTTGCTACTTAACCAAAATTCATGAGATTTTAATAACTTTTATTTTACTTAAATTCAATAAACGTTGGTTTTACCATATTATATTTTACTGTATAAATAAAGATTGAGGTCCGCCGTGGCGCAAAGTGCAGCGTCTCCTGGTAAACGCGGCGACTTGTGGGTTCGATTCCCACTCGGGGAGCATGGATTATTAAAATTTCGTTTCTAAATTCATCACAATATTTTAACACTAGGTTTCCATGGTAACTGCGGTTTCCTTTGCCTATCCTGCTATGCGTGGGATAACATGTGAAGCTAAAAAAATTACTTTCAAATGTACATATGTAGGTAGATAAATAATATACAACAGGTATTGCCTGTTATATGTAAATTTTTGAAATCTTTCAATATTTGAACATTGCGTTTATAGACGAATTCTAACTGATTTCGATAGGGACAATAAGTATAGTTAATTATAATTATTGCTTATATATTATGATTATTTTTTTCACCACAATTAACCACAGTTCTCACAAAACGTTACGTGTCACCCACCTTAACATTCTGTCATTTACCAACAGTTGCGTAAAACCATATTGTAACTATAACGCAAAAATATATTTTAGTTGACAACCGTATCATTACTGTTTCATCCAATTTGCATGATTTACTACATGTTCTAACGATCCATATCTTAGAGGTACACAAAATATAATATATTACAATACTTGTTGCTCTAACATATTATTTTTATAACTATATTTAGGTTGAAAATATTTGTATTGTATATACATAATATTGCCAGACATAAAATGATTTTTATAACATTGTATTGAAATATTAAAAAACAACTGGTATCGCCAAGTTGTCGTGTTAAGAAAATAAATAAATCTTTTATTCATGTTTCATTCATGTGTCTATAATAGCGTTCTGCAATGTATTTTATGTTCTTTTTTGTCTGTAACATGCTACATATTATAAAAACCATGTCGATTAGGATAACTTATTATTCTGTAGAAAATATTTAAAGTTCGTGTAATGGACAAACATTAGCGGAAATAAGATAACTTAATAATATAAGTTTCATATTAAAAAGTGTAACTGTTTCATATCAGTCCTTCTCAACAAAACTTCCAGAGAACTTCTTCAGAGTTTATAGTAGCTTAATATTCGTTCCACTATCATAAATTACTCGAAAAAGTTTATTTTAAAAACGAATATTTTGAATTCATAATACAAAATTTTGTATATCATGAAGTAGGTACATTTCTATGACAACAAGTAAATGTGAATAATGTACAAATTATTTATATTAATGTTTTAGGGGTAAGATTATGATTGCTACCTTGTAATTGAGCAAAGTACAACGAAAGAACACGCATTGCCTTGGAAAGGCGGAAAGCGGGAAACTGAGTGTCAACACTAGTCTGCCATAGTTCCTGCGGTTCCCTCCGCTGTTTGCTATAAGCGGAATGAAGTAAAGCAAAAAAATATTAAACTCAGTAAACATAAAAATAAAGATTTATATTTATATTTCACTTCTATTTATAATCATTAGTAAATAAACAGTGTAAAATGATGTCATATCAATTTCACGTAGACTATCCACTAACTTGATCACGTTGATACGTGCGGAGGTTAATGATTGTAACCAGATTACCTGAACGCAAACGTTTTGCGGGCTTTTGAATAAACTACTATGTAGTATGCTCAAATAAAAGAAGAAGAAGTACTATAGGACTTACGGTGCCGCGAAAACAAATCCAGTGATATTTTATCATAGAGGTTTAATTGCACGCGTACATTTAGTTCAATTAAATAAATAAGTTAGAAAAACTGTAGAAAACAATTTTAGTAGTGGGTAGAGAGAATAAAAATAAATACTCAAACCAAGATTTACTATAATTTTTTAATGATTTAATGATTTAAATAATTTTCGTTAAAATATTTTGATCTTTTTTTAGCTTCACGCTTTATCTCGTCTTTTTCGAGGCATTGTGTGTTGAGTGGCGCAACTCAACACCGCGCTTTGCCTAGTTTCCAGAGCGAAGAAAATGGAAATAGAAAAATCCGTCTTCCCCGAGTGGGAATCGAACTCTCAAACCCTTTATGTTCATTTATTTATTTAGGTTTCTTATGCAATAAAATATAAATTTGCAACAAATCTAAATTCCAGATTCATAGATGCAATTTGGTACATTACTCGTAAATAAAACAAATTGATTCGTTTAAAATAAAAGTGTAGCCCCTAAAAATGTCTGATGTCCTCATCAATCTGAAATTCATTGTAGAATTTCATAAATATGGTTTAATTTTTTGAATGATGTGTTAAAATAAAGTAAATGCTATGCCTTACTTAAAAGGGTGAACTTGTTTCGACAGTTATTAATTACAGTCTTTCTTATTTCATTTTCAATATTAGTGCTTTTGATGAATTGAAATATTTTGTCTATGTATTAAAGTTGTGCGTCTATTCGTGAATGCGAATGTGAGTGTGTGTGTGCGTATATTTGTACAAATTACAAAAAGAAACGATTATTATTAGTTATTGTTGGGCCAATGAACCCCTATTTATTAGGTTGTAATTTTAAATAAAATATTTCAAATTTTCTGTAATAGTTTATTTCTATTATTAAATTTACCTTATCTAACCTAGCCTAAAATAATACATAAATGCCTATAAAGCTGCACTAAGCTAACTCGTAAAAGATATTAAAATTCAACCTAAATAAACTTATTATACGTCAATTATAACTATAAATAATTATAATATAGTATAAAAATATTACTTATTATAAAAGCGATTCTTTAAATACTAAACACAACGTTATTCATGTATATACATTAATTTATTGGTCGATCGATACACGATCGCGGCGGGCGACCGATAAGCGGTGACACTGAACATCAAATACATAGATACCTTTAGAGGTGACACTACAATTTGAATTGTTTTCTACAATTTTGTCCAGTATAAATTTACTTCAATAGACTTAGCAAAATATCAATACAATCAAAATACTTTATACATAAAACAAAAAAATAAAATAAGGTAAAAATCACGTAAACAAATATTAATATACGAGTATTATGGGCACTGACGGAGTGTTTTAACACTAATTTTATGCGGTTTCAACCTATGAGCGGGATAAATTGTAAAGCTAAAAATATGGCGGTAATCGTTTATTTAGTAGTGGCTTAAAAAACCAGAACTTAAGACTAGGCTATTACATATAGAATTTTAAAATGATACAAAAATAAATTTCAATACTAAACAACTTCTATACAATTTCTTGCGTACCCTACAGCCTACTTATTTAAAAACCAACGAGACGAAAAAGAATTTTTGCGTTTTATAAACTGTAAGCAGGTAACGGAAAGCTAAGTAAAATATATGTTTTAAATATAAAAGTTACATTTTAATATTCGTTACTTGTTGTGCTGACGTTATACATGGCATAATTATGTGATTTTTCTTGTTTCGAATAAATGAATGCATGTCGTATACTGCCAAGCTCGGCTCTAGTCTACATGATATATGAAATTCAAAAGATAAAGATAATATGAAATATGCTTGAAAAGCATCTGATGAATCATTGTTTATGCAACGAATTTGTTATACAACTGGTTTGTATGTGATATGTAAATAATTAAATAACATTACAATTTAATTACACCAAATGAAGTGTCATTTAATTAGTATGTAAATATTGAGAACCCAGTGCCAAGCCACTTCATTCTCTACTTTTTGATTGTATTCGAGACATTACGAGTATGTTTTGAGTGACGAACTTAATATTAAGGAAATTAGCCTTAGTACAACATGCGTCTCTATACATATTTTTATTTGTAATGTACAAATAAAAAAATACCTTTAATACTAATGCACTGTTTTCAATTTAAACAAACTGTATATTTAAGGAAATACAAATTAAAACGCACTTTTACTAAGTATGACAAACGTTTTAGAAATTTCTTGCCCAGCTTTTTTAATAGCTTAATTAAAGACATTATATGTTGAGGGCATGTACCGGCGCGTTTTGTACACCAAAGCCAAAACAAAATAGTGTGTTTTTCAATATATTGAAAAACACATTATTTTGTTTTCGTTTTAGTGCCGGCCTTACTATCTTAAGAAGTCTTATCCATTGTCCTGAAGCATTGATGATGGATCCCGCTCAAAGATATTTCTGCAGTTCAAACATTCTATATACATGTCGTAGGCACATATACATATATACGAGATATATATTTTTATATTTTGTACGTATATATTTATAATATATACGTACAAAAATATAAATACTTTTAATACTAGTCGTATACTACAAACGTAAATTAATATGTACTTAAGAAATGAACTTCTGCCTCTTTATGACAAATCTTAAAGATGTGAAGATGTGTGAAGTGTCCAGTATGACGCGGTAATTTGTTCTAGTTTTATTGTCTTAATTGTAAAAGTGGCACCTCCATTCTGTTGTTGTCTATTATCATATATAGAACATGGGTATAAATATTGTAAATCGATTGAGAAAATAAAAACATTACCCTCGGTGGAAATTGAACCCAAAAATATTATGTGTATACTTATGTTACTTGTTTTGCCTCGCCTTGCTACTATAGTTACAAAAAACAAGTTTACAAGTATTATTAAATAGTTTAGTGTCACATAGCGTCCCAATATTTTTGTACCTTTGTACTACTCGATATATCTAGTAATAGGATTCTTTCACTCAACACACTTTTATACTGAAGTTTTTATTTTACTTAAACATCAGGTAATAAGTTGACTTTTAAGTAAAATAAAAACTGAAGGTAGTCGTGACGAAGTGGCACAGTGTCTGACTGTGAATATGACGGTCGTGAGTTTGATTTCCAGTCTGGAAATTAGAGATAGAATTTTTATTTCAAGACAAAACGCGGCGTTAGGTTTCGTTACTAAACATGCAAAGTGTCGTAACTATGGCATAAAATGGTAAACGGAATGCCTTAGCAGTAGGTTCCCTTAATATAATAATAAACATTTATTTTAATTTTCAATATCATAACAATACTAAAATCATTCTTATTTTTCCCAGATTTATATTTGTTCAAATTGATTCAGCCCCCATAGTCTATTTAACGGGAACTTTGATAATAAAATCTGATTTGCATGATTAAATTCGTTCCACGAAAAACGTGCCAGCTACAAAGGGTAAAATGTAGGCGACACCTTTATACTACAGTACTCGTGTAGAGATTAGAATAATTGTCTAATACTTTTATTTATTTATTCAATAAATATATTTCATTTCTTTATTTATTCAATAAATTAATAAATAATATATTATTTAATTAGTGTAATAGAGGAAAATATTGAACGATTAATCACATGCACATCGTAGGTGTGATCTTATTTGAGGGCTTAATGTAGGTTCTTGGAAAATATAAATGATATATAGGAATAACCTATGTTGTGGAATTTATTGGAATAACATATTAAATATACATTCAATATATTTTTGGTAATAGAACAAATATCATATTTAAGTGTATTGAAATAAGTTATGATAGGCATGAAAAGAAATGAGATTAAATTATCAGCAACAATAAAACAGTTTCAAATACTAATGATAAAGCGGATTAACGTTCAACTGTGAATGTAATGGTTTTGGGTTCGATTCCCACTATTGTGAAAATAATTCATTTCTAAGAATTATTTTCACATTTCCTCTCTGATAAAGTAAGGTGGTAAATTATAAAACTTACCGCAAATTGTTTATTTTTGCCAATTTATACTATATGCTGTGTTGCATAATATTTTTTTTCTTGTTAACAGACCCGACAAGACCGAGCATACAGTAACGTCAAGCAGTGGCAACTTAATCAACAATTCTGTACGACACAAAATCGTCGTGATGGGTGCGGCTAAAGTCGGCAAATCTTCGCTTATATGTCAATTCCTGTATGGAACGTTCTGCACAAAATATAAGCGAACTATTGAAGAGATGCATCATGGGGATTTTAATGTCGCTGGAGTTAGGTTAACATTAGACATTTTGGATACATCGGGGGCCTACGAATTTCCAGCAATGAGAGCACTGTCCATGCAATCAGCTGACGCATTCATACTAGTGTACGACATAACGGACGGTGACAGTTTCGCCGAAGTTCGGGCCCTTAGGGATCAAATCCACGAGTCTAAGGGAAGCACAGCGGTTCCCATAGTCGTTGTCGGTAATAAAGTGGATTTGGCAGAAACTGGAGAGAGACAGGTTAGTTACGCTTGGAATATTATATAACAATAAATATGTTTCAAGTGAATAAAAGTCCGTTGTAAATCTATATAACCTTTTTAATCTGTTACAAATTATGAATAATCATATATTATATTATTTATTTTTTATCTTTACTTAACCAGGTCTGAGTTCAATTCCCACTTAGGGTGATTGAATTATTTTAATTTGTCTCTCTTTAGTAACAAGTTAAAGTATGTTTTTGACTCCACCTGTCATAATACAATGTCAAATCGGAAATAAGATTAGCCATACCCTGTTGTGCATGTGTGTGAAACTAAAACTAATTGGTTTTGTTTTGGATTCTACCGTACGCGTGGTATTTATATAGTAAAACATTACTTACATACATATTATTATCAAGATGTACCGATCAGAAAAAATGTAGCAGCTTTTTACTAAGCAATCTATAAAATTCTCTAACAAAGCCTTTTTATGTTCCTTTTTATGTTTTATTAATAACTTTCAACAAGATTAAAAAAAACTCATTATTCGGGTAAAAACAGCTGGCCAGATATAAAAGACAGTTGTGAATTACAATTCTTCTTTGAGCCAAATATTCGAATATTTCATTTGTCACGTCTACACCCAAAGGCACCTTAAAAGAAATTGAGACTCGTATAGAGAAAGATAACTTACAGACAATAAAGTGTTGACCGAGGTCGTGAGGTTAAATCCCTCGAGTCATCTGTGAGAGGATCTGCATTGTATAACTAAAATAGCCCGAACAATTTCTATAAACTTACTTAAAGTGAGTTTATAGAAATTGTTGAAAATTTTAATATATTTTAAAATTTACTGTATCCCTGAGTATATTGATATCCTAAGACTTTTCATTTTTTGTTTTTGCTTAAATTGCTTTCTAGTTTTAAATTTCATTTTTAATTTTTTACTTTCTATGGGCACATAGAATAGACGATGTCCACACGAATAAATGCGCAAGTGAAAACTAGTTTTTACTCTTAAAAATATACTATACTTTATAATATTCTTTATTGAAAATAACACAAATATTTACGTTTATTTTGTGCGTGTGTTAAGTAATTGGCGCATATGTTTTACAGATTTAATAAAGGAATATAACATAGATTATAAGTCCAGCATAATACGCCTAACATAATATGTATGTAGGCGATAACACTGTTACTTAATCATATCTACAACTAACGCCCACATATTACAAACTGAGGGAAATTTATTATATCCCTTTCAACGTATTATTTTGTAACCTAAATTGAGCAAATTTATGCGTAAATAAGAGAAAAATGAATGCCTAATTCAAAGATACAATTCAAGTAATATTATTTATTTCATTTGGAAACAACCCACGCTTAAGTTAAATAATAAGACATCGAAACGAATTACATTTATTTATTAATTTTGCTATTTTTACCTACGACTACTGAAACGTGTTCGAAATGTCAGGTATCCGAGGACGCTTCATCCACATATTTAATACTAGAACTAGATATAACGTAAATATAATCTGTATTATGAAGACATTTTTCCGAGAATAGTATATTGTAACACTAGAACGATTGCGTGTAATACACGTTCCATATTGCAACACTGGCGTCTGAACGTCGTCTACAGTAAATCACAACTATTATTAATATGTCAATGTTCAAGTACAAGGATATTATATTATACCTGCTATCTTGCAACGAAGAGGCAGCTTTTCAGAGAAATATTTTAAAGTGTCTTAAGTTTTTTTTATTAATTTTGATTTTAATCAAGTAGTAAACTTGTAAGTAATAACAAAATAAAAAAATATCAAAAAAAAGTTTATATGAAAAAAGCTTTCACTATTCTCATATGGAAAAATATCATAACAAAATGTCTATTTTTATGTTAATTTTATTACAAATTATTACAAAGTTAAAAAATATATATACAATGCTGTCTATTTCCTTTTCATATAATATTTCCATTATCATCAAACTTTCCGGCCTGTAAAAGTCGGATGTACGATTGACATGTCCATTTCCCTCCATTGCACAATGCAGCTTTATATTCTAAACTTTTACAGCATAAATATAACTTATATCTTGTAATATTTTCGCTTAATAAAACTGTTACTTTAACGTTTTTTGTTCACTAATAAATTACTTTATGGATGATTTGATTTTCATTTTCATTGCTCTGACAACTAAAGAAATGCGACGTTGAGTTCCGCAAACGAACAGGCAATACTTTGAAAGAAAACAGAAAGTAAGGAATGGAATGTCTTACCACTAGGTTTCCGCGGTTAATGTGGTTTCCTCTGCCTAATATGATAAAGATATGAAAAAAGATCAAAGATCAGAATAAAGTATTTTGTATTTAAGAATATTTTAGTAATAATTAATATGTATATATTACATATTATCTTTTACTGTATATGTAAAATAGAGATGTCATATGGAAAGAGAATCTATTATGAAGACCTTGGTGGCCATGGCGCTTAACGGCTTCAAAGCCTTGTATAGTGTATATTAAAGTTACCCTAAACTATAAGCAATTAATTACTTTACTAATTATACATACATTTATATCTCGAATGAGTGTAATATAAAAATATAAGAATTTCTTAAATATTTTAGTTGACCAGTTTATACAAAGATGAAACAAACATAATATTTATCGTAGACTTTCTTAATATTTTTAATGAGAAATCTTAATTAATAAGGAAGTTTATGGTAACATAGGAGTATAACGTCAAATGCAGTCAAAAAAGCAGATTAAGATTTAATTTACAGAGATTAAAATTAGATTTTCCTATCCGGCTGTTCTGTATTCTAGTTATGAATGTTATAGCGAGCCAATGTGTCACTATGTATAGAGAAAGTTATCTCCTTGATAATAAAAAGTATGTGATAAAAATTTTTGTAAAAAAATACAGCCTTCACCTACAAGAAACTGTTACCCGTCTATTCTGTAAATATTATTTTTTTTTTTATAGCTTCACGCTTTTATCTCGCACATGGCAGGGTAGGCAGAAGGAACTGCAGGAACTATACGAACCTAGTGTTAAGACACTCCGTTGCTTTAGGCCCTACTTTCTGTTATTAAGGAATTAAGGAAAATCAAATATAAAAATAAAATTTGCTGAAATATTTCATTTCACAATTTGGTTGATATGTGTATGTCATGTATATCTATAAGAATTGTTATAAAAATTATTTGTGTAATATATTAAAGACAATATTTTTGGGGACCCACTCATTTAAGAAAATGAGTGCAAATTTTAAGTTAAATTTAGACATATACACACAGATACGGATTTTACAATATGTTCCTACAGTAAGATAAGATTGATTGGTCATAATATTGTACTTTTTGGAGTGAGGAAATATAAAAACAAAAAAGTTTCAAAATGTATTGAATTCAAATCTACGCTACATTCAAAAAATAATCATAATTCATGAATTATATATATATAATATATATATATATATATATATATATATATATATATATATATATATATATATATATATATATATATATATATATATATATATATATATATATATATATATATATATATATATAATTCATGTGATTGAATTATTTTAATTTGTCTCTCTTTAGTAACAAGTTAAAGTATGTTTTTGACTCCACCTGTCATAATACAATGTCAAATCGGAAATAAGATTAGCCATACCCTGTTGTGCATGTGTGTGAAACTAAAACTAATTGGTTTGGTTTTGGATTCTACCGTACGCGTGGTATTTATATAGTAAAACATTACATACATATTATTATCAAGATGTACCGATCAGAAAAAATGTAGCAGCTTTTTACTAAGCAATCTATAAAATTCTCTAACAAAGCCTTTTTATGTTCCTTTTTATGTTTTATTAATAACTTTCAACAAGATTAAAAAAAACTCATTATTCGGGTAAAAACAGCTGGCCAGATATAAAAGACAGTTGTGAATTACAATTCTTCTTTGAGCCAAATATTCGAATATTTCATTTGTCACGTCTACACCCAAAGGCACCTTAAAAGAAATTGAGACTCGTATAGAGAAAGATAACTTACAGACGATAAAGTGTTGACCGAGGTCGTGAGGTTAAATCCCTCGAGTCATCTGTGAGAGGATCTGCATTGTATAACTAAAATAGCCCGAACAATTTCTATAAACTTACTTAAAGTGAGTTTATAGAAATTGTTGAAAATTTTAATATATTTTTAAAATTTACTGTATCCCTGAGTATATTGATATCCTAAGACTTTTCATTTTTTGTTTTTGCTTAAATTGCTTTCTAGTTTTAAATTTCATTTTTAACTTTTTACTTTCTAAGGGCACATAGAATAGACGATGTCCACACGAATAAATGCGCAAGTGAAAACTAGTTTTTACTCTTAAAAATATACTATACTTTATAATATTCTTTATTGAAAATAACACAAATATTTACGTTTATTTTGTGCGTGTGTTAAGTAATTGGCGCATATGTTCTACAGATTTAATAAAGGAATATAACATAGATTATAAGTCCAGCATAATACGCCTAACATAATATGTATGTAGGCGATAACACTGTTACTTAATCATATCTACAACTAACGCCCACATATTACAAACTGAGGGAAATTTATTATATCCCTTTCAACGTATTATTTTGTAACCTAAATTGAGCAAATTTATGCGTAAATAAGAGAAAAATGAATGCCTAATTCAAAGATACAATTCAAGTAATATTATTTATTTCATTTGGAAACAACCCACGCTTAAGTTAAATAATAAGACATCGAAACGAATTACATTTATTTATTAATTTTGCTATTTTTACCTACGACTACTGAAACGTGTTCAAAATGTCAGGTATGCGAGGACGCTTCATCCACATATTTAATACTAGGACTAGATATAACGTAAATATAATCTGTATTATGAAGACATTTTTCCGAGAATAGTATATTGTAACACTAGAACGATTGCGTGTAATACACGTTCCATATTGCAACACTGGCGTCTGAACGTCGTCTACAGTAAATCACAACTATTATTAATATGTCAATGTTCAAGGATAAGGATATTATATTATACCTGCTATCTTGCAACGAAGAGGCAGCTTTTCAGAGAAATATTTTAAAGTGTCTTAAGTTTTTTTTATTAATTTTGATTTTAATCAAGTAGTAAACTTGTAAGTAATAACAAAATAAAAAAATATCAAAAAAAAAGTTTATATGAAAAAAGCTTTCACTATACTCATATGGAAAAATATCATAACAAAATGTCTATTTTTATGTTAATTTTAATACAAATTATTACAAAGTTAAAAAATATATATACAATGCTGTCTATTTCCTTTTCATATAATATTTCCATTATCATCAAACTTTCCGGCCTGTAAAAGTCGGATGTACGATTGACTTGTCCATTTCCCTCCATTGCACAATGCAGCTTTATATTCTAAACTTTTACAGCATAAATATAACTTATAATATTTTCGCTTAATAAAACTGTTACTTTAACGTTTTTTGTTTACTAATAAATTACTTTATGGATGATTTGATTTTCATTTTCATTGCTCTGACAACTAAAGAAATGCGACGTTGAGTTCCGCAAACGAACAGGCAATACTTTGAAAGAAAACAGAAAGTAAGGAATGGAATGTCTTACCACTAGGTTTCCGCGGTTAATGTGGTTTCCTCTGCCTAATATGATAAAGATATGAAAAAAAATCAAAGATCAGAATAAAGGTATTTTGTATTTAAGAATATTTTAGTAATAATTAATATGTATATATTACATATTATCTTTTACTGTATATGTAAAATAGAGATGTCATATGGAAAGAGAATCTATTATGAAGACCTTGGTGGCCATGGCGCTTAACGGCTTCAAAGCCTTGTATAGTGTATATTAAAGTTACCCTAAACTATAAGCAATTAATTACTTTACTAATTATACATACATTTATATCTCGAATGAGTGTAATATAAAAATATAAGAATTTCTTAAATATTTTAGTTGACCAGTTTATACAAAGATGAAACAAACATAATATTTATCGTAGACTTTCTTAATATTTTTAATGAGAAATCTTAATTAATAAGGAAGTTTATGGTAACATAGGAGTATAACGTCAAATGCAGTCAAAAAAGCAGATTAAGATTTAGTTTACAGAGATTAAAATTAGATTTTCCTATCCGGCTGTTCTGTATTCTAGTTATGAATGTTATAGCGAGCCAATGTGTCACTATGTATAGAGAAAGTTATCTCCTTGATAATAAAAAGTATGTGATAAAAATTTTTGTAAAAAAATACAGCCTTCACCTACAAGAAACTGTTACCCGTCTATTCTGTAAATATTATTTTTTTTTTTATAGCTTCACGCTTTTATCTCGCACATGGCAGGGTAGGCAGAAGGAACTGCAGGAACTATACGAACCTAGTGTTAAGACACTCCGTTGCTTTAGGCCCTACTTTCTGTTATTAAGGAATTAAGGAAAATCAAATATAAAAATAAAATTTGCTGAAATATTTCATTTCACAATTTGGTTGATATGTGTATGTCATGTATATCTATAAGAATTGTTATAAAAATTATTTGTGTAATATATTAAAGACAATATTTTTGGGGACCCACTCATTTAAGAAAATGAGTGCAAATTTTAAGTTAAATTTAGACATATACACACAGATACGGATTTTACAATATGTTCCTACAGTAAGATAAGATTGATTGGTCATAATATTGTACTTTTTGGAGTGAGGAAATATAAAAACAAAAAAGTTTCAAAATGTATTGAATTCAAATCTACGCTACATTCAAAAAATAATCATAATTCATGAATTATATATATATATATATATATATATATATATATATATATATATATATATATATATATATATATATATATATATATATATATATATATATATATATATATATATATATATATATATATATATATATATTTATATATATATATATATATATATATATATATATATATATATATATATATATATATATATATATATATATATATATATATATATATATATATATATATATATATATATATATATATATATATATATATATATATATATATATATATACATATAATTGATAGAGTTTTATTAAAAAGAAACTAAACATTTCCACAACTTAATGAAGATAGCACGTTGCAAGTCAGATTATAGAGCATGCGTGCTCGTAGCACGTAAAGAGTTCGCGACAAGACCGGAACCGACCGGATAATAGCCTGCAGCGGCCGCTGTCTGGTCAATATCCGCTTTGTTGCGCTTTCTATATCCGTACTTAATATTTTCATATTAAGTGTTATAAAATCGACTTTGTACCATGAAATGAACGTATGGCTTAATGGTTACACAGCTTTGGCAGTTTCTTAGATATGCTGCTTCTAATCCTGATTCATAATTTTTGTATACGTTTTAGTTAATATATATTTTTTATTTAACATAACGTACTTTAACGCGGTCCTTCGGCTAAGATGACGTTGAAGAGGAGATGTTTTGATGTAATTTCTTGCTAAAAAATGTAACAAAAATATTTTGCACATATCAATTTTAGTTTCGCTAAGAGTTTTCTATTTAACATTTTCTTATAAATAGAAAATTAATAAAAAATCTTTAATAGAGATATTTCACAAAAAATAATATTATTAGCCATCTGAGATAGAGACAAACACGTCGTCGTATCGACACCAATAAGTGCAATAGTCTCGACTTAGACCGATGAATTATTTGTTTTTTCCGCTTTGGTAAAATAAAGTGCACTATTCAGTCCCAAAGTATCGAGTTCCGTACCACAACATACAATTTATCGAATTTTGGTAGGAAATGGAGAGAATGCTAGATTCTTTTTGCCAAACGATTCACTTTATAACTGATTAACAATTTGCCCTGTAAAAGTTTCAAAAAAAGCTATGCCAAAGTCTTTGTAACTGACCTTGACGGTTGATCATTCCTCACCGTCAACGAAGCAACATTACAAATGTTTTATAAGTTATCTGTAAATATGAAATATAGATCGATATGTATTTCATAATTTAATATATCATTAATTTTACCTGCAGATTTTGCCTTATTGGTCGTATGGAAATAACTAAGCGTTATGTATGACACATAGCACATATGC
The DNA here is from genome assembly GCA_037178615.1 of Dione vanillae. Taxonomy (NCBI): domain Eukaryota; kingdom Metazoa; phylum Arthropoda; class Insecta; order Lepidoptera; family Nymphalidae; genus Dione; species Dione vanillae. The sequence continues at coordinate 1,578,286 of JAZFAU010000097.1, read as the reverse complement.
TCCTTATATCCGAGCTGAATTTGACAGTGACAATGGTTATACTAAAAAAATCACGTGAAACAATAATATCTCAATATGTACTACTCAACAAAAAGAGAAAATCAACAGCGAAACCAAGCAAATTCCTTATTTATTTAAAGTACTATGAATATTTTTAATATGTTAATATATTTTCGTTTTACGGGTGTAGATCCACCGCACGTCCTTAAACGAAATTGAAGGAAACATAATATTTAAATTATAAGGTTTACTTTTTTAAAAGCACATTTCAATTTTTATTTTGTTTATAATTTATTATTTATTCAAGTGGATGTACTTATATATTTAGATGGAACCGAACCTCATAAATTTATATATAGTTATAAATATCCGTACATAAAAAATAGAAAACTGTCCACTTATAGGACCACGTCATTGTCGAACTGTTTGTATATCTGTCAGTCTCTCTCTCTAGAACGTTTGCTTAAAGTCATTTGTTAGAAGAAGCTAAAATTAGTATGAAATTTAAAAATATCAAGTAATGAATTTTAGTCTATAATCAAAAAAAGAATAATTGCCCCAGTCAACGCAATCACCAGATAGATTTAAGTTTTAATTTGCATAAATTTGTATAAAAAGTTGCACGATACTTCTACTTATTCAACAGGTTTAAAATTATCAAAAAAAATATAAAATTATAAAATATCTATACCTACTTGTAGTTCTGAGGACCGTCGTGGCGCAGAGGCGTAACGTCTGCCTGTAACGCGACGGTTACTGGGTTCGATTCCCAGTTGGGGAGGATGGATTTTTCTATTTCCATTTTCTTCGCTCTGGCATCTAAGGCAAAGCGCGGCGTTGAGTTCCGCCACTCAACACGCAATGCCTCGAAAACGGCGGAAAGTGGGGACGGAGTAAGCAGGGACTAAGTAACGGAGTGTCTTAACACTAGGTTCGTATGGTTCCTGCAGTTCCCTCTGCCTACCCTGCCATGTACGGGATAAAAGCGTGAAGCTACTTGTAGTTCTGTATGAATATTTATCAGTAATATCTTGTCGTTAATTTGATGTAAAATAAGTGCTTATGGCCAAAAGTACAGAGCCCGTGGTGTGTTAGTGGTACTTGTATTTAACCGATGTTCAAATAAAATTATGCGACAATCATTTTTTTCGCACATACGTACTCTGTGTACAAGAAATATATATACTAAGTTTTCATATCTAATCCAATCAAGAAATATTTTAAATAAAGTTGCTTAAATGATGCTATTTTATTTTATATTATTTTCCCCAATTTTATAGCTATCTAATTGGTAATATATCGTACTTGTCCATAAATATTTTTTATTGTGACCTTCATGGTACAGTGGTACAGTTACTACAAACACGATGAGAGTGGATTTAATTTCCACTAGGAGATGAATTCTTTTTATTTCCTAACAATGGCTTGGCATATCGTCGAGGTTTTATTTAATGCCCAATATATAGAATTCAGTTGAATAGCGAAGAAAGAATTGTCTTATTGAGTTTTATCTATCTACCTCGCAGTGAACCTACAAAACATCTCTTTTACCTTGGATTTATTTAAAAAACCTTTTCAAGAGGTTTGGTGTTGGGTGTTGGATTGGGCGTGTGATATGATTATATGTTTATAAATACCCTGTCTATCACCTACTTAGGTATAATGTTATTTCATAGAATATTAGATTATAAAATTTTGTTGTAATTGTTTCTTTCTAACTTAGCTTTTTATATTAATTATATAACAATAAGCAGGAAAATTCATTTCAAATTAGAAGATTTTACGTACTCCTGTATATGTATATACATATCTTGTCATTGTATATACATATGTATATAAATTATTTTGAAGCATTTTTGTGATCTGCTATTTATTTTCTAGCTATATTGCATATGAATCGCTATTCACATGGCCAAACACTATTTAGTGTTAATATTAATACATACCTCAATATAAATGTAGTGACCTCAATTTAAATAATTATTTAAAAATCTATAAATAAATAAATCTTTTATTATGAAACAGAAGTGAAAAAACACATTATGTAGGCTGGTGTGTGGCGTGTAAATAGCCTCCACCAGAGCGGGTTCCGTAAATCGGAGAATGCGTTATGGGCAGCGCCGTCAACTTATTTGTTCGGTGAAAAATCAAATAGCCAAGCAAAATCCACTAACCTGCGTAACGGTTTCCGCGGTCTCAAGCTCTGCTGGTCTGATTCTTCGCCGTACAGCACTGCACCGGAATGTTTCAGGATTGCAAAACGAACTATGTTAATGTTCGTTGCAGCGGGTTAACTGTGGTAGTTGCGCATAAATCGGCAGCGTCTTCTCAAAAGCACGTAACTCGGCTGAGGTTTGAACAGTTAATGGCGGAACCAAAAAAAGCACTAGTAAGCGTGTCAGTATGCAGGTCAAAGGTTAACTCTGACCGCTTTGACCAATGAGCGGAGTCCATAGAGCACAGGTTGAATTTTACTGGGCCTTAACTGGTCACAGAACAAATAAGTACTAACTGCTCAACCATGCTCCCCGCCTTGAAAGTTTCCAAACTTTCAACTATTTTTAAAGTTAAAAAATAAATAAATATATTTGAACGAGAACATGAAATATATCGCGTCATGAAGATTTCAAATGTAAAGCGTATAACTAAATAAAAAAAAATAAGCGTGCGAAAATAATAAAATAGATTTTGCGAAAAATATCAATAATGAGACATGAAATTAATGTAAATTAAACCTAAATTACTATGTATTTGAAAGTAAAGTTAGTTACTGTGTTGGTAAAGGGTAAAGTTTTACTACAGGACGCTTAAACTCTCCAGTACTGGTTCTAACAGTAACTACTCGGACCACGTTATCAGACCCTGGGTAAACTTTAGTGACGACACCAAGCGGCCAATGAAGAGGAGGAACGTCGTCATAGCCTACAAGCACGACTGTACCAGCCTGGATGTGGTTATCAGGTGTACACCATTTTTGCCTTACTTGTAGAGTGTGTAGATACTCCAGGCGCCATTTTTTCCAATAGGAATTAACTAACGTGTCGAGTAATCTCTTGCGACTGCATAAAGTTAAGCGTTCGTCCGACAAATCTGATGTCGGTAGATATTTTAGCGGCGTACTCATTAAAAAATGTGCGGGCGTGAGTACCTCAGGTTGAGGATCCGAAGATAGTACACAGAGCGGGCGCGAATTTAACAGGCACTCGATTTGAGTAAGCACTGTCAATAATTCCTCATAGGTTAATAGTTGTGTGCCTATTACGCGGTACAAATGCGTTTTAAAACTTTTAATATTTGATTCCCATAAACCACCAAAATGTGGAGCGCGCGGGGGAATCATCTTCCACTCGATTTTATAGTTCAAAAGTTCTGATTTTAAAAGTTTATTAAATTTAGAATCCGTTAATAAATGATACATGTTATCTAATTGCGCTTTAGCTCCGACAAAGTTTGTGCCATTGTCGGAATAAAGGACGGAAACAGGACCGCGACGAGAAATGAAGCGTTTGAACGCGGCGAGAAATGCTTCACTAGTTAAGTCCGAGGCCAACTCTATGTGAACAGCTTTAGTCACCAGACAAACAAACAGACATATATAGGCCTTTTGTGAATGTTGACCTCGGCGGCGGGTTAGAGTAATGAGGAGTGGTCCAGCGTAATCCACACCAGTGTGCAGAAAAGCTTTTGTTTCCTTTATGCGATAAGATGGTAAGTCTGCCATCATCGGCGTTGGGTGAGCAGGTTTAACGCGAAAGCAAGAAATGCATTTATGTACTCTAAATCTGATCACCGTTCTAGCATCTAAAATCCAAAAACGTTGGCGAATGAGTGACATCAAAAGACTAGCTCCAGCATGGCAGTTATGTACATGGAAGTAGTCTATTAATAAATTAACAGCGTGATCACGTTTCGGTAAAAGCGCGGGATGCTTAGCCTCGTACGGTAAGTCTGAGCGTGAAATCCTACCACCTATGCGTAAAATTCCCTCGTTATCAAGAAAAACTGATAATTGTCGAAATTTCTTTGACATCAATTTATTATTCTTTAGACAATTTATCTCATCCTCAAAATGAACTAACTGAATAGCTTTAATAATGGCCCTTTCCGCGAAACTAAATTTTTTAACTTCTCCATCTGACGGCAGAAGTTTAGCGAAGCGAAGGACGTACATAGTGCAGCGTATTAACTTATTCCAAGAAGAATATTTTTGCGCTAACGCGTATAATTCTGAAGGTTCAGGTTGAGTAACGGAAGCGATAAGCGTATTAGTTTTAAATTCCGGGAGGTCGTTACAAAGCGTGGGCGTAAAGTGCGGGATTGGCCACTCTGAAGAAGGCTTGCTGAGCCACGCAGGCCCATTCCACCAAAGTGGAAAAGAAATTAATTGCGACGGCAACATACCACGAGACAAACAATCACTCGGGTTTTCATTACCGGCCACATGATAAAAGTGTTTTTCGTGTAAGTTCTCTTGAATCTGAGCGACCCGATTACTAACAAAAATGTTCCACCGATGGGGTGATGATTTAATCCATGACAAAGCGATTGTGGAGTCTGAAAAGGCAAAAATATCATTGATAGGAAAGCGAGCACAGTAAGTAGTACTAACTAGCTTTATCAACTTTGCCATTAACAGAGCGGCACAAAGCTCTAAGCGAGCAAGTGTTGTTATTTTAGCGGGCGATACTTTCGATTTGGAGCATAAAAGTCTAACACTAATGTTTTTAGATGGGTTGATAACTTGTAAATAGACTACACAGCCGTAGCAATGTAAGCTGCTATCACAAAATGCGACTATATTGAATTTGCAATTTGTTGTGACTCCAATATGTCGCGGAATTTTAAAGTCTCTTAACAGAGGTAATTCTTGTCTCAGTGCACTATAGCGCATTACAATTTGTTGAGGCGGTGACTCGTCCCAATCCAATTTAATGAGCCAAAGCTCTTTAATAAGCAGTTTAGCATACAAAATAATAGGCGCAACAAGCCCTAAAACATCAAACAAACGAGCGACTAACGATAAAATTGTGCGTTTTGTACATTTCTCATCTACTTGTAAGACTGTAAAATAAAAATTATCTTCCAGAGAATCCCAAGATAAACCTAAAACCTTAGCGGCTTGGTAACTATCATCGGAAAAATTATATGATGAGCGGTGCGTATCTGGAAGACCATTTAAAAGTGCGGACGAGTTACTTGTCCATTTTATTAAATCAAAGGCGCCTGATTTGAACAAAGAAATTAATTCCTGACATAATTGTTTAGCATGCTCCTCATTGGGCGATGAATAAACAAAGTCATCCATATACAAGTGAGCGCTAGCGATTTTTGCGGCCTCAGGGAAGCGATGCATCTCGTCAGAACATAACTGACGCACTGTGCGCATAGCTATGAACGGACTCGACTTTAACCCGAACGGTGTTCTGTTAAATTGAAAAATGCGAATATTATCGTTATCATTAAAGCGAAAAAGAATTTTTAAATATTTGCGATCATTAGGACAAGTTTCGATTTGCATATACATTTGTTTTATATCTGAGGTCATCGCGATACGAAATAAACGAAAATTTAGTAATAGCGTAAATAAATCGGTCTGCAAGTTTTGACCAGTGTGCAAAATATCATTTAATGAAACACCAGTATGTGTTTTTTGCGCTAGCGTCGAGTACAATTCTTAATTTAGATGAACTTTTCTCTGGACGATACACTCCGTGATGTGGAATATAATATCCTTCATGCCTACTAGAAAGTTCGGTGACCTCTGATAAATAATTATTTTCTATGTATTCCGTAATAACTTTATTATATTCTATGCGCAGTGATGGGTTAGATTTAAATTTATTTTCTAATGAAAGCAAGCGACGCAACGCAACGCAATGTGAGTTACCTAAATCAGATGAAGTACGACAAAACGGCAATTTAACTAAATATCTCCCTTCGTTGTTACGCGATACCGACGTAACATACATATTCTCACATTCAGTCTCCTCTGGGCTCAAGTGACATTTTTGAGGTAATTCATCTAATTCCCAAAATTTATGAAGACTGGAGTCTAAATCATTAAGAGTTAAGGCGGTGTACGAAGAGAGATTATTATTATTATTATGCATAATATTTGATTGATCACTATTGTAATCACCCATTAAAACATATCCGAAAGAAGTTAATAAAGCGGGAGGGGCAGAAGTCCCAGATTCAATTTTATTTCCTAAATAAATATAAGGAAACAGTTGCGCACCTAAAATAAGGTCAATATTACCTGGAATATTCCAATCCAGGTCCGCGAGAGGTATATTATTTATATGATTCATGTTAAATTTCTTAATGAATTGCGCAGGTAGCTTATCTGTAATGCAATCTACTACTAACGCGTGTATATAATATTTATTATGCGGATAAATTCGAGATTCAATATCTATGTAAACATACCCATGTATTGGGCGCGAACTTAACCCAACTCCCTTTATATAGGCGTTTCTAAGAGGCATTATAACTAAGTTAAGTTTTTTGCAACAATCTATCGTTATTAAATTGTTTTGCGAACCATTATCAATCAGACAGCGAATTATAAGTTTACAATCACTATTGTTTTGTTTAGCGTATACTTGAGCGGTTGCTAATAATATAGCCGACTTAGGCCCTAACTCGGCACTAAGAGAAAAGGAATTCGTAGTCGAATTTTGCGTATTATTGGTATGAAGCGGCAAAGAAACATTATTTTGTAAATTATTATATGACTCGTAGTTAATATTAGGCATTAAAATGTTTCTCTCTCGCTCGACTGCATCGTTGTGTACTGTGCCCGAAAGAGAGGGCTGCGCGGCAACGTGATCAGCGTTTGCGCATGTCGATGTAGTGCGCGAGGGCAGGGGCAAGGGTCCGCGGGGAGGACGCTGCGGTGGCTCGCAAGGCGGCGTGTTTGACGAGCGCAGCGTGCGGACACTTGCACCGAATAATGTTTGCGTTTGATTATTTGAACTACTATATTTGTTATCAAAATGCAACAAAGTATAGTGTTTTTTATGACAAATGTTGCAAGACGAATGCGATTTACAATTAGTTAACGTGTGTACTAAACTTAAACAATTCACGCAGCCGTTTTTGGATTTTATTAACTCAAACCTAGCTAGTGGCGAAATCATATTAATAAATTGTGAGCAATTATATAGCTGCGAGTGTTTGTCGGATTTACATAGAATACAGTGTTTACTTGGATTACTGTGCGCATTATCGTACGATACAAACGTTTTATAGTTACGTGAAGACGAACTAATAGAATTAAGCGGTTTATTAGTGTTGCGAGTGTTCATACTATTATTTGAGCGTTCCAAGATTTTAACCTGCGTTTGAATGAATTCAATAAATTGTTGATAAGTAGGCAATTCTACATCTTTAATGGACATTTCGAAATTTTGAATAGTTTGCGAATCTACCTTTTTTAAACCAAAATATAACAATATGAAATCACTGAGATCTGGAATTTTTAATTGTTTTAAAGCGGCTACAGACGATGAACATTTTTCTATGAAACTATTTAAACTACTAGCGGAATTTGAACAATTTTTTATTTCAAAAATATTATTCAAGTAATGTGTACCTAGTGCTCTTTTATCTTGATATTTCTTCACTAAACTATCCCATATGATTTTATACGTTTCTCCCGTAGGTACTACACCTGATGTAAAATGCAATGCACTATGAGTTAATTTACTAATTAAATATTGAACGCGTTGAGAATCTGACAAACAACTATTGTTATGAATATTTGTCATAAAACATTCATAAAATAACGGCCAATTTTCTGTTTTACCATCAAACGTTGGCAATTCAATAGGCGGTAACTTTATGCTATTATGATTTGGTTTATCATTTTGCGGAGTAGGCCTATTAACACTAGTTGAAGTAATGCTATTTCGTGCTCTTTTAACACGCGAATATAAATCTTCAAAGGCGTCCAGGGCCTGATAATTAGGTTCGGCATCAGGATTTAATATCAAATTTAATTCATTAATTTCATCCATAAGGTTCTCAAATTTTGCACATATATCGTCAATTAACTCAGAATCTACTAAGAAACCTTCATTTTGTCGCGATGAAAAATTAGAAATATCTTTGGAAGCATCTGATAAAGCCGTTAGCTTTTTAAATATGCGTTCTCTTTTAACTTCCAGCATTTTTAATTTATTAAATAATTTAAGATTATCCATTGCCATTATTTAATGGATTAAGCGAAAATATATAAGAAATGAGTTTGAAATGATCAGTTAAAATATGAAGCGGTGATATGGCTGTTATATGGAAATGGCGGTTAAATACGTTAAATCGGATAGAATCCGGCTCGAAGGACCAAAATATATATGGTGTGTGGCGTGTAAATAGCCTCCACCAGAGCGGGTTCCGTAAATCGGAGAATGCGTTATGGGCAGCGCCGTCAACTTATTTGTTCGGTGAAAAATCAAATAGCCAAGCAAAATCCACTAACCTGCGTAACGGTTTCCGCGGTCTCAAGCTCTGCTGGTCTGATTCTTCGCCGTACAGCACTGCACCGGAATGTTTCAGGATTGCAAAACGAACTATGTTAATGTTCGTTGCAGCGGGTTAACTGTGGTAGTTGCGCATAAATCGGCAGCGTCTTCTCAAAAGCACGTAACTCGGCTGAGGTTTGAACAGTTAATGGCGGAACCAAAAAAAGCACTAGTAAGCGTGTCAGTATGCAGGTCAAAGGTTAACTCTGACCGCTTTGACCAATGAGCGGAGTCCATAGAGCACAGGTTGAATTTTACTGGGCCTTAACTGGTCACAGAACAAATAAGTACTAACTGCTCAACCATAGGCTACGCTTCTATAATTACGACTATACGCTACTATTAACATCTTTGTATCAGCATTCAGAATTACTTACATATGAATAACACTTACTTAATAATATGTGTCAAAAGTTTTGTTTTTGAATTACCTCTATTCGATATTTAATATGTTGAGCTTAATGCATCTGAAATTATTTATATCGAACATTTAACTTTGAAGTCTGATAACCTCTATAAAGTCATAATTTATAGTTAGTTCTAGCTGTAGAGAAACTTGGTTGTGCTTCCTGACATTAAACACAAGTTTTGAAACGTGAAGCTTCTCGACGAAAACAAGTTCATATATTTGAAGTGGCTTGATAATTAGACATTTATTCTAAAGACTTGTAAAAAAACGGACAATATAGAATATAACAAACTTAAACTTCGTACTGAAATTATCAATTCCTTTTAGAGCTACGATGCCACAGATAGACAGACACACATTGACCCTCTTCGTTTTGCGTCACCCTTTATAAAATATTATGTGAAAAAATTTTAAATGTAGCATTTTTAAATCATATTTATTTTACATTTAAGCTTATATTCAATGCTATGTAGTTTCGTACTTCTACGAACTTGTGACAAAAAATTATAAAATAATATAATTTTAATATAAGAGATTATATTTTTCATAAATAAATAATGTATTAAAATGCTATGCCACATAAGCTTTATTAATATTTATTAATCAAAACATTCAATATTTTTAACTTCACATTTTATCTTGTTCATAATGGGATAGGCAAGGGAAACCGCAAAAACTGTAGGGACCTAGTATGGATAGATAGATTCATTCTTCGCTATCTGCCTTTCGAGGCATATTGAGAGATAACTCAACACCAGGCTTAACTACTGGCCAAAGCAGAGAACGGAAATAAAATAATCCATCCTCCCCGAACGGGAATTGAACCCACAAATTGTCAGTCAGACGCTGCGCCTCTGCACCACGACGGTCCTCATTCAGTATTCATTCAGATTAAACATTTAAAAATAATTGTTTCAGGTCGAGTTTCATACAACCGAGTCTGTAGTAACAGTTGATTGGGAAAATGGTTTTGTAGAGGCATCGGCTAAAGATAATATAAACGTATCACAGATTTTCAAGGAATTGTTAGTACAGGCGAAGGTGAAGTACAACTTATCACCAGCACTACGCCGACGGCGACGACAGTCTCTGCCGACTGGACCCCAGGGCCCCCCTGGCTCTTCTCCATCGCCATCTCCATCAAACCAACCGCATGTGCCATCACCAGCTCAACTAGCGCATTTACAACAAATAAGAGAAAGGCATGCCAATAGCAAACGAAATTCTTGCGTCATTTCCTAAATCGTCCAACTCTTCTAGATCTAATCTATATTACGCAATATTATTCAGTATCCTAAGGATTTAATGTAACGTTGGTCTTCCTTGCATTTAAGCCATTTTTATCAATCCCATTAATCCTAACATTATTCTACATAATATATAGATTTTTTATACAGAAATATTTTTGTTAGATTAGTGAAGTTCATGTATCTATCGACCTTCTTTTAGTATAAAAGCTGTATATTCCACAAACGTGTAATCAGATTTATATGTTTTGTATGACTACCGTAACTTGTGTGAGGCCTTACTTATAATATAACACCAATGTCTCACGCATTTAAGTACTTAAGGTTTAAGATAATTGTCTTCGACGTTTAATGTTTGAAACAGGTGATAAAATGTAGGAAGAAATGTATCGTGACTGGTTCGCTGTAAGGTATTTTCTATCTATTTCACTTAAGATAAGGTAGATGTAGAGACAGTCTTTATCCGTTTAATTTTTTGTCCGTCCTCTGTGCTACTTAGGAACTGAAGATTCGATTGCCTATTTTAAATTAATTAATTTTAAAATACATCAGTAGTAATGCATAATGCGTTAATATTTTTTTATTAGTTTTATTTCTCTATATATTCTTTGGTCAAACTTTGTCTTAAATTTTATCCATTGTGATTGATTTATGATTAAAACTAGATACTAGACACACAATCACTCCAAGATTGGTTCACAAGAAATTTGAGTATATTATTTCAATATTATTTTAAAAGAAAAGAAATTAGTAAAAAAATTTGGAATAATTCACCATCCAAAACTAAGGACGTATAACAAATGATTTCATGAATAAAAATAAATAAAGTGGATCATCTAATTGGAAATTAGAAAACTACACGAAGAATGTAGTAGTGAGAAAATATATTTTCTTAGCATTGTTCCCTTCAAAGTACAATCTTTCAAATCAAACATGAGTATGACTAGTGAAAAACCTTTTTAAGTATCACAAATGTAGGTAAGCTGAAATTGTTGAGAGATGCATGAATTTTTGTCTTTATAAAATTGTTTCAAATACATACAAATAAATATTATTGTCTATCTTAGTCAAAAATTATATAACTTACTCTAAAATTGGTTGTAAAAACAAAAATAAAACAATTGAACGTTTCAAGAACTTTGCTTATTAATTTAAGTTTTACTGAACGTTTCAAATAAACAACTTTGCTTTATAGAATTGCTCTACGTTTCTGGTGAACTATTCCAACTTTAAAATATATATCTTTCTCATGTAAAAAGGTTAGAGCCAATTAAGAGTCGGAACGATAATTTACGTAACTGTACAAAGTCCATATACGAGTAAAACTTTAATATGTGTGTACTTAAAAATTACTGCAGTACCAAAAACATTTCAAATTAATGTTTTTATTTTACGATTTTAATTTTAAGTAAATTGGTATGTATGGAAGGTATTTATTAAAACATGCCGATAGCACTATTTCTAATAGTAAATAAATAAGGAAGATCTAAGTTTATGTTGACGTCAAAATGTGTAGATATCTAATATTTATATATTTCTAATCTTATGAAATAGTTTAAATATTAAAATATTTATTTATATTATAAATTTTATGTAATGCATACTGTAATTTTTAGTCATTACACTTAAAATACATAGTATAAGCAAAGAATTGTGAAAGCAAAAACATTATCTATATATCTGTACGTACCTTGTATTAAAGCTTATACTTTGAAATACCGACTTTCAGTAAATTACTATTTTTATTATAAATTTATTAAAAAATCTAGTCTTAATTGTGTATGTCAATATATATACATATACGTAGTGTTATATTAAGTTGAGCTGTCAGCACAGAAGGATTTGAAATTGTAGAAAGATATTAATTATAAAGATTTATTGTAATGTCAATGGTGTCATAAGATTTATCTTGTCATATCTCCGAAAAACTATGTTTCAAACTATAATTATAATATTTGTACCGAATATAAATATTGTAATTTTAAATAAATATTTACCTCTGATGTAATATTTTTATTAAACTCATTCTATGACTTAGTCACTCACCTGGCTTGGACTCTTTAAAAAAAGAGAAGAAAAACTAGTAACTTGTATTGCTATTGGATTATTCAATGGTTTCTCTATGAATAATCATTAAATGAAAAGAAAAGAACTCGTTGAATACCAATAGCAGTACAAGAATTCAGGCCAGATTAGTGTCTAATCCTTCAGGTTGAGAACACCAACATCATCTTATAGTAGTAAAACATACGCATCACCTCAAGTACTAGTGAGAGTGAGGGAGTAAATAATATAAAAATTTCATATTTTTCTTAAATGTCACCTGTCTTTGTATGGAAGAACCCAAAATTTAAAGGTATTACACATATTCTTTTACAAATCATTCGAAAATCCATTAATTGCTTTCCGCGTGATAACATTTCAAATTACTGTTAAGGACTATTGAAAATTTGTGAAAAGAGAGTCTGTCATAAAAGAAAACTCCATTATACAATTTTGTTCTATACGTAATACGATTACAAGTTGAACTTGATTCATTTATTGAATATTTAGTAAATGTATATGTACATACTTATTTATTTAAATTTAACTTAATTGAATTCAAATCTTTTATACATATATATTAATATCTGGTTAAAGACAAAGCAATAATTTGTATGATACAACTAGTTTTGCTTTGAAACACAAAACACATAATTCATATTGATTTCACATAAAAATACATTTGTCTTCATAAAAATTTTTACACATTCATAGTTGCATACTACAAAGAAAACCTTACAGCCTTCTACTGATGAAACTAGGGCCTCAAAACTAAGCATTATATTCTTTGAATATTGCACAATTTTTACATAAAAAGTAGATCAATATGTTAAACATATTAACCAAAGTAGTTTAGGAGTAGAGAGAAAGTTTTGACATATTGTTCTATGATACTAATGTTTAGAAGCAGACGGTATAGCACACATGTAGCGCTCGAGATTAATTACAATACCCACGAACTTAAGCAATATATCGTGTAGTGACCTTTTGAACTGGTAGCCAAAAATAAATGTTAGTTTTAATTTTTGAATTATAACTAAGAAACAATTAAGTGCCAAATATTTTATACGTTGATCGTCAAATTAAATGAAATCGATAAAATGCTTACTGTTACTTTTTTAATAAATAAAGTGAGTACAGTATAGAAGCCAAAGAAAACATTTAATATACTAAAAAGAAGAAGTTAAAATAATTATAAAAAGTGTTTAAGTAAAATACCGCGTCATATTTTTCGAAAAATAATTACACCATAACTTAGGTATATGAATTGTTTTTTTTATTTATTTTCAACCCCAATAATCTCTTCTCGCCTCTCTTTAAATTTATAATGAAAATTTTGACACAGGCGAGGAGAGATGAGTGCCAGAACCTACTGTACGGGGAAATAAACCCGCAGCAAAATATACTTCAATAAGTAAGTCTTCTAGAAATATCTTCAATGATATATTGCGTTTATTTTCATCTAAAATCCTCTTGTGATATATTGAATTTATAAGCACCATAGAGACCGGATTCCATCAACTATACAATATAGCAAGCGATACTTTCACAAGTTTAATTTTACGGTAAGTGCATACTTGTTTTGTGGATATTGAAAATAAATTACACCGTCATCCTTTGTTTACTTTGCCTACGAGCCTCTGTGTCAGCGACTCTATGTAAACGAGCCGCCACCGCCGTGTTGTTGAAATTGTTACCGCTGTTGTCACGTAACAGTGCAGTGGCTTTATACGGCTTATTTTATACATGATACAAAGGTAAATTCACGTGTTTAATTTATATTTTGTCAAAGAGCAGAGAGTTAATATGGTTAACGTATATTACAATGTCATGTACTCACAAGTCATGTTATATTTATTTATGGGGTAGCGAATGTTAATATATCAACTAATTTTATTAATAAAATTTATTAATATTTACCACTATGATTTAATTAATATTATAATTGGATACTATATATATATATATATATATATATATATATATATATATATATATATATATATATATATATATATATATATATATATATATATATATATATATATATATATATATATATATATATTTTAATGTAAGAATGTAAACGGAAAAAAGAAATTTAATTTTATTTATATTTGCACACGCTCTGCTACTACTAATACTAGAGTAGTGGTAGAGTACTAGTATCATATTAAATGTTGTATAAACAAATAACAGGCAAAGTAATTATAGACCTGACCATTTACACGTTCACGTTCACCCAAAGCACGTAGAGTTCCCAGCAAGTCCTTCACAAGCGTTCAGCTAATTAGGCTACAGCATTGTTCTCACGGTAACCAAGTGCATTACGCATATTAAGCTACCCTTTGTTTGTAGGTAAGTGAAATACCTGTCACAATAATTAATGTTTGTTCAATAGTATTGATGTATTGTTCATTTATGGAGGTGTCTACATTGTAAATAAATGTAAAAGAGTAAATAAATAGGTTATAATTGTATATAAAATAATTTAATTTTTTAAAAATTTAAATAAAAATTAATAAATATATATTAATAAGAGGTTTATGTCCAGCAGAGCGTGAAAAGAGGTATATAATAATTTAATACACTCAGTCTCTGTGAGTTCCCCATATTTATTTCATTAACTTTTTCTATTATAGTATCAAGTTAGTATTGTTGCAAAATAGTCATATTTGCCTATTTTATGCATTTAAAAAAAATACTATGTAAATTGAAATACAATTAATACTTTATTCAAATCACGCTTATTGAGGGTAAATTTAGATTTATTTATAGAGTTACAATATCGAGGAATTCTAATTTCCCTGAGAAATTTTATCATATAGACATAAAGCATAATTAATAGTCCATACACACAAAGGTATGTATACAATGACTTTATTTGAGAAATTAGGGAATAGCCAAAGCGCAGCGTTAAGTTCCGCCACTCAACACGCAATGCCTCGAAAGAGGCGGAAAGCGGTGACAGAGAAAGCAGGGACTAAGCAACGGAGTGTCTTAAGTGTTCCAACGGTCTTAAAAAAAAATGTTTTCTTGGGCTACTTCTGCGTGTAGCTCGTAAAGTATCAAATACATAAAAGTTACTAAAATAAAGAAAAGTTTTTTTTTTTGAAAATCTGAATGCGCAGCATTTTGAACTTAAAGGAAAATCTAAACATTGTAAGTATTTACACAATGTACTTTTTGCCCCGGGGTCTTATTGAAATGCTTATAAAATGTATTGAAACAAAATTCAACCGATCTGATGCAATAAACGTTCATCGTTACGCTAGCGTTGTATCAGCTGGTTGAGATAATTTTCGATCACTATATCACTTAACAGATTGTACACCGATCAAATTTATTGTTAGGAACGTGAAAACCAAATAATGATGCAATTGTCACGTTTTTTAGCATCAGACTGCTTAATTTCTCGACTGAAACATATATTTATATTTAAATATACGAAATACATATTTATATTTTCAGTTATATTTACATATTTTTGCATTATTTCATTTTGCACATATCAGATTTTACCGAAATTTACAATAGGAAACTATATAAATATTTTAATTAAACTATTTATAACGAATTGACATTATTAAAATAACAAATAAGCCATTTTTAAATAAAAAAGCATTAAATAACATAAGAAGTCACTATCAGAGTTCATATCCAATGGGTAAACATAAAATAAAGCACTAATTTAACAGTTAAATCAATTGATTATCATATTTCTAAGTACTTTAATTTAGTATCTACACAATAAAACTGAATAATAATATATAATATAAGTAAAGCTGCTCAATGGGTATATATGTAGCATATATATAGTCTTTTAGAACCCTATAACTTTAAATCACTTATTCAACTTGTTGTTAGAAAACTTATAAAATATATGTCAGAACTTTTCTCTATTTGAACGATTCGTCATCGAAATTGCCGGTGTGTAGTGGTGACGTTACTTGTTGCGCAGCGCGCCGATCGATACCCTTCGCCGGGACGACCTGCCTTGTCACCTCACTCTTACAACTCCCTATTCATCCTGGAACTGGCCAGTGACATCTACAACGAGCATTTTTTGTTTGAAGAAAAAGCTCTTACGATAATTGTCAAAGCTCTTTAATTGGATTACGATATAACGCGTCTTATTTATTGAGTGATCGTCTTTTACAATTTATATAAAGCTGTGTATTAAATAACGTTATATATAAGGTTTCAATAATATTTCTCATAACGAAGTGTCAAAAATTATAATTATAATATGTTTTGTTGTAAAAAGAAAATCTAAAATTTACTATTATAAATGTCATTCATACACTTATGGAAAAAAACATTCTAAAGGCTTCTTAATACGAATAATATTAATATTCGACATAGCTTAATGTAATATAATTTATATAGGTTTGGTTTTACCTTTGGTTTTACGTTTTGCAAGAGAATTTCAATTACTTTTTAATCTATTGGTATAAGATATTACTTCTCTCGTGAGTTAAACACAATACGCGCCGCAGTTTGCATTTTAATGAAACAAGTCACTAAACTGAATGGATACAATATGACCTTTCCACACACTTCTATTTTTTGAATTTTTCAATAGCTTCAATTTAAGCGTCTCTGAGGAATTTGCTTATGGCGCATAAAATTGGGCGCATTTATTTATCGCGACGTTGATAAAAGGGTGTGTATCTGATAAAAGATTTGAGGCGCCGCTCCACAGCTTGAAAGGCGTTATTCAGCCGAGAATATTTCAACCTAACGAACTATGAAATAGTCCGACGGGATCAATCAAATGCACCGCGCCTACATTTTATTAAACAGCTTAAGAGATTTTCTAGACAAACTTTGTGCACGTAACATATACACATAATACGTTACACTACTTAGTGACAGTAGAGCACGTAGAATCAATAGTAACATAAGTGAAATAAGAAAATTAAGTTAAACTACATATATTATAAGTTGTATCTAGTAATTACCTAATAGTGTACCTAGTAGTGTAAGCAAAATAAGTATGTAGTACAGCTGTGTAAGAGGGCGCTAGTAACGCAAAATATATTTTAAATGTTCTTCAGGCATTGATTTTTATATTTATTAATTTAAAAGTATATTTATAGTAAGCCGTTGCTGATTTTTATGTCACAGTTTATTTTCATGAACGTTGAGTTACCGTAACAAATACAACTAGTGAACTCTCTCAAGGTAGTTGCGTTCTTCAAGTATATTAATTTCGTTTATTCCTAAAATGGCTTAAAGCATATACAGTAATAACCTGATAAGATTATGGAAATCTAATTAAACGTCTATCGGAAATCTAATTTTTAACAGTTTGAATATGAATTTGAGCCAAACCTAAAATTATTTCCTGATTCGCTCTCTAGACTCCGAAGTCTCTGAAAATATGATGTTACATATAGTATAGAATCTATTACAATATTTCCAACCGTTTGTACAAACTGTTTAAAACTAACATTTCTTCAACTTTAAAGAAGAAGATTTTTTGTTAACAAGATTATCTGCTAAATGGTATAGTGGCAGAAATACCAAACGTGACTATCAGATATAAAACAAAATTGTACATGCTGTTGTTATTAATTAACATATTTTAATTTTTAAATTATATTATAATATCACTTCCATTTTAATATTTCATTAAAAATATTTTTCTCTGTACAAAATGATTGTCGTATCAAAATGTTAAAAACAATAACTAAATAATTTTTCCCAGATTAATGGGAAGTATCGAATATCATATTCGTTTTTAGATAATGAATATGATATTTGATACTTCCCATTAATCTGGGAAAAATTATTTATCCATGACCTCACATATACAGACCTATCAGTGTTCAGTCACTATAGTAAAGGATCACGATAGTAACTTATGAAAAATCTATAATCCCCGTACAATTTGGATTTAGAAGAAAACTAGCGACAACTGAGCAAGTATATAGAGTGTGTAGAGAAATCGAAACGAAGAATATTGTTCAGCGGCTTTCCTAGACAAGTCCTTGATAAAATCTGGTACTAAGATATTTTTTTCAAAATAAAGCAAATACTACTACATTCCTTTTATGAAGTTCTACAATCATATTTATCTGATAGGATTTTTCAAATACGAGAGAATGACTGTCCTTTTTAAATTTTACGAAATAACAGCTGGAGTTCCACAAGGGTCAGTGCTGGGAAATGTGTGTACACGTCATAAACGTATAACTTTGACATTTGCAGATGACCCTCACCTATTTACCTCCCATAAAGGCCCGAACAAAGCCTCAAATATCCGACAAGATTCGAGAATATCGAAAGTTGGCTAGCCAGATGGAGGATCGTTGTTAGTTAGAAAGAAGATTGTATACCAGTCAGCTTAAATGGCATTCACTGTACATAGCATAGAGAAAACATGTGGAAACAAAGATGATATAAACCTAAGATACAAGCATTGTGGAGTACAACTTGACTTGACCATGAAAGACAGGAACGCAGTGGTCACAGCTTCCATTATAGCGGACATGCCCTAATATTTAAGATATAAGTCGCATCAAAGCATACTTTTTGCCATTATTGTGTGACCCCACCATCAAGTGACCCTAATTTATTATATAATTTAATTTTATTTATAACGCCAAAAATGGAAGGTATAAATTTATGTAATTCTCTTATCAGCCATAGCATAGTAATTCTAAATAATATTAAATTATTAAATATAAGAAAAAAAATAAGGAAATATTTTCAATGATTTTTTTAGCAAAGATCAAACAAAAATTTAGTTTTTTAGGTTTTTAACTTTTTAAATTTTACTCATAAACTACCTTATAATTACGGAATAAAAACATATATTCCACGTTTTACTAAATATAGTTTACTGACACTAAATTCATAAAATATGGCTTTAAAATTATTTTAATCATAATAAATCCACGAGATTTATTTTCTTATATCAAGTTGCAAATTCTTACTAGCGAACGGACTAAAGTTTACAGACAGGGATTTCGGACTTTCATAAGACGGTATATTCAACTACCTACCTATATTAAATTAAGGCATAAAATAAGCATAACAATGTTCATTAATTTATTAGTTATTGTAATTTTATATAAAATACTCTAAGTATTCGAAATGTCATGTAAAATCGAGTGAATAAGCCACAGCGAGTATTAGACCTATTTAAGATGCAGTTTGTAGTTTCTTTTTTATTTTAAAGTGTAGAAATAAAATTTATTGATAACGATCAATCCAGGTTTCTGTACCTATTTCATGATAGTAGTGATTCTGCTGAAGAAATTACAACTTATATGAATTATTAAATTTGAATTTGCGGTAATTTTTTTATGAAAAGTACTACAAATATAACTTTATTATATTTATATTTTCTTTCTGTATTTAATTTTAAAAGTTAATTTTTTATAGATACTTTATAATACAACTAATAAGACTCGACAATACTAAGTTTGCGCTAGTATGCACTAATTTACGACTACGAAACAATAACTACGAAATAAGTTTCCAATTTAATGATTTTAGTTAAGTTTTATATTTATCATAACTCTAAGTTACTGAAATGTATCCAGTTGGTTTTGATTACGCGTTGATTTTCATATAAAAATCCAAAATGGAGAATAAGCTCTCATATGAATTGACTGCGTTACCCTAGAAATTTTTCTTCAAATTTATTGCGACATCATTTTAATTCTTATTATAAATACATATACACGTCTGACAAACACATTTGAAGTGATTTTCTCGTTAAAATTATTAAATTTACTTTACTTGGCAGTAGTTGACATAATTTGACATTCAAATTCTCTTTCTTTACTTTTCATTACTTCTGTTTCTTTTTTATTTATTTAATTTATTTTTTTTATTTATTTAACTTAACATTTACAGGACCAGGATATTCACTATCCATTGTGTACTTTAGGGTTAGAACATAGATAAACAAAAAACTATCTGAACAACAATCAAGCTGAAATCAGTTATATTTGTGATTATGACGTTCCAAGCGAGTCACTTTAATATTAAAGACTTTACCAATATCATGTTATTACAATTTTTTATGGTAGCAAAGAGATATCTTACACAAAACTAGTTTATATTCCACTATTATGCAATATTCACAGAACATTTTTCAAAATATTTGCAACATTGAATAAATTAATAATTCAATTTAAATTTAATTTATTTTTTATTGTCAAGCATTTTGTGTTTAAATGAGCATATTTAAATAAATTAAATTAAAGATTAAGATTTTATTGAGCAATCTTTTATGAACAATTATTTTGGCGAAATTATCATTTCTTAAAGTGCACAAATTGAATAATAGAATGAACAATTTTAAATGACTTATTTTAAAAATTTACATATAGTAACAAAACTTTAACTTTAACTAGCCAACTTTACTATTATCTCTTTCATTATTAGTTCAGACTCATTTAACTATTTGTTGAGTGTAGATCGATCGTGACAAAGTTCGCTCGTCTTATTTGTCACACTGCAACGTTTAAATGGAAATGACTATTTGCAAATGCAAGAATTAATTTTCATCATCGCGGTATATATTATTGCCGTTCAAAACGTCTCGTAATATTTAATTAAATTCATTATTGATATGTGTTCCACATGCATTAGAGTATCAGTAATGCTCCATTCAACCCATTAACTATTAAAATGGAGGTGGATGGAGATCTAATAACACAAGATGATTAATTTTTATATGCCATCTCCTAAACTACATGAAATTATGTTTGCAGGAAATAACAATTCATTTTGGAGTATAAATAAATATGATTAATTAATAAATATATAATACTACATAAAATCGATCTATTATAACTAATTAGTACTGTCATTAAGGCTGTTTGTTTTCGGAAGCAATTAATCATCGGAAGCGCAATTGTTTCCGTTTAATTACCAATGGCTATGACGTGCAGAACAGAATTGTTAAATGTATTTAGCAGTGTTTATTCTATATAATAAACTCATAGTCTTTAAGGGCGCATAAAAACCTCAGTGACACGACTGTTTAACATAGCGTATAGGCGCTTTCTGGATCGGCTTGCCAGAGCGCGAAGCTGAGTATCAAGATATAGGTATGTTATGGTCCTCTCGAAAGACTTTAATTTGCTTTAAAATAGAGACAACTAGAGTAAGCTTATTTTTAAACTTTAACGAGATGACTTGTGATGATACACCTCGATATTGAAGAACTCTGGTTATTAAATATTTCTACATTCATATCGGTGTCTTCTGAAAGCTTTTCAGAAATAAGTACATTGTTTATTTTGTTTTATTTTATTGAGAATATTTTTAGTCCAACAAACAAAAGTAGTCAGAATACATCTCTGAACTAAAATAAATGTAATTTATGTTTAAATTATATATTTATTAAATTAAGCCTTTTAACTTCACCTATTTTTGAATTTAACAATAATCTTTTAAATAAAAATTATACTCCAATGCATCACAATAGCCTCTACATTTACTACCTTCGAATTTATAAAAAGGTATTGTCAATATTTTTGCGGTTCATTAAAAATTAATATCTTGTCTCCGGCTTCCTTCCTTCCTGTTGTAAAATACCACATAAAAATTGTGTGTTTCTTAAAGTTTTAAATAATAAAATACCCTAAAACAAAAGCTCGTCATAAATTCTTGGTGTCTACCCACCAATTAGCTGTATTCCCGCCACGCCCTATAACCCCAGCGCAAGAACGCTGCCTTAAATAACAACAAATTAACCATGAAAATAAAACGTAGCACTGATATCAACCACTTTAGTTAATGAGAACAATTACTGTAAATTCTGGAGCTTATATAATGTTTTTCTTACAGTAAAAGATTGTTTCTTGTTGTGCAAAAAATTGTAAATAATATTTTCTATATAATATAATTCCTTTACAATTTCGGCCCACATATGAACGTGTAATAACGTAAATTAAAATGCTAAAATTATAAAAACGAAATAAAACCAGATCAATATTTAATTATTATATTATATTTTATAAGAAATGGAACTTTTTAACTGTAAATTTCAGAATCAGGAACAATAGGTCAACATTATGTTAATCAAGGCAATGGATTTGTACTCCCTGGAGGTTTTTACAGCTAATAACCAAAAATTGGAATATCCATTTTTACTTGTTATTTACTTAAATATTTTAATAGACGGAGGGGGACGGAGTAAGCAGGGACTAAGTAACGGAGTGTACACTAGGTTCGTATGGTTCCTGCAGTTTCCTCTGCCTACCCTGCCATGTGCGGGATAAAAGCGTGAAGCTAAAAAAAAAAACTAATAGAAGTATTTCTTATTATTAAACAAGCGATAAAAAAATATTTAAATTAAGACCCAAATGTGAAACTAGCTGAACAACTCACGTTTGTAGTATTACTAATGTAGCATTTGTTTTACAGAATTATTTAAGTGTTAATGATTTACTTAGTACTTTGAGAAACGTGTAGAATATGAAATAGAAAGTCTACTATGAAACAAGAATAAGTTACAAGTGTTGTGGAAACTTTAGACTTATAGAGATTTCGGTAAAAATGTTTTTCGGTTTAAATATTTAAAATTATAAATACACGTGCCGTTGAAAAATATTTTTTTGTTTTTGAATAAATATTGGGACTTAAAACAAACAATAATTGAAATGTTTTGTATGACCGAAATATTTTTTTATAATATATGTTTACATTCTATGTTTCTAATAGATAGTAAAAAATTAATAGATAGACAAGGCGCTCGGTTCTCTCCGATTACTCTACGGACAAAACGTTAAGCTATATCTGTAGTCTGTATGTATTGTATAGCAAAAACATAGTAGTAAAAAAATTAAAGTAACAATAAAAAAAACATTGAAATATTCAATAGTTTTTAACTTTCATCAAAACAATATAAGCATCTTTTTTAGTAAAATCTTTATTTTCCTAAAAAAAGTAGATTTTACACAGGTTTCGGTTTGGTTTGATTTCAAGTAATATAATTCTCATTCGTGTTTCGCTCGTATCAGTGTAGCTTACATTCCTAAATGCGGCTAGAATGCTGAATCGGCCGCAATCAATAACACGTCGTGTTTAGGTTACCATAAGTAACGTATACAACGAAATTAGTATTTACCAATATTTCATACAATTGATTATTAGACAATATTTGCTTATTAAATAATTCAGTTTAAACAGTTTTTATTTATCGTTATTTATTTAAATGAACCTTCAGTATTGTAGTAATAAAAGCATCTATTAACTAAGAGCAAAATACTTGAAAATATAAGCACTATACGTAAGCGACCAAACACTATATCTCTTGTGACGGGAATTACGAACCAGTGATATCTGTAAAGGCGTATTGGAATAAAAAATGTATTGATATTGTTAAACCTTTGACTAAACTAAGAAATACTTCTCACCAAACAAATTAGC
This sequence comes from Dione vanillae, assembly GCA_037178615.1. Taxonomy (NCBI): domain Eukaryota; kingdom Metazoa; phylum Arthropoda; class Insecta; order Lepidoptera; family Nymphalidae; genus Dione; species Dione vanillae. The sequence continues at coordinate 1,554,662 of JAZFAU010000097.1, read as the reverse complement.
ACGTACCTATAAATAATGTGTTTTATTTTAATACTATATATTCAATCGCTTTTAAGTAACTATGCGGTTACTTTTCTAAGACACTGTTGTCACAGCACAGTCAATTCTCAGTGCCTCTATTTAATGACGGGGGTAAAGCTAAAAGTAAGCTTTTTATGAAGTTGCTGTATGAATAACTAATCTATAATAAAGTTTAGTAGCCATAACCATAACACACCTTTACGTAGAAACCAATTATCTCCATGAGGAATGTGCAAAGATTAATCGTAACAGAACACGCAAGATGAAGTGAACGAGAGTATCATTGTCTATTAATTATGTTATATAAATGGAATCAGGTGTACGAAACATTTCTTAGTATTTACTAAGAATAAGTAATCTATACTTCTAGTAGAAAATTAGATTAACTGATGCTTCTTATAATGAGTATATTTGGCCGCATTTATATATTTTATAGAGATCTCGTAAATGATTCGTTTCAAAACGTACTTTCAATGACGTATTATTCAATACTTATCGTATCATTCAATACTTCATTTCGTTTCTTCAATGACATATAGTTCAATACTTAAGCTCAATTAAATAAATTTATTACTTCATATATTTGTCTAACGAAATCACTAAGAAGAAAACGAACTAGATTATACATGCGTAAAATTAAATCTCTTATTATATATATGTTTTTGTTGTAAAAGTGGAATAGTATACAGCGATAAGTAATCTGTTGTTATATACTATTAATATAGTAGTATATGAAAATATTATATAAGTACGAGAGCAGCTGCCAGAATTACTTGACTTTCAAAAACTGAAGACGCGCAAAGCATGTACGAGTATATTTCGAATTAACAAAAGACAAAACAATACAAATGCTATATTACTAATACTATATTATTTTGTGGCAACAATTGCAAAGTGGATTCTGAAAGTGATATGTTAATATTCTTCCATATTTAATCATGTATATATAAAATAAATAAAATCATATGATGAGTGTAGTATACTCATAAATTTACACACTGAATCATTTTATTATTCGAAAACTATTTATTTATAGAGGTATATTTTTTAAAACTATATATTATTCAATGAAAATGGTAAAAAAATATTTGAGCAAATGTATGTTATAATGTAAAACTTCTTTCATTAGAACTAGAACTAGAAATCATTCTTTGTCTTGCCAGAATGAGGAAATGATCATTACTTCCTCGTTGATCAAACAACATATGTGTGAATCCAAGCGAAAATACGTCACTCTTACTGATTACGAACCAATTGAAATACCTCACATTATAGCCTCCGTGCTCGCTAGCTGGAATATTAACCGTACTACGCTGATAATTTAAATAGAAAATTTATTAAACATTTTATTTTGCTTGTTGAGTCTAAGTTGGTTCTATACAATGAAGGAAATCGCATGGAAAGGAACTTATTTACGAATAACAAAATAGATATGAATATGAATGTATCTTTAATTTGTCTATTTTTCAGATCCTGATAGCAGGAGTAACAAAATAAGTAAATTTTACAGATGATAATAAAACACAGTATGTGTAGCTCTGTTTTCTATTGTTATGTGAAGTGTTATACAGATGCACGTATAGTTCTGGTACATATAGTTCTGTTACTTATTTTATAGGATGAAAACAGGAATTATATAAACTAAAATATTAAAACCAGAAGCAAGACTTAATGACTATAATCACTTAATGACTGCATAATTACGACTCAGAACAAATGACTTAAGTTGATATTAGTGCGATGATGTTTCGGGGTCAAGAACGAATCATCTGAACAAAAAGGACAAAAAGGAAAGGACTCATATAGTTCACATACAAACCTTTTAAATATCTATACTAGAAATTTGTTTGACACTTTCAAATATTAGCAAACCAAAACAGACAATACTTCAAATGTAATAATGGTGTGCTCTTATAACGCGGCGCACCGCTATCTCCTCCAAATAGGAATTTTGTTCTTATTCGTATAGAGAGATATCTAATAAAATACAGTGATATATCATTTTTTATAATATATGTTTACATTCTATGTTTCTAATAGTTCGTAAAAATTTAATAGATAGATAAGGCGCTCGGTTCTCTCCGATTACTCTACGGACAAAACGTTAAGCTATATCTGTAGTCTGTATGTATTGTATAGCAAAAATATAGTAGTAAAAAAATTAAAGTAACAATAAAAAAAACATTGAAATATTCAATAGTTTTTAATTTTCATCAAAACAATATAAGCATTTTTTTTTAGTAAAATCTTTATTTTCCCAAAAAACCAATAATAATAACTTTTTACTTTGAACTTTAATATTTTTACTGTTCGTTGTAAAAAGAGAGCCAATTGGAGAAAAGCCAAGAAAAATCCTTATAAATTAAGAAATCCACAGAAAAATTCATTCATAATTACACACTAGCTTGTTTCTTTTAGTGTATTTAAGATACAAGTAATGATTTAAACCTTAAAGACTTATTTATTTAACTTAAAACAAGGATATTATTTAGAGAATATCCTTTAATTAATGTACTCTATTTTGAGCCTATTGTTTACAAAATTACACAAAAACAACTGTATACTCGAAATAATTGTGTAAAATGAATTCTAATAAACTTTATTATTATTTATATGGCAGGCGCAGAGGCGCTGAGGATGGCGTATGGAGAATGGATATGCAGACCATGGCGTTGAGTTCCGCTACTCAACACGTAAGGCCTACACAACGTAAAGCCATGTAAGGCAACACGTAAGGAAAAGCTTATTTTTACGAGTAAAATAACTTTTATAACTTGATATCGCTTATATTGAATATATATGAAAAATGTAAAATGCGACGAAACAAAATAAATGAAACTAAGGACTATACCAAGAAACCTTCATAATTTTTCCAAAGAATACAATAAATTGCACACCCATCTTCCGCGAACAAATTTCATGAGTAGCAAAGCTTACGTCTAATCACTCATACGTTACAATCGAAGTTACCGTGGCAGTACCTTACACCTAATATATATTTTATACCCACGCCTCCTTTGTTCCATTTTACCTATTATAATGATAATGATAAAGAATATTATATAGGTGAAAAATCTGTTTTGGACGAAAAATTAATTTCGACCCTTCGTTATTCTATATAAGGAAATAGTAAAAAAGGTTTGTACCGAAAATGTTTTTAACTATATAAGTACTTCCGTAGACTATTAGTTTTGGATTATTCTATTTCTGTGTTTATCTCACTCAGATGTCCATACGATGCCAATTAATATATATTTATAAAACAACAGAGAAAAGAAATTAAAGCAAATGAAAAGTAGTAAATGTATATGAAACTCATTTGGACAACATTATTAAAAACATACTACACGAATTTAAGAGAAATGTAGGTTACTATACAAGTATAAGTAAGTATGAATAATTTCATACCTTAAAATTCATTACGTAAATATAATTATATAAATAATTTTAAATAAAAATTACATATAACATATATAAGAACAACTAATATTAGTATAATTTATATATTTATTGTTTGTAAAGTAACAAAAGAGAAACATTTGAAACACCCTACAATTGCAGCTTCTCCTGCTTGATCGATATTCTTGGATATGCTTAAATTAATATGTATAGTAGTACACTTTTTATTTTTATAACTTTTAATTTTTTACCCTAATTTGCATAAAAAAAACACTGAATGTTAAAAAAGTCTTAAAAAATTAAACAATAATAATAAATAAACTTAAGATAATCTGAGAAAGAGACAAAAGTTTTAAAAATCACTAAAACAATGATTTTTGACAGATCCCATTTACTATTTTTTTTAACTTCACGCTTTATCCCGCATATTGCAGAGTAGGCAGAGGGAACTGCAAGAACCGTGGAACCTAGTGTTAAGACACTCTGTTGCTTAGTTCCTGCTTTCTCCGTCCCCGCTTTCCGCCTTTTTTGAGGCATTGCGTGTTGAGAGGTGGAACTCAACACCGCGCTTTGCCTAGTTTCCAGAACCAAGAAAATGGAAATAGAAATCTCCATCTTTCCCGAGTGGGAATCGAACCCCCAAATCGTCGCGTTTACAGGCAGACGCTTACGCCTCTGCGCCACGGCGGTCCTCCTGATTTTTTTGTTACATTGTAAAAAAATAAAATTATGATATCTTAAAAATATTTCTTATTTATCTAAAAATTAATATACCATGTCAGTTGACCTATATAAGCTCAATAAAGCTTTGTATAGAAATAAAAATAAAGCCTACCAACGATGCAAGCTAACAATAACGTCGGTGAAAATAAATTCAATCTTTATTGCACGCTCGATAAATTATTTTTTGATGCATTTTGGGTCGTACTTCATATATATTTCTTTTTTCATACAACATAGACCTAATTGTCGAAAGACGTAGTTATACATAAATATGTATAAATATACATACATTACTATGTCATTTTATTACTTCGGCAGATGTTATACTTTATGAGAACTTGTTTTGATAATGAATTCTCTAATCAACATCCTAGATGATAAGCTGGATTTACAAAGAACGTTAAGAGGATAATGTTCGTTGAAATTAATAAAATTTATACTGTATACAATTTGTGTTTTGGGCAATTTCAAATTACAGCCAACATGATTACTACTTACGGCATATAGCTTGCTATATGATCACTGATAGTAGTGGTAGGTGATTTCTAGAAGACAAATATATTTGTCACTATTATATGCAATAAAAACAAAAACTACTAGAACTATGTATTTAAACAAGTGAGTAGCATAGTCTAAATAGACACAGTAACTAGCGAAAGACTATTTTGGAATTGGAGTATAATTTACTGTTAAGAGTCTATTCTTAAAAGAGGGATCTTAGATGGCAAGACTATAAAAGCGATGTATATCAATGAGGGTTGTTGCATGCAGGCAACGGTTCGTTTTGGAAGGGAACTATTTTGACATATTGCTCATAAGTGATTTATATTATTTAACGCAAAATGTGTGACGTTCTTTTTTTTAAGGTACACTACGCTAAATAAACGCTTCTGATTTCTAATAATAAGAACACGTAAATTCTCACACTATGGAAACTAAGCCAAATTATTCATTTACTTAAACATATACGACATTATATTAGCGTTTTTATGAGTTATAAATCATTAGTGAACTGATATTGCGCTAATAAATTTATAACAATTGAACTCAACATTTGTTATTAACCACAGCAGTAAATTAAAACCTAACAGTTGGCAGTGGCATAATCAATAAAAATATAAAATATATTTATATATTATACTTGCAACAACGTCGAACTGTACATATTGTATACCGTGTTTATTGTTGGTACCCACTCCATAAACGTATTAGTTTGATTTCTCTATTCTGACAAAACGTAGTGCTTCGAAGTCAATAAGAATAGATTTTTTCTGTATATAAAACGGAAAAAGTATTTTTTTAGCTTCACGATTTATCCCGCATATTGCAGGGTAGGCAGAGGGAACTGCAGGAACCATATGAACTTAGTATTAAGACACTCCGTTGATTAGTCCCTGCTTTTCTCCGTCCCCGCTTTCCACCTTTTTCGAGGCATTACGTGTTGACTGGCGGAACTTAACGCCGCGCTTTGCCTAGTTTACCAGAGCGAAGAAAATGGAATTAGAAAAATCCATCTTCCCCGACTGGGGATCGAACCCAGAAATCGTCGCGTTACAGGCAGACGTTACGCCTTTGCGAAGCAAAGGAAAAAACAAGTATGAGAATTTTGTAGAATCTCACTTATTTTAAATTGGCGCACCAGAGTTAATGATTGGTTGATTGGATTTTACTGGTAAATTATATATATGTTTTATTGCAATACGAATAGCTTGAGGACCGTCGTGGCGCAGAGGCGTAGCGTCTACGATGGTTTGTGGGCTCGATTCCCACTCGGGGAAGATGGATTATTTAATATCCATTTTCTTCGTTGTGGCAACAAGGCAAGTGCGGCATTGAGTTCCGCCAAAACGTCAACACGCAATGCGTAAAAAAAGGCGGAAAGCATGGTCGGAGAAAGCAGGAATTAAGCAACGGAGTGTATTAAAACTAGGTTCCTATGGTTCCTGCAGTACCCTCTGCCTACCCTGCCATGTGCAGGGTAAAGCGTGAATACATAAAAAAATACCTTACCTAGATCACAAAATTTTACATGTGGGATATATATCCCATTTTTATTATAGAAAAATAATAATACTGACTGAATTAAAGTAATTAGAAGTAAACCGAAAGTTATGTATAAAAAAGTTTATATGGAAGAGATCGTTTTAAGGCCGCCTGATTGTACTTCTGTTCCTTTTTATTTTTGCAACTATTGTGTTCATGTCTGATGTGCAATAAAACATATTTGTATGTAAATTCTATTAAAAGATCTAAGTATATTTAAAATTATGACTAGATTATGTTGACCACCACGTCTGAGTGAAATTCGCACAATTGCGGCTCATGTGGTAATCAAAAAAGCTGACCTGGAAAAGACTGCTACTGTACGACTGTCTGATAAATTTTGATATGTAGTACTCACTATATTATATTTATCTTATAGTAGTATATACTCACTATATTAGTATTCACTTTCTTCATTTGTTGGTTAATATATAGGAGCTAAGAAAAAGTGTGGTTTTTCTTTCGAAGAGAAAAAGAAGTAGAGAGCCTGAAAATTCAGCGTGGGCAAATATAAAACACTAATAATACTCGTCAAGAATATTACTCCTAAAATTCACTTTATAACAAAACGAAAATTGAACTGAATCATAAAATTGCGTAAGTACTCCGAAAGAATGCTAACTTTTTCCATCACACTGATGTTCGTCAAATGAAAGATTACTTCACACTTTTATCCCTAATGACTTTTAAACATAACTTATGTAATAATATTACTATTAGATTGTTATATCTTATAGAATATTTAGATATATCCAAAATTTTTAACTAATCGAAATTATGTCTGATACAGTAAACAACGTCACTGCGTCAAACTTCGTACACGCTTGTTACAACTTATTTTCTTTCTTACCGCACTAAATCGTAACAAGGGTATAAGCATTTGTAAAAATAATTCGAGCGGTTTCAAGGCGAAAATTCCGAGTTCAAACGTTTTACATTTCTAAATATTTTTCTTTTCCTAATGTATATACTAATATAAGATGTTAAGACGATATTTATAGCATTAAATTAGTTGGCCTTGTTCTTTATATATCAATACATATTATAAAACAATGTCCTCCGCCACATATTTCTGTATTTCTGTTCACGATAAACTCGCATAAGTCTGAGAAAGCTTTTAGTATTTAAGTTTAGCCTGTGTACAAATTGGTGATATTACAATGATATTAGTTTATATTAGTAGTAGTATTAATCCTCAAACAATATACCATAAATAATTACAATGCGATGTCGTAGTTATAAAATTTTAAACCAAACGCAATTAAGTTTACTTAGCAGGAGAAGCCACAAGCTTGTTGTTAGTCTTTCACATAAGTATAAAAATATAGAAAGCGTAACTTCGTAACGTAATACAAATTCAAATTTAGTGTTTAATATTTTCATAAAAATATATTTATTTGCTTGCTTATAATAAAATAAGAAATACTGCTGATAGATATAAACTTGACACAGTCGAAGATACTTTAAATAATATGAAACACTAAAGAAAAGTATATAAAGCTATATCATAACATGATGAATATGGTAAAAATTACGAGTAAATGTGTAAGGTTGAGGGTGAGGAATCCTTTTTAGTATTTTATTTTGTGTTTTAATTGAGTTGTCTACGAGGCCGAGGTTATATTTAATTTGAACTCACTTCATAAATCTCAGCCTATTTTCATTATGACTGATTGTTTACTTACAGTAATTTGCAAGATTCAACAGGCTTTGTGTAGATCTAAAATCTCTTAATAAATATAACTTAATAAACATAATGAATTTAAAGCTCATCCCTTAAAAATAACAACTCTTAGTTGATTTTTTAACATATTCAGTGTTTCATAGATTGAAGAAAACCGAACCTTTATACCACTTGACTGTCTATATGTCTGCTCGTCTGTCTAATATAATAGATTGAAATGGTGGATCTGAAGCATATCATAATTAAAACTAAGAAAATGAAGCTAACCACATATGCTCGGTTATGCTTTTTTGGATACTATATTTAATTCGTTGCGTAATCAAAACCTGGTGAACACTTTCCGTTGACCTAGACTTAAAGATTTGGCAAAAAGTGAGCACTGTGAATTTGAAGGTAAAAGTCTGAAACTACATATATATACTGCGGTATTTTATATGTGTATCACAGAAACTAAATTGAAGGGAAATTCAGTTCAGAAGTAAGATGGTAATGATTTTTCTTTACAAACTTTTATTTGTAATTAATTTCATACAAAAAATAATATTATCGCAATTATATATTTGTGTGCTTTTTAGGAGTAAACTATCAAGTATTCAATTTAATGGATATATTTATATTTAAATAAAGTTTTAATATTACGTTCAGAAAACTCCATTAAATATTTTATCGTAGAGGTATTGTAACGTAATGAAAAACAATATTTATTATTATCTATTTATTTATTCTATTTCTTTATATCCCATATTTTATATAACTATAAAAGAGACGAAAGAAATACACATATTCTGAGAGTGGCAGTCTTTTCCGGTTCAATAGGACTAGGGTTAAAATTCTATAATTTAAAAACGTCACGGGGATGTCTTGTCGGTGGACTATAGAATGCTTTTTAATAATGCCAATATACACAATTTATCGAGGTAAATACATATTAATTTATCAACACATGAATATTGTGAAATTGAGTGTTAAGATTCATTTCATAAACGATGCAGATCTTTTTTTGTTTATGGATTTTTTTCCTCACTTATATCACTATATTTATCTTATAACACGTTTCTCTTCGTTTTCTAAACACCATGTGTGACGTGGCGGCGATATGGTGGCTTGTTTGATCGCTGGGCCAAAAGAAAAGTTTTAGTTAAGTACGCCAGTGCATAGATGTCTCAGTGTTACGCATGGATGTGTCAACTTTGCGCTATAACTGTTTTACGTAAACATGAAATATCCATTTAAAAGTTATTAATTATAGAGATCTAGAATATATAGACTATCGACCTTAGTACCTTTGTTAAATTTATCTTTTTAAGGAGTATAAGCATATTGAAGTTTCTAAGGAAACCTTATGATAACCTCATTGTTTGCAAAATTTGTTTCAAAATTACACTAAAAGCTGAAATTTCACGTCTTTCTAAGAAAATAAAGGGAAAGAAAGCCGAGGAGGCAAAATGTCAATTTGAATGACTTTAGTATGTTCAAGGACATTTTTACTTGTTTATTTAGAATTTATATTTTATCATCTTTCTAAAAGATTTTTATTTAAGAAAAAAGGACGTTCCTTTGATAAAGTATTGAATTTGAAAATTTATATTTCTTTATTATAACATTTATTTTGAATAGTCAGTAAACGTAATTATTATTATAGTATTATAGTATTATGACACGTTGGGGCGGCGTCGACGGATCCTTGAACCAGGGTAGTGTCAAACGCTGACTATTCTGCGTGCTATTGAGCACGATCAGATGATGATACCAAATGTTCAATTTTTATTTTGAACAGTTATATATCTATATAATCTTTTACAAAATATGTAAATGATTTACATTTTATGTAGCAGCATTGAATTGAGAATATTATTGAAATCACGCATCATATTATAAAAAAGCTTACATAATTGAATTCATCTCACAGTTATTTAATTTTTTATCGTGATTGAAGCGAGCAGGAACTGCCAAGGCGAAGCCGCTTAAAACTGCTGTCTAGTATATTTACTCGATATGTATAATATCTATTGATTATTTTTAATTCTTAACCAGTCTTCAATTTAAACTATAAGACTAGAAATGATTAAACTAGTACTAAAAAAATGTAGGGTGCCTTAAATAACCAACAGTAGATCAGTAATATAGATTGCTATTATATGAGGGGACGATAGTATAAGAAGCCTTCTTGCCCTGTTTTATCTTCTCTAAGGATTTATTATCTTAAAGACACAAAGGTCAAATATAAAAGCGGTTAATCTTTCTGTTTATTTTTTAAGATATTTCATTATTCACACAATACTCATTTTTAATTATTTGCGTATTTGATCAAAGCCAATCTTATGCCGTACTTTGTAAAACTAGATTTAAAAGAAAAATATTCTTATCTGTATGTATTCAAGTGATAGTTACCTACTATTCGAATTCAAGAGCGTATCAATCGTTTGCTTTAGTTAGGACACTTAAATTTTCAAATTTATTTGATTTTATCGAAGTTTCGTCAAATTAATAATAAAAAATAGTAGTGACACTGACACATATTATCAAGTTTTTGTTGTACTAATCATATGTTTGCGTTCTAGGTAAATTAATAAATAAATAATAAGATATCTAGAAAAATGTGTAAATTTAATTGTCAACGTCGCCAATGCCTAAAAGGGTGAAAATAGATAGAGTAAACAATATTGACATTTTCAAAAGCTTCAAGTTTTCATCATTAAAATGTTTGTGTTTTTTTTAATCTTTATCTAAAAAAAAGACGTAAATTTTTTACAGGTTTGAATTGATTCTGACTTGTTATATATAAATCAAATACTAAAGTTCTCATTCACAGAGGCTTGTTTTGCTCGCATCAGTGTAGCTTACACTCCTAAATAGCTGCCAGGATGCTGAATCGACCGCAATCGATAATACATCATGTTGAGATTACCATAAGTAATGTATAGAGCTGCATTAGTTGTAATTAGTAAGTAATGTTTCATACAATTGATTATTTGACAACCTTAACATTTATTTCACAATTCGGTTTTAATATTACAAAATACTTCTCATTAAACAAGTTAATCAAGTTTTCGCTTTAATCATTTTCATATAAATGCATTGTTGCTTTCCTAGAGCACGAGTACCTACGAGTGTACATTGCAATAGAAAGAGAAAAAAATACTATTTTATGATTTACAACAAGTGATGAGTCAATCTTCTTGCGCATTTAATCATGTCTACATATAAAATCATATTCTTATAATAAATTTAAACGCTCTATAATCCTTTTACACATAACATATTTCTTTATAGAGATATATTTTTTATATTATTATTTAATGTTATATTGCGGAGCTTGACACTACTCGTTGTGTTGCTAGAATGGGGAAACTATAATAATACCCCATTGATAGTACTATATTTTAACCCAGTCCCACTACACCTACATGATCTCATTAATACATAAACACAATATATATATATATATATATATATATATATATATATATATATATATATATATATATATATATATATATATATATATATATATATATATAAATATATATATATATATATATATATATATATATATATATATATATATATATATATATATATATATATATATATATATATATATATATATATATATATATATATATATATATATATATATATATATATATATATATATATATATATATATATATATATATATATATATATATATATATATATATATATATATATATATATATATATATATATATATATATATATATATATATATATATATATATATATATATATATATATATATATATATATATATATATATATATATATATATATATATATATATATTGGTTCTATACAAGGAAGGAAATCGCAAGAAAAGAAATTTATTTGCGAATAGCAAAAAGCATATAAACGTGACTGTATCTTTAATGTGCTTATTCTGCTTCTAATGTAAACTTTAAAAAAAAGCAAACTTTTAGATGTAAAAACATTATCTACATGCTACATGTCAATGTAGCTCTGTCGTCTATTGTTATGTGATATGTTTCACAGGATGCACGGTTAGTTCTGCCACGTATAGTCTGGAATGATTAAAGGGAATCTATAAATAAACAGATTTGAAATAAGAATCACAACTAGTTTAAGCTGCTTAATAGACTACTTCATACTACAATGGATCATTTCATCTGCTGGCTATAACTTGAAACTGCAGACTCGCGTACAAATACTACCATAAGTATAATTCTGAACGTCACATGACGGATGACTTGAGTTGATGTCAGTACGAAGATCCATCGGGGTCAAGAACGACTCATCTGAACAATGTAAACGAGATCAATAGACACACTTAGTGCTGTTCGATGTGCCATAGAGAAAATTTATAGTAGCCTACCCACTCAATAATGTTCGATTTTC